>CM067063.1:4017844-4672844 GCA_033980235.1 Diadema setosum | reverse complement strand
TTTCTACCTCAAATGTCAGCGGGATTGTGACGATTTCATAAATACTTCGGATGTAATCTTTTGTTATGCGCGCACCAGCTAGAATGGTTGAAAATGCGTTCTTTATTTTTCTCCCACTAATATCTTCGCATTCCGTAAATGCGTTCTTAAAAGATATACGACACGGCCAAAAATCATGATTCTTTTTGCGCCTATTGTTTCCTCAAACTTCAACGGGATTGCGATGATTTTATGAATTATTATTCGGCTGTAATCTTTATGATGCACGGGCCAAAAGGGGTTGAAAATGTGTCCTGTATTTTTCTCCCTATAATCTCTTCGCATTTCGTACATGCGTATACGACACGGCCGAATTTACGATCCTTTTAGCGCCTATTTCTACATCAAATATCAGCGGGATTGCGATATTTCGTCAATTATTTCGGCTGTAATCTTTTGTGATACATGCACCAGAAGGGTTGAAAATGCGTTCTTTATTTTTCTCCCGATAATCTCTTCGCATTTTTGTGCATGCGTTTTCAAAACTATACACTGCATGCAGGGCCGAATTCGAGATTCTTTTTGCCCCTATTATTGTTTACTCAAATTTCAACGGGATTGCGAAATTTTCATGAATTACTACTCGGCTGTAATCTATATGATGCAAGCGCCAAAAGGGGATGAAAATGTGTCCTTTCCGCGTTCTTAAAAGGTATGCGACACGGCCGAATTCACGTTCCTTTTTGCGCCTATTTCTACCTCAAAATAAATATCAGCCGGTTTGTGGCGATTTCATTAATTACTTCGGATGTAATCTTTTGTAATACACGCACCAGAAAGGTAAAAATGTGTTTTTTTTATTTTTCTCCCGATAATCTCGTCGCATTTGTGCGTGCGTTTTGATAACCAACACGGCATGCAGGACTGAATTCAAGATCCCTTTTGCGCCTATTATTTCCTCAAATTTCAACGGGATTGCGTTGATTTCATGAATTTTTATTCGGCTGTAATCTTTTATGATGCACGTACCAAATGTGTCCTTTATTTTTTTTTTTTTTCTCCTCTATAATCTCTTCGCATTTCGTACATGAGCTTTTGAAAGGTGTACGACGCGGCCGGCCGAATTTATGATCCTTTTTGAGACGATTTCTACCTCAAATATGTAAGCGGGACTGCGATGATTTAATGATTTTTTTTTCTTCCTAGTATTATCTCTTCACATTTTGTGCATACGTTCTTAAAAAGTACACGGAAGGGCCGATTTCGTGATCCTTTCTGCGCCCATCTTCATTGTGAGATCATTCTGAACGAATGAAAATATTCATTTGTGAAATGACTGTGTAAAATGAAACTGAACGCAATCAGATCCATTTACTGTATCGCTGAATATCGAATATGTTTTTACTTTTCTAAAAATCGACACAAGTAAATTAGTTCTAACATGTCAACTGCCACGCTGCTGGGAAGCCGGGATCGGATCGTGAGTAAAATGACCCAGAAATGCGTGCGCTTCTAATTCTATCAATGCTTCTTGTCTGGCATGACCGCCGATCGCAAGCAAACGAAAAGCAGTTACACTGTACATGCTTTGCATTGCATGGCATGGCAGTGCGTGAGCAGCGCCAATGCGCAAGCTAGCGCGAATGTCGCCAGTGTGCAGCCCTGTACTAAGTGCATAATAATACATTGTACATGCATTGATTGGATTTCGTGCGCGTGCACGCATGTGAGCCAAAAAGGTAGCTACATTGTAGCATGCAATGCATGCTATAAAACGTAGCCTGTGGACCTACGCGGCCCGACCACAATTACGACGGGTCGATCAGATGAAAAAAAAAAAAAAAAACCAAACATTTTTAGACTTTTTTTTTATTCTTTCTCTAGCTTAAAATGGATAATTTTGGGTTTAAAACCATTCACAAATTTGTAGAAGATGAAATTTGTGGGAAAAAAATAAACTTGAAAGAGCAAAAAAAAAAAAAAAAAAAAAAAAAAAACGCGACCCGAAATTTCCGTGATTTTCGGTCGGTCGCGAAGGGCAAACAAACCATTTTTTTTTTTGGCCTAATTATTATGACATCATTAAGCTGAAAAGAGTCATAGTTGTTTTTCTTTTACAATCGAAGTAGGCCTTAGTTTACATCATAGATACCCAAAACATCAAAGCCAGTTAGGTTTTCCCAGCCAATTTCGCACTTTTGTTGGTTCATTAATTTTGATAGAAGGTTCGAATTCGTAAAATGGGTATTCAAATTGGCTGGTACCCTACGTTCATTCAAATTCGCCTTGACTTGCCGAAAAGTGTATTTCAGTCATTAAATTTCGCGAAAGACAGTCAAATTCCAAACGTGTTCATTCAAATTCAAATCATGCTATTTCTTTGTTTCAGATCTTTTAAACATGTGTTTCTATGTGTGTTTTCGTTTCATCTATAAATTACTGTTATAAAGCAGTAAAAGTGTCATATTTCTTATCTAGTATAACTGGATTTGGTTGTTCTGTAACCAGACTGGTAACGCTCCTTCTCTTTCATATACATGTCATTATAGGCCTATACGTGTACCAGTAATGCAGCTTAACTTCATTTTTTATAGTCATGACAGCACAATATATACAGACGTATATCTCTAGAAGACATAGAAAGAATTATTAAAAAAAAAAAACATTTGAGGATCATAACCTTGACTTCTTGTAACTGGCCGACCGCTCGTAATAAAGCGCTCGTAACCGCCAGATAATTTGTGGCTTCTTACTTCTTTGGATTCAAAAAGCACGTTAAAAAATGGTGTCAAAGCCTCTTAAACGAATATGAAAACATGAAATGCTATGATGCTTACAAAACAATAACTACGACGAAAGAAAATAAGGAAAGAGGCCAAGCATGAACATATCTGTTTAATTGACTGCAGAACATGTTAAATTAGATGGCCAGAAATCAATTTGAATGAACGAGCGCAGCATGTAATCACGTGACTATATCATTATGAATTTATGAATGAACGGATAGTGGAATGGTACTTGTCTTATATATGGATTTCAGTTGAAAAAGTGTTATTTAGAATAAGGTTAGAGGTAATGTGAATGTTTCAAAATAAATTTGAATGAAGAGATTAATATGACATTGAACTACCATGTCATCTAGGCGAAATTTTTGCTAAATTTAATTCAACATTAAAGAATTCGATTAAAAGAGGTGCGATATTGGCCCGGATGCAGGGCCCTTGACAGGTATAGCCCCATGGTATTCCCACCCATATGAATTAATTGTTTTTAGGTGAAAACAGTCATGTATGCCTATTTTCCTTGGCAGTGGAATTAACAGCTGAGATACGTAAAACACAAACCCATCCAGTTAAGGGGCCCCCAGCCAGTAGCTGGAAAGTGCTCCCGCATTATTTTATTCTAAGTGAAAAGAATCATTGCTATAATTTCTTTTGCAATGGAAGTAGTACTCAAGGAGGTATCAAAAACACCGAAACCAGTTATATAGCTGTACGGGGCCCCACGGAGTGTTCCTAAAGTGTCCCCACATGTAATTCCACTATCAAGATCTGCATCCTGATCTATTCAATCTGTCAGATCGGGAGAGAGCGGCAAAAGTGTACGGGGACCGGGAGCATCGTAGCAGCAGCGTTTGGGTGATGGGGTTGGATCTGGCAATTTTACAGATCGGGAAGAAATTTTGAACTGGTTCAAAATTTCTTCCTCATCTCCCCATCAAGATTGACCTATTTTGAATCGTAGCTCAAACGGGGAGAGAGCAGTGACAGTGTAAATACCGCGGGATGAGCGTAACAATTCCAGGTTTTTCTGACCGTAGTAACAGCGGCACAAGAACGGGAAATATAGTCTAAACTAGGCACCGACGACATGGTCCCGCTGCTACGCCGCTTTCTTGATCAAAGCACGACCTTCCCGCTTTAACGACGCTCTCACTAAGTTCTCTACTCTCGTATAAATCAAGGCCTGTTCCTACGACGCTTCATTCCTGCTTCGATAACGCTGTTGGCCCCTTTAACTACGCTGTTCCTACGCTTTCCCAGACTCAATTATGCACGTCTTCCGCTCTCGCCGCTCTAAAATCGAACGTAGCCGATACGCTGGAAAATGTTTGCCAGAACAGCAAAACTGATGATGATGAGGATGGCGCGTTGTCGTTGTCGCGAAAATGAAGACGAAGGAGCGCATATTTAAGAAGAAGAGATGCACACAATAAAGAGAATAAAGCAAAACACTTTGGAGCCACTGTACGGGACCCCGTGCAGGATAAGATATCTGACTTTGGTATTTTGATATCCGATGGAAACTACTTCCATTGCAAAAGAAATTAGCCGTGACCCTTTTCGGCTGAATGAAACCAATATATATATATATATATATATGTGTGTGTGTGTGTGTGTGTGTGTGTGTGTGTGTGTGTGTGTGTGTGTGTGTGTGTGTGTGTGTGTGTGTGTGTAGGGGGCACTTTGGGGCTACTGTCTGGGGCCCCGTACAGGATAACATAACTGGCTTTAGTGCTTTGGATATCTCTGATGAGTACTACTTCCGATTGCAAAGAAAGTAGCCGTGACCCTTTTCAGCTGAATAAAATCAATGTGTGTGTTGGGGGGGGGGGGGGGGGGAGGGGGTAAGGGGACAATTTGGGGCTACTGTCTGGGGCTACTGTCTGGGGCCCCATGCAGGATTAAATAACTGGCTTTGGTATTTTTGATTTCTCTGATGGGTACTAATTCCATTGCAAAAGAAATTAGCCGTGACCCTTTTTCAGCTGAATGAAACTATTGTGTGAGTATGTGTGTTGGGGGGGGGGGGGGGGGGAGGGGCACTTTGGGGCTACTGTCTGGGGCCCCGTACAGGACAAAATAACTGGCTTTGGTGTTTTGTATGTCTCTGATGGGTACTACTTCCATTGCAAATGGAATTATCCGTTACTCTTATCAGCTGAATAAAGTCAATGTGTGTGTAAAAGAATCACTGCTATAATTTCTTTTGCAATGGAAGTAGTACTCGAGGAGGTATCAAAAACACCGAAACCAGTTATATAGCTGTACGGGGATCCACGGAGTGTTCCTTAAGTGTCCCCACATGTAATTCCATTATCAAGATCTGCATCCCGATCTATTCAATCTGTCAGATCGGGAGAGAGCGGCAAAAGTGTACGGGGACCGGGAGCATCGTAGCAGCAGCGTTTGGGTGATGGGGTTGGATCTGGCAATTTTACAGATCGGGAAGAAATTTTGAACTGGTTCAAAATTTCTTCCTCATCTCCCCATCAAGATTGACCTATTTTGAATCGTAGCTCAAACGGGGAGAGAGCAGTGACAGTGTAAATACCGCGGGATGAGCGTAACAATTCCAGGTTTTTCTGACCGTAGTAACAGCGGCACAAGAACGGGAAATATAGTCTAAACTAGACATCGACGACATGGTCCCGCTGCTGCGCCGCTTTCTTGATCAAAGCACGACCTTCCCGCTTTAACGACGCTCTCACTAAGTTCTCTACTCTCGTATAAAATCAAGGCCTGTTCCTACGACGCTTCATTCCTGCTTCGATAACGCTGTTGGCCGCTTTATATCTACGCTGTTCCTACGCTTTCCCAGACTCAATTATGCACGTCTTCCGCACTCGCCGCTCTAAAATCGAACGTAGCCGATACGCTGGAAAATGTTTGCCAGAACAGCAAAACTGATGATGATGAGGAGGGCGCGTTGTCGTTGTCGCGAAAATGAAGACGAAGGAGCGCATATTTAAGAAGAAGAGATGCACACAATAAAGAGAATAAAGCAAAACACTTTGGAGCTACTGTACGGGACCCTGTGCAGGATAAGATATCTGACTTTGGTATTTTGATATCCGATGGATACTATACTTCCATTGCAAAAGAAATTAGCCGTGACCCTTTTCGGCTGAATGAAACCAATATATGTGTGTGTGTGTGTGTGTGTGTGTGTGTGTGTGTGTGTGTGTGTGTGTGTGTGTGTGTGTGTAGGGGGCACTTTGGGGCTACTGTCTAGGGCCCCGTACAGGATGAAATAACTGGCTTTAGTGCTTTGGATATCTCTGATGAGTACTGCTTCCTATTGCAAAAGCAAGTAGCCGTGACCCTTTTCAGCTGAATAAAATCAATGTGTGTGTGTGTGTGGGGGGGGGGGGGAGGGGGAGGGGGTAAGGGGGCAATTTGGGGCTACTATCTGGGGCTACTGTCTGGGGCCCCATGCAGGATAAAATAACTGGCTTTGGTATTTTGGATTTCTCTGATGGGTACTAATTCCATTACAAAAGAAATTAGCCGTGACCCTTTTTCAGCTGAATGAAACTATTGTGTGAGTATGTGTGTTGGGGGGGGGGGGGGGGGGGCACTTTGGGGCTACTGTCTAGGGCCCCGTACAGGACAAAATAACTGGCTTTGGTGTTTTGTATGTCTCTGATGGGTACTACTTCCATTGCAAATGAAATTAGCCGTTACTCTTATCAGCTGAATAAAGTCAATGTGTGTGTGTGTGTTTGTACGTAGGGCTTATAGGGGGTGGGGCACTTTGGGGCTACTGTCTGGGGCCCCGTGCAGGATAAAATAGCTGGCTTTGGTGTTTTGGATATCTCTGATTGGTACTCCTTCCATTGCAAAAGAAATTAGCCCTGACTCTTTTTAATTGAATAAAATCAATGTTTGTGTGTGTTTATACGTAGGCCTATGGGGGTGGGGCCCTTTGGGGCTACTGTCTAGGGCCCCGTACAGGATAAAATAGCTGGCATTGGTGTTTTGGATATCTCTGATGGGAACTACTTCCATTGCAAAAGAAATTAGCGGTGACCCTTTTCAGCTGAATAAGACCATATTTCTGGGGCCCTTTGGGGCTACTGTCTGGGGCCCCCGTACAGGATAAAATAGCTGGCATTGCTGTTTTCATGATAAGTACACCCAAAGGAACAATATCCACCAACTTTTGTCCGTGACCCCCTTCGGCTGAATAAATCCATTTTTCGGGGTCCCTTTTTGTGGTCCCTAGGCTTACGGTACAGGATGTGACTTGCCAGCAATTCATTTTATTGACCCTTGGCCACATCCTTACATGATGAGACCATCAAAAAGTGTGACCCTTTTCAGCTGAATAAATGCTCTGGGCCCCCGGTCTATATAAAAGGGGGGGGGGGGCGATCCACCACTGCAGGCAGAATATTCTAAGTCAAGAAGTGTGAACATCAACGTGATGTGGAATCCATTGAAGGGACCAAAGAGAATACCCCCTCTACGGCCGGTTAACTCCAGTTTGACAAAGCCTACTGTAGAAAACGGTATATAAAGCAAAAGCTGATGAAGGTAGAATCCAACTGATTGTAATCAACTCCTGAAATCTCTGATAGAAGGAGGGAGATATCTCACCTCCCTGATTGAAAGCGATTTTTCTTTAGTTCACAATTTTTGTATGATTTAACTTTCATTACTGTTCATGACCGTTCCTCCGCTGCACTTGCAGGTTTCATCACTGACTGGCATTGAACAGTCTTGGGATCAGTCTTGAGAATGCTTCATCAGCAGACTGAGGGATAGCATAGCGCCAAGCTGCTATTAGTACACGTATGCAGGAAGAAATCTCAGACAGTCCAATATCTCAAATCCGTGCCTCAAATTCCCACTCCACTAGAAGCCTAGTTTGGTGTATACCGGACGATCATGAAAAGGATCCATTATCATCATCACAGACTCAGAGAAGATTGACACTGAGAAAGATAATTTCAAACGTCCTCCTTGAGGAGATGCATGTGGATGCCCGGACTAGTCTTTCATTCAGACGATCGACAGCAACTGCCTCATCCAGAGTCCCAAGACCAAAATAGCGAAGGCCTACAAAACAGACACTGCGTGTATGTCAGAAATAAACATCTGAAGCACTGCCAAAGAATCAATAAAGAAGGACAATGGCCATTTCTATGATGCACACTCTTTAAACTAGTTTAAAGAAAAAATCAATAGTTTGATTATCATTTACCAAACTATTATCGTTTATCTCAATTTTCCTTTTTTTTTTGCCCTGCATCGAGAATATACTTGCGCATTGTCTTTACCACTTTTTTTTCTATATTTATTATTATCCCCCTCCCCCTGTATGTATTTCCCTCTCGATCTGTTTCTCTTTTAACTCACATTAGATCCTTTTTCCTGTATTTTCACTTAGTGTGTGTGTGTGTGGGGGGGGGGGTGGTAGAACGTGGGTCAGCTGAAACTTTATTATTATTATTATTACTTTTTTTGAGGGGGGGGGGGTCTTCTCTTTATAGCCGTAATTGCTCATAATTATGTGTATTCATTCATTTATATTTTTTTTTTCAGTAATCTGGTCTTAATAGTTTTGTCAATCTAGTCGTGTCGAGGCGTGTTTTTTTTTTTTCTCAAGGATTTGTTGGTCGGTTTTGATTTATTTCGGATTTTGACATATCTGGATAGCCTGTGTTTGCTACATCCTATCAAACCAGGGAGGTGGCCTCCCTGGTCCTACGGCCTACCAGGGACGTGAATGAAAGATCTCCCGCCCCTGGTCCCTGGTATGGAGCGGTCCACTTTCCTGGTTCTACACTTACAGTACAAGTACCAAACAAAGGTGCAGGGGGCGGATCCATGATTCGTAAAGAGAGGGTGCCTTTACAAAATTAAAGGGGGCGCACGCAGCAACCCCCCCCCCCCCCCCCCATCGCATTTATTTCTTTTCATTTATTTTGTTTTAACAATTGAATTAAAGGGGGCGCGCCCAGTGCGCTCCTCCCTGGATCCGCAACTGCAGGTGGGCCTGATTCAATGGGGACATCCATGATTTTAAAACAGGTGTACTAAGTTTACATCTCCATTCTTCCCGACAGGGACCCCTCTGCCAAAAGCCAGCATGTAAATGCAGGACAGCGCCGCACAACAAGCCACCAATGAAGCGACAGCACGTAGAATGAAGACGACGCTCCTCGCTGCCTTGCACATGTATGCATGCTATACTTTATTACCGACTACTGCTACGTGTCCGAGAAAGCAAAGAAAATGGACTGCAAAGTCATGTTTTCCGGTCTCATTTACTTGATGGTGCTCCATTTCGTGAGAAGTGAAAGCATCGGATTTGATGTGAAACCAGGCGGCAATCCACATAGCTTTGAGCACGGGCTCGTAAGTAGAACTAGTAGTCAAGGGGACTGGTTTGTCACAGTTGTAAGCCAGTCCCAGATACTTAATTACGTGTAGTGTATTAAATGTCATGTCTCTGATTTCCATTTTTTTCCAATAGATTCTATGACCTTTACGACCAAGTAATACAGTAACACTGCTAACATGACTAGGCTCCCTTCTTGGTATCTCTTATACATTTTGCACAGTCCCTTTTGAAGGGGACAAATAGCAGAATTGTTTTTGTTTGTTTGTTTTTTTCTTTGACTGTCATGTCACCTAAATTAAACTAACCCTACCTAACCGCACCAGCAACCCCAACCGTACCGAGTTGGGCTGTATACTGGTTACAGCGCCCCGCGCCGGGGTTATCACCTACTCTAGTCATATTTCTATAAACAGTAACACTGTCACCTGCCTACTGTCACACACCCATCCCACCAAGTTTAGCTTTATGGACAACCTGAAAGGGGACAACTTTGCACAACAGGGAATGCCACTAGAACCAGACAGGGTTTGCCTTTGAACACTTTAATTCGATCTTTGGTAGGATACCTACCGAATCATCAACATAGGTCCTTCGAGGACAGTCGCCATCTTTCGTTTCTCTTTTCGCCCTCTCTCGGCATATCTGTTACAACCGTTTACACATTATGTTCCCTTACAAGCCTGCTATCGGGATTATATCTTCAAGGTTCAAGGCTTTGTGTTTTTTTTTTTTTTTTTGGTTGTTGTTGTTTTTGTCTGTCATCCAGCACGCAGAGCATAGTCAACAACAACACTTTAATTACTACTATGAGTACTAAGCAAGCAGCTTTTTTTTTCCGTAACCAAGATTCAAGCTAAAAGGACTAACAGCAGTATTGCACACTCCCCCCCCCCCCCCCCTTCCTCCTCATTTGGTTCCAGATATGGAACATTGAGGAGTGTTTAGAAGAAGAAAGATTTTTTTTTTTTTTTTATTTGAGCAAGTTGGATTCTTATAATATTAATAACATGTTGATGTCTTAGGGCACAGCTAAAATTCTATTAACTTCAGCAGCATAGACTTTAATTACAGTTCGTTGACTTTGCAGGCCATATATAGGCTTTTTCTTGTTGAAAACTACAGTCTACCCCCATGTATCTTTTATGTACTGATTGTCATTCTCAGTTGTGTTGTGCGCAATGAGATATTAAAATACTACAAAATACTTGCGTGCAAACTGGTGCTAGTAAAAAGAAGCTCTTCTGGCAGAGATGGATTTGCTGAACCCTTCTTGTGATCTGGTCCACAGATGGTTACCGGTAGTTGACCACACTTTTGAGGTAGCATGTTCCTCAAGTGGATGGAGTCTGGGAAAAATAAATTCTGGTAGATGAGGTTTCTTGCAAAAGGGATGATAAACTTCTGAGGATTATCTAATGTGAATTGTTAGGTGCTGTTTCAAGAAACATGCTAAAAATGATGACATGCTGATGTATATCCCGGATTTATATCATCTTGACCTTGAATTGAGCTCAATGTTCCTGTAAAGTATACTAGGCCACTGGAGTTGTTAGATCATGGAAGGGGCATTACTTGTTTGTCCAAACAGCTGAATGCCATTAAAGGGATCATATAGTTTTGGTTGAGACCTAACTTCACCTTTCTAACAATTTTTGTTGAAATAATGAGAACCCTCTTATGAAATATGAAAGAGCATGCAATTCCAAGAGGGATTCAACATTTATTTGATGAAAATTGGTTGTGAAATGGCTGAGATATCCAAAACAGAGCAAATCTAATAAAAGGTGGGACCAACCTTTTATTAGGATCTCTTTGTTTTACTTTGTTTTTTGATGTCTCAGCCATTCCAAAACAGATTTTCATATCTCGCAAAAAGTTATAAGCCCAATCCTCACCTCCACCAATTATACCATCCCTTTAAACAGGACTCGAGCAAAGCAGTGCTGAAGCATCTCGAGCTTCTTGCTCTTTTTCTGGGTTGCTAGGTCTCAAACAATACAAGCATAATCCAGAATTAGTTTGATGAGTGTCTTTGATAGCACAACAGCTTGGTCTGGCAATTAGGACACGGCCAAATGAGCGGCATTGCAGGAAGGCACTTGCTCCATTGGCTTTCTTAAACACTAAAAACTATCTGACACAATGTTTGATGAAATGTCCCCCCCCCCCCCCCCCACTTCCCTCCATCTCCAATTAACATTCGAAATGAACAGTTGGCATAAACCTGGATAAAATGATTGGCAGGGTATTAGATTTGGGAAGTAGCTAATATTACAATGTAGCAGTGGGAGGGACAACTGGCTATGATGGGGGGGGGGGGGGGGGGGGGGTAGGATGAACAAGTTTTGCCTATTCTCTATCATGTATTCTCTATCATGTATCTGTTGTTTTCTCATTGTTGAGCAAACAGAAATAATTAATCCCTCCTCTTAACCCAGGATTACACTTTACACAACCCTGAAAAGTCTGACCTTCACCATTTATGAGATTATTGCCTGATATTATTATTATTATTTTTTTTTTTTTTTTTGGGGGGGGGAGGGGGGGAGGGTATGTTTGAATGTGTCATAGTTCTTGACGATTTTTATAATTTCTTTGGCATGATGAATATATTTTCCTGATCAAAACCACACATTTATGTAATATTGAGTTTGATGTTGTGCTACCTCTAGATTTTCATTGTGCAGTAGGACTCCAAACTGATTTCACTTTGGCAGAATATCACAAGAACATCTCAAGTCGATAATAATTTATATTTATATGTATCTGTGACTCTCACGATACAGAGCAACTAAGTTACTTTGTATGTGAAAGAACATATTATTAACTAGCTGTGTTTTCAACTTCTGTCTGCTTGCAGGGCGATTTCACTTGTCAGTTTTCTTATGTTGCTCAAGGTGGAACAAATGAGGTAAGTATGTTTTTTTTTTTAATCTTCTCTTTTTCTCTTGTGTCCTTTCTAGAATTATGGCCCTTAAAGGTAGGGAATCCCATTTGCACGCCTTAAATGAAGAGTTGTATAAATACAGTGGTATGTTGAAGAGAGTATCATTTTAGAAACTCCCATAAAGTATTGAAAGTGGAAGGTAACATTTAGTACATTTTTTTTACCGTTATATTTTGAATTGAATTGTTTTCGGGGCTCACTGTAAATTCCAGTGCATTACTAGGCTACCTTTGCAGACATATGTACTGCATGTGTGTCCATCATGTATATTTTGTGAAGAAAGTTCATCAACACTTACAAACATTTCTATATAAATACATTCTTGCCACACACTCTATATGTTATTACATCAGCTCTTGTACTTTTAGATTTGTGTTTATAGATCACAAATACAGAAGAATGCAACAAAAATGCTTAACCCTAACTGGGCTGGGGGGGGGGCCTCCGAGGCCCCCCCCCCCCCTCGACGTTCCGCGCAATGTATCGCTAACGCGAAAAGCTATCGCCACGACGTTTCATGACTTTTTCTTCACGTCTCCCGCATCTTTTGACACCAAATTTGCGATGCCCGGGCACGCGGTTTCGAAGTTGCACATAAATATGTATGTGCATGTCAGACCAAAAATTGCTCAAAAACGTGAATTTGTGTACAATTTCAATGCAAACTGTGCTTACAGGCAAATTTCACAAAAGCATGATTATTTGGGGGTTTTATTGATTAAAATCAATTATTAATATATTTTCTTGTTCGGACCAATGTCGCAAACAAGTTTCATTGAAAGAACAATGAAAAACATAAAGTCGAAAAAACAAGGAAATACATAAGAAATTCAAAAAACAATAAAATACTTTTAAGAAATTTTTTCTGATGGCACAATGTTTTTTCTCTTATATTTGCTCAGGACACTAAAAAGAATATTTACACAAAAAATGTACCCATTTTGAGCTTTATTTAGTGATTTATACCAAATTGTCTGATTTCATGCATCATCACGCATAGATTAGCATAATTTAGCATAAATGATAATTCTTTTTTAAATTTAACTTCATGGTACTTTAGATTACATCATAGGCAATGTGTGTGCCAATTTTCGTCGCTATTGCGCGGTCGACGGCCGAGATCTGGAGGGGGGGCCTGGGAGGCCCCCACGGCTCTATGATCTTCCTAAATAGCCCGGCCTAGTTAGGGTTAAGTGTGGCTGACACACAGAACTACTGAGCAGTTGAGTTTTGTGCATTATTCAAATTTTAGATAACTGTTGACTTCCAAATTTCTAAGCAGTGGCCTAAGCAAGTCCCCTGAGGTTCATATTTAATGTTTTGCTGCATTTTGGGAGGTCTGTAAAAGGTACCCCCTACCTTTAATACATGTATTGGCAATGTAAAAGAAAATGTGCCACAATAGATCAAGACATCTGATCCTTCACTGCTAGTAATATTATGAAAATAGAGAATTTGGCATATAAAAAGCACCTTGTTTCCTCTAATTCACATGGTGGACCAATAAGAAAGTGAGAGAAGAGATTATCACCTTTTTCATCAGTTTTCGGTATCACCAATACCTAGGTGCCATATGTAAAGTAGTGTTTTAGATGCATTATGTGGTAGAACTGGAGACAAACTTGTTCTAGTTTTGGCTACATATGAACTTTTGTGCTGTTATGTCTTTGTCTCGAGGTACTTTTTTGTTGAAGATTTCTTTGCTTTTCATCCTGTGACCAGCTTATTGGAGCTTGGCAGATTACAGTGAACCAAGGAATCCACAGTGCATCTTTGACAGGGCTTTTTAGCATGCACAGAAGTTTTCTGCACATTGGCGATACCGAGAATTAAGTTCGCTTGAGTAGATGTACTGGTAATTGAAATAGCATAGGTCAATGACCTACCTGTATCCAAGAAGAGTTAAAGAAAACTGAATATCTGTGCATAAAACCAAAGAGGAGAGGTGCATGAATGACATTACACAGTTTCCAACTCATGAGGGCACAGTGAAGATGTCATGAAATTTCATCTAAGCCTAAAAATATCAGATCTCTTGAATTTATCAGTAGATATGTTCACATCTTGACTGTCAGATTTCTTTAACTCTTTATGTGCCATGGTGTAAACCAACTGTGTGTCACATTATTCTGAGACAGCAATAAAGTCATGCTTTTGGAAAACATTCTCTTTTTTCAAATCTGTATAACTTTTACTGATTTTTTGTTACTCAGGCAATTTAATGCTCAAAGTTGTAGAGAAAATGTGAAGCTTTGCTTTGATGCAAATTATATGACAAATGTATAATTGTTTGTCTTCCAAATGACCAGTAGCTATATTGTAGAGACATGACTTTTTCACAGAAAACAGTGACAGAAACTTCAAATTTACTTACAAGTCCAGTAGGGAACACTGCTAGATAGTCAATCACCACACAGAATACAAGCTACGCTTTGCTAGAATGGAATTGCAAGAAAAGCTGTCATTGTATTGTTGCATTTGTCAAATAATCGATCAGTTTTAGCAGTTTTGTGGGTTTGAGCTGAATGTGCAAACTTGGCGTGCCACTGACTGAGTCAGACGTGCGAAAATGGCACATAGAGAACTAGAAAAGCACTCTGAGAGCACAGACCTCCGCCAAGCATGAAGCTTATTTCCACCTCTACACTGATCACACAGGTTTGTTCTTCCATAGAGATCATATTACGTACACACAACATCGGAGCTAAAAGTCGCCAGATTTCCAAATATAGAAGCCTTTGTTACGTCATAAGCCTTCAGCTGCACGGCGCGCCTCGCCCCAGCAGAAACTAGAGCACGCACCAAAGAATAGTGCGCACAGGCAAACCTCAAATACGCGCAGCCTGAACTCCCAAGTTCATTGACCCTACCTGCCAAAACATCAAAAATCCTTCATAAATCCCCCCAAAATTCTCGGATCATTACCAAAAGTTAATCGTTTGTTACTTGTGTCATTCTCAACCTTTCCTGCAAGTTTCATCCCAATCCGTTAACTACTTTGTGAGTTATTTTGCACACGGTCAAACTAACTAACGAACGAACGAACGAACACACAAACCAACGGTAACGAAAACATAACCTCCTCCCTTGGCGGAGGTAATTAAACATTCCTACATTCAATGTTTTCATACAAATTTTCAGGAAAATTGTGACCTCTCAAGCCTTCACTCTTCAGTTATAACCAAAGTTTATTTCTCACATTTTCAAGAGAAGATAAATCTATCCGTTGACGTTGCATCTAATAAGTATGCGGAATGATATTGTTACTACATAAATCTATACCATAAGTAGTAATGTGTGGTACATATTATATAGTTTTGCATGTTGTTGTCTTGCTTTGCTCAGAAATGGGAGTTACAAATAGAAAGTGACCGGAACGACTTCATTTGCACCGTTTTACGACCCCAGGGCACCTCCTACCTCTTCTTCCAAGAGTTCCGCCTCCAAGTCTCTGGGGCCGTGATACATTCAGCAGAAGTAGTCGTAAGTGATCGGTGTGGTCAAGATTACATTCATTTCTCTCTTGATAAATAAAAGATTAGAAGAAAAATAAAAGCCGAATAATACAGTGAATTGTCAGTGCCCTTCAGAAGTTACAAAAATGTTGAAAATGGACTGATTTTCCTATAACGCACATTTCATATTTACCCCCTCCCAAGAATACTCGGGACTAGTGTCAAAGGGTTAAGAGCCCTAATCTTGAGTGTCTGCATAATTAACTCTTTCTAATTCTGAAGTTTCTCACCCTCCCCCCCCCCCCCCTCCTGCTCCAAAAAAAGAAAAAAGAAAAAAAAATACACTCAACTCTATATTGATGGGACTAAGGCATACCATTCTGTGTGAATGGAGGTATGACACCTGTAAGGCTATGACTGTAACTGGAACTTGTTATTTTCACAATCTTAGCAGATTCTTCCACATTATTATGCATCATTGACTTACACAGGGGTAACTGAATTGATATACATTAGGTAAAGAACAAAGAACAAATCTAATGTCGTGTAACAATAAGTGTATTATGACCACTCTTTGAATCAAAATGTTTTCATAAGTGATTGTCATCCATGAGTGCAGATAAACTTTTACAGCAGACAACATTATCATCAACCTTTGCATTTGCATTAACTTTTGTTCACTTTGTTTAAAGGAATTGTTTGCCTAGTTTTAAAATATGAGTTAGGGATAAAACCAACCGGTGTAAAAAAGTTAATTAGTGTGATCAATGTTAAGTATTGTAAAATAAACAAAATTTGAACAGTAGTTATAATAAAATTGTTTCTAGACTAAACCATCTACAGGTGTGGTTTAGTGAGAAACATAGTGATATCCCCTTATATTTTAGGTTTCATTGCAATATTTTTATTTGGTAGGATGCTCTGTAATACAACTGACCTACACATATGTGTCAAATGTGGTAACTGAACATTTTCAAATCACTGCTCACAAAGGTAAACAGTACCTTTGGGATATCAAATGTTGTCATTGCTGCTGTTGTTTTTAAAACAAAACAATTTGCAAAGGAATATTTTGATTCCTTTTTCTTTCATGCCTATTTGTGACAGGCCAACAATGATGCTCCCCTAAAACCTGGAGAGTATGCCATGGATGAAACTCAAGGTGAGAACTATAACTATTTGGTAATATGTTACAATACCCTGCTGTGTACCTATAATGTGTGACATGAAATTGCTATTCAGTGAACTGATACGTATGCCCAGTTATTTTGCTCGTAGTGCAGTCAGTGTGAATAATAAATGGGTAAAACGATCCAGTGTGAACCTGGAATTGGGGAATTGGCCAAGATGACTTTTGACTTTCTTAGCCTTCTTCCAGACTTGAAGTTCATGTCCCATCATGGTCATGTAGACTCGGTGATACAAAGGAGACAAATGACAAATCAGGCAATTGCAAGATAAATGAATTGATA
Organism: Diadema setosum; assembly: GCA_033980235.1. NCBI lineage: Eukaryota > Metazoa > Echinodermata > Echinoidea > Diadematoida > Diadematidae > Diadema > Diadema setosum. Next base: position 4,655,859 of record CM067063.1, on the reverse strand, counting down.
CAAGTTTATCAAAGTTTGACTTGAACTTAGAAGGTTTTAGAATTTAAAAGTTTTGCTCATTGTCATCTAGCAGTGATACTAATTGCAACCACATTATTAGGCAAGTGATATGTGGTGCTGATCTGTGATCAAGCTAAACTTCCCTTTTGATGGATACTCATAATGTTAAAAAATGTTTAATTTGGGTGATTAAAGTTATCATTGCTAGGTTTGTGCAACACAGCAAAAAATTATACTAAGTATGCATATTCCTTTTGACTTCTTGTTACTTCATGTAATTAACACATTTTCTCACCATTTTTATCATTATATATCATGAAAACGATTAAAGATTATGAATTCCATAAATGTCTTATATTATGGAAGTCCATGTTTGCTTGAAACCGCTACCTTCTATTTATTTTATTCTTTTAAAAAAAGTTGACTCACATGTGTGAAAATGCAAAATGATACAAAGTTTAAGGTCAAAGAACATTGGTTTTAGAAAGGTGAAGAAATCAGTGTTTTCTTGTGAGAATTTCTTATTGACTAGTTGAATTTTTAAAGGGATGATACAGTATTGGTGGAGATGAGAATTGGGCTTTTAACTTTTTGCGAGATACCAAGTAAACACTTATGATATAGTACAGAGCATACCATTTTAAGAGGAGTTCAAAGTTTATTTGATGAAATTCGGGTTTGGAATGACTGAAACATCCAAAAACAAAGTAAAACAAAGCGATCGTAATAAAGTGTGGGTCCCACACTTTCTTAGAATCGCTCTTTTTTGGATATCTTAGCCATTTCAAAATCAATTTTCCTCAAACAAACGTTGAATTCCTCATAGAATTACATGCTCTTTCATATTTCATAAGAGGTTTCTCATTGTCTCACCAAAAAATGTTAGAAACCTGAAATTAGGTCTCAACCAGTACTGTACGATCCCTTTAAGACAGTCATGTATAATCAACAAAATTTGAGAGTATCAACAGTGCATCATTTGCACAATATTTTGATTTTTTTTTTTTTTTTTTTTTGGGGGGGGAGGGTATTTAATCCTAGTAGTATTGTTGATTAATGCTGTTAGGATTGCTTTAGTATGGATATTACTTGACAGTGTAAAGGTAACAATACAATGCCTCCTGTTTGAAATAAATATTTAAAGTTAAAAGTAAAGAGACAATTTTTCACTTTCATTTTATGTCATTTCCAACAATACAAAACATTTACATACAAGAAAAATGCTATGAAATTAACAAATTGAATACTACACATCACTTTCAGATGCTTTTGAATTAAAATTCTCACCAGAGTGAGTTGAATCGACTGGAAGTAACTCCCCAAGTCCAAAGGGGCTTACTTTACACTAGGTTGCCTGCCCATAGTTTTTGAATTGACTGCCAGGTGTAATGAATATGCATATATGCAAATTGAAATATTCATAAATTGGTTCTCGGGGATGGAGAAGTTTTTTGAGAGAGATCGCACACATGGCACTGGAGGAATAAAGTCAGTTCTTGTCAATTCTGCTAATCATCTGGTGGTGATGTAGCTTGGTCAGTGTTCAAGCGTCACAGATATGATGTGTGTGCCGCTGATTATCACCATCTTCTCCCCAAGGTTATATCACAGGCATCATTCTTTGTTTGATACTGTTATTTTGGCTATTCATTATCATATTCCACATACTAAGAATCTTGCTATAGGATTTGTCAAGAGCTGATCACATGATAAAGTGTAGTTTTTCCCATCACATCACCTGAGAAGAAAAGTTCGTTACACTCTATGTTGATAGTCCCTTTTGTTTCGCTGATCTCTTTAGTCCATACAGTTCTAACGCGAGATGAGTACGTGCGAAACAAAAGTGCGTTGCACTGTGGACTATCATTTAACTAGGTCACTTGATAGTCCACAGTGCAACACACTTTTATTTCGGTGCTGCGCAGTGCGCAGAGCAAATTCACTGTTTTGTCATCTACGCGCATACGTCTAAAGTAAACTATGTAGCCTAGGCCCTAAGGGTACATACCTAAAGACAGCTAAAACAGTTTGAGATGTGGAATAAAATGGGAATATCTAGGACCCTAGATGTGGAATATAAAGCAAATAATCAAATTTTAGTTTCAGGCAATGAGATAAACTATCACTTCCTCGGCGATCTGAATATGTACGCTATCTTTCCTCAGCTGCGCTTCGGAAAGATAGCGACATCCAGATCGCCTCGGAAGTGATAGTTTGTCCCATCACCTTCACCAACGTTGATTATTTGCTTATTATATCCTACATCGTGAAATTCTCACACTAGCATCAGGCGAGAACTTCTCTTGAGACTGAAAATTATCTCGCCATGAATAAATGTGAATGTGGCATCACATCAGCCTCAGAATATTTTCTCAGAATCTATACCAAGATTTTGACGTCATATTTTGGCAATAATGACATTAATACTATAATAGCTATCAATATTTAAACAAAGTGAATCACAAACGCAGTCAGGCTGAGCCTTAGCGAGCAAGCGCCTGTGCTGCACCAGCAGCAGCTGTTTTTCTGGTACTTTGTATATGCACCATGTAGTGTGTGCGGATGCTGTGCAGCAGATGACTGGTTGGCCACTAATTGCACTGTTGCAGAAGTTTTTCTTAGTAGACCTACGTGTTATTATTATTATTATTGTTATCTACTTCAAGAATTTCATAATGTAATATATGAGTCAAATATGCCATGCGCCATTTTTATGGTACCAGCTGAAATTATGGATTGCTCGTTGATTGACTTTGCTCTATTTTCTTCGGAGATGTGCCTCTCAGAAAACAGTACCAGCCAGTCACCTCAGCATCCATAATTTCAAGTGGACTCTCTGGCCAGAATTCACGTAGGTGGTACAAATAAAACCATGGTTTAAACCATTGACGAAAGCCATGGAGCGCCAAGTGTCGCATGGAATATTTCTTTACAAAATTGGTCATTTCATAGACAAAATGACCGTTTCGTTAATGAAATTATGATTTCGTGGACGAAATGTTCATTTAGTTACAAATTGTAACAAAATAATAATTTCATCGACAAAATGACTGATTTCGACACTTGGCGCTCCATGGTTTTTGTCCATGGTTTAAACCATGGCTTCATTTGTACCACCTTCGTGAATTCGGGCCTCTCAGTGCATGGTATACAGTTGAACCTCTCTTATCCGGCCTCCCTTTATCCGGATCTTTCTATTATACGGACGGAATCTCGCCGTGATTTTTTTTTTAAAAATAATAACGGGAGGAAAGGGGGATTCCCAACTCCTTGAGAACTCCTACACAAACACACATGAATTACATATTACTTCCAACATTAACATAAACCTCTATTTTGGGGTCTGTTACTGAGTGTAGCAATGAAAGGGTTGCAGTATACACATTACTACATGTGGTACTACAATGGGCTACATCAGTACATGTGTATGTATATGTACATGTATAAAGCATTGAGTCTCCCGTATCCGGCCAAATCCCTTATCCGGATGAGCCCCGTTCCTGACTTGTCCGGATACGAGAGGTTCAACTGTATTTGATTACTGTTTTTCTGTCTCCCTTTTCCCACCAGTTCACAGTGTGCCTAACGTCTTCAAGTCGCAGCTGGCGCGTGTCACCGTAGAAGCATCTCGGCAAAATGCGGAACTGTAGCACGTTGCCCTGCAGCATACATCAACAGGGTGTGGCAGTGTGGGTGTGGCCATGTGTTCCTCATCAGTCTGGGCGCAGGGGGGCGTCCATGGTACCCGTATCAGGAATGAAGCAAATTGGATTCCCTTTCTGGTTTCAAGAATCGGTGTGTAATATTTTAAGGGTCAATCAAATACTTAATATTTAATATTGAAATATAATTAAAATACTGGCCTGTGATTGCATAGAACATGATAACAAGTTACAGAGTCTGTAAATACAATTGTAATATTCTACTTATGGTACAACATTAGAAACCTTCTAATGTTGTACCATGAGCAGAATATTACAATTGTATTTACCATTTTTTGCCGTGCAAGGATATTAGATTTTGTTTTTTCTATTTTTTTTTTTTTTTGTGGGGAGGGGTGGACCAAATGAAAAACAAGGGCAGTAGTGTTGTAGCTCCATGGTTTGATTAAAGGCATTATTTACCATTTGCAGATGAAACAAAAAATAAGCTTTAGTGCTTAAAAATAGTTCTAAAATATGAGTTAGGGATAGAAACAATGTAAAAATTTCACTCATTTAATCAGTATCAAATATTGTTGCATGTACAAAATGTGAACTATAGTTTTACAACTGACCTACACATATACATCAAATGTGATAACTTGAACATTTTTGAAATCACTGCTCCCAATGGTAAACAGGACCTTTAAGTTTTAGTCGTACAATGTGGATATGCTCTACAAGCAAAGACGCTGAAGCTTTGGATAACTTGCAGTCGTGCGTAAAAGATTGCCATTGTGGGCTTGTTTGAGATGCTGCAAATATTGTGACTTAGCAAAAATTATAGTTGAAGGTATGCCTTTAATACTCTCAACAGTACTCTGACTCATCCAGACAATTATATTGGATGATGACATTTGCTATCTGAAAGAAACAGAAAGTTTTAACCTTGGGGCTTGAAACGCTATATCAGGGAGGTTTGAGATGAGAGGAGTATCTGTAAGTTGGACCACCCTCCATAGAATTTCAGACCCTTTGAATGTACATAATATTCTTTATGTTGGATCCTGTGCCAATTGTCATCTGTAAGATGTTCCACTGGATTGCATGCGCATGGCTAGGGAGAGAGAGTGAGAGAGACGGAGAGTGAGAGAAATATATAAAATAGAGTATATCTGTCTATTACTCTAGGGCTGTGCAGAAATCTCATATGATGTAAATATTTGAAAGATGAAATAATAATAACAATGATAATAAAGTACATTTATAATGTGCCGTATCTATCATTACTGATACTATCGCGCATGTAAGCTTGTAAGATTCAACACATGCTGTGTACATAAACAGCATGTGGAAACAAATGTGGAAATACATGTTATACTTGTAGCAAAATAGAAAATGATCCAGAGAAAATGTTGCATGTGGTATTTCCTGGGATTGTTATTTTGTGAAGAACTACCTTTCACTGTATTGATGAGAATGGTTCATTGTACAATATTGTGACTGCTCAACATATGAAGAATTTCTTGATTAATTCTTTTGTAGTAATATCTGTAGAGGTTATGAGTGGCAATTTTGTACACTTAGCCAACAATATTGCATGAAATAGTATCCAGAAATACCTTGTGAATCTTGAGGTCTGAAATTTTTTTCTTTGTCGTTTTTTTTTTTTTCACTTGCCAATATTTAGAATTAACAGAACAAATGAAAACTCACCAAATTCCTGACTACATTTAGCAATACTATTTATGCTAATGAAACACATTGGTGAAAACTTCTGGTATTTCATCTTATTTCATTCCATCATTTTCTGCGGAGGAGAGGAAAGGAAAATTAAATTAATCTAAGTTCTGCAGTTGCTGTGTCCGTGGTGACAGGAAAGTTAGGATTAATTGGTGTGTGTTCTTTGATGTAATTTGGGTCTATGTGCCTATAAGAAGACTTCTCTTTTTTTGTGAGATCAGCTGGAGTGTGCAACAGTCATACTTAGTGAAAATACCCAAGATTAGCTGAAGAATGTCTTTTCCCAAATATTTGTCGCACAACAGAAAGTTGTATATACAATGTATCTCAAACTTTGTGGGTCATATTGCAAACATTCCAAACTTTCTGACTGAAAAATAGGGATGATTTGGCTCAAAAGTAGGAAAGAAATATCCAGTTTCCATATACAAGTGGGTCAGGGAAATTATCAAGAAATATCTGAAAATCTTTGAAATAAGGGTTGGGAATGTTCAAAAATCTTTCCTCCAAATTCAGAAAGGTTGGGAGGTCTGCATATTGTATTCTGGGAGATTTGTTTGAGAATATCATTTGCTGTTTGATGGGACATTTCAGTTTGCATTTTTTTTTTTTTGTAAACACTAGGCCCTATAGAAAAGAATGCTTGTTCATTTGCGTGATTAAGAAAATGTCAAGATTTTTGTGTGAATTTATGATAGACAGTAGCATGTATTAGACAGTTTCTAGTGCAAAGTTGCATTAAACTTCAATGAAAACATCTGCGCAATTTCAGGTGAATAACGTGATATCTAAATGACTTGATTACATATTGAGCTACAAACCCTAGCATATTAGTGGGTTCTTATCAGTTACTCTGCTCAGTCAAATATTTAGGCGTCTGTGTAAGGGTTTACAGAGATGTTTAGTTTGACAACAGATCGCTCTTCCGTGAAGTTGCAAAACTTCCACTGGTATGGAAATGGGAACTGTGGAATCATCACCCACGCTTCTGTAAATCGATGGACCAAACTCATTTTGCCAGAGTTACTGTGGTCCATTGCTTTTATGGAATAGAAAATCTCGCTGTGGAGAAGATAATGTTACAGTGGAAGGATTGTATCTGCTGTAATCAGCAGGGCGTTGCGGAGATTTTATATCTGTCGTGTTTTTGCACTATACTATGTTTCATTTTCTTATTTGAAAAAACAAACAAACAAACTTTCTCCAGCGTGGTAAGTTGTGAATACACAAATTACTGCACTGTTACGAATTATATATCCTACGAGTATTATTTTTGCATTAAATGTGGTATTATTATGAAGGTATAGGCATGTGCTAGTACTTGCATTTTGCCAAAATAAGTACATGTAATTGTTTGGTAAAGCAGATTCCTAATATTGCAGTCCCGTGGAAAATTCCATTGACATAATACATGTAAAAAGAAGTCATTCCTATCATGTGGAACTGTAAGACGTGAATCCCAGAAAGCTCGTGAAGATGAACACAGTGTCACATGTTTTTGTTTTGTTTTCTTCTTCTTCATCATCTTCTCCTCTTCTTCTTCTTTAGGTGATGTGTATACATTATAAGTATTTGATGAGTAGAGATACTGAGAATATGGAATGTCTAAGTGCCTTCAATTCCAAGTCGGTTGTTTCAGTGACATGGGACATTGTTCATGTCTGCATGATATATTTAGAATATCTGACGTTTGTACCCATACCTCGGAGTTGCAAGGTAAGGGTGTACACTCATGATATTGATTGTCAAATTCTACTTGTTTACTGCTCACCTGCACATGTTTTGTGGTATAGCAGTGGTAACTCTTACAATTTCCTCTTTTATGATACATTCTTAATTACATGTATGTAGCTTGAAAGCACATGTGAAGAAGTTATCATTCCTGCGATAGCGCACATTTTGGATTGATCAAGCAATTTTTGACTGAAGACTTGAACTATGTGTAATCTTTTCAAGGGATGTATAGTTTCTCTTTCTCATGTCAAGAAAGTAAGTACTCTCTGCGAGATATGTAAAAAAACAAGTGTATCACATTGTATAGATGTGATGAACAAAGCGATGTTATGTAAAATGCAATAAAGGAAGGATTTTTAAACTTATCTCTTTCGGTATGAATATCTGCCGTGACTGCGTTGTAATTTTCGAATTCCCATGTTTGCTTTTGTATTTTTCTGTTTTGTTGATATCCTATTGTATTATATTTTAATCAACTTATTATATCATATTCTATTTGATTTAATTTGATTTGATTCTCTTTTATGCAATTCCATTCTGTCCCATTCTATATCCTAATTTAATCCATTCTCTTCTATTCCATTCTAATCTGTTCTATGCTATTCTACATAATATCCTCTTGTATTCTATTCTTCATTCTATACTACCTGTTTTCTATTCAGTCTAATCGAATGTAGAATAAAGGCAATACATAACCCATGTATAATAATGTAGGTAGACAGCAAAAACAAACATATAGACAATCGTGTTGAAAATCCTTTTCTTTTTCCCTTCTCTCTCTCTCTCTCTCTGTATGTGTGTGTGTGTGTGTGTGTGTGTGTGTGTGTGTGTGTGTGTGTGTGCATGCTGGTTTTGATGGTTATTTGTTTGCTTTGATTTTTTTTCCTTCCCCCCCCCCTTTTTTTTTTTCTGGTGTGGCTACAGTAGTACAGTGCCTACCAGCGTGGTAAAATATTGCAATACAGTATGTGTATTCCGTAATTCCTCAAGCAAGGGTCACTGGACCCCAATGTTATGGCCAGGAAAATATCACGTCCTTTAAATCTACAATAAGGTCCCCCCACCCATTTCCTCCTTCCCCCAAACCCCTCCCACACCCCTGCCTCTCTCTCCAACGATGACGAGGGTTGTGATTAGTATGATACACTCTGTACTATAGTAATAGCTTCATAGCTTGATGGTATGTCTAATTGAAGGATTTGGAAATTGTGGAGGCGGGGTGGGAGAGGTGGAGAGGGAGCGGGAGGGGATGGCTTCTGGGAAGCACCGCAGGGGCTGTGATGTCCTGAGTACTCTTTTGATGCAACGCTCTGATTCCCATGGCTACACAAGACGCCGGCCAAAGTCCTCTGGATGTGCGACTAGACTAAAAAAAAAAAAAATAAATAAAAATAAGAGAAGACTCAACAAGCCGAATCCATCAGACAGTGACGTTTTGGACGTGTGTCCGCGTAAGCACGCCCGCTGGTGTTCGAGCCACGAGAAGCCACAGTCGCATACTCTACACTTGGTAAAATAACATTAGAATGTTTTCCCTGGATAGCATGCGATTAATTGCGCATTAACATTGATTTAAGTGTACGTTGTATCAATTGCCTATGATATAAATTTTTCTTTAGGTGTTAGGCCTACTGATAATGCATATGAGTTTTAAAGGGGAAATACAGGCCAAATACTGAATAAGTTAGTATGATAACAGAGAGTAAAATATTACGAGTTCAATGGTAACATTTTGATGGAAATCTGGTGAGAAATAAGAAAGTTATGACATTTTGAAGTTTCGCTATTTTTTTTTAAGGAAACAGTTCTTGAACGATCAATATAAATATGCAAATAGCAAAGTGAGCATGTCATCCCCTCACAACTTACCATAATTATAGTTTGTACATACAATTTTGAAATTTCGAGTTTTGCATTCAAACGCAATTATGCCCGAGGCTCAAATCCTTTATCTAACTGTTCACTATTCTAAAGCTATCCAACCAGGAATGACATCGTGTCTCAGACTTCAATGACAGAAACATTACATTTTCTTCCATTTTTTTTTTTGTACACGATCAATGGAAAATTGTGAGGTTATGACATGTTAGCTCACTCATTTGCATATTCATATCCACTGTACAAGAACTGTTTGCATTAATGGTTTTGCAGAAATTAGCAAAACTTCAAAATATCATAACTTCCTTATTTTTCTTCCGATTTCAGCCAAACTTTTACCGTTGAACTCGTATCAGATTTTACTCTTTTTTATCAGACTAACTTATATTTGGACTGGATTTTCCCCTTCCCATAACAAATTCAAGTAAATACACTAGCCAATGCAGAAAATTTAACTCGTCAGGGGGCTTACTAAAAGCAAAACTCCATGTTAAAGTTGAATCCAAACACACACAGACACACACATACACAATGAACTTAAGACACAAAATAGGAAAGTTAGAATTTTACATTCTAACAGGCTTGCACAAATAAACAGTAATACTAACACCAATCGGTTGCAAGTACAGGTGACAATATCATCATGAGATTATGTTTTGGTCCATATTATCATAAATAATCAATACACCATCCCCTTTGCACGTCAGTGATATGCAACATAATCACAGCTCCTTTATTCATTAATTTAAGGGATTTTAACACGATCTTATATTTCAGAATATGCTTGATTGTATCATAATGTTATGTAATACATGCATAATTATGGTTTGTGTTGTGTCTATTGTCAGAGAGCTACAGCAAAGAGTCATGCGTCAACCCACTAGTACGCAGGTGCTAGTACGGCACGAACTCTGTGACCTGTCGAGCGCCAAGCGTCATCAACGGAGCCAGTGATTTTGAGTGAACCTGAAGTATGTGTACGTCACATGTTTGCGACCAGCTGCGGCGCTCAACAAGGCTTAATCTCATTCATCGTAATTCTGCTCATTTCCTTTCTCGCTCATTTTCATATTCGGTCGCAGATTCAGATTCATTTCCTCCTATGTGTTTACCAACGTAGAAAACACACTCTTCGCATCAACCAGAGAGACATAGATAGATAGAAATAGATAGATAGATTAGAAGAGGAAGAGAGAGTACAAAATTTAGTCTATTGCCCTGTTTTTATGTTTCGCTTTATTCCTTGCTTCATCTGTATTCTGTACTTCATTATGACACATGCAGCACGAGCACAGTTACAAGTAAACCGCACAGAACACATCATAATTATTGTTATGCCGTCGAGCTCCCCTGCAGAGTCACCAGCCGTCATCCTCCCTGGTTTCAAAGCCCGGTCGAGATGTGCGACTTTTATGAAAAACTAGAACAGGTATGATCGCAATGCATCATGATTATGACTATTGTAGAGCAGACCACGACTTGCGTTATTAAAGGGAACCGAAACCATAGGAGAAATGATGAGAATTGAATGAAAGCAGCAGCATTAGTAGACAACATCAGTGAAAGTTTGACGAAAATCGGACAATCGATGCAAAAGCTATGAATCTTTAAAAATATTGTGTTGAAACCGCTTGATGAGGAGACTACTTGAGTTTATGACATCATTGTGTGGACGACAATATAATAATAAAGAAAATCAAACATGATTTCACTTTTCTAGCATAATGAAAGAGCACTTGACTAACCGCTTTCAGAAAGCAGGGGAATAACTACTGCCTTTTTATGTCAGTAACTAGTTGATGGAAAGTGTAATTTTAATGAAAATGAATTTTTGTTGAATTCATTTTATATTTTCTTTAAATTGTGGTCCACACATGACGTCATGAACTCTAGTAGTCTCGTCATCCAGCGGGTCCAACACCAAAACTTTAAAAAATCATAACTTTTGCATCGATTGTCCGATTTTACTCAAACTTTCACTTAAATGCTTCACTATTGTTGCTGCTTTCACTCAATTGACATTTCTCTTTGGGTTTTGTAGAAAGTCAGCACGAAGTGAACTAATGCTCGTTTAAAATCGAAACTACTGACGGCTGCAGTAATTGTAGCTCGTTTATGAACTCCTGCATATCATTTCGTAATCTTAAAATTTGTTCACTTTTCACCCCAGCCTGTTGCTCCTCTTGTGCTCACTCGTCACGAAGTGAAATCTCAGAGATATTTTCATAATCTATCTCATTAGTGTTTCATTCCAGTTATATTGTATAGATATATAAAGAGTAAAGGTATGCAACTGCACATGTATAGACGCACACATTGATATGTTTCTACATCTATCTACTGACGTCGATATTGTATATATAATATAAATGATAACTATATCTGAATATTCTTATTATAACTGTAACTTTATAATTATGATGTATCTTTGCATTATGTATAAATGAGCTGAAAATAATTGACTAAAGTTATATATCACCAAAGAGAGAAAATACAAGTCTTGTTTCTGTCCCTATTTCTTCATTACTTTCAATGATTTCTGTTGGTCATTATGCACGATTTTAGTTTTGCTTGTTTTGTTTTTCCTTCAGTTTTTTTTATTCTTTCTTTGATCATTAGCAAACAAACCAAATAAAAAAAAATAAAGCAACACAAAAAACAAACAAATATCAAAAGAAACATATCTGTAAATAATTTCTTTACTTTTGACCATTTGCAGACATCAGGCATAACAGGTGCATTTAGTGTAAATTGGAGAATACTCGGACTTTACTCGTGGCGGGAGAAGTGATCCTCATCCGGCATTCCTAATCGTCGCCTTAAGCAGGCTGTGATTATCTCAATACAGTTTTTTTTTTTTTTTTTTTTTTTTTTTTAATACCAGTATGGCTGTCATTTACACTAAAGCACTCAGCTGTTATTGTAAAAAACCACAAAATGTCACGAGTACTACTTGCTGTTTGCGTCAACTTATTTCGCACTGGAAAGAAAACATGGAATTTTCGCAAGTATTCAAATTCAAAACGCTAATGATTGTAGTATTAGCAATGTTGATGATAATGATGATGATAATGATAATAATGATAAGATATGCTACTGCTTCTACTAACGATAATAATCATAATGATGATGATAATGATAATAATGGTAAGATATACTATACTGCCACTGCTAATGATGATAATAAATGATATCTTGATAAATAACGATGATAGTGGTTATGATAATGATTACAATAATACAAAATTTATTATGGATTACAACAGTAATACTACTAATGACAATAGTATTAGTACAAGCAACAATTTTGCAAAGAAAAATAATCTGTAAGAACCTTTACAACTGTCTCTGTTGGTACTGTCGCCTAACACTACTACGAAGATTTTTTTTTTTCGTTAGCAATGGTGCCTCTTGATTTCTTTTTTATTTTTGTCAAGTCATGCATCACTAATTCACTGCTATTACAATTCACGCTGACAATGTTCAGGTCCGTCTATTTTGATGTAAGCATGGAATTTTAATGTTCAGTTTTGAGACTGAGCGCATCAAGTTCTTAAAACTACGTGTGTCTGATTATTTTTTATTGTCTTGAGTTAAAATTTTTTATTAGTAATATTTCATAGAGGAGAGTGATAATGATTAGTTTTCCTTTAAGGTCATTTTTTATTCTTATTTCATTTTAATCCATATGATGTGTAGGTTAGGCTTATTATCTGATTAGCTTTATAGATTATATATTATATTATATAAAATCATAGATTAGCTTTGTGTGGTATAATATTTGAAATCAAGTCTGTGTAACATTGAGTCTGTAAATTTCATGTGTTTATTAATGCTCCTTACAGGAGCAACATATGTGGTTCCACATGCCTATGGGCAATAGTAAATTTAATGTCTTTACTTTTGAGTGCCCTGGCCCACATAATTTTAACTTCACAATGTGAATTATTCCTCTTTCATTTTGTGTTACATGTACACAGTGTAGCCCTTTGTAATGTTCACTCTTGATTTTGTTCTATGCTTGTAATGTTTACGATTATGTATTCTATATCTGCTTCTTACCTGAGCTAATAATAATTGTGATAACAATAATGATAATTTTTATCATGGTCGGAACTAATTTGCATATTATGCAAGTGTAACTATTTTCTCCCATTGGATTTCTTTGGATTTTTAGTATTGTGTGTGTGTTTTTTTAAGGAGACCATTGGGGTAACGAGTTGCACTGCAGTGGAATTTCTATACTGTTGCTATTAGTGGTGGGTGAAACCTTATTTTGACTAGTCTCTTAAAAGAACTAACTTGATTAAAAGGAACGCAAACCCAAAGAGCAATGTGGATTGAGTGAAAGCAGCAACATTAGTAGAACACATCAGTGAAAGTTTGAGGAAAATCGGACAATCGATGCAAAAGTTATGATTTTTTTTTTAGACTACTAGAGGTTATGACGTATGAGTGGACAACAATACGAAGAAAATATAAAGAAAATTCAACAAAAATTCACTATTCTAGCATTGTGAAAGAGCATTTGACTATCCGCTTTCAGAAAGCAGGGGGAATAATTAATACCCTTATATATTATGTCAGTATCAAGTTGATGGAATTTGTAATTTTCATGAAAAATGAATTTTTGTGGAATTTTCTTTATATTTTCTTTATATTGTTGTCCACTCATACGTCATAACCTCTAGTAGTCTCCTCATCCAGAGGTTCCAACACCAAAACTTTAAAATTTCATAACTTTTGCATTGATTGTCCGATTTTCTTCAAACTTTCACTCATGTGTTCTACTAATGTTGCTGCTTTCACTCAATCCACATTGCTCTTTGGGTTTGCGTTCCCTTTAAGGGTTGATGAAGGTGCTTCTCTCCGACAGCAGACATGAGTGATAGAAATTACAGTAGTTAAAGGGTGTGTACAGTTCTGGTTGAGGTAAGGATTTAGCTTTTAACATTTTGCGAGATATTCAGAAACCCCTCTATAAGATGTCAAAGAGCATGCAATTCTACGGGGTATCAAAAGTTTATTTGATGGAAAATCGGTTTTGAAATGGCTGAGATATCCAAAAACAAGGTAAAATAAAGAGATCCTAATTAAAGGCGTGGCCTGTCGCCTTTTATTATTATCACTTTTTTGATATCTCAGCCACTTGACAACCAATTTTCATCAAATGTTGAATCCTTCTTTAAAGTACATGGTCTTTCATATTTCATAAGTCTAGGTTTCTTATTATCTCACTTGGGAATTTTCAAAACATGAATCCCCACCTCAACCAGTACTGTACATTAAGCTGCGGTGCATGCTGGTGCAGTGGCGGCCACTCAATCTTCATCCATCTTCAAGACTGCGGACAGGAAATTTCTTGCGCGCCATGTCAAATTATCGGCTTAAAGTAGGGGCAAGCAATTTCTGGGTGTGATTGATGGTTTCGAGAGCCACGCATGAGATGACATCACTTAGAGGGGGGGGGGGGTCAGAGATAGACATCCTAGGCGTTAAAAAAAGGGGGCTAAAGCTGGTTATATTTCATCGCCTAATATTTGTCATTTACTTTTTCTAATGTCAGGGAAGGTATTTCAGATAATCTATTCAATGTTCTGCCGAACTTGGCTTAAAGGGATAGTACAGTATTGGTGGAGATGAGAATTGGGCTTTTAACTTTTTGCAAGATGCCAAGAAAACACTTATGATATAGTACAGAGCATACCATTTTAAGAGGAATTCAAAGTTTATTTGATGAAAATCGGGTTTGGAATGACTGAAACATCCAAAAACAAAGTAAAACAAAGCGATCGTAATAAAGTGTGGGTCCCACACTTCATTAGAATCGCTCTTTTTTGGATATCTCAGCCATTTCAAAACCCAATTTTCATCAAATAAACGTGAATTCCTCATAGAATTACATGCTCTTTTATGTTTCATAAGAGGTTTCTCATTATCTCACCAACAAAATGTTAGAAACCTGAAATTAAGTCTCAACCACAACTATACGATCCCTTTATAAAACATCACAGCCTGACTGTGCCTGATGTGCTGTTTCACTCATAAACAGAAATATAAGTCTCTATACAAATGCTTAAAACCAGCGTCTTTGCTTAAAAAAAGCGTCTTTGCTTAAAACCCCATGGCTAGATAATAGTTGTATAAACTATGATTTGTTGTGTTGTGTGTTAATGTGTTGATATATGATAGTTTCCACTGCATAATATGTGAATCCCAGTTATACCTTCTAATAAACTTTCTTACTTGCTAAAATCAAATCAATTTGCAACCCCCATACACACACACTCACACATACATCTGTGTAAATTTATCTAGATATATTTTTTTTCCTGATACACAAGAAATGTATCTACACTTTACAAGAAAGCGTATTTTGCCTTGAGATTTTGTATAATATTGCATTATAAATTAATATTTCATGAGACTATTATAATTCTGTATTTATATAATATGTAATCTTCTTCTCTTTTTTTCTTTCTTTTCTATACCTCTTTATACGTGGTCCCCATGGACGACCAGCGGCACCAGAAAAGTGCAGCTGATTATGGGCTATCCAGCCGTTATCTTTCTATAATCCTACATTCTATTCTTTTTCGTATATGGATGATGTGTCACACTATTCATTTGCTATGTATGTATGTTTCATTTTATGCATGATGTATCATTTTCCTTATATCTTATGTTGTCTTTTATATCTGTATGTATGTTTATGACGGAAATAAAACAAACAAACAAACAAACAAACAAACAAACAAACCAAAAACACACACGCACATACTTTGAGCAGGGGACAAACACCTTTACCACATCGATCCCGGTCAGGTCCTATGCAACGTCAATGCCTGATCAACCTATTCATAGCCACTCTGAAAAATAGTTTCGTCTGTGCACAACGTCTTTGTCAGAGTGCTCGCTCCGTGTGTGTGTTAGTTAATGCAGGACACAGGTCGCGGTGGCTTGATATGCTGAGTCAAGTCTTCGACCTGTGTCCAATACACATAACACAGAATCTGGTCAGTACTGCCTGTACTCAGATCTCTTTTACACCTTTTATGTATCGAGGATGGCGATAGAAGAATTGGAAAAAAAAAATATCCTGACAAACTAGCCTCGAATCCCGGACCTTGCGCTTCTTGCGCCACAGAAGCATGCTGAAAGGAATAAATTAAATGGGGGGGGGGGGGGGTGGGAGTGGGTACGGTCTAGGTGCCACTTTTGATCTCGAGTGGTTGTGTGGTTGCAGAGACTCCAACTCTCCGACGGTGTCGAAATGATCCCACAGATGGCGCTGAAACAATTTCTGACGACAGGGAATTCCAATTCCTTACAGTTCTTGGAAAGAACGAATGGCAATGCGATTCAGTTCTCGAGTATGGTACCTGATAGGAGTGTGGTTGCGAGGCTGTCGTCAACTGAGTAGCATGTTTGATAATAAATAGTCCTGTGCTGAAAGAGGAGTAAGATTATTGTGTATTTTGTACATCATGATTAGCCTGTCATTTTTTCTGCGTTGTTCCAGAGTGGTCCAATCAAGTTCTTGTAGCATTTTGGTGACACTTGAGGTGTCATGGCAGCGATTTAAAGTGAATCGCGCAGCTCTTTTCTGGACCATTTCCACTTGGTGGATTAGGTTCTTGGAAAAAAGTTACCTCTGGACTCGAGATGGGTCCCAAACTGTGGAAGCATACTCGACAATTGGTCGAACCAACGTTTTGTAAGCTGTGGCTTTAACATCAGAAGATTTTATGCGAAGACTGCGTCTTAGAAATGCAAGGACGTTATTGGCTTTATTGACAGTATTGTTGATGTATTGGGTCCACTTCAAATCAGATGTGATGGTTACACCCAAGTACTTCACGGATTCAACAGATTCAAGAGGGGCGTTATTTAGATGATACACGTGTTGCACCTTTCTTCTTTTCTGGATATTGTCAAAACCTTACATTTATCTCTGTTCAAAACCACCATCCGTTTTTTTCGCCCAGTTACCAATTTTGTTTAGGTCCTCTTGAAGATTTTGCGTATGATGTTGATTGTCAATGGTCATGTAGGACATTGCATCATCGGCAAAAAGGCGAACCTTTGACGCTAGACCATCAGGCAAGTTATTAATGTAAAGCAGAAAGAGGCAAGGCCCAAGAACCGACCCTTGAGGCACTTTAGATCCTACCGCTACTGGAGAAGATTTAATACCATCTAAAACGACCCTCTGACTTCTTCCACAGAGAAAGCTTTGAATCCATCTCAGATTTTCCCCCCTGATACCAAGAAATAAAGTAATGATACTTTACTTCTTGTCAAAACAAAAGAAACTAGAAAAGCCACTCTGAGAGGGCAGACCTCCGCCAAGCAGTTATTTTCCACCGATGATCTTGCTTTTCCCAAAAAGATTTTTCTCCTCTCCACCACTGGGGAAAAGCTATTTGGGCTCTTCCATGGAGACAGTGATTTTTCATCCATAGTACATCATGCTGAAAAATCGCCCGATTTCCCAGTATAGAAGCCTTTGTCAAGTCACAAACCCTCAGATGCGCGGCCAATCCCGTGGTCAGATCTCTTGGATCCGGCAATTTTTGAAATCAGCGCCCCAAAATACCCCTATATGCAAAATTTGACACTTTCCGCCGGATGTGAGCATCTCGACCATTTTTTGCTACATATCTGCCCTACTACCCTGGCGGAGGGAAAATGAAGAAATGGGCGCTTGCGCCCCCCCCCCCCCCCTTTAATTTGGTAAAGGCGCCTCCCCTTTAGGAATTCCTGGGTCCGCCCCTGGCCTATATACGTTCTTTTTGTGTCCATTGAGTGTGGTCTCTCCGCCATGAAACCTATGCATTCATATGTGAATATATGCAAATTTATGCAAATTGTGTGCATCAGAGTGCATGAATATTACCAGAGACACTATAATACATGTAGTGTTCTTTCATGCACCCCCCAAAATTCGGTGCAATCGGTTTACAAATATACACATCTCCTGCGTATATAGGCCGGTGTCACAGGCCAGTATACATAGATAAGTTCCGCCGGAACGAATCGTCGGAATTTGGCCAGTAGACCTTGGCACTCGACTGCTTTGATATGATCCAGTGTATCACTACTTCGATCGAGTAATAGTAGACAGATCCGACACGGGTATACCCGCACTGATCGTTGATAGTTACGTAGAGATCAGGTACAACGGGGAGGTGTACCCTTCCCACCTCCCTACACACAGGTCTATACACAGACATCGGGTGGTGTGCTGCTCGAAAGAACCAGTTTGCTTGACCTTTGTATGTTATCCATAATATGGATTCAGAATAATAATAACTTGGCCTTGCAAACAGTTACGTGCAGGAAGGTTGGGTTATTGTTAAAGGGATGGTATAGTTTTGGTTGAGCCTTAGCTCAGGTTTTTATCATTTTTTGGTGAGATAGTGAGAAACCTCTTATGAAACATGAAAGAGCATGTAGTTCCAAGAGGGATTTAATGTTTATTTGATGAAAATTGGTTTTTAAATGGTCGACATATCCAAAAAATAGCGATCCAAATAAAGTGTGGGACCCATATGTTATTACGATCGTTTTGTTTTACTTTGTTTTTGGATGTTTCAGCTATTACAAACCCGATTTTTATCAAATAAACTTTGAATTCCTCTTAAAATGGTATGCTCTGTACTATTTCATTAGTGTTTTCCTAGTATCTCGCAAAAAAAGTTAAAGCCCAATTTTCATCTCCACCAATGCTGTATAGGGTACCGGTAGAGACCAAGAGATGAAACCTTCAAAGTATGCAGCCATTGGCAGTGCGTATGGCGTGACATGTTTACATTTGATCGTTTAATGTTCTGCTGGTGGGCGAGATACGCTCTAATAGGATAATGTTGATTGTTGAACTTCAGCAATGAAACAAAAAAGTGTGCAATATAACATCGAGGACCTGTTGATACCGCTTGTGCTATAACAGGTCTATATTATCTATGAAATGAACATGACAGAACATCAGAGCGACATTTTCTCACAAGTTTGAAGGTGTCTATTGTGTTATCCCACTCAGTGTTCAAGTTGGCTTGACAAACAGGTGAGTTAAGTAAGACGAATGGACAAGTATTGATTCTAGTAAAAAAAAAAAAAAAAAAGACGTGAGATATTTTTTCTTTTTCAAGAAGTAATAAAACACGAAGTAACACTATGTGAAAACAAGAGAATCTGATGATTATCAAGGTCCCTTTCGGTTGCCGAATGTAAAAGCAAGTCCTCAGTACCCCCTTGTAGATATTATGAAATTAAATCAAAGGAAAACGGTTATAGTAGAGCGGTTAAACCCTCAAAATCATGGGCATTGTGCAAAATTTGACTAAAGTATGAAACTTTCACCAGTGTTAGTACATACCATAAGATTCATCTTAAGATCGGGAGGTAAGTCTGATTTGACCTCTGATGACCTCCAGAGGTCAATGAACTTTAATTATCAGAATATTGATGTTTGGAGGCATTTGTGAATGATAGGCTTAGATCTATACGCTGCACTAAATATGCAATTTGTACTACAAATCTTCTGATTCCACAGGGCATTGACAGGTTTCTACCTTTTACCTCTGATGACCTTTAGATGTCAATGACCTCAAAATACCATAATATTGATCTGTGATGTTATTAGTTAATGATAAACATAGTTAAGATGTGCAAAACAAGCATACCTGTTTAACAAGAAATTGTCTTCACATTCCAAAGAGCACAGATAGGACTCTACCTTTGACCTCTGGTGACCGTTTAGAGGTCAATGACCTCAAAATATCATAATATTGATCTGTAGTGTCATTAGTTAATGATAAACATGGTTAAGATGTACAAAACAAGCATACCTGTTTAACAAGAAATATTGTCTTCACATTCCAAAGAGCACAGATAGGGCTCTACCTTTGACCTCTGGTGACCTTTAGAGGATGTACAAAACAAACACAATTGTAGCCCAGATGGCTACTAGCACATGTTTATAATAAAGAATAAATAGAATAGAATAGAATAGGATAGAGAGTAAAAGAAAACAGGACACTGCAGTCGTTTTCCTAGACACCCTGTGAGGTCAATATATGCTCAGTCTATATTCCCCTTCTCGGAGTTTACGAAACCGTTTATCTTCCTTCCATTTATTTCCTTTCTTCTTTTTTTTTTTTGTGGTCAAAACCACCTCTTCCAAGAAAAGTCTTTGGTCATAAGAACTTATGAGTTTGATGTTGGCTACTTTCCCCGCTAGTGGTCAGCACTCTCCATCCCCAAAGCCCCGCACCAAATTACGGGGAATGACGTGATGACGTGTTTTTGCCCTCTGATCCCCAAACATAAATGACCCTCTGAGCTCTAAGGTGGCACTCCTGCCAGAATTTATCCCTCTATTTTAGGATCTATTGTTCAGTGGAGTGTGTCAAACAGAAACTCCAAAGACAAATTCAGTGCTAATGACCCAGAACAACGATGACGTTGGTTGCCATAGCCTAAGGACACTAATATTCATTTGGTTTATCATTTTGATATCCAAGAAACAATAAAGTCTTTACCAGTGGTTACAGAGAACAAGTGAATGAAGAAACTAAAAGAGAGTGGGCGAGTTAATCAGAAATTGAGATGAATCATAGAAAATTGAGTTTTCACGGAAACGAATAGGAGGAGCAAACTGAACATTTGACCAGTAAGGAATTAATTTCTAGTGAACGCCACACCCCAATATAAGATTGAGCCAATGAAATGCTTTAGGGAAAGGAAGTTTGTCAGTAAATTATAGTTATAAAAAAAGCATGTCTCAGCCGAGAAATCAGTTAGAGTGGCAATCACAGTGGGAGCGGCTTCACACTATGTAGTGAAGCAAAGGCTGCAGAGTATTTTGGAATTTTGAGGAACTTTGAGAATAGTTGGAGACTACAGAGATAAAGTCAGGAGTTCCCCTTTAATAATGATATAATAGTAGACCTTCATAGAGCGCCTTTTCCACTGGATGCAAAGCGCTATGACATGTCATCCCTGGTCGCCACAGGAGATAAGATATGTACAAAATATCAGGCAGTGACAGTATAAATCCAGTGCACATACAGGGACATCAAAATAAATAAGTCTTCAAGTTTTGTTTGAAATGATCAAGTGTGGGTGAAGATTTGAGAAGAGGAGGGAGCTTATTCCACAGCCTAGGAGCAGAAGAAGAGAAAGCTGCATCTCCGGCTAGTTTTTTCGTGTGTGGCTGAGTAAAGGTAACGGATGATGAAAGACGAGTGCGCCTAGAGTGAGAGTGTCGTACCAGACACTCCCCGATGTACTCTGGAGCTCTCTTGTTGACTACTTTGTAGACCAGTAGGAGAAGCTTGAAGGATATTCTTGCTTTGACTGGCAGCCAGTGGAGTTGACGTGTAAGAGGAGTGGCATGAGAACGTGAACGAACATGGTACACTAGTCTAGAGGCAGCATTCTGAACTCTCTGTAAGCGATCCGCATCAGCCTGACTGATTCCGCCAAGAAGAGCATTACAGTAGTCAAGTCGCGATAAGACCAATGCACGGACTGCTGCGTGACAAGTAGAAGCATCAATAAATTTTCTGATCCTCCACAGATTTCTGATGTAGTAGTTATAATGTGTAGCTAACTTACAGATCTGTGAAACCTGCATGCTCATCTTTGCATCAGAGGAAAAGATAACTCCAAGATTGCGCACATGATCAGATGGAGAGATGAGTGTTGTACCAAGTTTGATGTCCTGTACAAGCTTAAGATGGCGTTGGGAGGCAAGAACAAGAAACTTTGTTTTCTCTTCATTGAGTTTCAGCTTGTTCAGAGTCATCCATTCCTGCACTTTACCCACACATCTGGACAGTGCATTCAGAGTGAGTTTAACACTGGAAGGGTCACTGGGGTCAAACTCCAGATAGATTTGCACGTCATCTGCATACATATGACACTTAACATTTTCAGCACGAAGAAGATTTCCAAGTGGACTGGTATACATGGTGAACAATAGGGGCCCAATTACAGATCCTTGTGGAATGCCAACTACTGAAGTACACTCCCTAGACAAGTAACCAGACACGCAGACACGACTTCTTCGGTTTGTGAGGTAAGAAGCCATCCACTGTAGAACTGAACCTTTGATACCAAAGGTGTTGTGTAAGCAATCGAGTAGAATTACATGATCGATTGTATCGAACGCAGCTGACAGGTCAAGCATTACCAGCATAACCCCTTTCCTTTTGTCAATGCTGCGAAGGATATCATCTTGGACTTTGAGGAGGGCTGTCTCGCAGCTATGGTTACTCTTATAGGCCGACTGAAAGGACTCAGAGAGATGAGACTCGTCCATGTACTGAACAAGCTGAGATGTGACTACACGTTCGATGATCTAGGATCTGAACTCGATATTGGAAACTGGTCTGTAGTTTTTGAGAATGTCCTTGTCACATGAGGATTTCTTTATCACTGGAAGCACAATGGCTTGCTTCAGGGAGTCTGGGAAGGTTCCTGTTGATAGAGAGATATTTACCAAGGCAGTGAGCGAAGGAGCAAGAATCGGAAGATGCTTCTTCAGCAACCATGTAGGTAAAGGATCAAGACAGCAAGTCAGCAACCATGTAGGTAAAGGATCAAGACAGCAAGTCTTAGAAGGACTCTTCATGATTATCCGTGTAAGTTCAATAGCAGTTACCTCAGAAAAATCAAATTCACGTTGAGTTTGCTGATCTGCGTACATGGGGTTCAAGACCAAGTTGCTGCACTGGTTACTCAGGTCACAGCTAATATCTTTGACCTTATCAGCAAAGAAGGATGCAAACTGGTTGCTCAGATCTACTGGTGAATCATGAGCTGATAAAACAGTGTCCTTGCGGTTGAGGAGAGAATTAATGATTCCAAAGGCAGACTTAGGAGAACAGTCTGAAAGCTTTTCCCTAAAGTATTCAGATTTAGCAGTGAGGAGAGCCTTCTTGACCTTGTCCTTTGCGTCGTCAGCCATCAAGAGAAGCACCCTCATCGAGCAATGTACCAAGATCATTTGAAAAATTTCTTGGTACATCATGCCCCCCCCCCCCCCCCTCCAAGTCAACCAACTAATCTTTAACGACGCTGAATGCACCATCGACCTACGCTGTGAATGTGATGAGGATCTGACTGTCATGACTGAACCGGCGAGCAGCAGAACATTAGGAAAAACTATGAGTCACGATAAGACAAAACTTTGGTTTACGCCAATTTGGAGTGCAATTACAAACTCCAAATAGTCAGCTGGTGTCATCGGAGATGTTGAAGCGCCCTGTCAGGCTGATACAAAGTGGAGAGTGATGGTGACGAAGAGAATACTGACAGCGTGACGGCAGACAGCTCATCGGACGGCCCAGTCACACTGACGAGATCGACAATGACATGCAGACGAGGACCCCATTCGTTGACCGAGAGTAATAATTTAAGAGGAATGACTTTAATTTACGTTTGAAGACATTTCAAGAGATGTAGTAGTCTGATATGTTAAGGGGCAAATCATTATACTGTTTGCAGTCTTGTGAACATACTTGTATCTTTAGCGAAAACTGTTCGAGTACGTGGACAGTATAGGCCCCTATAAATCACTCTGTCGAGTAAACTATATATGAACCAAATGGCTTCTTTTGAACATGTATTGTGTTGAAAAGTTCATGGTAATTCTTTTCCAGGCAAAATGTGTACATAAATGGGAAATGTAAACAGTATGTGCGAATGCTTCTATGTTTCCTGCTAAACTTGTTTGTTAGTGGGGAAAAGAAAAGAAAAGAAAAGAAAAGTCTCGCTCTACCACGTCTACGGATATCTTTGTTTCACATTGTTGGTGGGGAAAAGAAAAGAGAAGTCTCGCTTCATGAGAGATATTCAGATCCCGCTTGACACCACAACGCCTTCTGATGAGGTGGGCCTGTTGTTTTCTAGTTAGCATCTGTCACCCTTTCATCCAGTTCAAGGGACTTTGCCATATGCCTGTTCACAAAATTAAGCATCAACCCAAAATATGGTACTCCTCTCCCCACCTTCCATGTTTAAGCGTGCAAATTTTGTCCAGGGCAAATTGGATAATGTTGCACATAATTTCATGCAAGCTAGTCTGCATAACTAACCCAAACATAAATATTATATTTGAGGTCACTGCCATCACTGAAGACACGTAAGCTTCATTTCTGAAGTAATTGACCGTTCAAATTCCTGAGACCTGTTACTATGAATCAATGCTTTGTGGAATGTGGTACATACTTTGATTATAACGTCAAGGCGTGATTTGTACATGATTAAACATTTCGGACTAAACCAATGAAGCCAAACATCAATAATTGTTATCCTACACAAATTTTGATATTCTAAAAGTCTGACCTCACATTGTCCTTATAATAGGTCAAAGTTGGATATACACAGGGTAATGACCAATGTTCTGTGGAATGAGAAGACACTTTCTTGTAGTATAAATGCTAATAGCATAATGCATGATTGCACACCAGGTATACAGTTAACCATTGAATATACATCAAATATCAATATTTTGATATTTTGAGGTCATTGACCTGTCACAGTCCTCAGAGGTCAAAGGCAGAGACGTGTAAATAATTTCCCTTGATCTGAGGAATAGGAAAACGATTCAGTTGTAACACAAATAAATTTTTAGGACATCGTTATGTTTATCATCAACAAATTGCACCAAATATCAAAATTCTGATAATTTGAGGTCATTGACCTCTGGAGGTCATTAGAGATCAAAGGTAGAAACCTGTCAAGGATCTATGGAACATGAAGACAATTCCACTGTAAACAAAAATGAGTTTTTTAGTACATCATTAACATATTTAACATT
This sequence comes from Diadema setosum, assembly GCA_033980235.1. NCBI lineage: Eukaryota > Metazoa > Echinodermata > Echinoidea > Diadematoida > Diadematidae > Diadema > Diadema setosum. Next base: position 4,631,034 of record CM067063.1, on the reverse strand, counting down.
AATCAATGACGCAAAATATCAATTTCTATCAAATTTTGAGGTCATTGACCTCTGGAGGTCATCAGAGGTGAAAGGTAGAAACCTGTCAGGGTTCTATGGAACATGAAGACAATTCCACTGTAAAAAAAAAAAAAAAAAATGAGTTTTTAGTACATCATTACCATATTTAACATTAATCAATGACGTAAAATATCAATTTTTATCAAATTTTGAGGTCATTGACCTTTGGAGGTCATCAGAGGTCAATTCAGACTTACCTCCCGATCTTAAAATGAATCTTATAACATGTACTAACACTGGTGAAAGTTTCATGCTTTAGTCAAATTTTGCACAATTTTCCGGCTTATCTGCTCTACTATTATCCTCCACTATGTTCTTATCATAATACAAATAAAGCCAAGTAAAAAAAGAAACCAGTTTCTCGTCCTCGCGCGCATCGATTTTTGCCGCCGCATCGAATTTTTTACTATTTACTATTTTCAAAATGGCGCTGAAAATACCAAGAAATTCATAATTCTCGTCCCAGCCCGCTCCCCGCCCGCATCGATTTTCAGTTGCCGAATCGACTTTTTTGATAATTACTATTTTTTCGGCTGCCGAAAAAAGAAATTGACAATATTGATCACCTACCAATGGTGATGTCTCATTTCTAATTACGCCTTGCATCCTCTACTTAGCTGTAGTACAGCTGTAGCTTCTGTAGTGCGTATGTAATAACGCATGCATTTCACACTGCTCCACAAAGCAGTCGAACTGTAGTTGGATGGGCGGGCCTGGGCTGTGAACGCGATAGCGGCAACATTTTTGCGAACAATCGCTGATATTCCACGCGTATTTCGCGCATTGTTCGTATTTTTCCCCGTTTCTCATATTTCAAGCGGTTGAATTGTACTGTACAACTTAATGCTTGTGAGGATTGTATGGAGTTTGTATACATTTTCCTGTCATTGTGACTATGTGCATGTGCGTGCAGTGTCGGAAGGTACGGTAATGCAGTGACCGTGCCGCACTGTTTATTGGCAAAGTGTGCGTGTCTGTTGCTGTGTAGAGGCCCTTACACTCTGCTCTGTAACGTTGCATCTGACGGCGATGTATTGTTACATTTTGAAGATAAAATGAATGCGCTTTACCAGCAATTATTAAATGGGTGTATCTACAAAATAAATAACTTTTCCACGGATTCCACGGATTCTGGTTTGTCTCGTATTTCTGCGGGATACTTTTCTTTACGATGTAAATTCACGGACACGGCCGTGAGTCGTATCATCTGTAGTGTGGTATACAATCATTCATCATCCAAATGACGAGTGATTATCAAATGTCTTTTTAGAACATGAATAAACATCTTTAAACGTTTAATGCTATAATGCCATATCAGTATCATTTTGACATCCATCTGCAATTGTACAAGCCAGTTTCCAGTTGAATGTGCTACAATTGTACTGTGAAGAAATGCAGATACATACCAGCTGTGTGGACACAAAAAGTCACAAACACCAATGATAAATAAAGCAGTGTTTTGAATATCATGGAATTTATTTCAGTCGTACATTTGTTGAAAGACATGTTTTATACCTGTTTCAATTAATAGCACACAATACATCAGAATTGCAAGTACACTGGTATCAGAAATGCCATTACAACACTAAATACCAGTTTTAAGATGGTCATTTTCCCTTGACATCTGTAGTGGAAAGAAAAAGTAAATGTATTTCTGCATGCATGAAGTTTCATTTCAAGTATGGTACATATATACAATGTATATTTGTTTGAAAATGCACAGAGTGCAGGCAAGACATACACTTGGGACCTGGTCTCTCATAACACAGCTACCAGAGTGATATTTCATTTCATAAATTGGATATAGAAAATAGTAAAGCCCTCTCTCGTTACCTTTCTCAGAATTACCGGACGAGAAACACATATTACTTTCATTTTGACAATCCTCGAAAAAATAGTAAGATATCAAATAGCAAGGACCTCCCTCATTGCCTGTGACAGGGCGTTAGTGGAGATACAATGGTGCAACAGGCACAAGGCGAAGGGGAGCCCGTGCTGCACAACATTATATCCGAGAGTGACCTGGATCTCCAGTAACGGCACGATCCTAAACCTGAGCATTATTTTGATTTATGAAATGGTTCTATGAATGATTTTTCTTTATCTCCATGCATGGGTAAATATCAGCCAGTTACATGTAACGTTGTGAAAAATTTGCTCAAAGCCTGGATGTGCGAAGAAATATTCGAAACACACAGCGACATTGAACACGAGCTTGGAAATTGTTTAAAGAGATAAAAATAAAGTGATTGAGTACGCTATTGTACTACGAGTACTTATTGTTAAACTGAGTGCGCATTGCTGAAGAGTGCAATTGTGACGTCAATTTTAGCATGAGTGTGGCAAAACACAGCCATGCACGGATCTCTAATCATAATACTCCTTTTGATCTAGCAAGCATTTTGCGCTGCATACTATACTAGTCCTATCCATTACAGGGCACATTACGTCCGTTTATTACATCCATTACACGTCATGGCTGACTCGACACGAAATCGAGACTTGCAAGATTCTACTGATTATTGGCGATACGTTATCGTTCTGAGTAGACTTGTCATATTGGCCATAGACGGAGGGATGGCAAAGTCTTTCGGTGTGTTGATTCCGACCATGGTTAAACTGTACAACTCTGACTACAAAACCATGGGGTTCATCTGTAGTCTGATGCCAACAATTACGTATCTATTTGGTGGGTATTCATTCGTCACATCGATGACGCTGTGCATGTCCTGCGTCAATTTTCAATTACTGAGATAAGTGATCGTCATTTGGTGGTTAAAAGTCCTCGATATGTTCTTGTTGCTGTCGTGTTTCAAACAATTATGTTTTTAGCCAAAATAGGTACGTATAAATTGTTTGTGTCATTTCACAGAAGTTATAAAGTGTTAGACCGGAATTATTGCTGTCAAAGACTTACGAGTAATCCAAATCCATTACATCATATTTCATCTGTCACACTGTATTTCAAGATAGTTTCATATATTGTGTTGTAAGTTTATCTGGGGCAATCTTCCTAGTCAAACCCTGCTCATGAAGATGGTCCCCTGCATTTCCAATTTTGTATGATATTGTACGATATATTCTTTATGTCCAATTTGAACTGCATGTTCCTTATCGTACAATTTACTGAATTTGACATTAGTGTACATTTGTTGACATTGTTGTAGATCTTCCCCTAAATACGTTTCTTTGTACAACCGTGTCCCAAAATCTTTATGAAATGCCTTGGAACAATTAATTTGATGTATGACACTCGTATCATCAAATTTTGTTTTACATTGCAATGGAAACGGAATGCAGAAGTAAACTGAACTGAATATTTAAGAGTTCGATCAACGAAATGTTTCATGACATGCTTCATTTCAACCTCTTGTACATATTTCTTATGCTACTTTGCAATGTTTTTTTTGAATTATGATGACACGGAAAGCCATGACATGAAATGGAATGAAATGAAATGAAATGAAATGTGTTGTTTTTGCTTTCCATTGACTGAAAGGAGTAAACTACAAGCAAAAACTTTATTAAATGGATCATATCTAAAAGGGTGTTTTCATGCCAAAACTTGCAAAGCATTAGAATTTAAGACTCATTTTTTTTTAGTTAGTAGACTCGACAATGATATGTAGGAACTGTGAGAAATTAAGAAAGATGTCCCCGAGTGGAATATACGAAACCTTGAATCTCATCCTGCATAACTGTGCTAAATACAAATAATGAAAGTATACATTATTGATTTACAACGTTATCAGTGCAATGGGTACTACAGTGATAGATAGGCTTTCTGTTATCTCTCAGATATTCCAGTGGTGACAATTTTGATACCACAAACAAATATCACAAAGTCACTGAGCAAAGAATGTATGGTTGAAATTTTGCTTCTAAAAATGTCATGTAGAATTTTTTTTTTTAACCCCGAACCACAAATTCAGAATTAAGAGTGTGAGGTACGTGAATAAAACTTCAAAGTGGCGGTAATATATCCAAACGCATACTGTACAAACTGTTCGACACAACTCACCTAAAAAGCAGCATGAGAAATCTCTGTCAGTTTTCTCCAAGTTGAGAAAACATGATAAACAGCATAGGTACATGTCAGGAAAAAGGACTTTTTTTTTGTAAGTGCACCTTACATACTATAAATCGACCTACATAAGATGAAAATTTATTTCCATATGTAGACAGAGTAATTCTAAGGAGCAAAGTGTACAACGTATACTGGAATACCTAGTCACGAAATACACGTAATTGAGATTAGCATCAATAGAACTGTCAAATAACTATTTTTGCGGCCATCTTGAATTTTTGCACTCTGCAGAAAATGCTCAAGGTTTGGCGAATGGTGTCAATCAGATTTGGAATCAGCATACTTGCAGCATACAGCAATCAGCATACTTGATATATAACCATCAAAATAAAGAAAATACCCAAACGTGACCTCTAGTCTATAGATCATACAAGCCACCAGTGTACATCTGGAAAAAAAAAATATAAAATTTTTTGTTTCCTATGATATATAGAAAGAGAGTTTACACATTACGCTCGCGTGTTCTTTTCTTCCCTAACCTCCACCAACTTTTTTTTTAAAGACCTTTATATTTTTCCGTACAATGGGAAATATTCGGCTATTCTTGTTGTGTAGTAACAAAAAAATACAATTCTTTTGAAAGTGGTCTTTACAAATAGAAAATCCTTGTCTAAATCCTATTCACTATAGCCCCTGCGTCCTTCCTTCTACTGAGAGTGCTGAATGCGAGAATCGCAGCAATCACGGGCGGGTTCCTGACGGCAGTTCCGTTGATATGTGTTCCAGCTGTGGAGAGTGTGGTCGCTTTAGGTGTACTAATGGGAATCTCAGGTAAACTTAACACACGGTAAACTACGATGAATACAACAATAACTGATAAGTGTCGTAGTGTTTGGTAGTAGTACTATAAGTATTAGTCGTATAGTAGTGGTGGTGGTACTAGGTGTGTAAATACAAAAAGCATTTCCCACTTTTTATCCTTAATAGTTCAAAAACTATATATCAGATAACACTGAAATTGATATGGGCAATAGCTGAATAGTATACAATTTTGTTGGAGGTAAGTTAGAAATTATAGCTTAACTTAGTTTCTTAATTCAAGATTTATTTCTAAGTTGAGTTTCAGATTTGCTCTGTTTTCAACCCTCTGTTCAAAATTTTGATTTTGCACAGAGATCAATTGGTGTGTATGGGAGTGTGTGGTTAACACCCTGACAATCTGGTCCTGAACAATGGCCAGGATCGGAATGCTCCATAAGAAATTCCACTGTCGCAGCTAGTCTTTATTTATCCTGAAATGTAGTGTATGCAAGCACATGAAAAACATGTGCTAATTTTTATCATGTGCATGCATTTTATCCTTTACCATGTATTCAGATTAGCAGTGCCCACGGCAATCCATCTATCCATCATGAATTATTAATAAAGCATTCATGTGCCTTGGAGCAAGAGTCAAGAAGCCTAGTCAGCAGAGCTCTGAAAAGGTGGTATTCATGGTATTCATGTCTATTGTTCAGGGTCATTGTAAGCACATACTCACTGGCATACACACATGGTAAATATGATCAATACCATCGTTTTTATGACATTTACTCCCATGAAATACAGAAACGTACATTCTATCAAGAAACATAACAATTATAACTAACTGAATAACACTATACACTAACTCCGTTCATGTTAATTTGAGGTATTTGCGAATAAAGCTGCTATGACACTCGAGAAAGAAAAATAATGATAAGATAATGTGGTACATCATGAATCATAACTTCAAGAATATTTCTTGTTATGTAACAAAGGAGGTATCCCTGGAAGATTTCATATTGCTTTACTTGATGAGGAGCTTCTGAAATTGAAATGAAATGAAATTTAATGAAATGAATTGAAATGAACTTTATTTACAAAAAACAACAACAAACAAACATTGTCAACAAAGTCAAAACAATCAATAGTTAAAGTACAGTTTTGGCAAAAAAAAAAAAAGAAGAAGAAGGAACCGACAATAGCGTGCAGGCTGGTCAAGCCTAGGCCAGTCCTTTATGATAAAGATTATAATCATTACGTATTTACAATATTCAGAGAAGCAATGTTTTATGTACATATTTACAGGTTTTCATAGGGGATCATTCATACATTATTTGATAAGAGTTACTTTCGTAATGATTTCCGAAAAGCGTTGAGGGTGTTCATCTTTTTTTTTTTTTGCATTCTAATTGTACATTTTTACATTTTAGTTGTAAAGGTATGACACCGAAGGACAGTTTCGATTGCTTATCAGTGATGCTGAACATTTCAGATAATATAGGTTTTCCCGGCCAATTTCGCATTTTCGTCAGTCCATTTGATAGAAGGTTCATTCAATAATTTAGCAAAAACAAACAAACAAACTAACAAACAAAAACCCTCATTATCTCACAGTCTGTCTTTCAAAATTGCAACTTGTGCGTTCAATTCAGCATTTCGATCAATGAAACTTGCACATGTGGCTTTCGAATTCGTTAAAAGGGCATTCCAATTGGCCGGTACTCTACTTTCATTCAAATTTGTCATAATTCGCCGAAAAGGGTTTTTGAGTCATTCAATTTCGCGAATGGGCAGTCAAATTCCAAACATTTTCATTCATTTCATTCATTTTCATTCGCCATGTTCAGATTTGAAGATTAGAACATTTAAACGTGTATCTGTATGTGACTTTTTCTTTCATCCACATACTGTTAAGCAGTATTAAAAAATAATTTACTTTTGGCGCTATATATAACTTGAGTTTATTATTCTGTGACGCCCCTTTTCTTTCATACATGTCACTGTATAGGCCTATACATGTACCAGTACTGCAGATTAACTTCATCTTCTTACAGTCATGACAGCACAATTTAGATACAGCGTATATCTCAAGAAGACAGAGAAAGAATTATAGAAACATTCGAGGATTATAACCTTGACTTCCTAGAACTGGCCGACACACTCGGAATAAAGCGCTCAACGGCCAGATATGTTGTGGCCACATGCAATATCTTCGGACTGGGAGACTGAATAATCAAATTTTAAAAAAAATGTCAAAATCTCTAAAATGAATACGAAAATATGAAATGTAGTGATGCTTACAAAAAAGTGATGAAAGAAAATAAACAAAGAACCAAAGCATAAACATGTGTGCTAAATTGACTGCAGGTGTTAAATTGGATGCCCCAAAATGAATTCGAATGAACGAGCGCAGCATATTCGTGATCACGTGACTATATCATTCTGAATTGAATGAGCGAAATACGAAATGGTGTTTGTCTTACGAGTTTCAGATGCAAAAGTGTTAATTAGAATGAGGTTAAAGGTAATTTGAATGCTCCAAAATGAATTTGAATGAATAGATCATAAAATTGAAATACCGAGCATGTCATCTACGTTAAGTTTTGCTAAATTGAATGCAGCAATAATAGGCTAAGTAACTGGACTGACAAAAGTGCAAATTTGGAAAAAACTTATAATATATTGATAAGATAAGTCGTCTCCATTATCGCTGATTATCACAACTGTTTTTGCAGGTTTCGGAATGTCTCTGTCAACTCTCATACACTCAATAGCTTTGAACGAGTACTTCACGCAGTCGTTCGCATTCTACCAAGTGGTAACGCAGTGCGGCATGGCAATCGGAGCGTCTTTCTTGCCTTTCATGATGGAAAGGAGCTTAGAAGCGTACGGTATTAGAGGAGCATTTCTAATCATGGGTGGGATATGCCTGAATACGGTTCCCTGTGGAGCTACAATAAGAAGTCGCACGGACTATGCGAAGTCAAGGAATACTTCCGCTCTTCCGGATGAGTTGTCTTCCTTAACCGAGACGAACGAAGAAGATATAACACGTGTCGGAGCAGAAAAACCATTGGACAACACGCCCACTTCTATCTGGGACTCGTTGCTTAACAGGTTGACCAAAAACATCTTTATCCTAGAGCCTGTATTTGCCATATTATCCCCTGCGATGGGCTTGGTTTATTTCTTGTTTTACGCCTGGTATCTCTTCTTGGTACCTCGTCTGGAGTGGATTGGAATCGACCCTTCTCGCGCGGTCTACCTCGCTAGCCTAGCCGGGTTTGCGGGCTTCGCGGGGATGCTCACCCTCCTGGCGGTGATGCGGAAATTTAGTGACTCGGTTCTTCCAAATTTGATGTTGTCTTTCCTTGCCGCCATTAGCCTATTTGTGATCCAGTTCAACGAGTCATTCGTCTACCAAGCTGTTCTGACGTTCTGTCAAGGTTTCATCATAATTCCCGTTAATACAACAGCACTGACTATGACGAAAATATCGATCGTGCATGAGGAAAACATGTCCGCTGCACTGACGGTAGCGTTTTTTATGAGTGGAGCTGGGACACTATTGGGGGACACGATTTCAGGTATTGTTAAAAGGAGACCTCCAGACGATTTCAGACTATTGCATTCGAAAATCTATGAATTGGTTATACTGGGTACAGTGTTTCAGAATTAATAGTGATTTGGATGAAGGGAAAGAATGATTTCAAAGTTCATAACTAATCACATTGAAAATGGATGATGACATGAAGCAGCTGCAAATGATCATAAAAATGTATGATGGGGTGATCAAGGAAACAAATCAAAAAAGAAAACATGAATAAATTCTAAATCACGGAATTAGGCCTACAGTGACATTTCTGGCATGTATGAGCATTCTGTGTCATCATCCTTGTTAAGCATTGTGCATTGTATCATGTTTGGGTTTTTTTCGGAGTATTGGTTTATCTGTTCAAGGACCACGAATAATTCCACAAATCTGTACATGGTACGTTCGATTTATGTAGGCTTCTACTACTATTTACTATTTGAGGTGAAATATAGAATTTCCTCGAACACTTGTCTTATATTAAGAATGGTAAGCATTTAAAGCTTTGTCACAATAGTATCCCTTAAAGGGGATGGCTAGTAACTGATCAGTGGGAATCAGTGGGAATGCTGGGGATGATTGTTCCAATCCCCGTGGGATTCATTTAAGAGTACATTATATATCTATTGTTGTGTGAAAATCATTTGCTTAAGAATGGTCTCATATTCAAGTAATGTGCAGTTTAATCGCCACGTCACTGTACAGGCATGCTAACCTGGAAACATTAAACTTCACATTACTTGAATATGAGACCATTCTGAAGCAAATAATTTTCACACAACAATAGATACATAATGTACTCTTAAATGAATCCCACAAGGATTGGAACAATCATCCCCCCAGCATTCCCTCTGATTCCCACTGATCAGTTACTAGCCATCCCCTTAAGTTTGTGGTTTAACATTGCGGACATAGCTGTTGTAGCTGATGATGTTGATACAGTGATAACATGAAATAAGCAAACGTCATAAAAGTTCTTTGGGTTAGTCAAATCTGTTTTTGCTATTTAAACTACCTAATGAATGATCACTTGTGATTGCGATTACATGTACTATTTTTTTTTATTGAGACGGAGGTAATATGACCGACCATGAAACTCTGTCTGTTCCTTTAAATGAAAATATTCAATAATGCTGGATTTTTATGTCCGGATTTTGTAAGAACTGTTTTTCATGTCATAATTCAAAGATCAGCTAGGTATCACTGAACATATTATTATTAACTGTCTGAAATCATCAAAAGAGAACACCTCTATAAGAAACATATCATTTCTTACATCTAAAACAAAAACATTCTTGGGTCTTGTTTCGTTTTTCCTGAAATTTGAAAGAATTTGATCAGTATCTCGCTCTACTACCTCATTCTACGAAAGGAAACTTTTCGAAAATCTTGATGCGGTAAAGTTTGTCTTTGAATTTCTGTTTCATTTTGATTTCGATTCTAGTCTATTGTCTCAAGCATTATCCCCATCCCCCCCCCCCTCCCCCGAAGAAAAACATGGCTTGAAAGATAACTTGCTCTACAAAACTGCATTTATGCCTTTTCAATATTTCGTACTGTTTCTTTGGGCTAGACCATTGTTTCAAAACGTTCCTATGGTACAGAATACATAACTTGACATCATTCGGTCCCTAACGACATGCCTGAATCAATGAATATAAAGTCAATATGTTATATGTATGCTAGGCCTATTAGATGAAAAAAATCAAAGCAAATTTGATTAATTCACATATTCATATGCTGAGGTAAGATTTTGAATAAGTGAAAGTCAAAGGAAAAACGGTAATCTTGTACATCGATTTGAGTACATGTTCTCCATTCTACCCATCCTTGCCACATGCCATCCCAGGGGGTATTGTCACCATCTGAATTTCATACAACCCAGATTCCACAGTTATTGTTGATTTTCTTTGGATGCAATCATCAATCGTTTATTGTCCACATTTTCAATAGCATTAACTACTCTATATGTAATCTCTTGCGGCTATGTGTGTTTGTGTCACTTATTGTCATAATACACAATTACTTTTGTTTCTTATTAACCTGAAATGAAGGAGCGCTGGTTGACTTGACGCAGTCCTACGATGTCGTCTTCTCCATGATGGGGACGGGCTTTTTTCTACTTCTCCTGGACTATCTTGTGGTGGCGATAATGGTTTCGCGGAGAGAGGCGCGACAAAACACCTCGCTATGATATTGTTGACATGATTGATACAAGTTAATTCGTTATTGAAATATATAGCATGTATCGAGTTTGAGTTTGAAATTCTCATATTAGCAGCAAAACTAAAAACTTCAAACTTTAAATATCAACAGCAAGCTAGAAGAGATATTTCTGAAGGTAGATTTCGACGGAGAAGTTCTGGGTGAAGTTAAAACTTTTAACTTCATTTCTACAGTGCTAAAACATCTTGCAACATCGCGAATAATCACCTTGGTCCGTCTTTCCATCTTCTGACAAGACATTGACCACTCACACCGCATCGGCAATCCCAACAAACGCCCCTGTGAACACAGCAACAAACTGGCGAGGAAGAAGCAATACCCTACTGTGGTCAAGTTGGAAGGGGTCATACATCAGAACGCTACATGATAACTTCTCTTGTCGCAGGTGTCTGAGATTTGTGATCCAAGAACAATTGACTCAGGCAAATCTTCATCTCTTAGAAGAAAAGGGATGATCAATCTGCCTCGTCTGATAATGGCCGTATACATGCCAAAGTCATGCCAACTAATGGGAAAACTCTACACAAAGTTATTAAAAGCAAAAGTAAGTTGAATGCGTTGTAAACTATGGCCTACAAGCTGAACTTGGTCCTGGTCAGTTCTACCAGTCTACGCTTAGCACATTTTCTTACTTGGCCTCTTTCATAAACATTGATAATGTGATTTCGTAATGTACTTATAAATCTACATACATGTACATTTCATGCTTTTATTTCCAAACAAACAATCTTCTGCTAATCTTTTAAGAGATGGATGGCAACAAATAATGCGTACCATCATCATGATCATAGAGACATATCTTCCTATCATAGAGAGTGGCTGGTCATTATCCAGTATTAGATGTGAATCCTTTGTCTTCCTATTGTGGGGCAGATTCACTTGAGCACATACTAAAAATATCTTGAGTGGCCGCATCGAATATGAGATCAAAGAGAATAAGATGAAGGTTATGACTCCATCTCTTCAACCTTCTTTCTAATACTCGCGTTTGTTAAAATCGAGTTTTCCTGCAGTACCAGTCGATGAACTTTATGCATACCGTACATTCGGCCCGGTTTTAACAGACCTTATCAGACAACGTCAGGACAACGTCCGGATCAGAGCAAAAGTCCTCTCCTTGGGTAATAAAACTGCAGGAGAGAACGATGGATACAGTTTGGACAGACACACACCAAATACCTCCGGGTAGGTTATCACGAAGGTATTTTGCCCACTGATGCGACTATCCCGTTCTCAGGCCAGTGCCTCCTGGGCCCCGTTTCATAAAAGATGTTAGGATGTCAACTCTTGCTGGAATGACAACTTCCTATAGCAACAGCCAATCAGGAAGCTGCATTCATGTTGTTACCATGACAATTGACATCCCAGCAAGAGTTGTTATCATATCAATTTTTTTATGAAACGGGGCCCTGGTGTTCCAGATTGCCCACTACCTACGACCCGTAGGCAGTCGTATTCGTAAACAAACTACATAGAATCAGCGGTTACCATCCATGCACTTGTCAATTATTCGCTGTCTGCAACGTTGCGCAGGCGTGTTGAGTGCATAAGAGAAATGTTACCGTGGTTTTTTTTTTTTTTTGATAATATGTATAAAGGTTGAAGGGGTAATCGCGGGGTAATTATCCTAGCCAGCTAAGGCAGAATATATTTCAATTGAAGGTACCGTTTTAAAACGCAGGGGAAAAAAAGAGCTTACCCGGACGCTACCCGGACGTTGTCGCGGTAACTCTAGTATGATATACTCTGTTAAAAACGAGGCTTTAATGTATGCCTGTTTATTCTTTTGGATGGATTGCATTTAAATTACGTGTGGACACATATTTTGTTTGTATTAGAGATGAACATGTATATGATACATGCATATATCATACATTAACAGGAATGTGTATATTTATGTTACCATGGATTGTGTCTATGCTTTATGAAAGCACTTTGTCTGCATAAGCAAATCAATATATATATATATATATTCTAAATATATATGTATATATACTGTCTAAAAATAATAATAAAGTGAATTAAGAGTGAAATTTGAGTGAAATATGAGTGAAAATGTTCATTTTCACTCATTTTGGAGTGACCTTATAGGGATCACTCGAAGATTTTGGCGTGATCCCTGAGGTCACTCTAAATTCACTCTTTTTTGTCTTCACTCCTTCAAGAGTGAATATTTTCACTCGATTTTTTTTTAGAGAGTACATATCTTTATTCTTTTTTTTTTTGCATAATATCTGTATACGCACTTTGCAGACTTTTTCTATGAAATGCGGTTTTCGGTCTGTACCTGTACTAGAAGTACCCAAGTAAAATTTTATTCTCAAGCGATGCGAGTGCTTTTTCTTTGGGAAGAAAAAAAAAATGAATGAAAATTCTCGCCCGAAGAGAAAAACGCGACTTGAATGTGGACTTTCATCAAGCAATGTGTCACGCTACGATATTGTGACGACAGACGCCACTTGATTGGAACAAAAGCCGCCGGCTAACAATGTAAGTGATAGACACACGGCTGACCTGGTCGTTATGTGAACGACGGTATAGCTGCTAAAGAATATCAAAGAACTATGCTTTGCACTTGTCTTTTCACATTATGACGTAGGTGTCTGAGTGAGTATAGAGTATCATGACCGCATCGAAATATCAAAGGGTAAGGAGCTGTAAAGAGAGATGAATAAAGATAAAGGCCTACATAAAAAGATAAAATACTGATGGCATTGACCCCTTCTATCAATGGCCATCGAGTCACACACAAGCACACACACACACATACGCACACAGACACACACAAACAACACATACAATCACGCATACAATCGTACACTGTATAATATGTAATCCATGTAACTTACGCTTATATATTTATTTATGTATATATGTATATGTTTACATACCTATATACTTATGTTTTTCAACCACTATAAATATAATCTTATATAATTATATATATATATATATATATATATATATATGCTTAAAGATACAAATAAGTTGACTGAGTAACAATAAGATATTGACATCTTGTTGCAAGTTCAAACACGGAGGGTACAAAAAGCGATATTACGACTCACCTCGAGGTCAATCAAGGGTCAACATACAACACGCATATTAGGTCATCCTGCCTCGACTGTGTTTTTCCTTCGATGTCGTATTATTTCCCCCATATCACTAATGTTATATTATGCAGAGACAGATTGAAACAAAGTGATCGTACTCGAACGGTGAAAAGGAAATGCTCGTTTCCTATTGCACGCATTTTCCACCTGCATTTTATACATAAATAATGGTAATGAGTTTTTTGGGGGCAACGGAGTATTCACATCTCGTATCTTTGGGTTTTCTTTTTCGATTCATTGACCTTTGAAGCGATTGTATATGAAACAAAAAAAAAATATTTGCCTTCTTTACTGAAAGAACGAATCGAAATGCATTTCATTTTTCACAAAGGTTAGTTTTGCAGATGGAGTATGAATGCGTGATGACTTGAAGAATGAAATATTTAAAGAAAAGTATAACTTGTAGCAAAGCGCAATGTACCTATTGTATGTAATCATAATTATGAAAGTAATCTATTGCGTTAGACACTGCATACTTGATTTCGCTGGTTACTTTAAATCATCTTGTAATATATCAGACATGTTTTACACTGTATTGACACATAATATACGCCGTCCCGCATACAAACACACCGCCGAATACATACATACATACATACATACATACATACACACACACATGCCAGCACAGAATGAAGAGTGATGAAACAAACAGACACAAAAATGATTTGGTCAAGCCAAAAAAATAACACCCCAAAACCCTAAAAAACAAAAAACAAAAACCAAAAAAAAAAAAAAAAAAAAAAAACACACACAATAAAATCAAGCATTTCGGGGAAATGCAGCTAGACTTGTGATTATATCACAATCAATATTTCTCCCCAATACATTCGATTGGTTTTCCCTGCTGAACAGTTAGAAACTACCTAGGGACGAGTCGATGATATGATTCGGAGGTGATAATAAAATTGATATCAAATTAATCATAGTAGCTGTCGTACTAAGTCTTGTTAGTTGCCTGAAAAGAAATATACAAAACAGTTATAAAAAGAAGAGCACATAAAGAAGATAAAAAGAATAGCAAAACGTAGGTAAGCAAGCGAAATAGAAACAGAGAGGGGGGAAGGGAATGAAATATCAAAATGGGGGGGGGGGATAGGACAGGGGGAAAGCAATGTGACCCTTTAAAAGTTTCTCTTCCGAGAAAATTTATCTCCTTAGTCTACTTCGCCTTTAAGACTGTCTGATTATGAAGTAGATGTTGACATAGTAATATGTAATACTGTATATAATGGAGCGGCAGCTCATGATTTTCGGCAGGTTTTCCGTACCGCATCAGAAAAATAAATAACCCATCCCTCTACTTTTACGCACGGCACATATTGGTTAGAGCAATGAATTAAAACCATGCAATGTCATGAGAGGCAGAAAAGGAAAATTATTAATTCTGGAAGGTAGAAAAGAGAATCAGAGAAGATACAATTGAAAGAGAAAGAAAGAAAAAAAAAATAAGTTGTGACACAGAGAGAGTAACATCTTCCACTGATATACGCTCTCCATTTTTCTTCTTCACAGAGTCTACAAGGTTTCCCCTTTCCTGACTTTAGTCAGATTACGAAACACAAGGAAAAGGTGAAATATAGTCACGAGAAGAAAAAGAAAAGATTGAGAGGGAAGACAATATTGTACAATGTTTTTCTCTTCATATTCGTTACTAAACTAGTGCTATTTCAACTCAAAGTGACTTCATGAAAATCAAATTATTTGTATATTACATGGGTTCATATTATGTGCTTGAAGTTGCAGGTGTGTATGTACTATACTTTTGTTATACTTTTGTTTGTATTTACTTTATGACACTCTCACCGTCTTGTCCAAAATGTTAATTCTATATACGTACAATGAACTGACGTAGCACTAATTTTGTATTATTTAGACGTGGAAATAAAAATATGAAATGAAATGAAACGAAATATTACATTTATCTTTTATCTCCTCTAGACTTAAACGTTTTCTACTAATAGGCGGTGATTTGGATCAGTCGGTGGCGCGCCTGCCTACAGATCCTAAGGACCCGGGTTCGATTCTCTAGTCTAGCTGAGCAATAAGTGTGCATACCGCCCCCTCCATTAAGAGGCAAAACACTCTGTCCCTCGGAAAGGACATATAATGGAGGTTCCGTGTGTGAGAGAGCCACAACTCATGCACGTAAAAGATCCCGCTACATTCATTCATAGTAAAGAGGAGGGTGCATAACCCGGTGAAGTGGTCTCACCTCACATTCAACTGAACCCCACTTAAGAGCAGCTAGTACAGCTGAATATAGGTTATCCAGCCATCATATCAGACAGAAATATGTAACAAACAAACAAAACAAACCAACAAAGTTGTCTGACGTAGATGTTGAAACATTAAAATTACAATTTTGTCTTTGGTGTGACTATGGTCACAACACGCAAGAAAAACTATGCAACAATAAACGTCTAGATATAAAGAGAGAGGTAAATTTTATGAGATAGAGAAGTTTTGGAAAATGACGAGAAAAGGGGAGAAAGAGAAAAAGTTACATAGAGAAAGGGATGGGCGTTTAAAAGGAGGACAAATCAATATTGACTAGTGTAGGTTTCCTTTGTATGATATTCATTTTGTTACACTCACTGACCAACTATCAAAAAGAGATGTCTTGAGTAAACAACTTACAGTTCTCTTTTAAAAAAAATCATTATTAATGATTTCTGACAAGCGCATGATCTAGTAGTGAATATAAATCCTCGTGCTTAGTGTACAGAGCACTTTGCCTAAAGCGAGAAAAACCAAGACTACGACGCTACCGGCAGATTAGTAATGAAAGGAAATTGCAAATGTGATCGGGAGAATGTGTTAGATGGAAACGAAAACGAGATAAAGAGAAATAGGGAGAGAGAGAGGGAGGGGGAGCAGACGGAGAGAGAAAAAGAGAGAGAGGATGCGGTATCTAATCACGGAGGACAAAATCAGAATAGTACTCCAAACAATCTTTTACGCACTGCTGGTCAGATCGACTTCGCTGCGTGTAGCTTGTCGGAAAATGATAAGCCGCAAATTACTTCGACCAGCGAAGACCAGTAAATCGAGACGATCTCATTATTTCTTCCAATTACCTTGCCAGAGCAAAAATAGACAAATAAATAAATGAAAAGGCTTCGCCCGTAACACCAGCAATTCCAGCACAGCGAGTCCTTAGTGAATAAGTTATACCACAGCCAGTATAACCAGCCAGGAAAATGCATACTCGTCAGAAATGGTGCTTCTTCATACGAGAGGGAAGTGAATATATAATGTATTATTATGGTTACATGCTGATCCTAAATGGTATCCTGATTGACGATTTTCACATCCTTACAACCAGTATGTTCGCTTTGCGGATGATTTTGCAGTCTTTCACATATGAGAAGAGAAGTTTGTGTTTACCTCATCATCAGTTCCTCAACTCAATTTGACAGAAAAACTGGCACTATGTGCCAAGTTTGAGTAGCCTTGGCAGAAATGAATGTGTGTGTGTGTGGGCGCGCGCGAGTGTGTTTGTGGGTGTATAAGCCTGTATGATATATGCATGAGTTTGATATACTAAACAGGAGTGAAGATGTCTTTCAGATGAGACACACACTGTTAAACAGTTACTAACCCGAGCCATGTCGCTGAGGCTGAGTGGAGAAGCAGTTTTGATACAAAGCCCCCACACCTCCTTCTTCCTTCGGATGTACCTGTCATCTACTATCTCTCCCTTTCTTCATTCTCTTTCACACACTTTCATTCATATCATGCTATAGCAGTGAAAATTTCTTTCAGTAACACCACGGTATCGTAAGACAAGACGCAACCTATCATTCAATAAGGCAGAAGAAAAAGTTGACGGTGTGGGAGTGGGGGGGGGGGTTACTTAAGGAGAAGAAAGAAAGAGGTGAATGAAGTAAAGTAAAACTAAAGAACTGCAAAGAGAATAAGAGACAAAAACAGAATTGAAAGGAGAGACCTAACTACTGACTAAAGATGAAACCGAAAGTCTCAGGGCGGAATGTAATCAAACAGTCGTTCAGAGGATGAGTCTGTTGTTTGCCGACAGGCGTCAACAATAATGTTTGGAAGAACGAGCCGGTCATCGAAATGTCGGTCATGCACATTACACAGGAGGTCATCGTCGTGTTCGAATGCAAACGTTTGGATCTCGATCTCTATACCCCCTCTGAAATACAAAAAAAAAAAAAAAAAAAAAACATAACACCAAGGATTCCCTCGACCCAAACACATCACCCTTCCGTGTTCTTGCTGAAATTCGAGACTTCGAAGTTGTTATAGAGATTATGAAGGAGGTGATATGATATTTAAAAGAGCCAATTAAAATGTTAACCTGAGAAGGGCTCAACGACGCCAGTGCGAAGAGACAGACTGACAGACAGACAGACAGACAGACAGACAGACAGACTGACTGACTGACAGACAGACAGACGGAAGAGACACAACAACAAAGACGTCAGATACAAGAGCAGTAAATTATCATCAAGAAAGCATAATGTTAAGAGACACAAGCATTACCACAGCCATATTGTGTACGGGATAGGATACGAATGTGAGAAATAAAGAAATGTTCACATGATAAGACATGATACAAATAAACAGAGATATCTGAGCGACAAAGTGATTTCACATGATTAGACATGATACAATCAGACAGAGATATTTGAGCGACAAAGTGATTTGGCATGATTATAATGTTACGACACAAATATTGCCAACACCGGCCCGTAATTCAAACATTTTTAGATATGACTATGACACGTCGGGGTAGGCAGATTCACATAAAAAAGGTGATTAATATACACGTAATGTGCTCCTCCCTCGCCTCTGGGTTCACTCACCCGACTGACAGTTATGACATTTGTCCACCGTGGACGTTGGTTAGAGGGAGCATAAATAACGCTGGAATGTCGCCATTACCGCCAAACGACATCGTAACATGGCGCCATCCAACATCTAAATGCCACACCTAGCTGAAAGAGATAAAGCGAATTGATGCCTCACAAGACGGCGCACTCATTGGACTTATTCAAACATTTTTTTTTTTGTCGCGTTAAAGGCATAATTCACCATTTGTAGATGAAACAAAAGCCCACCATTAGTGCTTCAAAATAATTCTAAAATGTGAGTTTAGGATAAAAACAACCAATGTGAAAATTTGAAACAGTTTAATCGATGTTAAGTATTGTTAAATATACAAAATGTGAACAATAGTTATAACAGAAATGTTTCCAGACTAAACCGTCTAAAGTTATGGTTTGATGAGAAAAATAGTGATATCTCCCTATATTTAGGCTTGATTGCAAAAAAAAAAAAAAATATATATATATATATATATATATATATATATGAGATATGAGAAAGGAAGGAGAAAAAGGAGATTTTCTCCTTCCTTTCTCATATCTCACATATATATTTATATATATATATATATATATATATATACATTTTTTATTTGATTTATTTCTGCTTAATTCCGTTACATCAAATAGGATCATGTACATGTCATCTATGACAAACAGTATATCGACACATAGTTTTTAGTACAATTATACAAAATACAAACATACAAGCTTATGGAACTTAAACAGAAAGGTCTCCAAAATAAGCCGAGGCTTGACGGTATGGAGACTATATGCTTACCTACTCTGAATAGAATAGGGAATAGAGAAAGAGAGAAATAGGGAAGGGTAGGGGGAATAGGGAAAGTTACAGAGTGTATGGGTACCACTCCAACTACTTTACAATAATAGTAATGATGATAAATACAATATGATGATATTAAAGTTAACACGTTCAGTTGCCTTTGCCGGAGTAATGACCGAATATGCACTATGATAATAATAATATGTGAATACAAAATATCTTATACGTATTGTTATCTGACATTGAATAACATATATCGTGCTTGTTTTCTGTACGCAGTAATGGTAAGGCACATCGTACACATGCATGCTCATAATATATACATGCTGTATCCTATACATACATATACATACTCATATTCATAATATGGATAGATAAATAAATCGATATATGTATGCACACATCCATGCATTATGTATCACGTACATATTCATATACATTTCATTATAATACAATAAAGAAATCAGAATGTTATCCTGAGGAATACTGCTGAAGGAGGTGAAGTTTTACAGCCTTCTTAAATGAATACATAGTGGTCATGTTTTTAATTTCAATGGGAAGGGAATTCCAAGTGTCAGGGCCGGAGTGTCTGATAGAATGATGCGCAAGTGCGGTTTTGGGGTTAAATAAATGTAAATTTGTGGATTGTCTGGTTGGATAAGAGTGAATCTCTGAATTTGACCGAAATATTATGTTAAATATTGGAGGCAAGAGGTTTGACTTGAGACAAAACATAAATACGGCTTTTTGGAGAAAATTTATATCATTTATCTTAAGGGATTTAAGCTGGAAAAACAATGGGTCGGTGTGATCTCGAGAGCGTGCTCGACTGCACACTCGTATTGCTTTTTTTTTCTGTAGGAGAAGTATACGGTCTGTGTTACATTTGTGGGTTGCCCAGATAATGTTGCAATACGATACAGGGTAAACAATACACGAGTTGGTAAAAAATACTGAAGCTTAGTTAACAGGCCAACGTTTCGGGATATATTAAAGCAAAATGATGTGTTTTACATGATCATCCCATTTTAGGTTTTCATTTATATACACACACCAAAAAATTTATTAAATATTTTCCTTTCAAGAGATATACCATCAATATACAATTCATATTCTGGTAGAGCAGCTTTTTTACATTTAAAACGAATGAAATTAGTTTTGCTTAAATCAAGTGCCAGTTTATTACTTTTAAACCATGTAGATAATTTCGGTAATTCATTGTTCAAAGTAGCAACTAAGTGGTTTAGGTCAGCATGTGAGTAAAACACATTTGTATCATCGGCAAATAATATACTGTAACATAGATGATGCGTTTGAAATATCATTAATGTAAATTAAAAACAATAACGGCCCTAAGATCGAACCCTGGGGAACTCCACATGTTACAGGTAGTGTAATTTTGAAGGAACTTGGAAAAATACCAGAAGAAAGAGATAGATTAAAGATATGGACTAAGGGAGACAAAATACTACCTATAATCTGCTTAAGTAAATTGGTGCTGATTTCATCATGACTGACAGAATAACTATTTTTAAAAGCACAAACAATTCTTAATATTTCAATAAAATCAGTTGGGTTTAAAAATAAAGATGAATCTATTGGTTGTGGCAGAAAATCTGCGAAATCACGATTACTCTTATCGATTTTAGAGCCCTGTTGTGGACCAATATGCACAAAATATTCATTAAAGGGATCGTACAGTTTTGGTTGAGACTTAACTTCAGGTTTTTATCAGTTTTTGGTGAGATAGTGAGAAACCTCTTATGAAATATGAAAGACCATGTAATTCCAAGAGGGATTCAATGTTAATTAGATGAAAATTGGTTTTGAAATGGCCGAGATATCCAAAACAGAGCGATCCTGATGTGTGGGACCCACATTTTATTGCGATCGTTTTCTTTTACTTTGTTTTTGGATGTTTCAGCTATTCCAAACCTGATTTTTATCAAATAAACTTTGAATTCCTCTTAAAATGGTATGCTCTATACTATTTCACAAGTGTTTTCTTGGTATCTCGCAAAAAAGTTGAAGCCCAATTTTCATCTCTACAAATACTGTACCATCCCTTTAAACATATTACTTATATCTACCGGATTACTTACAGTATTGCCATCTTTATAAAATACTTGAGAATCAGATGATGATTTACTCTTATTGAGAATTTCATTGATTATTTTCCATATAGTTGAACTTTTACCTTGAGCATTATCTATCTTTTTAGAAAAATACATTTGTTTGGACTGTTTAATAATGCTTGTTAATCTATTTCGATATGTCTTGTAATTAGAAACATTTTCAGGGCTAGCTTGATAAAGACTTTTTTTTGTACAAAATATTTCTTTTATTTATAGAATTCAAAATTCCTCTTGTTATCCAAGGTTTTATAGGTTTATTACGTTTTCTCCCTGCCTTGGTCTTAGGTATGCTAATGTTAAAATATATCTCAAATTTAGCCCAGAAAAACTGATATGCATTTTCGGTATCGTCACAGGTTAAAACATCTTCCCAATCTTCATTCTGCAAATTTTCATTTAACCTAGCTATATCATTTTCAGTGGTGAATTTACGAGCATAAAATGATTGTCCATTTCTACGAGGAGGAGGGGAATCAATCATTAAAAAGACAGGGATATGATCTGAGATTTCAGAATATACAAGACCTGAATGAATATGACAATTGTGTGCATTGATAAATATATTGTCTATAAGGGTAGACGAATTACCTACAATTCTTGTAGGTTTGTCGATGACGGGGAAACAGGCGTTCGAGTATACTACACTTTTGAATTGATTGACATTGTTGTTATCCTGTTGCAGGTCTATATTGAAATCTCCCATTAAACATATAATTTTACTTTCTCTATTCAGATTATGTAGTATATCATCAAAATCTTAAAAAAAACTATCAATACAATTATTAGGGGGGCGATATATATTACATACAATTAAGTTTTTACTGTTGACCATGTCTATTTCTATACATAATAATTCTGCGGAATTATGAGCAAATAAAAGGTCATTTCTGACCTTATAGAACAGAGACTTACATATATAAAAAACAACACCACCACCACGACCGTCCTGTCTGTCACTGCGAACAAAATGATAATTAGGAATATTATATATGTCTGGGGATCTGGTGTTCAACCAAGTTTCAGTGATTCCAACTACTGAGAAAGAAAAAGACATATTTGTCAACAGATCAGTGACATTATCAAAGTTCTTACTTAAACTCCGGGCATTACAATGCAATAAACCAAATTTATCAGGAACATTTACAAAAGTACGATTGAATACATCCGGCAAATAATACTTACAATTTATGAGTGGTTATACATTATTATCTAAATCAGGTATCATTGTAAAGATAGATTCTGAAGTGTTAATGGCAAAATATAAAAGGCAGTTTTAGTACATGAGACAAATCATCAGTATACTGATGGAGTAGTACATAATATATATATATAAATATATATATATATATATATATATATATATATATATATATGGTAAAATGTTTTGTGATACAACTGACCTACATATATGCATCAAAAGTGATATCTTGAACATTTTTTAAATCACTGCTCCCAAAGGTAAACAGGACCCTTAAGCAACATACGAGCATTTAAAACTATTTACAAAGACATCGCAGTTTTCACATTGTTACTGTGAACTCCAGGCATTGTTTCAATATTAAGCACTCGTTTATCAGCAAAGAATCTTTACATAATCAAACGGGCGTTGAATATAATCGGTCATTTGACTGGAAGGCAATAAAGTGAACTAATTAATGGCATGGCGATATGACCAAATGAAGATGATAATAATGTTAATGATGATGATGATGATAATGATAATAATAATAATAATAATAATAATAATAATAATAATAATAATAATAATAATAATGATGATGATAATAATAATAATAATAATGATAATGATAATAATAATTAATAATAATAATAGTAATTCTCGATAGTAGTATAATTATGATGATACACATAAATCATGAAAACACACTTTTAGTCCTGAGATTATTTCCGTTGAAAAATCACCTCACATACTTTACTTGTGCCAATCATAATATAGGACCTTTCACAATCATAGCACTTATCTCTCCTAATAGACTAACATGTATGGACAGTTGGATATCGGTTTTCAAGAACGTATATAAGAGAAAATCAAAAATAACTCTTTTTTTATTATACTATAAATGGAATGATGATTCACCCAAACATCATTAACAACAACAAACAACCACCAAAACCATCTCTGCCGCAGCATCTCATATCCTGTGAATTGAGTTTTGCCACCGGCGATCTCTATTCGTGGCACGTTCTTGCGTTACTGAATGGTTCCTAATGTGTCCCTTGCAGTTGCTGTTGTTGTTGTTGCTGCTGCTGCCGCTTTTGAAGACGTTTTCATAAAGTCCAGCAGGTATGAGTCGCTGAAATTCGCAACATTATTCGATTTGCAAGTAATTGTATCCCGCCGAAGGTGAGTGCATCTGCGCTAGCAAGGCTCCGAAGGATGTAGCCTCCTCCACTAGCCCCATCACCAATCCGCATCCATCTATCCCTGGCTTCCGTCATTCTTTACCTCCATGCTTGCTGTTTGTCTTTCTTTTTTTTTTCGTTTAACGACATGTATCCCCTCAACTCCTCCCCCCCCTCTCCCGTTTGACTCGGTCTTGTTTTTTTCCTCCCGACGCATTTGTTGCCATGGTAACTATTGTGGTGAGTCAAATATCACGCTGACATTTTAATAACGTGCTCCGCTTCATGTTGTTGAATACACATTATGTCGTCCTGACATCAAAGAAAAGAAGAAACAAAGATGTCTGGTAGCCACAGTGGCTAATCCGTTACGATGGAATAAGCCGACGAGTGGCAAGCCTTGATTTTTTGTTCCTTAAAGGGGTGGCATATAGTATTGGTTGAGGTGAGGAATCAGCTTTTAACTTTTTGCGAGATACTTAGAAGCCACTCAATGGAATTTTAAAGAGCATGCGATTTTAAGAGGAATTCAAAGTTTATTTGATCACAAAGTAGAACAAAGCAGAACATCCTAATATAGAAGGTGGGACCCACCTTTTATTACGATTGCTTTGTTTTACTTTGTCTTTGGATATAGCAGCCATTTCAAATCTGATTTTCATCTTTTAATTTCATCAAACAAACTTTGAATTCTCCTTTAAACTACACGCTCTTTAACATTCATAAAATGGTTTCTATTAAAGTATCTCGTAAAATGTTTAAAGGCTGAATCCTCGCCCATCAAATATGTCAAATAATATGTCATCCCTTTAATGGTATACACTCCACAGGGCATTGTTTCTAATTTGAATCTCATCTTAACTAGCAGCATAATCATAGAAAGTATAATGGCTAACATTGTCTCATGGCATTTAGGCCTACTACAAAGACCCGTCAGGATTTTCATTCTGCAATATTGTAGAACGAAAACATAGCTGTGAAACCTTAAAAGTTCTTCGCACCTCTTGTCGAATTCCTAATTCAATTCTACTGATTTAGACGTCAAGCGTTATAAATGATGGACAGGCAGATCAGGAGAATATGGAGTGTGGATTCAAAGACATATGTGAGATCCCCGTTAAGACCAAGAGTTATTTTGTCTCTTTCAGAGGGATTGATTTGGTAGAAATCGCTGTTATCGACCAAGGGTATTCGCTATCAGCAGTTGCTGGGGAAACGGTGAGCCGTCTGACATTGTTTGACCGCAACACTGCACTTTACCTGCACTGGCGGCATGAATAATTTTAACGCTTCCTAAGGCCAAGATGGCTGCAGTATCAAGGCGTATAAGTTTAGAAAGTGTCTGCTGATCTGTGAATATTGCTGCTTGTGACTCCAAGCTATGAGAAACCGGCCAGTTTGCCAATATATTCATAGGTACCCCAATTCTTCAAAGAGGGCTATGTTGTTGTTGTTTCTTTTTTCTAAATTGGTTCTTGTTGATTAAACCAGATTTTCATATTTTTTTATTCAATTTGCATTCCTTTGTTGTTGCCAATTGTCGTACAAGTCTTCAAATAGCTCTCTGGTTTGGAGATATTAATAAGCTGGTCTATTGAGCTGGGTTCTCATTCCAAACAACAACAACAACAACAACAACAACAACAACAACAACAACAACAACAACAACAACAACAACAACAACAACAACAACTGACACCGAGGAGAAAAACTGCAAATGATATTGACAATAAGATGTTAACATATTCAATATACAACAGAGTAGTGACATGCATGCTCAGCAACATTCTATCTGTATAATTCAGGTATTTTCAGCTGTCATACAGGATGACGCAAGATTAATATAGTTATAGTGCTGCTTATAATGATGAAATAAAAATCACGAGAAAAATGGCAAAGAAGACTTTCATTTTTAACTGTGACCAAAAAAAAGGAACCAACTTCTTTACATTCTAGACATACACCCATGAGGGGAACACGAGACCTCGTATTGTGGATCACACCCCCTGCGGCAAATTGGCAACCTCTCCAGTTAGCCGGTGACGGAAGTGAGGTAGTCACAGGTGTCTTCCCGCCAAAATAAGAAAGTTGGCTCTGACCGATATACCTTGCCGTCCACCTGGTGTCCACGTGCCACTTTGACCCATCTTCATCAGGTGTTTGCTTCAAAGTACTTTTTGATTAACTTTTTTCTTCTTTTCTTCCCTTTACAGCATAACCGTTGACTCTTTCAGTTTTGGATCTGAGAAAGGAAAGGGAATCAAATCAAATGAAATGGAAGAAAAGAAGAGGTAGCTCTCGAATTTCAACCTCTGTCTTGTCTGTTCTTGAAAAGAGAACTCCCTTCACATTTTGGCTTGCACAGTTAACCATCTGCTTATACAGGAATCAAGCGTTTCCTGCACTAAGTCAGTCGGCGCAAAACCATATCTCGTTCGCAAGTTCGAGCCTTTTTTTTCCCCACACAAATGTATTATTTCTAATTCCCACTTGTCCCAACATGGTCATGATTCTGTCAGTTATTCTGACAACGATTTTTGTGGTGATACCCCTTGTGAATCACAAGAACCCTCAAACATCGCTTTACCCACGGATAGCGAATAAATTTGTGTACACCGTAAAATGCATCAACATGATATATATTAGAGTAAACAATTTCGATTGATGTTCAGG
The DNA here is from genome assembly GCA_033980235.1 of Diadema setosum. Lineage (NCBI taxonomy): Eukaryota > Metazoa > Echinodermata > Echinoidea > Diadematoida > Diadematidae > Diadema > Diadema setosum. Next base: position 4,604,400 of record CM067063.1, on the reverse strand, counting down.
TCGACCGGAGTTGCAGTTAATTGGACGAAATGGAACGCGTGCCCGCATCAGGTAAATGAACAGTTCTCCATGAACGGGTCTCCGGTGGCTGTTGAGCCGATGGTTGCACAGGGAAGAGTACATGCCCTGTAGTTCAGGACACTCAGAATGGATAAAGGCATGCTGAAAAGAACACAACGTCTCACAGTTGAAACACGGGGTTAAACACAGTGTGAAATCTCTTCACATTGTTAAATTCGAGCGTTTTAACATTGTGAACACAATGTGAATCATTCATTGATAGTGTGAAACAGCACATTACTATGTGAACACTCTGTGAAAGACCACAACGCAGAGTAACATCATCTTAACACTGTTAAATTCGAGCGTTTTCACATAACCTACGACTATGTGAATACATTGTGAACACACTGTGAAATACTGCGTTCTTTCCAGGAGGGTTGGACGAAGGTAGTTATCTTTTTTTCTTTTTTTTTTTAATTACAAGTCATGACAGTGGTATCATAGTAACTGGAGTGTTTATAGCTGGTATAAGCTACTATGGGACATGTTTTTCGCTATTATGGACAGATGGAATAATTATGCATTCAGTCCAAGTCAATTTAAATTTCATTAAGGTTTTGGAATATAAAATGAGTAGTCTATAATTACAGACTCTTCAATTTGGGAGCATACGAGAGAGAGAGAGAGAGAGAGAGAGAGTGGGGTACGTCCAATTTTTTTTTTTTTTTTTAGTTTTTTTGAAATGATGACTATAACTTTGATCTACGCGTTCTGACACTCCTACTGTCAAGGATAAAATCATTAATACTATTTTACTTTCACAGTATAAACGGGAATTTGAAGCAGCTTGTGAAATTTCGCAGTATCATTATTCCGATTAGCCAACTATTGACGAGATATTGGCTAGGAAAGTGGAAATGGTATTGTGACAGTTATCCAGAATTCATTGGAATGAAATTAACACAATGTAAAGTTCACCATTTTGTTGTTGTTGTTGGGATCATTGTTGCTGCTTTTGTTTTTCCAAGCAACGACAGGAATACTGTAGGCCAAGTCAGCCGCTTTTGTCTCCTTTTGGAATGATGATTACGACAAGTAAGTGTGATTTCAGCATCTTTATCCTGATCAACGGTCCATTAAAAAACAACTTACTGTACTTCCAGCATGTCATAAAAGTAGGGGGAAAAAACACCTCCCCTCATACAGAGATTAAAAATGGTTCATTCATATTCATATACATGCACATGTATATCAGTATTGCGTCTTTAATCTCGCGGGAAAAAAAATGAAGAAGCGGGGCGTTGAGGGATATTCAATAAAAAAAAAATGATAATCATTATTTAATTCATTTTTAATATATCTCTATTCTATATACCCTGAATGAGCGATGAATGTTTAAAGTGACCAACGACGGTCACATGCCATATTTTCCGCCGTCGCCCAGCTTTAAAGTCGAGTGTTTTATCGTTGACACTAACTTGGATTCCTTCTTACTTGCAAAAGTCTCACACGATTTGTGGACATTGCAAGTGATTTACGGGTTCATCGGTGGCTCTTCGCCTTCCTCCCCCCCCCCCCCTTCTCTATCTATCTTATTTATTCTTATTCCACGCGACAGCATTGACGTCAGATGTTAAAGGTTAAGAATGCCCAGACGACACGGGTTTTCTGGCCTTCTTTCTTCCTCGTCAATTATTGAAAAAGAAAATGCCCCTGAGCATATTGCGAATGCTTCCCAATGGTGCCTAGTCTTATATCACGGGGGACAGGGGTATACATTTATTTGAGAAAGAGACGACCTTTTTTCTCCTTTGTTCAAAGGCTCGAAGTGTTACAGTCAAACAAAATTATACATGAAACATGACGATCGCGTGAAAGTATGCATCCACTCACAATCTAAGTAAAGCGTGCCCGTTAGACACACCGAAGTTGCATTGTGCTTGTCGTTTGTATCACTTTTCAGCGGCCAATCAACTAGGGGAAAAAAAAGAAATCCTTGTTCAGCAATTTTGTAGTTGTTAAACATGGAGCATTGATTTGTCATACTTCATCGCCATAACGATGGTAGAGGAAGGTAAAATTCCAAATCACGATGTAGATGTTATTGTCTTACTTTCATTGTATCTTTCCATAAGTGCATGGTTGAAGGGTCTCTATTATGAATCACGGTTTCAAGGAGCAGAATAACGTAACGATCCTGTAGAAATGGCATTGCCGTAATACAAATGTATAGCGGCACTCAATTTGAACAAGAAAACAGGTAAAATGCTAAAAAATTACAGTCCGGAAATGCTCCAAGCAGCCACAAAAAGAACGACTTCAAAGAAAAAAAAAAAGGTATCCCTGTATCTTTCCACGTTCTTTAGATAGTTGACGCTAAATCAAATCATACTCTCATTTCTTGATCCTATTACATAGGTTTGTTGACAGATTACCCAAATCAGGAAGGATGGCAGAAATATTGGACAAATTCATCACAGGGCGTCACCACTGGCAAATTGATGACGTAGGTTTTTACTGCAGTGTGTCCTCGTTTACTATCACTTTCAATTATCAGAGAATGAAAAGAGAATTCGATACAATCAAACAGTTTTCGTCGCATTACGTGTCTCATGTTTAACTTAGGAATGAAACACTTTCACTAGAAAAAAAAATGCACTCCTAATGTCAAAAGGGTTGAACACATACGCACATACACACAAACGATTACAAAGTAAGCAGCCAAAATAGAGGCAGGGACAGTGTCTCCCTGTCTTTATCTATACCACAAGATTTCAAAATTACCTCCTTTTCTATATAATTTCTCTTTCTCTCCTTCTCTCTCTCTCTCTCTCTCTCTCTCTCTCTCTCTCATTATGACAAATATGCATATTATAGATAGTCATATAACTTGAACATTCAAGCACACATGTCCATTTCAATTATCTATGTCACATGTGTATGTATACTCAACGTATGATTGATATGTATACAATATATTTATGTATACGTTCAATATAATATAATATATATATATATATATATATATATATATATGAAGAGTTTGTTTGCAAAAACCGATAAGTCCATATTTGTCAAATGGAGATATTTGCAATTAAAGATCAAGAAAAATAAAGAGAATAATAATGTACCTTTATGTGCAGTGACCAATATTATCATTTCAAAGGTATTATTTTGTATTTTATGACAAATACCGTACTTCAAAATCTTCAAAAATGGACTTATCGGTTTTTGCAAACAAACTCTTCATATATTTCATATATAATAAAGCATGCCTTTTCCCCTTTTCCACTCTCCATCCCACATAACTGAGAATTTTATCTGACCTTGAACATGACCCACAACAAAGTGTGTACAGGCATGATATCATCATTGAAATAATGGAGGTTATGATGATTGTCTTTGCCAAGGAAATCATGGCTTGGCATTACAAGAGGCACGGTATACTCCTGTTTGTCAACATCTCAGTACTTTTAGTGATCTTCAGTTTGCAACGGAATGAAAAATTAATTTCTATTTCTTTCGCTTGTGAACATCATGATCACGTTGCAAGCAGACACAAACAACTGATCTTCGTTTCACCTTTCTTAAATTTTCTTTACAATAATCTGATTTTCTCTATGAAGTGAAGTTGTGGTCTTCCTTTATAAGTAATATATCAATATCAATACATTTTTGTATGTGTGTGTGTGTGTGCGTATGTGGTTTTTTTTTTTGTGTGTGTGTATTAAGTTGTCATCTTTCTTTCCAGGGAGAAAAATGGCAGTATTTCAAGAAAACGAATGAGCGATGACCAAATCTTATCCAGGATTGTCTCAGAACATCTGCGGCACAGATTAAAGGAATCGCCTAAATTGGTCGATGGCAGATTGTATTAATCATCAATTCACTTACTTTTCACCATCTCAGATCACTGGATCATTATTTCGGGAAAATCCCTCAGGGAAGAGGGACATCATTAGTGCCTCACACTTTACAAAAATCGTATCTGTTCACCCTGACAGTTAATAAGCAAAATGTTTCCGACACTTTCATATCGTCATTATATCTTTTTATTCAGACTAGTTATGTAACAAGAATAAGAACTTCCCAAGATATTGGTGTAATAAACAGACTTGATTTCGTTTTGCCATTCAGCACGCCAATTGTCCTCTGTTCCTCATTATTATTACCAGGTTTTGATTACGGCATATTGATGAGCAAGTGTGGTAGTCTTTATATTCACAATCATAGAAAATTATATATTGTCTTTTGAAATTGTATGTGTATGCAGGGGTGTACTAGGAAGTGTTGGAATGCGTATGTACATACAAATATTTAGATAGAAAAATAGATAGATAGATAGATAGATAGATAGATAGATAGATAGATAGATGGATAGATAGATAGACAGATATAGATAGAGCGATAGATAGATAGATAGATAGATAGATAGATAGACAGACAGATAGATAGACAGACAGATATAGATAGAGCGATAGATAGATAGATAGATAGACAGATATAGATAGAGCGATAGATACATAGATAGACAGATAGACAGATGGATAGATAGACAGATATAGATAGATAGATAGACAGATAGATAGATAGACAGATATAGATAGAGCGATAGATAGATAGATAGATAAATAGACAGATAGACAGATAGATAGATAGATAGATAGATAGACAGATATAGATAGAGCGATAGATAGATAGATAGACAGATATAGATAGATATATATATAGATAGATAGATAGATAGAAAGACAGATATAGATAGAGCGATAGATAGATTGACAGATAGATAGATAGATAGATATAGATAGAACGATAGATAGATAGATAGATAGATAGATAGATAGATAGATAGATAGATAGAGCTATAGATAGATAGATATAGATAGACAGACAGAGCTATAGATAGATAGGTAGATAGCTGTGTAAGATACAATGCATGTTGATTTAGCCAATGTTTCTTTATTCCAGGACACAATTGTATGTGTGTGCAGGAGCTTTCAAGGAGACGTTGGAGTGTGTATATATGTACATACAAAAGATAGATAGGTATAAAGACAGACAGATAGATGGGTGGATGGATGGATAGATAAATAGATAAATAGATAGACAGATAGATAGATGAGTAAAGATTCAATGCATATTGATTAAGCCGCTGTTTCTTTATTCGTCACAAAGAGCCAGACACTAAAGGGAGAGCCAAGGGGCGTTTCGTATAATATGCATGAATATTTTACCTTCGAAATGACTCATAAGTGTATGAAAGCATACCTCGCACAGACTCCGCTGTCATTCATAGCTAGGGACTGACGGATAGAAATGATTTGCATAGATACACCGGCATATAGATCACAGTGAGATCTTACCCACATTACTTCCACGTATCTTGCCCAAGAATTAGAGACGGGGAGAAAGAAAGAGGAGACTTGGGGGGGGGGGAGGGGTGAGAGAGAGAACAGGATAGAGACAGCAAGAGAAAGAGAGGGGGATGGTTGCAAAGGAGAGAGGGAAAGTAGGAAACGAGACAAAACTGGTGTATTTTCTCTCGCGCTCACGCACGCATGCAAACACACATTATGTAAACACACACACACATACACACACACACCATCTCATACCCAACGATGGGAATGTGTGCTTTGGGCACACTGCACACTTTGTAGAGTACCTGGAGACGAGTTGGTAGTGGTGGTAGAAGAGCGGATAGTAGAAGAATGAATGAAGTATGGCCTGAACAAATGAAATGACATTTGCAGCGGGGTTAGGCGCGGTTTAACATCGAATTCGACGGAACGTGCCGTGTGCTGTCTGGCAGACACTTACACCATCCCTACAGTCTACTTACGGTCTGCGTTTGAGGGTAAACCTCCCCGTCGCTCCGGCAGCCTCAGACGGTAGGAACGTGGGGGAGCCGGGCAACACGAGTTTTGTTGATTCACCGTGATAATGGGATCAGAACACATCGGATGCTGGAAGAAAGTTTTCCTACTCAATCCCCGTGTGTACATAAATGATGGGAAGTACAGACCGGACCGGAGTCTAAGTTTGTTGAAGTGAGCGGAAGAAAGTTGAGGGATCCATTTTCTGCAACCTACCATTTATCTTTTATGTCTGTATTGTCACACTACCTATTGTCCACCTTCGATTTGACTCTGGTATTGAATTTCTACTCGCATTCAGAGCCTCTCTTTATTGGCTAGTTCGACAAAAAATAAAAAAGAGAAAGGGAAAAAAAAAAACGTGAGAATGCTAAAGCCTCGAGTATTCTCGTTTCGGTGGAACATGATCTTAATAACAATATTTTGTGGATTTGCCAAGCGGGCTGGATGTAATATCACCCCGGAGCTTTTCAGCATCGCTCGCTGCCATTGTGAATGAAGCGATTTATCCGGCCGGCCAAAAATAGCCGCGAAATAATGGCATTCAGTTCCATCACGTGCGGGCGTGACACGGAGATAAAAGTCGAGACGGAGACGAACGTACAGCGATAAAGCCAGAGCGGGTCAGTCGTCCGATAAATTACTGCACAGATTTCCTCGTGCATCACGCAATTTCCCATCACATCGATGGTACGCAAAGCTGCCCCTAAACCGACACCTTTCATACGATCACCAGAAGCTGGTGTAATAGTGGTCTCCATCTGACCTTTGACCGCATGAGCGCCATCCAGGGTTTATTTTATTCTATGGATACCGAGACTAATGAGACTGCTTGAGTTGTCATCCAAAGTAGATATGAAGTCAGCGGCAGAAAGTTGGCGGAATATGTTTTGTTTCATTTTAGGAGAATCTTATGAGGACAAGGGATGACATGCTTCGGCAAAACTGATGAAAGGAAATATTTTCGAAATTCATCGGACGTGTGACAGAATTCACCATCATTTTGTAACAACTTACGGTTAAACATTCATATTAGATATCGCTGTCTTCTGAGGATCATTCATTTTCCGTTGAGGAGGAAAAGGGGGAACATTTCACTATACCCCTATAAAGTACACGGTAAAGACATCGAAGTAACCTGTGATTGACATTTGTTAAGTCTTCAAGAAGCACATTAAACACAGGATAATGTCAGGAGCTAGGGCAACTTGAAATTACCAGACATGAAATGAAGGTTAAGTCGAGCCGGCTTGGCCAGATGCGGGCCAGCAGTTGTCGGTGTCCGAGCAGGTGCGAGGTCACGTCGCGTTGGTCAGAGACTTCGATGTTTTTCTTACCAGACTAACATCCAATCGCGGGCCCTGACTCTCTCGAGGACTGTGTTTTGTATGACGCGGATGCGGAATGCAACCCCTCTTGCAATGCGGTCCATCTCAATGTGCTCCTGTGAAATCTTTTGGATGACGATATCTAAGATTTCTAGTTAACCGTGGAAAGGAATATGTTTTATGCAGCAGTGTTGTCGAGTTTAAGCAACAACAAAAATGTTTCTAGGGAATGTCAGTTTCAGTTTACTAAATAGGAAAAATGCCTCAGAGACTTCACATTTAGGAGTATCAAAACTGTGACATGAAAGTTTCGTGTTCAATACGTCACTATTCAGTCGCATCTCACCGTTGGAACTCGGATGATGTAATTAGCGATCCTTTCGATTGTTTTGTGATCGTCGATGCGATCGTTGCACCGCGCAAGCGCTCTGCGTCGTCTGCTGCAGATCTTTGTTGCTCTTTGTGATAACCAAGCGCATTTCACCGCCGCGATTCAGCCCGGAGCTGAATGAACCATCGGTTCGTATTATATTCGTTGTGTGCGAGGATTACTTGAATGCGCTCAAATGAACGACTTGATCTTTACACCGCAACAGCTGTTTTCGGAAAGGGTAACGGGCTGTGATGGTTCGCTTGGTCATTCAGAGCTGCAGTTGACGCTTGCTCTTTGCGTTTTACGGTCTACGGGCTAACACTTGGTTATTTATGGCACGACTTGTGAAATTTACCCCAATCGAGCAATATCAGCTGGTGCATTGAGTAATGAATGACACGTGACGCGCTCTCTTTAATACCCTGAGGATACTGAGCAAACCTTCACATGCGGATTCTCTTTCGAATAATAACATATCCCCGAAGGGCAAAGTAAATGGATATTAATTTTGTGAATGGAGCTAAAGAAAGATTTTTTATAGCATTGTGACGTCTACATCTGTTGAGGCACAGATAATATTACAGAAATATTGTTTCTTGGGTAGATACGTTCTAACGCATGCATTCGGTGGAGAGCAAACTAATCGACTTCCTATTTATTACGGAGTATGGCAAAAGGCAAAGAACTATATTGTTCATGATCGCATCATCGCAGGCAATTTGGCAGCAGAGATGCCTGCCGATGAGGGGTCAGCGCTGGCCACCGAAGGCATGGAGCGTGTGGTCGACGACCTCGAAACTGAAGGACAGTACGGATTAAAGCAAAGCGATTTTGTGGACGTAAGGGCCGTGGGGAAAAAGTCCGACGCCCATCCGAAACCCAGGGTGCAATTCAACGTCCCGCCCCAGGCAGACACGCCAAAGCCATGCCGAAAACGGAAGCACCGACTAAAACAGCAGATTGCCGTGGTGGTAAAGGATTTGGAGAATGTTATATCTGAGTTGAGTTCCGTGGTCGTCGAGCTAAGGGGAGTACTAGTTCAGATCGAACGAGTGTCGACGGAACTGGATGCCACAGTCGGGAGGCGTGGCACCAAAGTGAACAAGATTCATTACCGCAACCAGCCGAGGATGATTGCAAGTGACAGCTCGCAAGAGCGACTAGACTCTCCCGAGCTCCAGCGGATGTCAGCTCGCATGAGGCGGAGAATTAGCGCAAAGTCGAGACGGAGCTCTGCACTCGGATCGAAACTCAAGTCCGAATCGGAGTCCAGTCTGGTAGCCGATGTCCATCCGAGGCGGGAACTCATCGGCTCCACCTGTTCCATCGGCAAAGCGTGTAGCGAGGATGGCGGCCATTACGGTATGGGGGCTGATGAATCCGATTACGGTACGAAATCCGACTTGGAATCCCTACAACGCGCCCATGAATGCGAGAGCGAACTCGATTCGCAGGGAAACTGCTCTTGCACCAGTTCCACCCGTCACACGGCGACCAGCGACGCTGACAGACTGTCCAGTCTGGGTCTCTACTCGGACACGGAAATCGTTGTGAGTCCCGAGTTGGCACTCCGAGCCGAGTTCCTCATGAGATCGCCGGCTTTGAGTCGGTTGTCGAGTACGTCTTGCAGCGAAGTTGAGTCTGGAGAATTTCACGCCAATTACAACCGTGACATCAACACGTGGACTACATACGCTCTGGTGCACATTGATGCACCCAGCAATAGTGACACGTGGGACTCTGATCGCGAAGTTTGTGTTTGACCATAAATACCAAAGAGGATGCTTGCCACGTTGTCCAAGACGAAAACTGTTCCCCTCTGTCTGTTAGGAAGGGTGAACAGCTTTAGATTCAACGAAAGAAAGTAATTTGGTGCTTTTGTTAAGGATGTGTAGGAGGAGTGAATTTCGATGCCACCCTGGGCACTGTTCCATAAATAGGTTGTCATTTTTTAATGGCAGTACTTTGAATTACCGTAGGAACAACTCAAGGGGTCTTATAAGATAGACTATTTTGTCTGCGATAGCAATCACTGGTAATTGCAGTCATTGCAACGTACAATAATTCAAAACCTCTAAGAGGCATGGGACCTCAGTCGGCAGAAGAGACAACTTTGTGTTTATGATGTCTGTAAAGGTCGATGAAATCAAATTTGATTCCCATTTTTTTTTTTTTTTAGCTCTGGTGTCCTTGTTTCGACCAACATAAAAATATACATGATTGTCCATGGCCTTCAAACACAATTTGTCACTTACATGATGGTTTCATACCGCTATGTATTATTGTACCAGTGACGTATGACGAAAGATGAACGTATATATATATATATATATATATATATATGCATATATATTATGCATGTCATATAAAAAAGTGACCAAAACAGATTTTTAAAGGGAAACCAAAAGAAAGATGACAATTTGGAAAAAGATAGTGTTTTGTCGATGAAAACGGTTGTTGATGTCATATCGGAGATCAAAATGGCATTTCCCCATGGCCTTGAATAGAGTAAAGAGTTACGTTTATTTTCTCTGACTTCATGTATACCGCGTCTTCCGGTGATAAAGATTTTGATTATCGCGCGTAAATGTCACACTACGAAGGTAATTTTGCATCATTTTGCCAATAATTCATATTTCTTTCCACACACACTCTTTCTCGCTCCTGCCCTTTGGACTTTTTCTGATTATCATGATAATGGTTATTATGGAACCACTGACCGAAGAATAATGTTCAATCTTGATGTAAAGTAGAATATTGATTGCATTAACATATTCGTTTTCCATCTTGCTAGGATAGATAACATGATCCAATCGAAGCGGTCACCCGATATCGATATGTTTTTATATTAAATTTCGCAGTTTTTTTTCTCTGCTAGATCTGCATATGTTTGATATCCTAGAAACATTGAAGGTACACACTCTAAGCTGTCCTCTAAAATCGTTCCACTACCAGTCGTTATTCACCAGAGTGTGGTATCCGATCTTGTTATTGATCTGCACAGTCAATATCTATTGATGATGCCATCTGCTACTCTGTATAATCTTGACCGTACCTTGTCTGTACTCCGTAGAGTGGAAATAATCAAAGCGACCAAGTTACGACAAATGTAACCAAAGCGTGCTGAGAATCTTACAGTATGTCAGAATTATTACAAGTAAAAGCTCTTATTCTTGTGCACTTATAAGCGAGAGAATGGAAAATAGACAGATATTTGTTTCGGGGCGTTTTGTGGGTTTAATTTTCCTTTCATTTGATAACGGGAAAAGCGCCTCTTAAATATGGTATATTGGTGCCATACCTGTGACTTCGATTGCGTGTTGATCCCAACTCTTGGTGGGTTTTATCAGGAAATGAAAAGTATGATCACCAAATATCAATCTTTGTTGACGTTGATAGTTTAATTTTGTTTGATTCCACTATGCCACAGAGTGGGGGTGCTGTGGCATAGTGGATAAGACTCCCGACTCCCGATCGGAGGACCCGAGTTCGAATCCCGCCCAGTGCTTACATCCTTGGACAAGATGTTTTTACCCACTGTGTCCCTCTCGACCCAGGTGTATAAATGGGTATCTGGCAAAGCTAGGGTATAAAAGCAGGGCCCTCTGGTAGAGCAGTGGCAACACTGAAGAGGCTACCCTGGGTAAATAAGACCTTATTATTATTATTATTATTATTATTATTATTATTATTATTATTATTATTATTATTACTATTACTATTACTATTATTTTGTGATTGTGGTAATATTTGGTGGGAGGGTATGAAAAGGAAGAGACAAGCAGACTAGATGGATGGAGATAAAAGAAATATCATCCCTCTGGGTGCTATGTTAATATCTATCCATTGGTCATGTGCGAAATCTGGGCTATTTTGACTTAGTGACAGAGAAAAGATTAAGAGGATTTTAAAAAAAGGCAGGAGCAACAAAAAGAAAAGTCAATGATTGTTTTTCCCTAAATCTTTTGAGTACATCTCAGATACATGAAAATACCAGAGCTTTAACAGTCAGGTCCATGCTGTTCAACGCGCCCTGTCATGTATCAAGAGTCAAATTTGTGACCTGTTTGACAAACTGGATTGTCACTTTAAGTCTACAACGCGTAGTGTCCCTTATTAGAGCCCCCGTGACATAACGCTTTCCAAATTGATGAAAGCTACGTTCGAAGAACTCTAGTCAGGCGCAACAAAGGCGTGGCGTACGCCAGGGAAATCTTCGAGCTCTCTCCAACGTCTCTTCCTGCTTTTAAAGCCCCGCTAATGTCACGACCCTTGGAAGCAAATGAACATTTCATTTGCCCTCTTGTTTCCGACTCTATCTCCGTCTTCTTTAGCATTGCTAATCAAAGTTTTTAATGGACGTTCCTACACTCCCTCGCTCGTGCTTTGAGAATGAGTGAATAAAAGGGAAGAATAAAATTAGTGACTGAAAGGTTCTGATTACCTTGAAATATGTTCCCCTTCCATCTTAGCTACCACTTCTTGCGCTCACTGTGGAGGCCCAAGATGAATGCGTTATTTGTTTGTCTCATGTATAGGAAAATCTTGCAGAGAGAATACTCGTGATAAATTTGACCAAATAAGGAAGGCAGTGGCCGAGATGGGTACCTCTCTTACGTGAGAGATGTTTTTTTTTTTTTTCCTTTTTTTTTGGGGGGGGGGGGTGGGGGCTGCAATTTACCCTTTCGACATCAGTGCGAAATAAATGTACACTGATCGATCGATAGTCGGATTACGAGAGGAAATGGTGTTCCGCAAGGTAATAAGGGAGATGAAAACAGAAGAGAAATGTCGTGAGAACATTAATGGTCGCGATGGGGGAAAGGGGGGGGGGGGGATGCAACTCCGGACGATTCACTTCGCACTTTATAAGAAACTCCTTTGCGTCACCAGCATACACTCTCTTCGGCATGTCGCGTATTACGTTACTCTACAATAGAATAGACTTTTCCGGGAATAGAAATGCGTATTACTAGCAAAAGTGTAAAATGAAATGAAATCAGAAGGTGAAAAAAAAAAATTAGTGACGCACTCTTGCCGAAAGGAATCTGACAAATTTAACGGGCATTAGTATCGCTTCGTTTGTCTCTTGTGGCAACGGCTCAGATTCAAAAGAATGTTCCTGGTTGCATTGGTCAAGCAACCTGCTTCTTAAAGGGTGTGTACAGTTCTGGTTGAAGTGAGGATTTAGCTTTTAACGTTTTGCGAGATATTCAGAAACCACTCTATGAGATGTCAAAGAGTATGCAGTTCTAAGGGGTATCAAAAGTTTATTTGATGAAAATCGGTTTTGAATTGGCTGAGATATCCAAAAACAAGGTGAAACAAAGAGATCCTAAAAAAGTTGTGGCATGTCGCCTTTTATTATTAGCACTTTTTTGATATCTCAGCCATTTGAAAACAAATTTTCATCAAATAAACGTTGAATCCTACTTAAAATTACATGCTCTTTCATATTTCATAAGAGGCTTTTCATTATCTCACTTAGGAATGTTTAAAACATGAATCCCCACCTCAACCAGTACTGTACAGTCCCTTTAAGAAGTGTAGACGCAGATCCTTGGTTTAACTTCTTTGTCGCTTTGATTTCTAAGGATATTGATGATTTACTAGCTTGTTAGTTTATTGGAGTTTTTTTCTTATTGTTGCTTGCGGGTGGTGGTCAGTGGTGGTGGTGGTGGCATGTATTAAATACATGTGCACCGCGTGTTACATGATCCTTTAAAAATGCTTTTTGGGAAATGATGACGATTTCACGCTAAGAGACTACACAATGGAATGGTAACGCTGTACTAACATCTGAAATGACTAACTTATCTATCAACAATATTGTTTACGAGTCGTAAACAGGAATGTGAACTATACAAATACTTAAAATGCTATAAATGAATCCAACCAAATTTACGTTTATATGAATCAAGGTATGCAGTTTTGTTATATTATATTTACATTATATTTGATATTACCAGTACTCAAAAGGATTTTGCCGATTAAGTACCGACACAACTCTTTTCTTTGACTAGGAAGGTGCCTGTATGTATGTGCGTGCGGGGACAATCATTCCGTGGACTGCAGCTATACAATGCAATAGATTATCTTCACGGAGGTGCATCTCCCTTCAAAGTTCTGATGAACAACAGACATGAGATGCGGTGATGATGACGAACTCCCAAATTGCGGCTGCGAGGAATATTTAATCGCTTGTACTATAGACAAAAGGAGAGAAAGAGAACGGATAGGGGATGTCCCCAGGAAAAGGCTACTCCAAGGGAAGTGAAGCATTCGAACAACATGCCCAAAAATCTAATGTTCTCAAGAGAATTGGGTCACAGGTGCCCCATTATGCCCAAAAAAGCCTGTGGCAAAAGGCACTAGATCTTTCTCGCTCTCCAGCTGAAAAGTGCGAAAATGAAAAGATGTATGTGGAGAAGAAATCTACAGGGCACTCGAAGAAGGCGGTGAAATTGTTTTGAAACCGCTACATCCCACAGTACTACTCTCGTACCCACTCCACCGGGCAAACTGGAAAAGCAACGGCTCAAAAGCAGGTCACTTTATCATCGTTAGCTCCATCGGCGGAGCGAGACAAAGTTATAAACTGTGATAAATGATTTCCAAACCGAAGGAACAAGTAGTCTACTTTGATATCAGATAGACTGAAATTTTCAATGCGTGGTTGCTTTCTCCACTTCACTTTGAAGTGCTCAATTTATTTGAGATGACGTTTATACCTCTTGCTTCTGTTTTTCCTGGAATTCAATTCATTTTCTATTTCGCAAGGACGTATACAAAAATCTCTAGTTGACTAGCAGTGGATAATGTGTATAGTTAGGGTAATAATGCGTGAAAAGGGTCTAGGTCAATGAGACTAAACTTGAAGTGCAGTAAAGTGAGGAGGGAGTTACCCGTCGGAAATGAACGCGTCGCCGGAAGCCATGTGGTAGATGGGTTTCTTGGACCGCACATAGTGGAGTCGTGATGAAATTAAGGGAAGAGAAGGAGGTATACCTCGTTATAGCAAATACCTTAATCTCTGCCAGCAGTGAAGAAAAATATATGGCTATTGCTGAAATGCGGTCGCCAAATTTGCGAGACCTGGCGCAGGACGATTTGTCAATGAGCTCTCAACATACCAGATGCCCACACTAGAATCGAATTGATTGTTTGTTATGGTTTAAAGCATAATTTTTAGTTCTATAAAAACATAAATCAATAATATTGGTGAGCCAGCAGGGGTAAATTTCTCTTCAGCTATACCTAAGAAAAGAAAATGCGTTATATCTATTACGTCTTCTTCTCTTATCTTTTTTCGCCAAATACTCTGAAAGATAACGGTAAATGTATTAAAAACACAGTATGAAGTACTAAGATATTATTTTGATAAAGGTAGAAGTGGGTTAAATTCTGCGACTTAATTCGTTCTCATAGAATGAATGACTTATGATAAAAGATATTGTATACCATTAATGTACGGATGGAGGAATATGCGGGATAATGCCATTACACGCATAGGCCAAGTTTGATGGCGGCCTCAGAAAATTGCAGAAAAGATGACATTTCTTCACCCCCCCCCCCTCCGCTTTTTCCGCGTTTCTTCATCGCCTTGGTCTACAGCGAATATTCTGTATGCAGAGATTATGTTAGATAAAATGAACTGTCGTGGGCTGTGGCGTAATTATTCACGTGTTAAGAAGTAAATGAATTTTGCTACAATAATACACTGAGGTTTGCATCAAAATGTTATGAGAGAACGAATGATTATTTATGTTTGACTTTTCATTAGTGAAAGCCACTAATATGCTTGTCTCGGAACTCATAGCTCTGAATAGGGGCAACCTTTGCCGAATCCCACACACCTGCATACTGCAAAGGTGAGGAGGTGCAATTACAGATTATAATGTTCCTTAGGTTCCTGGCCCGAGTATTTTGTTTGCTCTTTTTCATTGCATTACTAACTTGTCTATCATTATGTCTTGCACGAGATGACATTAAGTGGATGGTGATATCGGAACCTTCAGAGGTTCCTTTGAATCTCATTCCCCACCGCCACCCCCTGACTTAACTTTTTTGGCACTTTGTTTTTGTTTGTTTGTTTGTTGTTTTTTTTTTTTTGGGGGGGGGGGGGCGCCAAATGTATCTTCCTCTCCGTTTGGTATAGAGAATGCCATGGCTGTTTCAGTTTCTATTAATATCCAAATACTTAGGGTGCCTTCTATTCAGAGAGAGAGAGAGAGAGAGAGAAGGAGATCGAAAGTCCAGCCGCATTCACCCCGGCTTCCTCTGACCCGCATCAGATGCGGATATGACACGGCATGGACCCTTACCCTGTTAAAGGTGCAATTCAGTCCAAATATAAGTTTGTCTGATAAAACAAGAGTAAATTCGTACGAGTTCAACGGTAAAAATTTGACTGAAATCGGATGAAAAATAAGGAAGTTATGACATTTTGAACTTTTGCTAATTTCTGCAAAACAGTTCTTGTACAGTGGATATGAATATGCAAATGAGTGAGCTAACCATGTCATAACCTGACAATTTTCCATTGATCGTGTACAAAAAAAAAAAATGACGAAAATTTAATGTTTCTGTCATTGAAGTCTGCAACATGACGTTATTCCTGGTTGAATAACTTTAGAATAGTGATCAGTTAGATATACCATGATTTGAGCCCCGGACATAATTGCGTTAGAATGAAAAATTGGAAATGACAAAATGTTATGCATGAACTATAATTATTTCAAGTTGTGAGGGGATGACAAGCTCACTTTGTCATTTGCATATTCATATTGAACGTTCAAGAACTGTTTCCTTAAAAATTAGCGGAACTTTGACATGTCATACATTTTATCACCCGATTTCAATCAAATCTTTACCGTTGAACTCGTAATATTTTACTCTTTCTTATCAGACAAACTTATATTTGGACTGGATTTCCCCTTCAACAACAACAACAAAAAAAAAGATATCCCGTTTCATCTTGTTCAGTATGTCTGGTAATACCAATTCCACCAAGGAGTCGGATAGAGCAAGGGTTATGTCAATGGTCAGATTTCCGAGTGACGTTAAACCATTCAACTGCCATTATAATATAGAGATTAATTGCTCTGATCTTCTACATGGATAAGCCATGAGCAGCCCGTTGCTTTTATAAATCCAGGTGCTATACAGGGATTATTGCATTTCTTATCAAGAAATATATGAATTGAGTAATATTCTGAAGAAAAAATGTTCTATGTTTCTTGTTTTGATTATTTATGTCGCACTGAAAGGTCTCTAGTATTCGAATTGTAACTTGTTAATGCACGTTTCCCTTGTCAGCTATCCAAATAATTGTGTGTGCTTTCCAATTAAAGAGGAAAATATATCAAAGTTTTCAGCAAGAATTATATTTGTGAATAGATACTTTAATATATAGATACTGTTATTAAAGAATATCAAACAATTCAGTTTTTATTTAGTCGTATTGAAAATATCGTAATTCTTATTGCCTGTTGTATTGCATTTATCATTTCATATTGATAAACCCCAATCAATTGTTTTGAAACAAGTCTTTTTGCTCGTAGAATACTATATTGTAGTTTAATGTGGTGTATCACTACTGGCCGATTTTGCAACTGAATTCTAATAAATATTTGTATCGAAACAATTGCTTTTTACATTCATTTCCTTCTAGAGTGTCACTTGGAATTGTAACATGGTATTATTAACGTACTCGATTCATGTAATATTTTCTTCCAAGTCCTGCCCAATTGAAAGTGTTTCCTTCAATTCTCGTGGTATTACTTCTTAAATGGATTTTTTGCAAGTTTTCAATGATGATAGTAAGAATACTGTAGATTTTCATCCAAGTCTGAAAAACGTAATTATATAAATGTAAATATATATGTGTGTATATATATATATATATATATATATATATATATATGCGTGTGTGTGTGTGTGTGTGTGTGTGTGTGTGTATGTATTTTTGTCAAATGTCCAATGATATTACTGTGTTTTAACTTGATACAGGAATGAATAGAAATAACTTTCTTATAGTCCCAAAGCGTCCTGTCTCTGTCTGACACTGACTTTTCATAATTTCTCTCACCATTGCCTCGTCGCTCTCTGAATCCCTCTTCCTTGTCATCCTCTTCTTCGTCTTCCTCCGCCTCTTCCTTGACTACCTACTCTTCATTCTTTGTCTTTCCCCTTTCTCACACCTCATTCAAAACTCAGCGATTTTCTGAACAACATCTGCGCATGTCTATCACACGTCACGACCCACTCACACGAAATAATCGTCACCGTCATGTTCCTCAGGTCTGGTGCCTCCTCGCTCTTCAACCTCTTTAGTCCATGTGGTTCAGTGGGTAAGACCATGGTCTCTCAACCTTAAGGTCCCGGGTTCGAGTCTCCTTACAGCAGCGGTGTTTCCCCACGAAACTCATTTTACGGTCATTGCTAATTCCTTTGGAAGGATACAGCAAGCCGTATGTCACGAGTCAGTTCCTATGAGCGAGTGATATCTCAGTGACTACATAACGTGAATCCAGATACACAAAATAAAAAAGACACATTTTCTTCACTTATTTCCTTAAATGTTGCTCATATTTCATCCTACAACAATTTTGCCGTTTCATTTCATCAACTTTCTCAAAGAGTTCTTTAATCTAGAAAATGTTATTTCGTTACTTAAACTCTCCTTCGAGATGTAATAGTTGGTTTGGACGTAATTGGCTCCACGTGCAACCAAAACGAGCTTCATTTTCTTCTCTCATTCTTCATTGTTCTTAGTTTCTAGGGTTTTCGTAATGCTTATATTTCGGCACGACCCTTAAATCTCCTGACCTAATTATTAGTCATCTTATTGCATGCGACTCCCACAGACAAAAAAAAGTTTTTTTTCCCTCTTTTTTGGTAAATCCTCTTTCCTCCCAAAAAAGTACTTATTCCCTTCTATTTAGGTATCAGAGGACGGTTACTTAGATTGTCTTTAAGTTTATAAGTCCTAAGCTTGGCAGTAGTGGTGAGGAGCTATTCAAGTAACATGTTCCTGCTGCATATATCTAAAGGCTTTGAATCCAATCCCGAACATCAGTTGTTGCTATACTTGGGAAGCCACTGACGAGCTATAGCCATTAGCATATTACAAACATTTTTTTTTTTTAAATATATTTAGGCATCAACGAATGAGGTGATAATGTTCTAGTTGATATAAGATGTATGTATTAGCATTGGGCTCACTTCATCTATGCATTTTATAATTCCACAATTAAATCTTAAGAAAGAAATTGTTCATGAAACTTTACTCTTCGCTTATCTTCCTTTACAATATCTGTAGCATTGCATTTGGTACATCTGTATATCGTGTTTACCGGGTATGTATTGTTTTCTATATCTACATATATATATATATATATATATATATATATATATATATATGTATATAATTAAAAAAAAATAAAAAAAACTTCTATTTTATGAGAACCAAAGCCATTTCAACCAATACAGGGCTGTGAAATGCAGGGAGGTTGATTCCACCTACCTTGTAAAATGTGCTCCATCGTGTCAAGTAAATGTCACATATTTCTTGGTTACGCTCATTTTATCATCTCTTCACCGCTTGTACGTAGCACAAGATGTAAACATTTTCTACCTAATCACACACTATGACAGCGCTTATTCATGTAATATTCCATTTTTTTTTCATCCTTGAAGTCCCTTTACTCCACATTTTCTGGGGTTTAGGGCTCGTTTCCCCCTCTCTGATTGTTTGGTGTGTGTGTGTGTGTGTGTGTGTGTGTGTGTTTTCGTGTTTTCCCTCCACCCTCTGTCTCTGCTTTTCTGGGAAATGTCGTGGCCAATTTGAAACAAATGAAACCAAGTACTTTCCCTCACTTTTTTTTTTTGCATATTAAATGATACTGATAGTCTGTGTCCTGTTGTCTTAGCGATACATTTGTGAACATTATTTTCAAATATTTGTCTAGCCGCTCTTTTCCCATCAAAAATGTCAAGCATGTGCCTGACATCTAAAGCGACAGCTTTCTGTAGAATTTCTACATTCTCGTGTCCGCCTCTGTAGCTTTTCCTTCCCGTTATTCTGTGCGATGTAAAAGGGCAAGAATAGTACCAATAAGAGCAGTAGTCGTTTTACCAGGAGTAGAAGCAGTAGCAATGGTAATGGCATTGTTCGTGAAGATGATAATGATAATGATCATTATTATTAGAATTACACTAGAAATTGTGATAATGATGAAAACTCTTTAAATTGTGAAAATGATTATGACATAAATAATGACAATAATAGCAATCATAATTGTTACGATAATGATAACTATGCTAATACTCATAATAATCGTACTTATAATTATCATAATACATACAAATAAATGGTGGTAATAATGGTGGTAATAATGATGATGGTGATGGTGATGATGATGATAATGATGATTATAGAAGTGACATAGGCCTACTCAATAGCTATAACACAGATAGTGTACTGTGATTTCTACCTGGTCAGAAATCTATGGATCCAAAAAGCAATTATTTGATTCCATTCTGTATCCTTTGGCTCAAAATTAATGACGAATATCCCAAGCATGCTTCCCATCACAGTGGAGTGTGTGGGCACAACATACTGTTGACTGATCTCTTTTCCTCGTGGCCGAAAAAAAAACAACAAAAACTGCTAATCGGAGTTAGGCGCTATTGGGAGTGTGCGGAGAGTGTGCTTGCTGGTAAATTTCAATTAATTTCACAAACCATCCACATGTGATACAAACCTCTTGTGGGGACACGTACATTGTTTTGTATGATTACAAAAATTAACCCAGGTTGATGTTTACATTGAACGTTGTGTGGTACCTTGAAAAAGCACAGTTTGTTAAACAAATCCCCCCCCCCCCCCAAAAAAAAAAAAAAATGCTTGCAGATGAGTGGAAATGATATACCATGTATTACAAAATAAATAGGGGGCTGGTACCTGTAGAAGGTATATGGAATAAGTTTTGCTGACGAGAAGAGTAATTATATGAACATGACTGTTTTTCTTATATAACAGAGAAAGGGCTGTAGGACATTCATTCACGTAGGTTTGAAACATAAAGTATCCAAGATGAAAACAATACAAATCACATATTTTCAGTTATTTTTTCTCGAAAAATATATTTGAAGTGTGTGAGTGGAAGTCCAAATAAAAAAAAAAAGTTCGAAGAGCCCTCTGGTTCTACCGCGGTCTCTCGTTTTGTGTGAACACGAAGCTAAGTGAACGTTGGAATACATTGCAGAAATTGTCCGACAACATTCACAGCGAGATAAAATGGATGCTACACATACTGCTTAACAGTGCAATAAGGGAGTAAAGAACAAACGTTAGATACTTGCAAAAAAAAAAGGGAAAACTTGACCGAATTCACCAATAAATGTACTAAATATTGCGCATAGATTGAGTGTTCGAATAAATATTTTAGCAAACGGTAGTGTAGTGGTAGTGTATTACTTGTCCATATTGTCAGACCGTTTGTGTCTTAGAGTGTGTTTTCATGCATTTTTGAACATCTTCGGTCGGTGAAGTTCATTAAAATTTGAAATTGAGCAACCGCACTGTAAAGCAGTATGTGTAACATCCATTTTATCTCGCTGTGAATGTTGTCGGACATTTGATTTCTGAAATGTATTCCAACGTTCATTTCAATAGTCATGAAAGGGCCCGCCGGGTACATCACACAAGGAAATATGCAGCGACACTTTGATCATACGAACGGATGACAAAGTCTTTGGATTGGATCAATCTTACCCAGTCCACTTCCACAAACTGCTTTACATCAATCCTCAGCTGAGCTTCGGGCTATGTTTTCGTCCGGCGCAAGAAAGCTTGCTTTTCTTCTGCATGCAGGTAATTGACAATGTCCCGCGAAATATGTAAAGAATGGCTCTTGAGTTCGAGGACATCGTTCAGAAAGCGATAATGACGTGATCGGTTTGGACGCCTGTTTCAAGGAATACTCGAGTGCAGTGGTGACCGCGCGATAATCACCCGAAAGTAGTTTCTGCGGAGGCCGATCAACCCGTCTGTCCTCGTTCGGTGATGATAAAAACTCAAGCTTGGGGAAAAACTTGTCGAGATTGAGATACTCTTGAGAGTCAGTAAATAAGTCTGCTTGACTGCCGTCGGTGAGACGCCGTCCGCTCGAAGATATACATTCGCTTCTGCGAAAATTCCATGTTTCCAGCAAAAATTGTCTCCGAGATTCAGCTGGGAATGGAATAGATTTTGTAAATCGTGGTTTCACCTTTGTGTTTTGAAGAGAAATTAAAATGTTTTCTGAATCCCCCTTCGTTGGTTTATCGCGAGGTCTCACGTGCTGAACTCAAAACAAAAGCCCTTCTGCCTATGCCAGGACGTTGTTCGTTATTCCGAAGGTTCGTTCATCCGAAAATGAAATAAGGTTCGTTAATCCGAACATTTTGTCGCTGTTTGTGGCATTATTCAAAAAGGTTCGCTAGTTCGAGGGATCCATAATCGTAATATGAAACAGACTTTCCTTATTTCGAAGGTTCGTTAAACCCAAAATTGAGCTAAGGGCAGTTATTACGAAGGATCATTTATCCAAAAATGATAAGAAGTTCGTTGTTCAGAAGGTTTGTCGATCCAGAAATGAAATAAAATTAAATATAAATGAAAGGAAAGGAAAAGTGAAATAATCTTATTTCATTTTCGGATAAAGAACCTTCGGAATAACGAACCGTGTATCATTTTCGGATTTAAGGAACCTTCGGAAACACGAACCTTTGGAATTTCGAACTGGATCTGGTGTTACATCGTAACAGCGAAAAAGAAGGCAACGTTTTACTCGGACGGTCATTAGATTTTGTTAAGAGACAGGCATATTAATGATTGACCTCATGAATTTCTTCCAAGTGTTTAATACGACACTAAAAAGGTAGGCTCATATCAAAGACAACAAGACAAGCACAGTGACAGGGCAGGAGTTACACAAACTCCTGTCTGATGCAAGAGCCGTAACCAACAGAGCAACCTTATCAATGCTTATTCTAGAGACGTAACGTATACCATCTTTACGCTATTCACGAAGATTAACGTAAGGTGACAATGTTGCAGCGTGTAATGATGATTACTGGAAGGAGAAACTCGCAAATAATGCATTGCACATTATTTTCTGAATAGTCACTACGTCACCATTTCTCAAGATTTTCTGAATTTTGTTTAACTAATGATGATACTCATTCAAGAAGATGAAAAAACCATAAAAGGCATTTGATTTCTGGCAGTGCTAGACACACACACAAGCTATAGAATGCAGGTTGTTACTTCGTGTAATAAATCCATGCACGAGCATAGAAGAATGGTAATTTTCTGCTGTTTCTTCTCCGTTTGTTTTAGGCTGTATACGGATCATGTAGAAGCTGCAGATAGCTTTACATCATCAAGGTTAGGGCATCTCAAATGTGTGTAGATTCCCAAATATAATTGGATATCAATACACACACGTACACTCACACACAAAAACAAAGAGACACACACGCACAAACCAGGAACATGAAAACCATGAACCAGGAACATGAAAAACTCTCTTTCTTTCTCTCTCTCTCTCTCTCTCCTCTTTATCTATCTATCTATCTTTCTTTCTTTCGCTCATTCTCTCTTACATTCTTTCTCTTTATCTCAATGTGATTATTCATGACTGCTGAGTGTGCTGGCTTTATTGTAAGTCGAACACTCTGTGTCATGATGAGTTGCCCGAGAACAGAATTATTTCATTACGGTCGTGTTAAACTCGATAGCATCGACTTCGTTTCTTTCTTCTCAAAAGTAATGCCAGTGATCAAATTACGCCTCGTTATGTAATGAGTTAATTTGATCTCCGGCTTGGAGCTTCCTGTCGACTTTCATTAATAGGAGTCTTTTAATTGCGGACAGCGAAGAAATTTATAGAGCCGATGGGCTGTCAAAATCTAGATCACGACGTACTGAAAGGAAAGACCG
This sequence comes from Diadema setosum, assembly GCA_033980235.1. Lineage (NCBI taxonomy): Eukaryota > Metazoa > Echinodermata > Echinoidea > Diadematoida > Diadematidae > Diadema > Diadema setosum. Next base: position 4,580,826 of record CM067063.1, on the reverse strand, counting down.
ACAAACTATATCATGACTATGGTTTATAGGAATATTGCATTCGTGGTACAAGTACATACACACGCACACACACATACACACATATTATATAAATATAAATAGATAAATGAATAGATATTTGTAAATTTGTGAATATGTGTCTATGTTTGTAGGGGTTTGTTTAATGTTGTTGGTTATAGCCTTATACGTAGACATTATATTGCACATAATATAATGCATACCTATGATACAACGTTATGCATTTACACTTCAATGGTGTGTGCACGTGCGTTTTTTTTTTTTTAATTGTCTGTGAGTGGAGTGTGTATATTTTGTCTGTGCACAAAATGCGGTGAAATGTCGGACAAAATATTCCGTCATTAACACTGACAAAATTGCTAATTACTATATAGCACAAGAAGGCTAGTAACATCTTGTATACTTCAAAATAACCGTTCAGATGTTAGGTTGTTAGAATATACGGTTTTATCAAGATACCGAGTTCTGAAGGACATGAAACATATGTTTTCTCTGCTGAGTTGTTCTTTTTTTTTCTAAAGATCTCAAGATGCTCCTCGATTTTTTTTTTCTCCTAGCTGTCCACACCGCCGAAAAAAAAAAATAATCGAACATTTTAATATCTACGGTAGATTGTCACTCGGATAAAGTTTATCTATCGATCGCTTCACATCAAATAGAATAGTCACATCTCATCCCATGTCATTGCAAACATTGATATCAGTATACATCAATCTCTCTTCCAATAGAAATAAAACGGTTTGCGTGATAGCCTAGTTTACATAACAACAAAAGTATAACAACACACCCACAACTCATAAACGCACACACAAAGAAAATGAACATATTATCAAATTTTATTTTGATCTTGCACGTTTACAGAGAAATGAGCCACCAAGCATTTGTTATACAAATTTGATACCCCATCTGAAGCAAGAGTATAGTTATACAGAAAAAAAAGACAAAATAAAACCATCAAAAATTACCGAGTCGTGATGCCTTAGGTATCAGTATAGCCACGTGTTACCAGATTTTAGTTTGTGTGTTTTTCATCTATATCCCGATTACCACGGGGCACCATTCTTCATTACAGTTTTTGAGCGCCTGTGATTTATGTTTCGTGCAGAATCTTCTAATAGTGCTTTATGTGACTCAGCTGTAAGGGGGGGGGGGGGCACATTGTCTTGGAGCCGTATACCTGTGCAACTATCGTCAGCTTTAACCTGCCAAACTAAAATGACAAAAACTACAGCTGTATAGTGGCTGTATAGGTGAAAATATTTTTTGCCACCTCTTTCACTGTGAAAGGCACTGCCGACAATATTTGGTTTAATTCCTTTCGTTAACATGGTTAAACCGAACCTTAGCAGAATTGTGCTGGGAATTATTTTCACATTACGAGCGCGCTGACGCTAAGACTTTAAAAACCTCCACTCTCTATAACTTCGTTTCCCCCGGGCTAGTGAGGGCAGTAATATCATATAAATTGTCCTCCATTGGTCGGCACGCTATCTCTCCAAGGTTAATGTAGGCCCAACGGAATAGGAGTAGAGTTTAGCCTTCAGTGTATCGACGTGCCTACGGAAATCTGATATGATTTTGTTTGCAGGTGTGACTAAAGAAGTGTCTGCCTAGACGGTTCACAAACATAGTTTTGTCTCTCAAGCACGAACCCTGGACGAAGAATGAGGTTGGAGGATAAATCAATTTTGGGAGGCCGTCACGCTTCTTTTTGTATGACGTGTCGTTACCTTGACCGAAAAGGACGTGTAAGTGCTAAATATCAAACGAGAAAAAATCCAGAAATATGTTTAGAAAAGGGCACTAAGAGAAACAAAGAAAAAGCGCTGGCATGCGCACGCTAAGTTCTTGTGCATTTAAAGAATGAAATACTTCGACACTCAACCGTAAATGGTATTCAGCGCAGGCGCGACCGAGCCATATGTTCGCTTTGGAAATACGAAGACGCTGATCGAATTGACTGTGCTCTTTCACGCCTACGTGTCACTACATGCTGATTAATAATGGCTATACAATTCCTTCTTGCTCCTTCTGTTACGACCCATGCTCCTGCAAGTGACGAAGTCGGTCTAAAATTATCTCATATTAAATTGCAATTTCACCACTTTCAAAAGATCGATAATACTCGAATGTGCGGTTTTATATACCAGTCAGGGAATAATGACGACACTCCTCCTTTTCACGGATTCTTTTGCATTGATCGATCATTAGCATCCACGCTATTTTAGTACCGGAAATATGTTCTCAATTTTTTGGGAGGGATAAGTGCATCTGCTAATCAGTGAGATAAAAATTCATTCATCGTTCGAATATCTCCCTTTACTGATCAAGGGTCTGCAGGAGAAAGGCGAGGAAAAGGGGTGGGTTGGGGATGTAAAAGAACGTTATAAGCATCGAACTTGCGATATGGATCAGCGCACGATGTAAACTTGATACTAGCGATTGTAAGATCTCTTATGCTGTGTATAATTTTTCTCGGCATCATTCTGTCATTGTTTTGCAAAAAGTCAAACCTGTACTATAATGTAGCTGCCGATCATTTGAAAGAGAAATAATTATAAATCTGTCATAAAATTTACATCTTGGTAAAGTTTGGGAGTTTCAATACAACTTTGCTCATTGTATATTCATCATTACAAACATCTATAACAGGGTACATGAATTTTGAAAACCAGAATGTTTCCCCAAAGCGTGCCTGCGTTGCAGTCCCATAATAATGTGGCACGCCGGTGGTTCACGCTGTGGCGCATAAAGAGGCTAAACAGCATCAAGACAGACTGTTCATAGCGTAAACGTGGACATAATCATATTCAATGACAGTGAATAAAACGGACCTAAAGGATAGGATGTTATTCTACATTTTGTTCTGAGCTTGTGCGGTATCTCTATCTACCGCTTCGTGTGTAACTATACACCTGTTCAAAAAAAAAATATATATATATGCGAATATAATTTATACGTCCATGATCAAGATTCGACACTGAATATTAATCATCATTACTGTTGTTGTTGTAGTTGTTTTGCTATGTTATAGCACACTTTCAGCATTGTATGGTATTTAATGGATAATTGGATGGGACGAAGGCTATACTACCAGCTAAGATGTTGCTACAAATAGCCAGGAAAAAAAAAAACAAGCAGAGCAATAATCGCCGTTTACATTCATGCATCCAAGTAAAGCTGAATATACCAGGGGATTTATCTCTACCTTGTCGCTTTTCGTTCACTGCCCTCTGCTCGTTAAATTTGGTTAACGTGGATGAGGAAGGAGCAGGCTCTTGAAATCTATCGAGTGGTTCTTAGACAAATTTACATTTGAAGATGATGTAGGGAAGCAATTTTCTCCCGTTCGAGAAAATATCCCTCCTTCTTTCTTTTCTCCTATTAACCCCCCTTATCTTTCTCTCTCTCTCTCTCTCTCTCTCTCGCTCTGTCTGTCTATATATCTATCTATCATTCTATCAATCTATCTATCTCTATTTTTCTCATTCTCTATCTCTCTCACTCATTTCATATACTCGCTGTTTCTCAGCTACCCGTTCGATACGTTCAATTGTTTATCTTATCATTAATAATTATTGAGTGTTCTCTCCGTCCATCTCTCTCTCTCACTATTATATTTGTTATTAATTTTGCGTGATATCATATTGCATGTCATTTTGTCATATTAATTTATTGTTTCCTTTTTGATAGCATTGGATTCCTTCTCTGGATATCAATCTTTAACGATACCTTCTATTCAATGCAACAAACAGTGTATGATAGGCGTTCATCATTTTAGACCCAGTAAAGAAAATAAAAAAAAAAGCACAAAATCACATGGACGTCTGATAGTTTGTAACTCCAATATCGTTCTGTAATGATTAGTTTTATTCTATTCATTAACATTCATTTGTGATTGATGTGACTTTTCCCTTCACTATCCCTCTCCTCCCTCCGGAGAATGGCCAACTGTGTTTCACCCGATGACGTAATAAGAATGAGTAATGCATGTCTTCGCGCATAGCATGTTAACTGTACTTAAAAAAAAAAACAACAGAGGATTTGACGAGCAAGAGTAATTAGGACTTCGTCTGATGATGCACAGGCCTCTTGAAGTGACGGGGGAAAGTTGAGAAAGTGCTGGACGATTCATGGTGAACGATACAACATCCAGATAAGTTACAGAGTAATATGGCTCCAGTTCCCCCCCCCCCCCCTTCTTTTTTTCTCAGTGGTAATCGCGCTGCGTGTTTTGTTCGCTCCAGTTCGAATACGATGACAGATGTATCATGCAGATCGGGTTTATACCGATGTCATTATCTTCTATATATCAATCGTCCTCTCTCCCTCTCTCTCTCTCTCTCTCTCTCCCTCTATCTCTCACGCTTTTACACACACACACACACACACACACACTCACTTACCCTATCTCCCACTCTCGCAAAAGTATCCGCACAAGATATATAGATTACATTCAAAGGCGGTGTGTGTTTTCTGTATTCTCACCATCTGTCAATTATTTTGATCTCCTCTCTCTCTCTCTCTCTCTCTTCTCTATCTGTCCGTCTGTATGTCTGTCTGCCCCCCCCCCCCCTTCTCTCTCTCCCTCTATGTCCACCTTTAAAGGTCCAGCTTACCTTTGGGAACAGTGATTTAAAACCTTTTCAAAATATGACATTTAATGCCTATGTGTAGGTCTATTGTACCACAAAACATCCTATCATGTAATTTTTCGCGATAAAGCCTAAAATATAAAGAGATATCTGTATTTTTCTCAATAAACCATAAGTGTAGACGGTTTAGTCTGGAAACATTTTTATTATAACTATTGTTCACATTTTGTATATTTAACAATACTTAACATCAATTTCACAGATTCAAATTTTTACAGTGGTTGTTTCTATCACTAACTCACATTTTAGAACTATTTGAAAGCACTAATGCTGGATTTTTGTTTCATCTGCAAATGGTAAATTATGCCTTTAACTTAATGTCGCGCGGGCACATGGTTTTACGCGTCACTTACTCCCTAATGGTGTGAAAGGTGCAGCCGTCTGTGACGTCGGGGCAATTTGGCTCCAATTTGAAAAAATTTCAAGATGTTTTTGGAGCTCCTCGGGAGAGGAAAAACGCCGCAAGAGATTTTTTGGTCTTACCAGCAGACGGTATAACCCACATCGTGGCGCTGGAAATCACAGACGATACGATTTTTTTTTCACGCACCGCTTCCGGCGAGAAACCGAGGTAACAAGTGTAAACATAAGGTGAGCCACATTTCGCCATTCGCTCACTCGGCAACGTCGCTGATTACAAGAAGTGTGTGGAAAATGGCAGCTAAATACAGAACACTGTTGTTCAACATTCAATGTGCTATGTGACCATACTTTCGCGTACGCGTATGTCTGAGTAGTGTTGTGATTTGGCAGTTTGCATAATTCACTACAGCATAATTACTCCCGGCGTAACAACAACAACAACAACGACAACAACAACAACAACAAAAATAACAACAACAACAACAATGATTACCTCACAACATAACTACATCTCTACTTGGGGAATGCGGTTTCCACAAGACATTAAAGATCGACTGAGTATTCGATTTTGTAAACAGTAGGTGAAAGAACAACGAAAAATATGACTACTACTAGATAAAAAATGAATAGAAAGATAAGTTGAATTTATAAAACTCACATCTTTGTCGTTTTTAAATCTGAGGATTTATCTGTGGTTGGTGTGTGCACCCAGTTGTTAATGCACATAAAGATTAAATTGGAAGTGGCCTTTCATGGAGCGAACTATTGTAAGTAACTGAAGAGATTAAAGTCTTCAGGTGTTCTTTTCCTCTAAAGATAGTGGTCGGATATGATGTCATTGAAAGATACGACGGACCTAGGTGAATAAACGTCCAGTGTAGAGCTACAGTCCACTAAACTGGACGCTTACAGTACTACATCCTGCTGCTCAGAACTGTAACGACTTGTGATTTTGCAACGAGATACGTCGCGTGGGCGGAATGAGTGCGGAGTGGCGGATTTAGTGGAGCAGTAGGTTGATCCGAGGAGCACGTATTTCAAGAATTGAATGATTTGAAGATTTGCGAGGTTCGGATTTCTCTCGTGCTGTATGGCAAATTGACTCTTAAAATAGAGCATCGATTTAAACGATGACCATCGTAAATGTCATGCACTCGTCGTAAGGTCAAATCAACGATTTGGCTTTCGTGTCCAGCCGAGCAGAATGTTATGATACAATACTATAGCTAGGAAATTTTGTAAAGAGAGCGTTCGTGTTTTGTTTGATAAGGAATCCTTTCCAACCCAGTAGACCAACAATTTTAACAAAATTTCGTTGAAAGAACCTCAAACAGTCAAACAAACAGTTACATAATTTGTCTTTCAGATAACAGATCCGTTTGATATGGTTCTGTGAAGGCAATGTGCAGTACTGCTGTTTGCTTTATTCATTGTAAATGTTTCATTAAAGGTCCAGTTTACCTTTGGGAGCAGTGATTTAAAAGATGTTCAAGATATCACATTTAATGCATATGTGTAGGTCTGTTGTATCATAAAATATCCTACCATACAACATTTTCGCAATAAAACCCAAAATATAAGGAGATATCAGTCAGCAAGATATCACATTTAATGCATATGTGTAGGTCTGTTGTATCATAAAATATCCTACCATACAACATTTTCGCAATAAAACCCAAAATATAAGGAGATATCAGTATTTTTCTCAATAAAAAATAAGTGTAGCATTTTTATTATAGCTTTTGTCAATACTTAATATCGATTATACGAATTCATTTTTTTTTTTACAGTGGTTGTTTCTATCCCTATAACTTACAATTTAGAAATATCTTAAAAACACTAATGCTGGGTTTTTGTTTCATCTGCAAACTCATTTCTGTATTTCTCCCTGATGTTGTGCACATTTATCGAATATAACCACTTACATCTTGTTTTTTTCCCCCGGCACAAGATATCCCTTGGAATATAAGAGAAGACAAAATGATGATTTCTGAAACAAACGAAACCCAGGAGTTAAGTGGGATAGACGACGATTTGCTTATTACAAAAATGATATGCTACATTGTATAGTTTTGGCGAAGTGCTGAAGATTGAAGCAATGTTTGTTCCTGCTTTGAAGGGGATGGCTAGTTACTGATCAGTGGGAATTACTGAGAATGATGGGGGATGATTGTTCTAATCCTTGTGGGATTCATTTAAGAGTACATTATATAGCTATTGTTGTGTGAAAATTATTTGCTGCAGAATGGTCCCATATTCAAGTAATGTGTAGTTTAATGTTTCCAGGTTAGCATGCCTGTACAGTGACGGGGCATTAAACTGCACATTACTTGAATATGAGACCGTTCTGAAGCAAATAATTTTCACACAACAATAGATATATAATGTTTTCTTAAATAAATCCCACAAGAATTGGAACATCCATCCCCCAGCATTCCCACTGAATCCCACACGTTGACTGATCAGTTACTAGCCATCCCCTTTAAGAATATTATGTTCAAACCATCGAACAAGAGCTTTGCTCATCTGAAGCTCCCTTTAGAATGAATAACATGTAATCAATCAATTACTAGTAGCCGACAAGATGGACAGGTCTTTGAGAAGCGTCTGTCCTTTTGACAACGGTTCAACACGGTTCCGTTTTGGACTGTGAAGATATCATGGTTTTAAGAGATGCTTTATTATTCTTGGATGCTTTGAAAATTCCTGATGTCAACAAGCCCAAGAATGTTCCTATAAGGAATGCGGTCCAGAAATGGCGGGTAATACGTAGCACATGTCCGTTGGCACTGTAGCTCGTAGAGAAAGGAAGTAAAAGATCTTTTAGTGAGAAGAGAAGTGAAATTATGTTCAAGTGTAACAACGCTTTATGTTTTTCTTCGCACTTATATTTGATTAGGATTAACACATCTTGCAATGTCATCTTGAACTCCAATAATACAACACACACAAGTTTAGAGGGCGTCAACTCGTGTAGTCGTTGTTGTTTATCGTTGCCTTTTTCCCTTTCATGCATGAATATTTTTGTGATTTTTTTTTTTTACAATAGAAACTGTAGAGAAACTGTAAAGCGTTGCAAACATACTTAATTCTAATGAACATCTAGACAGGCCACTTCCCTGTGCGATGGCTGGAGTATCTACACAGTCTCCAAAACGTGAACTGTGATATTCGTGGTGAGCTGTAACCAGCTATCTTACCCCTACGTCCCTGCATAGCTCGAGAACCAACTTTTCCCTGCGTGGCGCGAAGCGACGCTGCCGTGTCTGGATTTCCTCGTGATGGTGCATTCCGTAATATAATTTGATTTAAAGAATACCAGAAAAATCAAGGCTGTAAGGATGTTGCCTTAAATGAACCATCGCAGACGTTGTTGCTTCCTCCCCAGACATCCAGCAGCACAACAACAACTTGCCATTTTATCAAATCGAAGCCGTTCACCAGACACTACCCCAGACGTTGGGCAGGAACGATTTTGTCGACCGCACCCTGTCGCTGTCGTGACAGATCGTTGAATCGAATTTTGGCCGCTTGAGCGATTTCATCTTGAATTACTTTTGTCAGCGTCTTGATCTGGATTAAGGATGATGACCAATCCAAGAAAGAAAAATAATATATTGAGATAAAATACATCCCAACCACGCCCATGTCTACTCGAACACAAATCAAGTCAAGCTTTGAATTGAAATCTTGTCATTGATCATTGTTGAACGGTTTCCCAGTCTGCTGTTCCGCAATGCATTTACAGACTGACAGATAAGAGTGGATGAGACAAATAACCGGAGACGATTTCTGTTTGAAAACAGAATAATAATGATGAAATGAAGTAAAATACTACAAAGCACGTGACAACCCTTGAATTGCACTGCATATGACAATTGCAAGATAGCGGAAAGCAGCGATCGAGTATAAGTAATCTATGGTTTCGGTGTAACTCTTTTCAGGATATTTACTTGTACATTGACGCTCACTGGATTCTAGGCTACGTCATTACACTTGACACCGGAAATCGGCGAGCTTGTTTAGAATTATTGAAGGCATCGTGCAAAGTGCAGCCAAATCTCCAAGAGGTGATATGCGGAGAGAGAATGTAGCACTCAACAAGAAATGTCACAGCAAGTAAGCCAGTCAAGAAAGTCGGCAAGCTAAATGATCGATAAGAACATGCTTACCTTTCTATATCCAGTATGACAAAATTATACAGCAAATACTGCGAGGTAAGCCCGAAGCACCTGCATCACATTTGAAGACGAGTTTAATGTACTCTTAATAATAGTAAGTCTGTAGTCCTCTGAATGAGAACACATACGAGCATTATAGGAATACATTAACGTTTTGCTCTTCCTTGGAAATAAAAGAGAAAGAAAATGCAATGGAACGGAAGTTCTTCATATTGTGTCCTGTCTTAAGGAGCAGCTGAATAATAGCACTGCTACAAAACATATTGAGTTATACCAGGTGTTGGTCTGCGAACGTAAAGTTTTAATAAAAAACGCTCAGCTTGCTGAAACCGACAAACAAAAAATGATTATAAATAGCTCCAGAAATACAGCGGTAGGCCAGCTCAACGTATGCGTATAACTACAACCATACTTCAACACATGTGATTTTTTTTTTCAGGCACAATAAACTCACATAATAGCCGGGTTCACACGTACAAATTAGCGGGATGACGATCGCGATGCTCATCCCGAGTTTTTTTGCGAGCGTCCACACGTACCAAATTAGCGGGATAGCGATCGCGATCGGTATCCCGCTAATTTGGCGAGCGTCCACACGTACCGAATTATCCCGCTAATTGCCGATAGAGATAACAGCAAAGCCTGCAAACTGGGTCACACAGTGCCCTTCTCTATCACTGCCTGCGCGCACTTACCTTTGTCCATTGTCTTTTACGCGTCAGTGGTGTTGTTCGCGCGCTGTTGTTATTGTTCTCCAAAGAGGTGAAGGACCTCTTCGCAGAGGCCTCGCTGTTGTGATGTGCGCATTGCATGATGGGATGTAAAAACTCGAGATTCTAATCCCGACCGTTCATACGTACCAGCGCGGGGCCAATTATCCCGCTAATTGGCGAACCAGCGCAAGATTTCTTGGGATTAGCATCGCGATGCTTATCCCGCTAATTTTCGGGTTTTTTCTGTCCACACGTGCAAAAAACTCGGGATGACGATCGCGATGCAAATCTCGAGATTTGTATCCCGCTAATTGATGTACGTGTGAACCCGGCTAATAGGCATTAGTCGATTGCTTCTAAAAGGAGAAATCTGCACATTCTAGAATACAATAAAATAAGACCTCGAGCTTTTTTGTTTAACTAGTATCTGAAATGGCCTGTGAATGCGTGAGTGTGTGCGCGTTTGTGTGTGTGTGTGTGTGTGTGTGTGTGCCTGTGTCTGTGTGAGGGTGTGTTTGCTTTTGTGAGAAAAGTGTATGTGAGTAAAGATTTGTTTTTTTCTCTAAAGTGGTTGCCCTCGTCTACAGAACGTTTAGGCTGTTTGGGTTACATTTTTTGGTTTTTTATCATTTTTTTCCTGAGTTTTATTGATCAGAAGAACAAAGGAATTCTCATTTTGACGATTTTCAGCTGACATATTTTAAATTGCAAAATCAATCATTCTTGAAATCAATGGAAATAAAGACCTTGATACAGTTTTTTTTTTGTTGTTGTATATTAAATGCAATACAATATTATAATTATGACCATTGCTACAATTCGAAAACATACACTAAAGGCGGTGTGGTGTTGCAAAGGGTTCGCGAGAATTTCAAAATTTGTTTTGTGTGGGAAATCAAATGTAACACTCAGCTGATTCATTTATCCTGTAAATCTCAATCTACTTTTCTTGTAAATTGATGAAACCTAAAGCATATCCGAAAAAAAGAACAAGGCAAAAAGAACATTTAGATAATGTCACCCCTGTTAAACATGCAAGTTCAGTGTTGTATTGTGTGTTATGCATGGGGAAAGAAGGATTTATCCTTAGGTCCTTGGAGAGCACACGATGTCATGTTCTATAGTGATTGATCGATTTTTACATCGCCAACACCAAATTTCCTCCTAATACGTCACATGTCAGAGTCTTTTGGCATTCTTCAACCGGTCCTTTAAACTATGAGTCATGAGTCATTTAACGGGAGACGTTCGTTGAGAAGCTCCGGTCGCGGCGTCCAACTATCATCGCCAGCGGCAACCATGGCAACCGACGACGGAGTGAGAGCTCTTCCCCCTATTCCAAAAGAAACCCCTCGGTCCCGATCGACTTCTGGGTAATCATTAACCCGGCCACCCAAGCCGTGTCTGGCGTATCGCTGACAGGTACGGATGGAGTAACGCGCCTGATGCTCCGGTGAAAGCCAGACGGGATTAAAGAGGGAAAGGTGGTCTTGACAAGAAGAGAACGAATATAATGTTGGAACTATAGCATGTGTGTATGGATGTGTGATAAACCAACCCCGCCCCCCCCCCAAAAAAAAAAACCGAAAAAAACCCCGAAAAAAAAACCAATGCTACATCTACAACATCTACATTCCTAAAACTATGAAAATGACGTCATCATTCTGATACGTGTAGTAATAAACAGCAAATACATGGATAATCATCATTACCACTCGACGCGTCTATATAGATCAGACGAACTATCATAATTATTATGTCGTCATGTTCGCATGTGTGTTGGAGTGTGTGGTGTGGTGTGGTGTGTGTGTGTGTGTGCGTTCGTGTGTGTAAGAGAGTTTTAGCTCACACCACTATAAGAAGGTATTTGACATCTTTAATATCTGCATTGGGGCTCGCTTTCAATTCGTCACGTTGCTTAAGTTCTTGTTTTAGTACAGATTACGTGTCACACCGACGATCAGAAGTAGATATGAACGTGTGCTGTCTGGAACTTCCCAAGCTTCACACCACCAACCCCTCTACCACAGTATGCTCAAATGCCATGATTCAACTTAAGTCAGCGCAAAGCTCTTTAATAATTATTCTCAAGAGTTTGACGAAGCTCCGCGCACTCATTCTGCAGTGTGAAGAACAAAGAGTTCCCATATCCTAATTGCGCCAGGGAGAAAAAAAAAAGAATGTTCTACATTAGTGGTCTGAAGACAGACGGAAGAAATAGAAGAGAGAGAGAAAAAAAAACACATATAGAGATAGATACAGACAGGGAGAGAGAAGGAATCTACCGCAAATGTGGTCACCAACCAGAATTATCCTCACTTGCTCCTCACTTTTCTCAGGTGTTACGTGGAAGGCGGTGAAATCTTAAATGTCGAGAAACAGCAATGAAAGAAAAGTTCTCTTTTCATCCAAGGTTGTCTGATGACTATCCAGGGACGAAGAAAAGCAGACTGAAGCAGAAGGAGAGGAAAAGTGGGGGAAAATGAGTGGGCGGCTCATTTCGCTTTCGGTTGTGATTTAGGCGCAAACATTTACGGCATTTACCTAGTTCGCAGTTTTGTTGTTGAACAGTACGTTGAACTTTTAATGACTGGCACTGGATGCGCTGTCCCCACTAGCAAGCTGTTAGTTGCAATTATTAGCAAAAACTTCATACGATATCTCGAATATGCACGTCTTTTTGTAGCGTATGATAATGATATATATAACCTATAATATAAAAAATAACGTTTATTGTAATTATGATACTAAGTTTCGCAATAATGATGATGATCGTTATCATGATGATGAAATTGATGACAATAAAAACAACATAAATAATACTAATGATTACCAATGATTAACAATGATGATGATGATGATAATAAGAGTAATAATAATAACAAGCACAATCATAATCATAATGATAATTGAGTAATAGTAATAATGACAATTTATAGCAATGATAATAATCTCATGAGAGTCAGGAGTCTGTCAGCTGCGGTGAACGCATGGTGATCTGAAGGAAATAAATTGAAAACTCGACTATTTCTTTTTTTCCCTTTATTTTCCGGAGGGGGGAGGGGAGCGGAGAATTGTAATAGTAATCGAAAATGCATCTTATTATCCTTTTTATGCAATCATATTTTTTGTATTGTAAGCAGTGCTGAGAACGACAGGTGCAGCCAGATAAAACCGGGGGGCAGGGAAGCGTGAATTGATTCGGGCAAATTTACGACAGGCGTACTATCATGTCCTTGGGAGTGCTGCTTGTAATCAACTCCTTGTTTCTCGTTGGTCACTATATACCACAATCTGGTCTACAAAAGCAGCAAGAAGGAAAAAAAAAAAGAAGATACTCAGATGACACAATCACATACACAGACACTGGCATATACCAACACATTCGTTCAGAAACACACAAATGATTATGTACCACTCTCTCATCTCTCTGCCTATGTCTCTCTTATACAGTTATACGACTCTACCATTCTACCAAAATTATATGCCTATACTGTTACATATACTATGTTTATAAAAAAAAACACACACACATGTCAGCATGTAGGCCTATATATGTATATATATATATATATATATATATATATATGTATATATATATAGACATATATATATATATATATATATACATATATATATATATATATATATATATATATATATATATATATATGTATATATATATATATAGACATATATATATATATATATATATATATATATATATATATGACCTACTAAAATTTTCTTGTCAGGGAGAAAGTGGATGTTCGTGCCTAAAGCAATAGCAAATTTTTATTACATCCAATCTACAAAATGTTGTTTGATTCTGTTCGATATACACACTGGGACAGTTTAACTTGCTGCGTGTTGACTTTGATCTTCTTGATAGAATGCGTTACATGGGAAAGATGACATCAAAAACAAAAACAAAAAAAATATTTCTCTTTTTTCTTAACTCTTTCGTCGCTATAAAAAAAAAAGTTATTAAAAGTTTAGAGACCTTTATTAAAGAGGATAACCAATTTGCAGCGTTTCATTTTCTCCTGTTTTCCTCCCCACAATAAACTGACTTCACTTTGGCTAAACTTATCTTGGATTTCACTTATCTTGAAATGGCAATGCCTGGGAAGAATTTGAAATGACTGTTGTTTTTTATTTTCTTTTTACTATTTTTTTTTTCATAAATCAATTCGGAAAGGTGCACAAAACTTTTTTTTTCTAGGGAGAAGAAAATCTCATCATCAGAGGATCGACAAGACCTAACTCCTTGTATTGACTTTTGTAGACAGGAAGTCGTAACCTTATCGGTTGTCAGCTGACCCAGTTGGCATACCGAAGTGCCAATAGTTTAGCCTACCCCGTGGCGCTACAAAGCCGCCATTACAAACACAGGAAGTCAGCCGCTGAAAGTCGATCACACACTGAGCTCTTAGGAGGGTAAAATCCGTTACTGATTTAGCAGCGCTCATGTATCAACAAAGTGAGAGATTTAAACGTTTGGCATTTCACCAGGACAGAGAGAGATATATATACATAGGTAAATAGTAGATAGAAAGACTGATACACAGACAGACAGACGCACACAAACACACACACACACACATATATGTATATATATATATATATATATATATATATATATATATATATATATATAAATACATTCATATATATTTATATTTCATATATAGTATATTAAAGAGATAGATAAATAGATAGATACAGTGTAGGGAGAGAGAAAACGATTCAGTCTCGGTGGCTTGCGGAGCAGAAGGGAAGAGGGTGGTAGAGCTGGAAATTGGTATGTAGGCCTATATAGGTCAGGTATGGTATATGTGTTAGATAAATCCAATTTTGGGGGCATAAACATACCTACATAGACAGAAACAAACAGTGTTACATAATTCACACACACACACACACACACACACACACATACACACGAACACAAACAAAAATACTACGAAAATAGACCTGTGATTAAAGACATTCGAAAATAAGCGATGATAAGAATAAGACATTTTATAGGAACATTTTCCCCTTCCTTCTAGAAAAAAAAAAGTGATATGTGATAGTTCAGAAATTATTCAAAAATTATTCAGAAATCAAGCCTTGCTGCAGATGGCCGTCTCCTGTATCATATTTATCTTCTTCCACTTGAAATTATGTTGTGTGCAACTTGTGTCGTTGAACTAAATTAATCACAGTCATCATCATTATCAGATGTTTGATAAGTGAATGTGATAGCCACTGCATTGTCATATTACGGTGCAAAGGTAAAAATGTCAGCTACGCCCGAAGAATTTGACATCTTAATCTCTGACATTTTGCATCTGACGTTTCAAACTCTGACATTTCAACCTCTGACATTACCTCTGACGTTTACATCTGACATTGTTACCTCTGACATTTTTACTCACGAAATTTTGCCTTTGGCATTTTTACCCATGATAATATCACCCCTGACATTATCACCTCGGACATTGTTATCTCTGACACTTTTGTTTTTGACATTTTTACCTTTAATATTTCTATCTCTATTTGATATTTTTACTTCTAACATCTAACATTTTTACCCCTGACATTTTTACTTTTGACATTTTTACCTCTGAAATTTTTACCCCTGATTTTTTCCTCTGACATTGTTACCTCTAGCATTTTTACCCCTGACATATATACCTCGGACATTTTTACGCTTGACAATTTCAAATCTGACATTTCTACCTCAGACATTTCTGCCTTTGATATATTTACCCTGACCTTTTTTTTTTGTTTTTCCTCTGACACTCTTACCTCTGACATTTTCATCTCTAACATTTTAATCTCTGACATTTTTACACCGAACCATATCAATACACTATCGATAGATAAGAAATGAAAGGAGTTCAGTCATGAATCCGAACGCACATAATTTTCGTTCTGATAAAAGATGACCTAATCTGACAGAGTATCTTATAACTTTTCATGTTGGTATCTTTTTATTATCTTGTCCCAAGTTGACTTTCTCTGACGGTAATCCAACCAAATGAAGACGTCTAACTGCATGTCAACCCAGCTTTTTTTGAGTGTCCCTGACTAGGACGATTAGATCAACAAATTACGCACACGAGCGATCATAAAAACTTAATTGCGTTGCTTGTTGTTGCTTTCTTTTTCTCATATCAGCCGATGGCAGGAGTGGAGCAGCAGATAACATTGGAAATACGTGTTTTGTTTCGTTGTCTGTCTTTCCAATGATTACTTTTGGCTAAGACGCGAGCCCGATCTGCCCGGACGTGCAGCGAGCGCGAGAAGTCCGGGCGCACGACATGTCAGATTTAATCAGTCTGCATCGCCTAGCGAGGCCACATTCGTTTGTAAAGTAAATCATTGTATCCCCCCCCCCCCCCTCTCTCTCTCTTTCTTTCTTTCTCCTGTCTGTCACTTCCCCCCCCCCCCCCCTCGTAATCGATGGCGTTCCTCGACATGCTTTTTCGGCCATGAATTAACCTGATAAGATATATTGCTACACATAACATCCTGCCGAGTCGTGTGTTTCATTTTTTGTTTATCTTTTCATCTCTATTCACATACTGTCTTCCTCCCTCTTCCTCTAAGACTCAACGATATTTTAGGGAACAAACATAAAAGTGAAACATTGCACAGGATTCTTCATCTTTGGTTATAGTACAGCAAGAGTTACACTTAATGTATGACGCTTGGCATGGAAAGGTAACTCACAGAAGATGTTCCGTCTTGTCACAAAGTCGACGAAGTTAAATTACAGTTTTCTCGAAGTAGCATTTTAAAGGGATGGTATAGTATTGGTGGAGATGAGAGTTGGGCTTTTAACTTTTTGCCAGAATATCAAGAAACCACTTGTGAAATATTATAGACCATACCATTGTAATAGAAATTCAGTTTATTGGATGAAAATCCGTTTTGGAATGGCTGAGACATTCAAAAACAAAGTAAAACAAAGCGATCATAATAAAAGATGGGTAACACTTTTTATTACGATCGCTTTGTTTTGGATATCTCAGCCATTTCAAAACCAATTTTCATCAAATATGTAATTTTATGAAATATGAAAGAGCATGTTCCTCTTGGAATGACATGTTCATTCATATTTCACAAAAGGTTTCTCATTATCTCACCACAAAATGTTAGAAACCTGTAGTTAGGTCTCAACCAAAACTATATAATCCCTTTCAACACCGAAGTTAAAACATTTAGTATATTCCCGTATGTTTGTAATATACAGCGTAGTTAAGGTTATCTGAAAACACCTTTTACCTTTAACTTTGCACACGAATTTTGTCGAACTTGAAATGGAAAGGAAGTGTCTTTAGCACTCCGAAGACTTTCGATTTCAACCTTGTCAAAGTGCTTGTACTGACGCCTTTCCGTATGCTTTGCAAATTATCATTCGGTTTGTTTGTCCTTGTTTTGTCAAAGAAAAAAAAAAAATGTCAGTCGCCAGTAGCAATAATGTCATTGTTTTGTTACTTCTAATGCTTTGCCGTTATTTTATTACAACATTTTTTTCTGCCCATGAGTGAACATAATATAGATAATAACTTGCTTGAGAGCGAACATACAAAATGTTCCATACGAATCGTGTTCATATTGCTAGAGAAGGTTAAGATTTTCGACATGAATCGAAGGACTCGTAGCTTTAGCAAAGTACATGGAATTCGGTGAAACGCACTGTACGTTTGTGACTAAAATTTATTACATACAAATATATATTATATTATATATTGTATATATCATATATATTATATATTTATAACTCATATTACGTTTATTACTTGCGAAAATTTACTCAGACGACTGCTTTTTAAAAGTATCGTTTTGATACAGTCTGCCATTTGTTTTTAAGAAAATATTATATGTTACAATTGACCGTCTATCACGTGATCGTAATTTTTTTTTTCATCCAATCGCTGACTAATCATTTAATCAGTGTATATGATGCATCGAAATGAATCTAAGATAACAGTTATACTTCGATTTGTGTGTATGTATTATTACTCGTAAGGATTGATGTTGGCACCTTTGAATCATTTCTATAAAAGCACGAAGCATACACATGGTTGAATATGTGGATGGACAGAACATCGTATGTTTACATTAATCTGTTAATAGTGTCAGAAAAGCACGAAAAAAAAAAGGTAATCATTCTGTAAGTCAATGCGTACAAAACATGCACACCAGCACTGAATGATTAAAAGAGTTTACGTGCGGGTTTGAAGTATAATGTGTGTCAGTAAGTAATATCAATATGTATGTACGCTATATGTAGCTATGTTTTTGTATGTACTTGAGAGTATTTGAATTTATGCACTGATGTTAAAATGCACGTACATCGTGATCCTGTAAGCTTTATATATTGGTGAGTAAAATAATGTGTACAATTTATATGAGGGTGTGTGTAAATATGTATGTATGTGTATGTATGTGTGTATGTACATGTATGTCTTTATGTGCAAGTATGTGTGTATGTATATGTATTGTACGCACATATGTAGGCCTAATGTACAACCACACATGATTTTTCCATTTTTTTTTGTGGAAACTACCACTTTGTGAGGGAGATTAGCCAAACATGAAAACCTATACGCCGAACTAATTAGAATGGAATAATTTATTGCCTTACCTTATGAATTATACAGATTTAAGAAACGAACGTCAATCCTAACATAATATAACACGCACGTACACCCACATTCACATGCAAGCTCAAAAAAAAAAAAATTCACACGCGCATAAAACTGTATTATCGTTTTCACTTGTCTCTTGATTTGAAATAATTCAAGCGCTATTACTGTTGCTTAGAGCTGGCTATTCCATAAAAACATGAGTTAATGAACAATTCCATTTACCCAATTCAAACTGCAAGGACGATGTGGAATTAATTTCGATACAACCTTACAAGAACCGATGAAACATTGTGATAGCGTATATGTGAAAAAAAAAATCGCTTTGTTGCCTCGATATTGTGATATGACGCACAAACAATAAATTATTGCTATTCCAAAGGCAAAATTATCGCCGATGCATTCTGTATATACGGATAGAGGCAGATAGGAAGATAAAAAGGAATTACACACTGACGAATTTCGACGGGAATGACACACTCCACATTGACCAGTTGTTAAAGGGATTGTACAGTACTGGTTGAGGTGAGGATTTAGGTTTATAACATTTTTTTTTTTTAGATAATGAGAAACCTCTTATGAAATATGAAAGAGCATGTAATTTCAAGAAGGATTCAACGTTTAGTTGATGAAAATTGACCTTGAAGTGGCTGAGATATCCAAAAAGAGATCCTAGTAAAATTGACAGGCCACGACTTTTATTAGGAGCTCGTCGTTTTACTTTGTTTATAGATATCTCAGTCATTTCAAAACCGATTTTCATCAAATAAACTTTTGATTCCCCATAGACTTATTGTATGCCCTTAAACATTACATAGAAAAGAGTGGTTTCTAAATATCTCGCAAAACGTTAGAAGCTGAATCCTCACCTGAACCAGTACGGTACAGTCCCTTTAAAGGGAAATCCTCGCATTTATACACCAAGTATAGGCCTAGACAGAAGGAGAAAAAATTATAAATACACAGACGTAAAATGATCGATTGATACATACATACATACATACATACATACATACATATTATACACACATACATACACACATACATTGTACATACGAACATACAAAGTTAGATAGATTGAGAGGGAGAGAGATGGAGGGGGAAGGAGAGAGGGGGGAAGAGAGATAGAAAAAAAGAATCGGAGAAGAGAAAGAGATAAGAAAAATCAATTAAAAAAGACCGAGTAAAATACTTGCTTCAAAAATTACGTAATAACACGCATGTTGTACAACCCCCCCCCCCCCCCCACACACACACACACAGGCACACACAAATGTTGATAATTTTCTCATCTTAGGGTTACAGAGATTGACAGCATTGTGGAGCATATTCCACCTTTCATTCAAATGAATTTGTAATGTCAGCTGATTTGTCACATGCACAGTAACTCAAATCTACATTATGATATGCCATACGGAAAAGAAAGTACGTTTAATTAAGGAAAAGTGACGTTGTTTAATCATGTCAAGATATCAAATGGTTCATCTTTAAAAGAAGCACCGTTGGTTTGTTTTGATCGCTTCCGTTCAGCATCGTCTTAACGCTGAATCAATTTCTGCGTGCAAACCCACAATCCTTTTGGGAGGCCTTGTGGTAAAGTGGATAAGACTCCCGGCTCCCAGTCGAAGGACCAGAGTTCGATTCCCCCTCAGTGCTTCCTTCCTTGAACAAGATGTTTTTACGTGCAACGTCCCTCTCCACCCAGATGTACCAGGGTACCTGGCAAACGCTAGAATAATAACAATAATAATAACAGCGCAGTAGAGTATATTTACATAGTAGCTGCGCTGTACAAATTTGTCTAATTATTATTATTATCATTAATAATGATGACAGGGCCCTCTGGTAGAACAGTGGCGACATTGAAGAGGCTACCCTGGATAAAGAAGATCTTATAATTGATGATGTTATTATTGTTTTTGTTATTATTATTATTATTATTATTATTATTATTATTATTATTATTATTATTATTATCATCATTATTATTATTATTGATATAATAATTACTTTTATTGTTATCATTATTATCATATCATATAAACGATAATATATATTTCGTATTTATTGACTTGCGCGTGATAAACCTTCCCAACCGAATATTTACGCTTATCTTCACAAGGTGTTATTGGATTGCATGAAACGAATGAGAAATAAAGCACGTCATTTCGACTAATCGACTGGGAGGGACCCAGTTTTCAGGGTTTCCTGCAATACCGAAATTAGATGCATTCGGCTTAAGGCAGGAAGTAAGAATTACAGCCTACGCTTCGATGGATTCAAGCATTCCAATCACTAGGACATGGGAATGATAATTTGAAACTGTTACAAGGAATATGTTACAGTTATTCTCTCCTAGCTGTAATGTGTATCCAGACTGCTTGTCTTGGGCTGCTTGTCTTGAGCTCCTCTTTATATCCCTTTTACTTTTTCATTGTTGCTCTTTTTCTCCTCTTTCTATTTGGAACAATGGTTTAATCATATCATACATAATAGTAATAATAATAATAATAATAATAATAATAATTGCATTTATATGGCGCTTCATACTGACGTTTCTAAGCGCACTTTTGCTACTCATACATAGACTAGATAACACAATAGCATGAACAAAATCAGCGTTAACAGTAACAAAAGAAGAAGAAAGAAAAGGAAAGATGTACAAATTGGTTTGGCACCTGAATCATCATCACCTTCATCACTATTATCCTTTTCTGTAAAATTTATGACCAAGTTTTGGGGGTGTTTTTGATGGTCCATGTCCAAGAAATTGGTAAGACGAGACGAGGAAGCGGGCATACCGAGCAAGCCTCTCCTTCTGATGATGATTTATTCATAATTCGCTACAAGGCTTCCCAAGACAATAATGATCGCAAGAATGAGCCCTCGATCGACCAAACAGCAGATATTAAATCATTTCAGATCGATGTTGAAACTGAAAAACAAAAGCAAAGATATCTCCCCTAATTCTTCCGCCAACATGTTTCTCATTTTTAAAGCACAATTGCACATCATATCAGGGTTTGAGCCAGAGATTATCACAGCAGAGGGGCAAAGATGTGCTATGACAGATTGTTATTAGTTGTCTCCCTCTGTACAAATCTGTTCCAAGTTTATCGTGTCACGGCCGGTAACCAGGGGTAGCCCAAAAAGCAGTCGATGACAAGCTCGAATCCCACTGCTTCCTTTTTCAGACATGTTTGTTAAAGATATAGATCAGCAGTTACGATCTTGCAAATACATTTGTACAGGGGGACAACTGATTAAAATCTTCCATGTCTGTCATAGCATGTTTGAGTGGGTGCTGTTCGTTATTCCGAAGGTTCGATATTCCAAAGGTTCGTTATTCCGAAGGTTCGATATTCCGAAGGTTCGTTATTCCGATGGTTCGTTAATCCGAAACACGCAAATTCCCTATGCCTAGAGGTTCGTTAATCCGAAAATGAAAGTGTTCGTTAATCCGAACATTTGTGGCGTTATTCCGAAGGTTCGTTATTCCGAAGATTTGTTCATCCGAAAATGAAATTCGGAAAAACGAACCTTCGGAATAAGGAATCTTCGGACTGAAGAGCCTTCGGAATAACGAACCTTCGGAATAGCGAGCTGTAACCGTTTGAGTTTGCTTTGATAATTGAAAATCAGACAAACAGAATGGTACAAAACTGGTAGAAGTCTCTCAAAACTGGACAAAAAATATCAGTTATATCAGGTTCACGTTCATGTTTTCATCAGAAATTATATGACACGATGCCAATCAGGTGAGGTGATGATGACATCAGCTCATCACTCTCTAGTTGGTTTTTGTACCTAACTATAAAAATAATCATGATGTCGATCGATGGTCCTCCAACTACAGTACGCTCCTTTAAAAAAAAAAGAAGCAGAAGAAGAAGTTGATGATGGATGTGACAATTATGATAATGATGGTTGTGGTGATGATAGCGGTGGTGCTTCTGCAGCTGATGATGATGGGGACGATGGTGGTGATGATGATGTGGTAATGATGGTAGTGATGATGGTCATAATGATGGTGATGGCAGTGGTGATGGTGGCGGTGGTGGTGGTGATGATGATGATGATGATGATGATGGGGATGATGATGATTGTGATGATGGTGGTGATGATGATGGTGATGACAGTGGATAGTGATGATAATGATGGTGGTGGTGGTGATGATGGCGATGATGGTGATAATTATAATTTTGAGGATGATGGTGATGATGATGGTGGTGGTAATGATAATGATGATGATGGTGATGGTGATGATGATGCTGATGGTGGTGATGATGATGATGTTGGTGATGATAATGATGATGATGATGATAGTGGTGGTATTGTTGATGGTGGTGGTGGTAATGGGGATGGTGATTATGATAATGATAATGGTAGTGGTGGTGATGGTGGTGATGGGGATTATGATAAAGGAGGAGAAGGAGACGGAGAAGTCGTCATTGCTAGCTTATTGAAACACAACAAATAATATTCGATGTACAGCATACAAGTTTGGGACGTGGTACTATGACGAAATAAGGAAATTAAGCCGAGACAAGTGTGAAGGTCAATGAGCGACTTTAATTTGAGGCTATGATAACATCATCTCATGTGATTGGTTCACACACGTGGTTGTAATGAGAACAACTATATTATGAAATAATTTGTAGAACATCAAAATGTCATGACCTTCTTAACTAAATTTAGTTTCGATTTTGAGAACATTTTAGAAACTGCATTTGTGTGTGTGTGTGTGTGTGTGTGTGTGTGTGTGCTTTTTTCTATTCATTCTAAGCTATCATCAAAGCAAGCTGGATAATTCGAAGTCTATAAAGCTACTTTGCATTGTTGTATTTCTTGCAAGGTGTGTGATAATCGTGGAAAGAAGAACCCCTACGGAAACTACGGAGCGTGTTAGTAATAATAGAGTTACACGTCCTGGATGTAAGTAAAGGCCTATCAATTTTATTATGAAGGTGATGTATCAAAAAGTAGTCATCAAAGACGTTCAAAAACTTCTTGCAGTTGAGACTCTTGAGAGTTTCCTCTAGGACAAGTTCACCGAGTTATGACCCTTTTCCATTAAAGGTGTGCAAAAGAGGCCGGCTCAATAATCTTGATATTCCGTGTTGGAGAGGGGAGGGGGGGGGGGGGGGGCGGGGGGCTGGAGGCGCACCTGGAACACTTGAAACTTGTCTTCTTTCGCTGTCTTTTCAAGTCTTCTTTTTCATGCCTCTGCGGATCAGTCTAACTCATTTCGGCATTTTGAGAGGAGTGACACATTTAATTTTGTCAAGATCAATACACTTATAATTCAGTTGAACGCTTGTGTAATTGATCCTCAACGCACTGCCATCATGTTGGAACAAATTTGGATCAATATTTTTATTTCTTCTTCTCTCTCTCTCTCTGTCTTTTGTCTACCGCTTATCATACGCTCTATTTTATTTCTTTCTCTTTTTCTTTTCATCGTGTCATTTTTTTTTATATGTAATTTCCTTGTTTGCTCGGTTCTGTTCCTGTTTTATTACTGAATTTGCTTTTTTTTTCTGACGAGGTGCAGTCTTTGAGACGAGGTTGATGAATGCGTCGCTCTAAAGCCAGAGCGCTTATTGTTATACCATCATTCATGTAGAAAGTGTGCGTGGATGATTGATCATCAGCCGCTATAATTCTGCCAGGGAGACCCGATCTCGTTACATGTAGCGGTGTCGGGAGCTCGTGATGGTATGCCGTTGATGAGAGCGGTGAAGCGGCAGGGGTGGGGATGGGGATAGAATGATGTGGGATGTATCTTGGTAAGCATGGGACGGGATCAACGAGTTCTCGTTCATAATAATCCCGTCTTGGAAGGGGGAAATGATAGATTACGATGGATGTGTCGCAAACGGATTACGAACACAATTTGTCCAAGTTGATCACCGCGAGTGGTCAGAATCGGATTGGCAGCAATTAGCATAGATGCTAAAAATGATGATGAGGAGGAGGAGGAACGGAGGACGGGTAACTGCGGAGATGGGTCATGCGCAGTCTTCATATGGTAGGAATGATGGGGGAGGGGACTGGTAGGTTGCCATGACAATGATGACTCAACATGAATCATGAATGTCCTCCACACCGTGACTCCGCCAACAATTCTTGGGGATAATCATTGTTAATTGCAGCCGCTTCGTTACAAAGCCTTTGAGAGTACGAGTGCAGCCGGCGTGCGGGGTGAATGGAGTACACATACCTGCATAATGCACATTAATTTCACCGTACACACATGATGTGTTTGAATACGCTGTGCTCCCTCTGATAAGTTGATAGGAGTACAGCAAAGCCACTTAAGGGATAGCTATATCCGGCTTTGCAGATGCATGAAGGTCAAAGGCGTAATTAGAAATATGTCTTTCTTAACAATCACCTCCCCCCCTCCCCGAAAAAAAAAAGAAGAAGAGATGTTCTGATCAAACAAAATTGACATGCAATTCCATTTATGATTCTTGTGACTTCACTTAATGGACGTTGTTTCTGTTTTCAACCACGTGGAAGTGTTTATTAATTCTATAAAAATTATAAATCGGGTTTTGGCATCTCAATTTAAGAGGCTCCCTTTTGTCTAAGTTGTTTTTGAAGGAAAAAGGGCCAGATATTGATTTGTATTACTCCTTGTTACTTAAAGCGACGTCAAGAAATCATTCATGAGTGTCTTTGTGAATTAACAAACAAATTTTGATGTAAACTGATTTCTGTTCACTGCTTAAAGTATAGACATGAGGCAAATTGCTGAGCTGATACTCCACTTCCATTCATTAATTCAGTTTTGTACTGACATTCGTTTATTTGTGCCATCGTTTGTCTAATTTGATATGTGGTATTATAATTGTGTTATTCTTTCTGTAATATTTCATACATATTTGTCGCAGGGAAGAACATGTCTATATACATCTTTATTATTTTCGTACTGTATCTGTAAAGAAGAGATATGATAATATATTGATATAATGTGTATTTTATGTAAGCAGAACAGAGGGTAATGATGTTCATTTTTTCACATCACTGATATCTCGACAGAGGTAACACAACTGAAGCTGTTCACACACACACACTCTCTCTCTCACACACACCTACACACACATTTATATATCATTTATTATTTATTATATATTATATATTATCTATTAACCCTCTGTGTGCCACATTAATTACCTCTCCATAGGTTTGTGTGAAATTTGTGTACATTTGACTCATTGACACAGGAAGGGTTAAATATTATACATAATACATTATACAGATAGTGCATGCTCTATGATGCACTATACTGGATTAGAGAACGACAAATACTAAGTTATCCCGAGTGCTGTTTTGTTTCACCGAGGCCGCAGGCCGAGGTGAATAGAACTGCACGAGGGATAATTTAGTATTTGGAGTTCTATAGTCCAGTACTGGTGCATCAATAGAACATGCACTAATTGTTATAGTAAATAGGTTCCTCGATCTACATGCATTTCCGTAGGTCTAGGCCCTAATTTAGATCTAACAAGACCCACCGTACCGCCGGCACTGCACTTGTTGTACGCAGAGTTAACCGCAACCTACCGTGTAATTTACGTACATGTACAGCTTGCGATACGCTAGTACAGCCGTGTAGACCACCTATGCGTATTGCACATCACAGAGCAGACTCGCTTATAAACTCCTACATTCAGACCTCAACACGCGCATACGTTGAAATGCTTGGCCTTATCACTACGTCCCTCGGCGGCCCTCCCTAGGCCTTGCGCGAATCTCTTCGTATATAAAGCGTAGGCACGCACTGTCACAAGTGTTATAGTGGCACGGTCGTGCCACTATAACAAAATTTTTGCATAATCACGTGATGCTGTCCAACCAATCACAACGCAAATTTCACTCTACCTATTTACTATTATATTATATATTATATATACTCCATTATATACATATATCATATATTATCATTATATTTTATACTATATATCATATATTAAAGATTATATATGTGCGTGTGTGAGAGCGCGCGCTCGCGCGTGTATGTGTAATACACCCCATATTCCTTGTTGTATTCATTTCGTAAAGAGAAGGATAGAGATGAAGAATTACAAGAGAGAGAGAGAGAGAGAGATCTATGAATCTTCATATAACATCATAAGTTGCCGGTTGAAAGAGAATTTTCATGATACGGATTATTAATCATCGTGGTAATCTTGGTCATCGAGGAATTGGGTGGGTATTTCCCTTCCGAATTCCCCCAAAATGCAGGTTGTCATTCCCGTACGATTATTGTATAATGCTGATGAACAGCCACTGATGGGTTCCTTTGCTGATCCGCCCTTCGATTGGCGCCACTTGTTCTACTGCTTTGGTCTTCTCCCAGCCCAATAACCTTGATTATCGAAACCACTTTATTCTTCTTTCTCTCTCTCTCTCTCTCTTCCTCTTGGGCTCTATATATTTGTCTATCTAGATATCAATCTGTCTATGTATCTGTCTATTAGCCATCTCCATTGTTGTCTCTTTCGATCACATCTTTCTTCTATGTCCTTATCTACTCATATTTTCTTATGCTGTGTGTGTGATTTACTGTCTTTCTATTGTACCTGTCTTATCTCTTCCTTACTTTAAAACTCTTCTTCTCTCTGATAATGGTTAGTGCCCCTAAGCGATCCTCCATCTCGGCTCATTAGTCTTCATTCATCCCCCCCCCCCCTTTGCATTCATGTCTCTTTATATTCGCCTTCTTCTCTTCCATTCTCTTCTCTTACACCAGTCTCTATGGTATGTATCTCTGTCGTATTATTTATTCTCGGTACTGTCATCTTATAGTCTGAGTAATTCCACACCTTCATCTTGAATCACTGCAGCCGGTGCTATTGTGTACACACCTGTTCGTACGAGTAGCATGGTAGATATCAATTTCAATTTTATACGTTGGCAGGAATATGAAGTAGTGAAAAATCGGGTTTATAGCACAACCTTCGTCAATGTGATATCCATCAGCTGTCCTTGGTGATGTGATAAGATGTTTTTTCACATAACTGGATTATCACAAAATGTGCAACTGCAATATATAATAATATTATAATACAGTAACTTGTTGTCAATGGCACAATGTTGTACATAATGTTTTCAATTGGCAACGAATATAAATATTCCAATTGAATCTATTGCCCGTCTTTGAATGGTAACACAAACACACTGTCGGCTTTCCTTGGTTGATACATTTTCCTATTAGCTTCATCATACACAATATTTCTTGTTGCGTAGCAATAGGACCGCTGTTGGTGTGGATATAGTTTTTATTGTTCACTTCTGATGTATGCTTGTCTGTGACAATTCGCGCATGAGCTCGGTAACCATGGCGATCTACGGTCAATTCACGAGACAAATGTCATTACGATATTGCAAACACCAATCACAATTCAAGAACTCGCTCTCTTGATTGAACAGTGGCACATTACGAACATACTCGTTTGATGTATGCGTCTGGCAATAGCAATGAATGCATAATTTCCAAATTGCCTACCTGTTCTGGTTCTCCGACGTCCGAACGCGG
Organism: Diadema setosum; assembly: GCA_033980235.1. Lineage (NCBI taxonomy): Eukaryota > Metazoa > Echinodermata > Echinoidea > Diadematoida > Diadematidae > Diadema > Diadema setosum. The sequence goes on along the minus strand of CM067063.1, from coordinate 4,552,704 downwards.
ATGAGTTCTTGTGTAATACCCCGGTTTCCGTGTATACGTCAATTCATAAGTCATCATTCTAGTCATCTATATATTCTATCTTCCAAGCATCGATTCAGCTTTCTTATTATCATTCTTCAATACTGCGATCACTACACGGGCAGAACTACTAAAGGAATTATGACGGCAGCTATTTTTTTTTTTTTGTATGAAAGAATAAAGGAAAATAAACAAGAGAGTATCATCATGTCATACAAGAAGCACTCGGAAAGCGCACCCCTCCCCCTCCCCCCCCCCCTTCCTACTCCAATCCCCGGGCTGGTAGATTTGTTATTTTTAAAAAAGCGATATATAAAACTATGCAAGCGTTATTAAGAAGAAAGTCATCCGGGTATGAAATGTGGATCACCACTAAAAACTTATCATCTGTTTCTCTCAATACAGCGAAACTTTCCTGGAAATTTCGTCGAAATTCGTTCATAACCTTTTCAACAGTTCAAAGAAATTGCTAACAGATCATCCATTCCCATTATGTATGTTATTTCTTTGTCATTATTTATGTTCATGAGTTCAAGGAAAATGCAGAAATAAAGTAGACAAGCATTTTAAGCAAACGAACAAATGAATAACTAAAAGACCGGTCCGGTAATAAACATGACCTCCTTGGCAAAGCTAATAAAATCAAAAGCGTCTTTCTCCCTCGATGTGAGTTAAGGATGACAAAATCCAACCACGAGCGAGATATTGTTTGATCCCATAAAGGATAAAATCAAATTAGGGGCAGCAAACAAAAGGACTATGATGAATAAAATGCACACCCAGTCACGAAGGAGCACGTGCCAAAAATGTTCGTTTCATCTCTTAATGCATAAAACCTATGAGAGTAAATATTCAGTCGTGATACTTTTCTTGTAAATGGCTGCGTTTGAAATTAAAGTGCAAGTAGTTTGTACATAACCAGAGATCATACACAAAGTCTTGTACGTTCTCGCAAGTCTAGACTCTCTTTGGCTTTAACTGAATGGCGCCATCTACGTTCAGCGTCTGTATTTCTTGCAGTGCGAGTTGCTGCAGCAGTAAGCTGTTACGTGCAGGAATTCGGAAAGACTGGGGCGTGGAGGTGATTGAATTGTAACATGAGGATTGTATGCAAGTGACATCTATTACTCCCCCATGCACCATGTCTTCATTAGGTCGTCAATCACTTTTAATGAGACTTTGTTTGGGTTGTTTTTATTTATACATGATACTTCCCTCCCCATTATAATTATTACAGGAGGAGAAAGAAGAAGAAGCAGAAAAGGAAAATGAAAAAACAAGAAGAAGAAGAAGTAAAAGAAAAGAAAAAGCTAGAAGAAGAAGAAAAATAAGAAGAAAAATATAACGAGGAGGAGGAGGAAGAGGATGATGATCAAGGAGAAATTGAAGCAGAGGAAGAAAAATACATTAAAAACGATATGCTGAGGCCATTAGATGAGTTCACGAGATAGCAGTCGTTTTATGAACTTTTGTCCTCAGCAGATGACAAAATCTTGGGAATGAAGGAAATCAAGAGCCAAAATGTCATGTTCAACTTTTGATATTTCCTAGGCCTACTTTATAAAATCACCAATCAATTGTTATCATTCACAGTTATAAATTTGCTGAAGACGCTTTAATGACACGTATGATGTTGGTGTTTTTAAATGTTTAATTTCGATGAAAGTCTTATCCTCACAGGACAGATCACCAATCTAAAAGCAAAGATTTATTTTCCACAATATTAACTTTTGTAGATCATTTGCATATAATTATGTTCGCTTTGCCTCCCTTTTTTTGATCTTCTTTCCTTTGCGCTTCGAATGCAATTTCGTGTTTTGTTTTTCTCCCTGCTATAGTACTGCTCATCGCATGCAGCTTTGTAATCACTAAAAGGCCGATAGAGGGCGTAAGAACATTACTCTCATTCGGCCACATCGAAACTATTTTCAATCTTCATAAAAGCTTAAACTATTAAAAATATTTTTCTCGAGCATTTCACTTTGAGTTCTACTAGGTTCGCACAAGGTTTTCAAGAATTTATTGAACAACCCGATGAAAGCCAAACTATTATCTCTCCCTCCCCCCCCCCCATAAAACAAACAAGAGTGAGAAATTATGAAATGGGAAATGCACACGTCGAATAAAATGATAAGTGAAAAAAAGTGACATCCGTTACATTTAAAAACAAAAGAATCGCGTGACACCCGAGCGAGGTGATAAACTTGAATGCATCCACATAGAATGCCAAGCAAGACAAGAAGAGTTGCTATATATAAACAAGTTTAGAAGAAAGAATTACTACTTTACGTGTAGTTATAATAATATAGTTATCAGTGCTTTGGCTTTCACTTACAATCTCATGGACAAAAATGAGCTGCCTGTAATTTCAAGCAGATTTTTATCTCTCACTCATTTTTTTTTAAGGTTTCAAAGCATAAACTGTTTGTATTACTTGAAAAATATGGAAAAGAAAATATCAATACGAAAGACTGTTGGAGTTACATTTTGTAAATAAAAACAACAACTAAAACAAAATTAGAATGAATGACAAACCATGCGTTTTCGGCAACATTCTTCTTTTTCTATAACTGATGCAGATTTATAGGATACATTATATAGATGATGACTGGCGGGGGAGGGAACATACCGACTGTTCCACCCGAAGGGTTTGAAATGCTATTGAGGGGGGTTATAAGTCCCGAGACGAAGTCGAGGGACTTATAGCCTCCCGAAATATCATTTCAAACCCCGAGGGTGCGGAAAGTTTGGTACATGTTCCCGACAACAAAAGTCATCATTACAAATATGTTCTCCCATGGGCGAACATAACGAATGTTCCTCCATCACGTGACTGTGTTTAGCCAATCACTAACCGGTATTTGACTAACCCATTTATTATTATATAATGTGTCATTATATAATAATAAATTATAATATATTATTATTATATAATGTGTCATGCGCCTTGATAGATATTGAACGCTTACATGCCATGGCACTACAAACGCGCACACGTCAGGCAACCACATCCATATAATATATTAACTATCATGTATTTATGTACTTTGTATGTATGTATGTATGTATGTATGTATGTATGTATGTGTGTATGTGTGTGAGGTAACAATACAAGTATTACAGCTGTGTATCTTTAAAGCATAATAGAATTATGTGCACTTAGGCCCCATGTATGCGTGCAGTTACGTATAGCTTATCATATATATTGTGGTTATTTCATACGTATATAGGGCCGACTTGTATTTTTGATAGTTTCTATTCGTTTGTTTTGGTGTTTCTCCTTTTTTACGTTGTCTCAATATCTACTCTCATAGCAGAATTCATCCACTTATTGATTCCATCATCACTTTAAATCAAAGCACAAAATGATACATCAGATAAAGAGGTATTCATTTGTAATCAAGTATACATTACCAAGTATACAATACTATAAAATGCTTTTTGGCTGGGAGGTAGGACTAAAATAAATTGTACACACATGATGTTTTGAAGGAGCAAACGTATAAAAGATGAATAAAACAAACTTGGAAACACTGAGAATAAAAGAATCAGTACAATTCTCCAGGTATAATTGGTAATTTCGCTTTAGAGTTTACACGTTCATATCTGAAGAAAATGAGTTGCCCCAATGAGCAATAATTTCACGCCAGTGAGATGTCGAATTATATCACCTCAGTTGAATATAATCAGATTTATCCCATAGGCAATATTTTGTCAACCAGATTGTAGTGCAGTGGGCGTGAGAGGAGAAAGAAAGGAATTTGATAATACACTGTACATTGAAGAAATGAGTAGAGTCCCTCAGCTGTATTCAGAGGGAGCTCTACTGTATACTGTACTGAATTATGGGCTAGTCATATAGAACCCTGCATTTTAGTGCATTCTAGCAGAACCCCTCCTGGTTAATGTTATTTGGAAGGATTGTGTACACGGAAAATCGTCCAGGCCAGCGCATTAGAAGTTAAAGGCAACCGAAGTTGGCCACGTTCATATGCATACACGCAGGTCAGTGATCCGCCAAATTTAGGAAAAATACAATTGTGGCTCCACATATGCCATGCTGGCGTGGATAATGACAATAGATCCACAAGTCCTCAAGTAGTAAACAAAACGCAGGTCAGTGCGTAACCAGTAACGGCGAGTAAGATCTCTTTCAATGCAAGGCGTGTGCAAGGCCGTCATATTATCATTATGATACATGATTCGATTCTCACAGCCTTCAGCAAAAAGACGCGACGCGTATCCCAATATTATCTTTTGTTTTCTCGTCACCGACCAGACGACACGCCGCGCTCAGTGTGTCCACGATTTCACTGTTGAATCGACACATCGATCGATAATTCCGTTGACTCATTCTCGGGTGTTTGCTGTATGCGTGCGGACGGCCGCCACCTTCTATTGGAGATCGATTCGATAATTTCGTCAATAAACGATCTCCTCGCGCAGAGTTTATCACACCCCTGCAGGCGTGACCATTTTCGCCATTGACATACGACAGTAAGCAGCGTTGGGCTGATCCGACTTGCCCTTCTCCACTATAAGCCTTGCGACAAGCCTGTGTTCAACATTGTGAGAAAACAGGAGATTTCCTTCACGGTGAGTAATTTTCACGTGAATCAGATTTAGACGACGACCGAAGTGTCGTTTCATTAAATAAATCGGTATCTATGAAGTACGAGGCTGAACGTGTGTATATGATGCATGAGTGGTAGTGATGGTCGGCAGCTCAAATAGAAATCGCAAAGCTGGTTTCATGCAAAGATTTCTATGGTCGGCGCAAAGGCATGCTGGTCGCGGTTTAGCAACTGCTTCTTGGTGTAGCTATTATTTTATTCAAAATAATCATTGGTTTTCCCAAGTTCTTTTGACACGTATTGCTATTACAGTTTTGTAATGCATGCCCCAAACCTGGAAGTAGGATGTTGACCTCATAATTATTCGTCTCTCCTCACCGTTCCAAGGAATGAACTAAACTCTTACCTTTTGTGAAATCGATCTCGTTAGTTGAAATAAAGTTATCCTGAAAATGACTAGGTGAATCCTAACAGCGCGTGGGCTTGCTGGTGTATAAAATTCAGTAGGCTCCTATATAGATTACAATTGCATGACAAGTGAATTGTGAGAGCCGTGATTACTTCAATCATGGGAAACAAGGAAGTATTGTGTTACAATGCCCTTATTGAGGAGTAGCGCACACATTCGATTCGAAGCTCTCATATCATCATACAAAATCTGGACACTAATGATGGGAAACGATAACCCTCTCATACACACACACACACCCCACATGCCATGCACAGATGTAATCAAACAGTTTTTTTTTTTTAATTCGTAATCTATTTCACTCCAAATACCTGTGGATAAGCAAAACTCACCATCCATTGGCGTATAATACGAACGAGGAAACATATGGGTATACACATTACATAGAGCACACAATTAATTAGCACAACCAACACAAACACACGCACACATACATGCGCATGATAATAACATATACACACGTTCTCACCCTCTCACAAACATCTATTTGACTCACAGGCGTTTTCAAACACTCGTCAAATCAGTCAGTGTCAGTGGGGGGTATTTAGGTGACGTGGCTGAAGTTTAAGAGGATTATCATAACAATATCGGCAGAGCTTTTTATTTTTCTCTCTCACAGAAAGGTAATTTCATATAATCGGATTTTACCCCTTCCCCGCTGTCAATAGTCTCCCCCAAACATCACAAGAATGGAACAGAGCTTCGTGACCTCACCTGTAAGTACGTCCATCAAAGAAGTCACGATCCCTGGTGCACGTTTTTGTTGCCATCCCCCCCCCCCCCCATTTTTAGAGTAAGAAGGTTGCCATCGCTGTCACTGTTTCGGTGCTTGAACCCATGGGAAAATTTTTAAAATGCATTACTTCCCTGTTGTAAGGCCGATCTATTGAAATCTTCATTTACCATTCCATTTTCCCGGTTGATTGACATGACGGCATCTTTCAATAAACCAAACTTGAATACAGAGTGGAACTGCGCCTTAATCTTATCGGGTAAAGATGCCTCAAAGAGCCAGTGTTGTTGTTCTTCCTTTCTCATTGTTTTTCATGATTGCTCTTGTCGATGATTGGATCAATTTTAGGATTAAAAATTCTAATGAGTTTTTCTAAATGCGTCACTGTGAGATGGTATACGAAGGTTTAATGAGACAATGATGTGACTTCTATAATCAGTGACGCCATTAAAGAGCATTTGAACTGTAAAAACGCTCTCAAACTCTTCAAGGTTAGATACTCTGAACACTCAATGTCATGCTAGGAGTGACATAGGTTAGATATTTGAGGCCGCTGCTCAAATTTTGGGCGTTTTATATGACTCATCTTTGAGCCTTTCAGTAATATTTACCAGCATTCTACTTTAATCAAATGCGGGGTTAGCCCTTGCAAGACCACTATCGAATATAGCAGTGAGTTATATGCCGTTTTTCGTCTTTGCCGTAATTGTCCTCAATCCGCTTGTGAGTTAGCATCTTTGATGGCCATTCCACTCGTCAATTTCCTTGTAATGTTGGAAAGTGCATTTTATCGCAAAAACCAAGTGTTCTGTTGCTGTTCGGAATAATAAATTATGAATATTACTCTCAACATGGCAAAGGATCGTTTCATGACTAGTCTTATTGATCAAACGGAAGAAATTGGGAGATATAGACAAAACATCAAGTCAAAATTAATGTTATGAGATAAAGCATATTTCACTGTTATATTGAGTCAATTTCATAATGTTTGCTGAGTTAATATGAATATTTGAAGAGTTTGTTTGCAAAAACCGATAAGTCCATATGTGCCAAATGGAGATATTCGCGGTTAAAGGTCAAGAAAAACAAAGAGAATAATAAGAAAATTTGTGCTTCTTTTGACCATAACTTCAAAAATGTACCTTAATATGTAGTGACCAATATATCATTTAAAAGGTATTATTTTGTGCTTTATGACAGAGACCGTACTTCAAAATCTTCAAAAATGGACTTATTGGTTTTTGCAAACAAACTCTTCATTTCTTTTCGACTGATCTGAGTTATTTCTTCACCATAGTGTTTAACCAATCTATTTTCATTGATAGTGTATAGCTGTATTCACATATTTTCTTAATTTACCTAGGGGATAGGTAATAATTATGATATTGACTGGCCTTGAGGGAGATACCAGATAAATATTGCCCGCACTGAAAGAATATTGCCCTCGTCTTCGACTCGGGCAATATTCTTTCAGTTTGGGCAATATTTTCTGGTATCTCCCTCGAGGCCAGTCAATATTATATATATGTATCATGGAACTCTCCAATATCTGCATGTAAGGCCCATCAATGATGAGAATTAAGCTGCTGTGTGATGTACAAATTCCTATATTGGCTACGTGTTTATATAAGTATTAGAGAGAGAGAGAGAGACGGGGAGTAAAAAAGAAATATAGAGAGGTGGGGCTGGGAGGGTGATTGAGAAGAAGGGGGTTCTGCGTGGCTGCCCATCCGTTAGAACGACGGGAACAGAGAAGTGAACATACTACTAATGTACGAGTCCCTTTTGTACTGGATGCCTTGAAGTGTGGCCTCGCCATGTTTTGGGAGATACGAAGGACCTATCACAAAACTATAACGCTACTAACCCTATAAAATAGACGCCTGTAACCTCTTACTGTATTTGATCGCACTTTTTAGCAAAAAACAAAAAACAAAAACAAGTTTCAAACGATGGACTGATTGCCTTCCATCAACGTATGTAAGCACCGATTATCCAGTGTTTTAGTATATAGGCATACGGTCATGATGAAAAAAAAAAATAATGGGCAACATACTCGGGTTGGATTCGAACCAACGATTTCCTAATTTACTACTATAAGACACGCGTTGTATCCACTTAACTACCGTGCTTATGACGTCGATGAAGGGCAATTTGTCAATCAGTTGCAATAAAAACAACTCGTCGCAATAATTCATGAGACAACGCACTGCGGTCAAGTTCAGTGTAGTTTGAAAACGGACTTATTGTTGTTGGAGGCAATGCACAACAATCGTAATACTTCATGCTGTTTGTTTTGGGTTTCAGCATGTTTTGTTAACCTTGCCCCAAGCTGTCCATGTCACGTGGGTCGATATCTCACTACAAGAACACTATCTGGTTACCAGCAAACGATTGTAATTGCAGTTTCTTAGGGTTATTTTTCTTTTCTTTTCTTTATTTATGCCCATGAAATCAAGGTTTGTGTTCACTTTGCGTGACATTTGTCATTGTTGTCTCAGGTGAGAAAGACTGATAGATGTGATATATGCACAAAACAAGTAACAAGTAGCAGGGTATCAAGGGAAAGCATCTGAAGTTTATAATCTTGTTGCCAAAGTTTTTGATTCTTATGAGTTTTACAGAAAAAAAAAAGTGTGGCTACTTTGCATTTGTAAATATCAATTTGTGTTCACATCAGCATGTAACCAGCCTACATGAGCGATACATTCAAACTATGTAATACTAAATAGATTTATAGAAGAGTAGTCATGATTGTCATTACACGAAGATCTGCTTTGATTGAATGTAAATAGATACTAAGTGTTATGCAACCTTCCAAATAAACAATGTCGGAAAAATTAATATATCAAATGTTATGATTCAAACAAGTGGCTAAACAACGCGTTAAATGCAAACCCCACTTGGGAGATGCTCGCATATAACGAATCATTAAGAACCGTGTATACGCCCTGCATTTGAGTTACGAACAATGGCCTCGCACCTTGCTAGCACACGATTTTTGTTTCGTTGGTTCGAGACAGCATAAGACATAAGGAATGGAAATCTTCCTTCCCCTCCTCCAACAATTGTCCAAATAATTTAGTCAAAGCCCCTTTGTACCACCCGAGACGTACCTTGTCTAAGCAATTAATGAGCCAGTTATGCCTTTCGCGTTCAATGAAACACCAGCCTTGTCTTCACACATCTTTTTTTTTTAAAACAAAATGCATTATTTCACACCTTTAACAATGAAATATATATGTAATGGGGTGTCGCGGGTGCGCCATAATTATATGTCAAGCAGCGCGTACATCGTCAACACACTTCTATGTATACATGCACAAACAAAACATTTCCGTGCATCGAACGGATGGTTCCTACTGTGTTGCAAAAGGACTACGTAGTCCCGTTTTCAAACATCGGTAAATGCATAAACCATATGGCATATGAATCAGTAGAGTGAACAAGCCGAACTTTTTATTGTGACGACACAACCAGTGTGTGGTAACGCCCCCTTTTCAAACATTAGCCTCATATCGCTCGCTATGATAGATACTTTTGTTTCCCAGGAATAAGAGATTATATGATTTCATGAAAAGCAACCATGCACAGAGACAAAATGACCATATTGACTATACACACTCACACACGCACACGCACACGCACACACACACACACAAACAAGTTTACCAAAAGAGGGAGAGTGAGAGAGTGGGAACAAAAAAGTTCATCTTCACTCACCACACATACACGCACACACACACACACCTGCACACACACTATAACAAAAAGAGAAAACAGAATAATTTACAAAAGATCTACTCATAATAGAGAATGCAACTGCTAGCGCGTTCTATGATCTCATTTATTCAGGAATTAATTACAACAAAGATATTCTGTCTGAAATTACCAATCCTCCTGTTTCGTCTTCTATCATTTCTTCATCTCTTTTATTTCCTCCCTTCTCAATTTGTTCTGTCTACTCCCTTCATTTCCTACTTTCCCTTCTTTCCTCTTTCTCGTAGGCCGAGCTTCAGTTTTTGACTTGAACCATTTTTGAGTTTATCACGAGTCCAACTTTTAAAGGGCCTAAGCAATACAATTTTGTGCTATTAATTCAACCGTTTCCCCTCTTCTTCAGGTCTAATGTCTATATGATATTTCCTTACCATTAATTTTGTGCTAAAGTATACATTTTGAGTATCATTAATGTCATGAAAAACGACGTGTCAATGTAACGTAAGAGTCATCTTAATTCAGTTTCATTTATGTCTTTGTTTTTGTGAAATAAGTGGCAGTAATGTTAGATCAATCAATAAAAGCCGCGAATTACCCAATTATCATACTTGACAGCTTGACGTGTGTGTGCAGTTTCCTGTAAAATTGTGATAATGGCCATAACTAATCACCCTGACTCGTTACCAGATGCAGCCTTTCCCATATTGTTACACAAGGACCTGCAAGACTCTCGTAACCTATGAGTGAAATGACTGAATTGTATAAAAACTTTAGCTCAGTTGCATATTTTTTTTTTGTTATCAATGGAATTTATTGTTATCTTATGCGAGGTCATAATAGCTTTCTTGGGCAAGAAGAATGAAAATGGTAATTCTGTAGTTTACCTCTGCACCTCTGTCATTATCATTATTGATTCTTTTAGGAATTCATCGACCTAAACAGTTGAGGAACACAAGACAGATACGTACGAAAAAAAAATAATTTGAAGAATGCTATAAAGATGAATTAGGAATATTATTGGTAGTTCATGACCCATGAACATAACAAAACGAGAAGACTGGGTTTATACGGAGTTTATTATCAATAATGCCTCGATTTGACCTCGCACAATGTATGTAGATAGTTTACGATCATTGTTTTGTAATGCTTGCAATCTCTTCAATGCTGTGCTTATATTGGACATAGATGAAAATGACGATAACACAATGATAATAATAATGCATAACACTCAAAGTTCCGTTTTACGTATGAATATTTCAGATAACAATAACTTCCGCAGAACATAAGTTATACATTATGATGAGAGAGCAGATGAAAGTAATGCACTCAGATAACATGTTATGGGCGAGAGTACTACTACACCACCCCTCCCAAACAAACAAACAAACTAACTAACAAACAAACACACACACAAGCCCATACACTTTTTCTTAATTTCAGAAACTATAGTTTTTGAAAAAAAAATGTGTGCTTGTGTGTGGGAATGTGCGTGATTATGAGTGACGAAACGCAAGGCCAAATAGCATAGAAAAAAACAAAATATTTACTCCTTACCAACATTCATGGAAAAAAAAACCGATAATGTTGAGATCTACCGCTGTATTCATGTCGTGTGTAATTTATACAAAATCATTGGTGTTTTTACTCTTGTATGAAATTCTTTGTATTTTCGAGGATGCAATTGTCTTACAATTTCTAACCTCTGGTTTTCTTGGCTTTTGTCTTTTGGCAATATTACATCCGACACTCTAAAAAATGGAATGGTAAATCAATATTTTAAATGTTGTCACTCCTCCAACCTTTTGTTACATTTAACACTTAAAATGTTAGATTTAGCACTCAAAATATTAAACTAAATTTCAGAAAATTCAACAAATTGAGATCTACATTTAACATTTGCAAAACGTTGGAGGAGTGACAATATTTAAGATGTTAATTTACCATTTCATTTTTGAGAGTGGAATGTACCTTTTCATTGTTTTTGCAATTAAAACTTCATTGAATTGGGTTTGGTTAAGAACATACCTACACATACCACAAACAAAATACAACGGTTGAAAATCAGCATTTAACTTCCTTGAAGTGCGGTTACAGATGAAATTAGTCGAGCATTCCATTGAATGTTATTTGTTGTGCCAGAAATATTGATTCGCCCTTGATTTTTCATCCATGGTGTCAGACAGAGGTTAACATTAACCTCCATGAATCATGGGCTTTGTGATTTTGCGTCATGATTTTTTGTTCTTCTGCTTTTCAATCGGTCTCATCCAGGTTGTTTGTGTAGAATGATACATAAATTAGAAACGTTCCCTTTATTAGAATAAAGCGATTTTGTTATTACCACAATCATGGCAATTTTTAACTCATAAGTCCAAGCTTTACATGTATGAGTGAAAATCTTGTATAATGAGTGATCAAGTTCAATCTACATCTGCTATCGGACAATAGGTATATTTTCCATTTATGTACACAAGTTGAAGCATTGTGGGGAATAAATACCTAGAAATTTTGTTAACCGAAAATGAAGTAAGGTTCACTTTTCAGAAGTTTTGTTAATCCGAAGACAAAATAATGTTCGTTGGTACGCACCTTCTTTTCGTTTTGGGGATTACGAACATCTTTTAATCTTCGGATTAACAAACCTTAATTCATTCGCCGATTAATGAACCTTTGAATGACGAAACTTCTCTGCGACAAAATGTTCGGATCAACATACATCAATGTATAAGTAATTTGTGTGTTTCCGAATAACGATCCCTCGAAATAACGAAGCTTATTTCATTTTCTGATGAACGAACCTTCCGGAAAAACGAACATCAGCTGATATTAATTTTGGTTCAGAATAGATAACCATTGTGTACATACGTACATCATATGAATTCTAACAGAAATTCTCTAATATATGTATAAAATGTACATAAAAAAACGGGCGGATTTGAGGGAGTATTTTCATACCTTTCTTTTTTAGATTGGTCCTTTTTCGTTTTACAGCAGTCATTTTCTTCAGTTTATCCACCCTTTCCGACAATCTTCTTGATTGATCTATGATTCGATGTCGTCAGTAAGCCTATCATTCCGTACAGTGTTGTAATAATTATGAACTGGTATCAAATGGTAACATACTAAAAGCACAAAAGGCTAGCGGGAAACTGGGTGTGGTAAAAGTCAGATAGATTATGATAACAATTTACCGATAGGTCGCCAAAAGGGGGACGGCGAAGAAAACTTCTCACGCTACAATACACAGGAACGTCCAATAAAGTAAAAGCTGTAACAATGGATAAATTGAGAAAAGAGACCATTAATTAATACAGGGGGAAATGATGTGCTATAACATATTATCCCCCGAGATGTCTGTTGAAAATTGAAGATCAGCAGTGCAATCTTATTCAATGCAGATCATGCAGAGGGTGATGTTTGATAAAAATATATCATTATTATGGCACAATGGGGAACTATGTATCAGATAACAAAAGACAGCGCAATGGAATGCGATAATGAGAACTTGTCAGACGATTTGTACCTGTCAGTTTCTCGTATTGAGAAATCTTGTTTACAGCTTGCTTGATGGGCATCCATTGTCTGACATCACGAAATACTAGTATCCTGCGCAGCCTTTGTACGAATACAACAATCCCTGTCGTAGACGAACGCAGTCGATAAATATTGACCAGCTGTGCCATACAAAACATGTATGTAGCCTTTTGTCACTCATGCAGCCATGCATATTTATTTCTTGTTTCGTGCTGTGACAAATAGACACTGAATTCTAGTCGCGCGTGTAATTGCTTGTAGTAAGGGCGACAAAAGTATATTGAACACTGGTCAAATAATTAGAATATTTGCCCCGCATATGATGATATGCCCCTGGTCTAGTATTGTGCACACTCCCCGATGCATATATATTTTATTTGTGAACAGCACTGTTTATTTCAGCATAACCAATTCAGGTCTACGGCCATCATACATGCATAGATGTAACTCCCGCTGTCTGTGCGGAAGATCAGTGAAAAAAAAAAAGAAAAAGAAGAATGACTTTCTCGCGTGAATATTTCATGACAGGGACAATGACAAAATTTCTTGCCTATGGCTTTCAAGAGGTAAAAAATTACTAACCTTTATATATACCGATGGAAGAGTGTGTTAACCTTTCTCCAAAGACAAAACAGTTGATATTCATTACAACTGTAGAGTCTTGAACTGAATGGGATAAAACAATGATCATGTTGATGAATATCGCATGTACAGTCAACCTTATAAAAAACTGTAAAAAAGAAAAATGTGTATGAATCCGTCTTGCGTTTGATGACGTAAAGGCGGACTTTTTGGAATTGGCATAAAAATATTGCTGTTTAAGAAGTTGCCACTGTGATATAACACATAGTTGATGTATGAGAGCAAACCTGCTGCAAGCACGATTGTTAAAGTGCATTGCAATAGAATTTAGTTTGCCAGTACTCCGAAATTGTGCTTGCTTTGTCATATTCTTCGCATTGTTCAATTTTAGTCTTTGAGTTTATTGTTAAAGGCCGACTTCTTCCGCTTGGATTTATCCGAATTCATATCCCAGAGTTCATGGAACGTCCTAAAAATATATTGTTTGTGTCGATGTGAGTTGTAAAAACAGGCGGGCCTATTGACTCTCTACTGCTCTATTGCATATAGAATTCAGTGTCCAGCTGTTTCCCAGATTTTCAACAAAGTTAAGACGTTTCCGGAGAATGTTTTCGTATATGTAACTTTCTTACAATAAAGTCATTTGAAGTTAGATTGTGAAATCCAAGGTTGCTGCTTTATGTTTTGATTGTTTTGTAAAAGTGAATTTTGTAAAAGCTATACGTGCATGGGATGCTTGAAACGATTCCTTGTGAGTTACACATCGTGCGATATTCGAATTGTGTTCCGTACTTCAGTAAACAGCCGATTTATCAAGATTCATACACAAATCAGCACTGCAATTAATGTTAAAATCTATTTTGTCTTTTGTGGGCACAAACATGCTCTTACCGACAGAATTTACTCATTCAATCACCTATACAGTGATTAGAATTCAAACACACACACACACACACACACACAGCCAGCTGTATATGAGAAATAAAAAAATAAGAAATATTCTTCGTGTTTATGAGGCACTGTTGGGACATAACGTTCTCCAGGATACGTTTAGAAATTGACAGTGAGCAATTTCTTCAATGGTCTTGATAAGATATACATTCGTGAAAATTTCCCAATATTTCTTTACTTACACATTCTTCTAGGAATATAATATTCTCTTATACCTAACCTCAGTTTAGGGTGATGGTCCTTATTCCATTAAAGGAGACCTCCGGGTGATTTTCATATTTTTACATTTGAACAAATTAGTTATACTGAGTACAGTGATTGGGATGAGGAATAAGAATGTTTTCAAAATTTATAAGAAATTGCAGTGAACAAGGATGATGACATGGCAGCCGACCATAAGAATGCATAAGTTGGGCATGTTGGGGCTCAAGGAAGCAGAACACACATGCATAGGTTCTACACAGGTGAACTTGTTAAGCAAGCGGTATTGTAATGGAATTACACTACTATACATTTCTGACATATGTGAGGTTTCTATGTAATCGACACTGTTCAGTGTAATTTGTTTGAGAATTGACTTCTCTTGTCAAGTACGACAATGAATTCCACTAATCTATACATGGAGCTGTCGATTTATGTACGATATGATGAAGATCGTCTGGAATGTCCCTTTAACAAACAAACAAAGATTACTGGGTACACATGTGACAATAGTCTGATAATACTATTAGCATCAGAATTGAGGAAGACAGCATTGTGGTAAGTGAAGAATCTTCTGGATTCAACAGGTTGGCTGCAGGCTGCACAATGGAGTTACCTTATTGTTAGAAAAGCAATAACCTAACTGTAGGCCTGTGCTGAAAAGTTTTATCTCCCTCAAAATGCTGCAACTTAATGCCTATCATTAATTTTGGCTTGCTTCAAGATAAAGTGAATTATATAATAGAAAGAGATTCACGATGGCAGAAACCCCTTTGTGGTTCTTATTTCGAATATAATATGCTCATAAATCTTCAAATGGCATTATTCTGCAGAACATAAATGGAATGAAATCGCCTGCAGTCATAATTATATCCATAATTTCATACTTGTCATGAAAAAAAGACATTGACATTCAAAGAAGCACAATAACAGTTTTCATATCAGCAACCCAGGAAATATTTAATGGTCGATTTTTTTTTCTTTTTCTTTTGTGTTTGTGTATGCGTGTGTTTGTTTGTGTGTGTTTTTACGACTCTTTCGTGTTCAGTTTTGCACATCATGCTTAATGGGTTTTACGCACAATGTGGTTGCCGCTTGAATAGGATTCTGTGCTCTGTGTAACAAAGATGTTTGCAAAGTAAGTATGTTCCTCCTTGGCACAACACAGTTAATGGTAAGGGCGCTTAGCTGCCATTAAGTCTTGTTTACCCCTTCCAGTGAACGCTACACACTTATGATCGGAAGATGTTTACTCATGGCTCACTGCATGGCGTGCTTTATTCTTGTGAGGTCATAAAGCTTTAATTCTAGGTAATGCAAGCTTCCTCATTACTTTTCTTGTCCTATATAGTTCTTAGCCAAGGCAAGGACAAGACTTGTCATGTAGGCACGGCTGATACTTGGTCTACTTGAAATTGGTCTGCGTTTATGTAACTCATTTTCATAGTTGATTGAAATATAACCTTGTTTTTACTTCTTCTTAAAACATGTATAATCATTATTAGAACACACTTTATGATCACGTGATATTAAAATTTCTCAGGCCGTGATATACTTTACGAAGGGCTTACGAAATAAGATGGCAACAATGATAATAATAATTAAAAAATAATAGAATGAACAAATTAATAAACATTGCTCTTTACCACATTCGTCTTATATGAGAAAACTTCTCCTCAAGTAAAGTTGCATCATAACGAGAGTCAAATTTTAGATAAACTCTTCCAATTGTTCCTGCCGCGGTAATAATTGCTGTCTGGAGTGCAATTCCACACCATGTGAATGTACTTTGATGAATCACAAGTAATATCAGATCAATTAAACTCTAAAGGTTTCATCAGAATTCGGCATAAGATATAGGAAAATAATGAGATCTTATGTTAAAACTATCTGAGGTAATGATGTCATCAACTCAGAACTCTACCTTTAAGTTCAGGGCGGAAGCATCACTCTGAAAATCGAGCCTTGGGACGATAATTTAGGTGCACGTCACGAGACCGACACCCACGAGCCATACAGTCCACGAGTCATACAGCCCACGAGTCACACAGCTCACAAGTCATACAGCCCATGAGTTCGACACTAAGCTAAGAAGGCCCACGAGACCGACACATTAAGCGACGTGTTGTATCTGTCGAACTCGTGGGCTGTTTTTACCGAGTGTCGAACTCATGGGCTGTATGGCTCGTGAGCTGTATGACTCCTGGACCTGTTTTCAGTGTCGAACTCGTGGGCTGTAATGGCTCGTTGGTGTCGGTCTAGTGGGATGACCCCGGTAATTACATCAACTATACAACCTCGTTCCCCTGAAAGTCGGTCTTTCATATTTCAGCACAATTTTCATGCTAAATCGAACGCACATAAGCGTTTCTTAGTCATCTCATGTAGAGAAGAAATAGATTGAAGATTGAAGTAGAACTCAACGATTCTATGGAAGGTTTTAGGACAACAGGATTTCAAGCTCTAAAAATGGTTATAATGGAACGTTGAAGCGCCGATTGTTCAGTGTTCAACTGTTACTTCAAAGAAAACATGAAGATGGCAGCAAGACATTATGAAAATACTGTTTGTACCTGAACAACTCACCATATAGTACTATTGTTGTCAAGCGCAAAAACAAAGGACAAATATAGGCATGTATTTTGTCATCTTTTTGTATTTTCTGGACAGGGCAATTCATATAAACCTAGGAAAAATCTTGTCTGAAAACACACACACCGTGACACACACACACACACACACACACACACAAGACTAAGGCTACGGTCACAACTCAGAGCGGCGACCGACCGATTTGTAGCCTGCTCGGTCGCCGCTGAAATGTTGGCACCGCTCAGCAGTTCTTGGAGATGCTGAGCAGGCTGTAAAATCCTAGCGATGACCGAGCAGCGCCCTGTCGATTTCCCGTCGGTCACCGATCGATTTCAGTAAAAAAAAAAAAAAAAAAAAAAAAAAATGTGGGGATCTGCAACGAGCAGAGTCCGAGCAGTCACGATGCCCCATCGGCAACTGGACGATCTCCCACCGGCCACCGGCCGATTTTTACGAAATTGCTCAGCGACCGACGGGTGATCGATAGGTCATCTACCGGTGACCCGTAGGCGTATCGACGGCCACCTGTCGGTCTCTGCCGGAAATTTCTCACGAGCTACCTGTGTTTATTAATGTCCCTATGTGATTTGTGATGTGTTAATTAATTAACTAATTAATTAATTAATTAAGAGAAAACTTGAGGCAAAACATCTAATAGTTAAATTATCAACTAACAAAACTCCACTATGTGATACCACAGATAACTAGAAATTAGGAAATAAAACAAAAGGGAGGAACACCCAAGATGGAACAAAGATTAGAATAGATTAGAATTTTCCAAAATATCTTTTTTGCTCCTATATTTTACAGTATTTTCTATTCCTATTTGATTTCATATTTTAATTTTCCCCATCTCTTGTTATTCATTTCTTCTTCGATCAATGGGCATTTAATGAATAAGGTAACCAAACCATATTTTACTACGTCAACATATCGACACTAACTTTTAGCTTTCATCTCTTTTGCCCCGAAGTGGTTGCCTCTGACTTCAATGTCCCTCATGTTGGTTGCCGAGATGTTGAGATGCTGATATGTTGGTGGGGTTTCCTTGCCTCTTATCCCTCCCCCTGCTTCTTCCACATTGCGCTAGATTATCTTCTCCATCTAGGCCCTGATTTCCTTCAGTGCCTCTGTCATTTTTATCTTAACATTTTTAGTCCCCAAATCGCTCGACGGCGACCGCTCGATCTATTCTCTTGGTTTTCTTCTGTGCTGTTGTTATTTTTGTCTCTATTATTTTTGTTCCCTAAATCGCTCGGCAGCGACCGCTCGATTAGGTCAGTACCTGGGCGGTTCCTGCTCGGACACCGAACGTATTTTGGGTAGCGAGTGAAAACTGGTCGGTCGCCGCTGAAATTTTGACTCCGCGTTAAAACTTCAGCGGCGACCGATCGATGCCCTAAAAATCAGCGGCGCCTGGTCGGTCACTGATCGGTCACCGGTCGTTCTCCGACCGGTTTTAGCTAAAAACTCGCCGACCGGTCGCCGAGCAGGTTGATTTTGGGGGTTGTGACCATAGCCTTAATCTGTAAAACCTGGCTTGGCAGGACATCATTGTGTTCACTTGACAATGCAATTTTCATTTATCTGAACTTATCACAAATATAAAGAAAATACCCATATGGACCGGACACATGTATACCGTGCATACCAGAAAGGACTATCATTGTTGACAGGTTGACCCCGAGCTGGTTGAAGGTATAGAACACATTCTTGCTTATCTACGCAGTGATTGAATAGATTCTTTGCTTTGTTTTCACACATGTTTTCCCGGGAGAGTGGCTTTATTTTGATGATGACGAACAAGAAAATAATTAATAAATACATCATAATAATGGCGTTTGTCATCTTACCAGAGCTTCGATTCTAAGTTTGTTCCGGGTGGTTTGCTACAATAGTACAAGTTTGTACACACTGTGGTCAGTTTCGAACTCGAAATAAGTAGTTGCATCAGAAACAATAAATGAATCACATTTCTCTGTTTATGCTAATCCCCTAAAAGTGATCATAATTGATATTAGTCACGCTCAAAACGTATGATGTTTTGCTGTTTGCAATAATGTCACTCTGAGTCAGCTAAGTATATAGAGCAATGACATTCAACTGTGGCTTGTTTTGTTTATGGTATACATGTCTGATCGATTATTCTGTTTTGCCTAACCAGGGAGGTGGAACCATAGTTCTCTTTTCATACTTTCCTTTTACGGAGCATTTATTTTCTTCTGCTATACCCGTTATAAAACAAATTGACAAAGAGTTGAAATAGAAAAAAAAAAACAATCCATATGCAAAAGAAAATCGACACGACCGCATCTATGTGCTGGAAATTCGAGCTGTTATTTTGAAAGTCTTTGGTGTATTCTTTATACGGATATCCATGCTGACCTTAAATAACCTCCAATGAATACTTATAGTTCCCCTCCGTCCCTGGTCGAAGGACATCGTGTCACGCACAATGTGCATCTGTAGGTCGAATCGATATATGGAGTTTTTTGCCTGAAGAACATGGTCCACCACTCCCAGTCTTCACACTGATTCTTTCGAGGAGGATGACATCCTTGAGTAGTTCCTTATACAGGAAGGACGCAGTAATATTGAAGATCTTATGAATGATTAAGAGATTTCTACAAGACGATAGTGTAACGAATGTCTAGTGAACCAAATGAGTGCCAAAAACTCGTCTCACACTATAGTGTTCTTTGGGTACATTGAATACACAGTCCCCTCATGATTGCGTAACTCTAATTCCACTGAAATGATAAATTTCTGTTCCTATGTTTAGTACATATTTTCACCGGTGTATTTATCGACAGGCTTGAAAGAGTTAAGTTAACTTTATGAATTTTATGACTGTATACAAAAGATGCGGAGGATCTGCATCAGTACAGCTCCGGTAGTCAAAGTAAAACACCTAACGCTGATCCCCGATCTTGATATTAAATACCATCCACATAAGCTTTGTCTGGTGCTGTACAATAAAGAACAAACATACATACAAGAATAAGATGTTCCTTTCTATATGGTAACTTAAATCTTTGTTTAGACGCAGATAATGCTACAACATACAATCACACACAATATAATAAACATTTCCCCTCCTTCTTTTCCTTCTTCCCTGTCACAACCTCGTCCACATTTCTGGCGAATCGGACGACATTATGGACACTGGGAATCGTTGATATGCAGATCACAGCTTCATGCAATACAATAGTGCAAAATAACTTTATTTCTTAAATGCATACTATATAGACTCTTTTCTGGTTTCCTTTTGATTGTACATACGGCAAATTTTCTCCACTAATATTTACCCAAGAAGCATGCACAGCTACAGCAATGGAGAAGAAGGACACGTGTTGGACCAGTGACGATGGAGTGTGACAAAGAAAACCTTTTTTCGTTCTTTAATCGAAAGATTTATTGGATTTCATTCATCTCTTTGAGCTTCACTGTCCTTTCGTCATTGAACGGATTCTATTCCTGAGGCATCTTTCAGGATGCGGCATTCAATTTTGATCCTCGGGGGGCCTTGCCCGCTTCGCTGAGTATACCGCTCCGACAAGGCTACGAGAGTTCAGACACGCGCACGATACCCGTTGGTGCGTTCACTTTTTGCCGTACAGCTGTGTTTATGGGCAGCACAGGTATTCATTCAGTCCTGTGTTTTTCAACAAAAGCCGATTGCCCTTCCCCGTACAAGGCTTCTGGGAATCTCAGTATATGAAAAGAGAATCACCGAAAGGGGAGGACACTCTATTACCTGCTCTCTTTGGACGCTAATTAGGCCGGGAAGAATGTGTTCCATAGAGGACTGAAATGACTAAATTCAAAACATTTGTGTAGCCCTCACTAAATGGAATTAACCGAGGACATCTGAGGTCGTTCGAAGAAGAAAAGGGAGGAAGGAATAAACAAAATCAGATGAAACAAATGATAAAAGAAGAAATCATTCAGCTTTAAAAGCTGAGCGTGTACCTTGTATATAAAACCCTTTGAAACGCGGATCGAGTTGTGTTCAGTCTAGTTTCGGCATCGGCAGTTGAAGATTGGGCAGCGATCTGTGGCGTCTTTCGACAATCAAGAGAGTCTCGACTGGCGTAGGTGTAGGGCCTATCTGGTACTAGTATCAGTCGTTCGCGAAGTCAATGAACTGCTTCCATTCTGCTTGAGAAGTATCTGCTTTTTTTGGTCTGCTCTCGGCTGGTTAGTCCAGAGTAAAATCGTTGGGATCATTGTGAGGTTTTGATAGATGTGGCGGACTCTAACAAGCAAAGAAACTGAGCAGGGTTTCATTGCACTATCAATGGTGAGTTCATTGATTTTGATTTGATGCAGTTTTTTCGGTAAGGAGCAGGAGGGTTGGTGGATTGAATGATTCAGTCCTCAAGAATACAGTGTACCCTAAGGCCCGAATTCACGAAGGTGGTACAAATGAAACCATGGTTTAAACCATGGACAAAAACTAGTGTCGCATGGAATATTTCGTTAAGAAATCAGTCATTTCGTCGATGAAATGATTGTTTTGTAACGAAATGACAACATTTTGTAACTAAATGAACATTTCGTCCACGAAATGATAATTTCGTTAACGAAACGGCCATTTTGTCGACGAAATGACCAATTTCGTAAAGAAATATTCCGTGCGACACTTGGCGCTCCATGGTTTTTGTCCATGGTTTAAACCATGGTTTCTTTTGTACCACCTTCGTGAATTCGGGCCTAAAAGTTCAATTCCACATGAACCATGCACAATAGTTGTTCAAGTTGATATAAATATTATTGAATATAATCAGAGGAACGGAACAGATCAGAATAGATCAATATCGGACGTACATGACGAAATATCAAGGGATAGGGCCTGTATTCAAAGTTTCAGGTGTTGTCAATCGTGATTTTGGTCGCACTCAAAAGCGCACAATAAGAGAGGCGATGACGTCATCCAAACTTTCCTACCGGTATGTACACCGACATATAAATAACATTTTCACAATTAATAATTGGCAAATACAAGCCTCTTTCAGTTCTCCTGTAATTAGATTTCATTTTATTCATTTATTAAGTCAGTCATTCAATCATTCCTTCATTCATCCAATCAATCATTCATTCATTCTTTAATACATTCATTCATTAAAACATTTATTCATTTCTATTTCCAACCAAAAATGCAATTACAATAGCATTTTATCTACGTAGTTGTATAAATTCACAACATTTCATAAAGGGAAACATTGTGAATAGAAATTCAGTTCTATGTGTGCAGTAACTTTTATGACTGGGCCAAAACAAAGTTCTTGATGGGGGGGGGGGGGTCTGCTGAAACGTACGGCTTATGATTTGCCGTCGACCCCTTTTATAGCTTGGTAGAAGACTAGAATTACTTTTATTTTTAATGTCAGAAAAGATAGCACAGATTCCATTATTGTACACGTCGACAGGGAGCTTGCATGTATTTGAAGTGATGCCATCACCTCATCCAGTTTATACCTTTGTGATCAATGCTGAGATTAGTGGTGCGTAAAAGCATGTGAAACGCTAAACTTCTATTACGACTTTCTTAATCAAGGTGAGATTTTTATAAGACCTCGACAACTTTCTCCATGTTTACTGCGTAATACTAATGTTATTACTAATCGATATCTATTGATCAAAACCAATTTGAACATGGTGTAGAATCATGCGCTAGAATGCCAGGTACATGCGATAAAACATCAATGGTGATTGTAAAATAGGTCATGTAGGTAAGGAAACTTTATTTCATATATTTCGCAGAAGAAGGCCCGTTTTGTTGAGCTGTATTAAAATGTATGCAGCATTGAAGACTGTCTACGGGTGGCTGACTGACCGTGTCCGCCCCATCTTCCCGAATGCATGCGCATGAATAGAAGAACGGGGTTAGAAACCGCATGATCTTAAATGTACTTTTGATGTCGAAGACTATTGCGATGTAGCGCCTTGGCGTAAAAGGCTTCCGGCATAACATACGTAGTATCAACATAGCATTCTTTTCCCCCCATTTCCCCTTCATCATCACACAACATATGCTTTATGCGGTTATTTTACTATGCAAGCATGCATGTCGCATATTTGCAGAGATGTAGAAAAATCGTTTGGCATTGTGTATCGTCACAACTTCGCTTTCCGGCGTATTCTTCGAAAACACTTTTGACTCTGCACACAAAACAAACACTGTACATAGAGTATGATAGACACTATACTGTAACATTTCATAAACCTACGCAGTGGTCCGAGACGGCGTTGATGCCACCCACCTATGAAGGAACAATACCACATGCTAATGATGTTTTAGATATACTGAACCATTTTGGAAAAATACTCGAGGCGATCAACAAAGAATCCCTCTTTTATCAGTCCAAATGGAGAAGAATTCTACGTCATCAATCGTGTAATGGTAAATTCGTAGAACCTGGATGGGATATTGGCGTTTCGAACACCACGTGATCCTACAGCCTCTGCAATATTTACCTTCTTCTCTTCTCTCACCTAGCAGGCGTCACATAAAAGCTCAGCACGAAATGGGAGGAATATATCGTGCCATCAACACTTCAAGCCTTTCTTGTTTGCGAACTGACAAAGCGAACAAAATTTAACATATGTCGAATAATAAACGTCCTATTGCCAGCAGATAAAAAAGCATGTGCAAGTTGTTGTTGTCGGCTGTATTTCAGAACAGTCTCACAGAAGGACATAGAAAATCAAGCTCAGTCGTTCGCATGAATGCATTACAAGAAAAAAGAAGAGACTCGAGCTAGTGACCTGCGCGGAGTGTGACGATTGAGCATGCGCACACGCACTTAACTCTCAGCTAGCTTGTTTTTGTACTCTTCCTGGTGTATTTATACCCAAACGTTTGATGAAAATGTAATTTACATCGCGACTTATGATTCCGAGTGTACGAAGCTATCACGACGATAAAGGAAAGCTGAATGTTAGCCAGGTATTCCTCTTTCCTTTTTTTTCGACACGTATTCTTGTACACTCCCTTGTCATTTCGTTGCAAAATGTATAAATCTTACATAATATATTATTCAAACGTTTTTAGATGTTCTTTTTACTCTTCAGCAAGTGAAATTACTGGCGATGTGGTATTTGTAAATACGAAAAAAAAAGTGGGACATTGGTTATAGTCAAGAGAATGATTACAGAAAGGAAGATAAAGCATTAAAACTTAATAATCGTGTCTAATTTTGATTGCGACAGTTTGTTTCACTTTTATTTTTATGCATCTTCAGATATGACTACCTCATCTCTGGCTTGGCAAGGACTTGGTTCGCCGTTTGAAGAGGACTTAGCCTAGAGAAGAACCCCAGAAGAGAACATGTCCGTAGTTCTCCTTCCGTGCGAAGCAGGCACGCCTGTGCCCTACGATGATAATGCCAATCGCACTCGATGCAGTGACAATGAAGCTGTGCTCGAGCGCGGCAATGGCCACTCGAGCCGACTATTCCGGGGCCTTTACGACCTATGGAAGGACAACCAACTGACCGATGTCACTCTCAAGGTGGAAAACAGGTCCTTTCGCTGCCATAGAAACGTTCTCGCGTCGACCAGTCCGTACTTTCATCGGATGTTCTGCTCCAACATGCAGGAGAGTAGATCGAAGGTGGTTGCCCTGAAAGGCATCAAGGCGGAAAGTCTCTCGACCATTTTGGATTTCACCTACACCTCAAGGATGACGATCAACAACGACAACCTGTCGAACGTCCTCGAAGCTGCCGACATGCTACTTATGCCGGAAGTCAAGCAATTCTGCATAGAGTACATGGAGCAGAGACTTGGCGCTTCCAACTGTCTCGGGATCTACGCCTTGGCAGACAGATTTAATTGCGCCGATCTTGCGACTCGCGCATGGCATTACGCCCTGAGAAATTTTCGCACCGTCCGTAAGCACGCTGAGATTCTCGAGCAACCTCTAGACATTTTGGAGATGTACCTGTCCACTGACGATCTCGTTATCGAAGGTGAGGAGGAAGTCTTTGCAACGATGATTGCGTGGATCAACAGAGACAAGAAAAGTCGCTTATCAAGCCTCACTAGACTTGTGTCTCACTTAAGAGATCACCTCCTACCAACTCAGTATCTCGTCGAAAAAGTCCTTTCCAACCCCCTCGTGGCGAAGTCACAGTCACTCTTTATGACGATTGAAAATTCAGCACGAAATCGTGGCGACATGAATCTCCAACCGCAACGAACCCGATCGCGCCATGTCGTGCTCGTCGTCGGCGGGATCGGACCTGCCAACATTAAGCTGACGGAGGTGAAATATTTCGACCCAATCGATCGTCGCTGGTCGACGTTCTCCCACTTGCCTTTCGACGCACAAACCGTCAGCTGTGTCGGCGCTGTCGACGACGATGTCTACGTGATGGGTTCTCGAGGTACGTTCATCATGCATTGTTCCAGGGACGCGGATTGGATGGAACTCCCGCCGCTGCCGACGGAGAGGTTACGGCAGAGACTGGCGTGCTCGTCGGGTGACGGCAACCTGTACTATGTCGGCGGATTTGACGGCACCCAGAGAGTGCGAATGGTTGACAGGTTTAGTACACAGGACAAGACATGGCATACGGTAAGTGTAAAGTTCGTTTGTCCTTTTTGCAACAGTGAAAACTGGATTCCATTCATTAGCTGGTTGTTCGTTACTACGTCAGAAACATCCATATAAAGTTTGAATATCTTAGCAAACCGGTCTATTCACTTTCCTCAAAATCATAAATCTGGAAACTTCTTTGATGGAGGGGAATAAAGACTGTAGATTTCAAGAGAATTTATTTGGGCCCCGGGAAGCTTCTAGCCGCAATATTAATTGCAACGCTTTTTTATCCCATCACTTATAAAATTACAACCTAAACATTAGTATATTAATAACAAAGCAATATATAGAGTCTACCAGTCTCATGTTTTTCATTAACATCTACCCAAAAATTAATGACTGAAAAAAAAGGATGAACATGACAGAGCTTCTTTTTCTTTTCAAATTATCAATTTCAACAGCTTGAGCCCCTGCCTAATGCTGTAAGCAGTCCGGCGACCATCGTCTACGGTAACAAGCTGTACGTGTTCGGAGGTGCGTTGGCCAATGGTACCCCCACCGACATCGTCCACAGCTACGATCTCGACGGCTCGGGCCTCTGGGAACCTCGAGCGCGCATGCCGCACGCGTTTTCGGGCATCACGGCCGTCGCGCTCGGCACCCACATCTACATCGTAGGATCTGTCTCTACTGTCGTTCATCGCTACGATCCGGCGCTGGACGCCTGGAGCCAAGCAGAGGATTTGACGAACACGCATGCGCTCTGTGGTGCGACCGTGTGCGCGGGAAAGATCTACGTGACGGGCGGGGAGAATAAACCAAACTCGCCAATCAGCGGGGTAGAGGGGTACGACCCAACGACGAACCGGTGGTCGCCATGCAACAGACTTCCTTACCCAATCAGATTACATGGTTGCGCGTCTGTGATTAGAAGGATATAGGCGTTTAACCCTTCCTGTGCCACAGACTTTGGACAGGGTGTACAATGTTATGGCGTTTTCTGTGCCAGTTAGAACTCGAAGCACCCTAAGGCTTAAGCGATGTCCTTCTATCTTGTTGAACTTTCTCAGCAAGCCCCAAGGAAAGGAATTGGTGCAATAAGGTGATATCATCAAAATAATCGTATAATTTTGTATTCGGCTGTAATCATAATAAAGGTCCAGTTGACCTTTGGGAGCAATGATTTCAAAATTTTCAAGATATCACATTTGATGCATATTGGTGTAGGTCAGTTGTATCATAAAACATCCTACCATATGAAAATCACAGCTTTCCTCAATAAACCATAACTGTAGACGGTTTAGTCTGGAAACATTTCTATCATAACTATTGTCCACACTGGTATACTTAACATCGATTATACTGATTCAATTTTTTACATTATTCGTTTCTATCCCTAACTCACATTTCAGAAATATTTTGACGCACTAATGCTGGATTTTTGTTTTATCTGCAAATGGTAAATTATGCCTTTAATACAGGTGAAGGACGACATGGCGTTATATTTCAGTTGCACCGTAAGATGTTTATTCAGCTCGATTTAAAATTTCGCATTCTATTTGTATGGGAAATGTAATCTTGAGCATATCTTAACAGTGATGTCGTATTCGACTGTCCATGATTGATGTTGACAATCTCATCTGGGTCACCGGCACAGCTTCCACTGGGGTATTTATTTCATATTGCATTTTTATTTAATCTTTCATGAAATCAGTATTGTTTCATGGCCCAAGTACATTTAAGTACCACACTCTTATTAACTCATCTGTAAACTGCGTAAATTGGAAGATGAAAGAATTTCATATTCAGCTTGTATCAGCGCCATGACCATGTTATCACTGTTTACGATTTTTTATTCGTATAATAAGAGGAAATGCGTACTTCGCATTCAGTCGTTGACAGCTTCCGTTACGATTCAGTATTGAATGTATATTGCAAAATTGAGAATCTTTCTTTAAATATTTGACGTAAGATGGGTATAATTCATTTGATGGCCACTTTCGTTTTTGCAAAATATTACCAACGACTGTAGTATCAATCTGCTGTATCCTCCAACTCAGTGTAGTATGCTATAGCAACAGCGTGAAATTCGTTTACCGGAGATCAGGCAAAACTGCAGTCGTCATGTGAATACATTCGAAAACACAGAGTCGTGTATGCATACTTCATGGAGTATGGATTTTGATAAATAGCAAGCATACTAGCGTCTTCCAGTGGGGTGTTTCAGTTACATTTCAATCAAACACCTCCATACAATGGCTACAAACTTTGAGCTCTGTTTCACACACACACAGAGTATCGGTTATTGTCATGAGCTGTTGTCTCAAAGTTTATGAGATAGTTGAACTAACGTATGAGCAAAGGTGTTCGAGGGTCGTCTAGGACATGGGAAATCTTGCCCTTATAAGGTATATTTAAGGCCAAAATGACACCTCGCATTATAACAACGCCTTCTGGAAGATTATATATATGAGGACTGTGACTTCAAGATGAGGAGAATAATGTTATAGCTATAGCAGCTTACACATGGTGTCTATTTATTTATTTATTTATTTATTTATTTATTTATTTATTTATTTATTTATTTATTCAGTCTTTTTTCAACAGGGTAGCCCCATCAGTAGGCAGGTACTGTTCTTACTGGGGGCCCTGCACAAACAAACATTACAGTTGACAAAACAAAGACATATACATCAAAAACAATACACTGTATGTGGACAAGTACAATAATTTATTCTTCAACCGAGTCCCCTACATACAGTCACACAATAACTATACACTGACACCCACACGCTTACTAGTCAAACAAGCAATAATAACATGCTGGACCTACGTATCTATCATAACCAAACAATTAACCATAAATTTCATCAAAAATTAAAACTGTCACTGAAAGTGATAAATACCCCCACCCAAAACGGAAAGAAATGAACCCAACCAGCAACCATCTTATTATATTCTTACTATAACGAAAGCTAGTGCCAGCTAGAGCTTTGAATCTTACACTTTCCATCCTGAAACAAGAGGCTTCTTATTTTCTCGTGAGACTTAAGATCAAAACTGGAGATGGAAGCCAACCATAAAGGCGTCACATCTCTCGTGTCAGATGTACTGGCATTCTCTCTGAGTATAAAAAATAGATACTTGGACGTCTCTATTTCTGCATACGAGAGTGATTGAGATAATGATGCTTACGATGACGATCGATTGACCAAGCAAGATTCCGTGATAAAACAGGACAAGGTAACCGTTCGTAACCGGGGTCGATTGCCATCGTGTTATAATCGTCAGTCAATGTTTATTTCATGATGGTTTTTAAAGCGACTTGTTCACAGTTGGTTGCCCCGCTAATTGGCAGGATAACTACAGTAGGATTGAATAGCAAACAAAATATGTCATCATGCAAACATGTCCAACACTCCAAGGATACGGTCTTGATTCACGTTAAAACGAAGAAATGGAGCATAAAATGGCGACAACAGATCAATTTTCAGTCCAATTTATCTGATCTCTCGGTCATTATTCGTCCTTGTATCTCAAATAATCACGAGATAATCACAATCCTGAAAAAGCTGTATGCCTGAAGTGACAAAATGAGTTTGAAATCTGGCACTGACAGAGTATTTTATTGCAGTTGTGCTAAATTATCAATCACAGTTGCATTGAATATAAGCCAGAAAACATGCATTCTCTGAATTTTTGGCAGCCATATGCTCATTACTGGTGATATGGGTGATTCGCTCTACATAAGTATTCTTTTTGTTATTCCCGAAAGTCTATCACAGCAGATCGTGGGATGAATAGCCATATTGGTGACAAGTAAATGCCAATAAATTAGCCAGGAATCTGGCTCATTGTCCGTGCCTACAATCCGTGGTCGTTACACTGGATAGTGACGATTCGCTATTCTTTATAATTCTTTGTTATTTATTTGTTGTTTATTTCTGGAAACTCATCACTGTAAATGCTATGAAAGAAGATCGCAGCATCACTCACAATGCCTGCGAGTGCATTTCTCTTTGACTAAAATATTTGTGTTTGTCGGGGTGAAACTAATCAAACAGGTACCCCCCCCCCCCCCGATCTTCGTGAAAGAGTCCAGTTTAGACAGGTCCCCCCCCCCCCGATCTTAGTGAAAGAGTCCAGTTTAGGGGGGTTTCAATATTATTGTGACTTGGAATATAATCAATGCGCTGAATGTAAGGAAGAAACAAAATCCCATTTTAATATTTCATGTTTAGTTTTTTTTTTATTTGATTATAACTTATACTCAAATTCAAATGTTCAAGGTGCATGTAACACAATCATTCGATGCACCTGTTGTAATAAAAGTGGTTGTCATGTAAAATCTAAATTGCTTTAAGCATGTGAATAATTATATAGTATTTTGTCGTCTATATGTTAAAACTATGCTAAAACTCCATTATAACTCTTCATGCGGACTTGTTTTATGATCCTTAACTTGATTTAGAGAATGGATGTTTCTCCACCCATTATTTAGTCGTGAGTCGTCAGTTTCGGATATTGCTTTACTCATGACAAATGGCACGTTGTGTGCTGTATACGACACTTGAATGGATCCTGTGTTTTTACTTACAAGCGTACATAATATACTCATCCCACACATGTATTATGAAGTTTTCTGATGCTTTTTTGTGACGTATAATACACAACGGCTGAAGTCTGTTTGAATAAACCTGCGATGATTTGCTTCCATCTATATCGTTGTCTTTGTTTGTATACTGCCTTCAGAATGGTGCATTTCATGTGGCATTAACAGAATACCCTCTACCACATCGTATATGTTTGTATACCGTCTTGACGAAAGAGTAGGTAAACAGAACGTAAGTTTGACGGAAAGTGCAGCGAAATCATAATTACGTTTAAACTTGTGCTATTGCAACGGTCCGAATGAGAGTATACTGCACAGCTTCACCTATAATGTGTACCAGTTGAGGGCCCTTATTACAACAATGGAAAGACTATTGAAATGTAAATAACATGGTAACAATCAGGAAATATCCACTCGACCGTAAACTAATCAACATGGAAATTACTGCTGTTGCAATGTACCATAATTTCATAACATCTTGATGAATTCTGCCTGGAGAAAGCAGTTCCGACGCTGTATAAGTTTGCATATATATATATTGCATATATATATATATATATATATATATATATATATATATAATATATATATATACATTCGAAAATTAACAAAGTGTCGGTTTCAAACACATTCATGAAGGGAATGACATATCTCTAACACCTAGCAAAATCCGTTCCGCTATACATGTGTTACAAAATTTGCCCTTTTTTGCCAATGTACAACGTTGCCTGTAATCATATCAATCCAACTTTACTACTCTGCCTTGTGAGAGCTATATCAGTGGTAACATTGGGCTTGATTTATAGTCGGGGAACGTCAGAAAACATCGCTGTCCTTCGGGAAAAAAACAACCCACCAATATTGTAACATCTATCCCTAAAAGCAAGATTACATTACATTATAATTTGGAGCTTTTGAAAGGATCTTTGCAAGAATTCTTCATTTACCTGAGGGGACTTAAAATCCTTGAAAATAAGGTGGATCAATTAGGAAAGCAATCCCACGACATCCCATTCAAATTCTTCTTGTTTTCACAATCCATATTTGTTCAAAGGCACTAGAATTTAAACGTTCAATGCTTCTGCTTACACTCTGTGGCATATAGCCTCATGTCTTCTCCCATTGATATTCATTGTACTCTTCAGTCGAGTTCTTTGTCGGGAAGCTGCAAAAAAAAAGAGCAAACGTCGATTTCTTTTTCCCATCAACTCGGTTTGTTTCTTTCTCATGGCAAGCACATCACACCCTATATTAGTAGAAGAGATTGTATAAACAAGACGTACACGCACAGAGGCTTGAAATGCACACACAAACCCATTTCCTAAATTCACACTGAAAGAGGCACATTCTCAAGAATATACAAAGAGAGCAGAACTTTTTTGTTTACTTTGAGCAGCGATTCTTTAAGGCTAGCCAGCCATTTCATTCGTTGTTCGAGCTCCGACAGGCTGAAAAACGAAATTCCTTGACAAACGACCCCAACATTTACTTTATCAAAGTGTACACATGCAGACTCACTTCACAGGCAGACACACACGGAGTAAGAAGCCCAAGGATATAGATTTGGGTTCATCCACGCATGCGCCGTGATATCGGAGACTGGCTGGTGCTTATACGGAGTATGAAAGGGTAACATGCCCACACACACACATACACACACCACGCACACACACAAGCACTTTATGTCACTTGCGTCAAATGACACTGTTCGTTATTCCGAAGGTTCATTATTCCGCAGCTTCTTTGTTTCGAAGGTTAGATGATAAAAATAAATAAGTAAATAAAAAGTTCGTCATACCGAAGTTTCGTTAGTAGGCCTATGCACTGTTTTGTTTTTGTTTTTGTTTTTCATTTCCGATTAACGAATTATCGGAATTATAAGCCTAATTACATTTTTGGACTAACAAACTCTTAGAATAACGAATCTTCGGAATTACCCCACAAACTTATCAATGTTGGGATTAACGAACCCTATTTGAATTTCAGATTTACGAGCATCTATATATATAATCTCAAGGACTTTGTATGTTTTTGCAAAAGAGCCCTCCGAGTGAAATAAAAAAAAAAATAATTTCATTTTCGGAATAGTGAATATAACCTTGTCAATTTTGGCAAAGTTGTTTGATGAGAGAAAGATGATTAATATCGCGTGCACTTCATTAAGTGTGACCAGCAGGTTTTCAGACCGTGATCTCATGAATCAGCCCCCATTGATTTCCAACGGGTTATGTGGCGTGGCGAAAGGAATTCAAATATGAAAACAATACGAGATATTTCAGGCGTGTGCATTCCGATAATACAGTTGTATTCGAACGTGACGGACTGAATGCTCTAAAATACCACTGAGAGACAAATATAGATTATATTTTTAAACATAATTTTATACCATCTTTCAATTAAGTTTTAATGATCTTCAAGGCCTTGCATGGGCTTTCAGTGAATCTGTAAGTTTCCGTGGCCCCATTAAATTTTAACCCGTTGAGACTACCAGCTGATTTTACTATAACACTCATTTCCCATAGGCACGTGTCTATGTATATGCTCATCAGGAATAATAGTTTTCAACGGATTTTACTGATTCTATATCTCGGATCTGGCCAGGCCTCGCTAAGAGAAGCACTGTGGTTCAGCAGTCTTTTAGCGTTCTGTCAGCTAGCGCTCAATCAATGGGACTATAAAATTCCTAGTCTTAGTTGACCTTTCAGGGTTCTTAATCTATATCAGATAAGCTTTCAGTAATCTCTTGATAGTCATATTGGTCTATCGACAAAGGTTATGATCACTAAGGTCGCTCAACGGTCTCGGTAAAATTTGTTGGAAGTTGACTTTTTTGGTCTTTGAAAGACCTCCA
The DNA here is from genome assembly GCA_033980235.1 of Diadema setosum. NCBI lineage: Eukaryota > Metazoa > Echinodermata > Echinoidea > Diadematoida > Diadematidae > Diadema > Diadema setosum. The sequence continues at coordinate 4,519,319 of CM067063.1, read as the reverse complement.
ATCGCGAACTAAGGTAGACAGAAACGCAAACAGACATACAAACATTCCAATTACACACATAAATACAATGTACTGTAAGTGTATTCATGTGTACACCAGTGTATGTACGAAAGTATGTGTGTGCCGAAAGTGGATAGTTCAAAGGTAAATGGAATGGAGTCATCGTCGAGTGTGCCCGGCAATTCAGACTGACTTCAGTGTTTCCATAATTATCTGTATATTATTTTCGGATGTCATTTTGGCAAAGCTGCTTGTTGTGAGACAAAATCGCTCTCACTTCATTAGATATGAAGAAAAAGGTTTTATGCGCAGACATGCCTCAATCTCATACGTTTATTTTTTCCGGACATTATGACATGGCAAAAACAAAACAACATCAACAACACAAACAAACAAACAGAAATACGAGATATTTTAGGAGTCTGCATTCGGGTAGCATTCAAACGTGACAGAGTGAACGCTATGTGAAAAAAAAAAAAGACCTTGCTCGAAATACCCCCATTCCATAGAGGGCAAGACATATGAAAGACCACTGAAGGAGATATGTGTATGTGTGAGTGTATGTATAGTCGAGACATGATCGTCGTGTGTGTGGTGCGCGCGCGCGTGTGTGACTTGATCGATCGACACATTGGCATTACCATACATTTTTTTTTTTTTGCCGATGAAAGTTGCTTTTCATATTGCGAATTTTCGGGAGCTTCCCCGTTCAATCTTCAATCTTCAAGGCTTAACAAAAGCTTTGAATATTGAAGATAGGGGAGAACCCGCAATAAAATAACTTCATCGACAAAATGCATTAACTGATCTCTGCATGGTCTCCGTGGACTCCATCAAATTTCGAGCTGGTTCAAAATAATCTCTCAGCTGTCTCTCAGGGAAACCTTTCAGGGTTCTTTCAGGGATCTCTCAACGTCTGTTCAATGGTCTCACTGTAATAATTATCCTTCAATGTCCTTGTCACATTTAACCCTATAAAGCCCAAGCTACTTTGACCCTTCCCAGGCCCAAGGGGGGGGGGGGCACATTGTGCCCCCCCCCCCATATAACTTTGTTATTGTTTGATGTTTCATCATCATATTTGGCACATGAGTAGAGCAACTCATACTCTACATGACCGCATACTTGAATTTTTTTCAAGGTCACCTTGCAGATTGATAATGTGATAAACAAATGATATTAGAGGTATAATTTGGGTGAAGGAATCAAAATGACACAAAATAGAACGGTATCTTTGGAAAATACTGTTATTTTCAAATATCTCTATTACTTATATTGTTTTATGCTGTTGTCACAGAAAAATTTAGGGCCATAATCCCTTCACATTTTGCTTCTTCAGCAAATTTCAGCCAAGAAACGCTCATTTCGTACAATATAATATTGTTAATTGGAATTGAAATAGAAAAATATGCAAAATCTGACTGACATGGTTGTCATTTTATGGTTGCCATGGCAACCAGCAATATCAAATATAGCTAGATCATATATCAAAATGTTTGGAATAAGATTTTAAGAAAAGTCACCAAATTTGTTAAAATTGGATTAAGTGCGAAGGAGTGGCGAATGAAAGTCTGGTAGTGGGGCACAATGCCCCCCCCCCCCCTTGGGCTTTATACGGTTAAGATCTCGCCTGTTGGTCATTATGTGGTCACTCTGTCAGTGATCTCCATTATCTTCGCAACTGGTTCATTTTTTTTAAATTTATTTATTTATTCATTTATTTATTTATCTATTTATTCATTTATGTATTTATTTATTTATTTATTTATTCAATTATTTATTCATTTATTTGATTATTTATTTATTTATTTATTTATTTATTTATTTATTTATTTATTTATTTATTTATTGAATTATTCATTTATTTATTCCTTCATATTCAAACAGGGTATGGTCCCATCGGATTCTCAACTGCTTTCCATTAGAGCCCTTGAATCTTGAATGGGTATTAATTTCTGCGGCAGCTCATAGACAGCTTAACTGGGATAGAAATACAATACATTGGAATACAATACACTTCATAAAAATCACATTCAAAAATCACATTGTGTACGAATGTATTGTCCTTGTCATATTTTCCCGGTACACGTGGTTCAGTGAACAGTGTCCGGGCACTATAGCATTGGTATTCTATATTTTTTTCCCGACCTGTGTATCTCAAAATAACTACATGTACAGTGTATATGGTTTTAGAATAGTATATCATTTACTCATTATTTATCTAGCGATCCACGTCCGACAAGCTTTGCTTTTTAGTGGATCACTATTTTCCATAATCGAATTTATTTTCCGCTCGCCCACGTAGAATTTGTACAGTGTTCCTCTTTTTTATTGTACATATATGTTGATCTATAATTTGTCTCGTATATTACATGAATCTTTTGCAAGCGTTTGAACAACATCATTTAATGACATGTATACATTGACTATGTTGTTGATTTTCGTTGATTGGAAATAAACTATGATTGATTGATTGATTGATTGATTCAAGTATTACACACAAATGAATACAATTTGAAAATATACAAGACTGGCATAAACACAGAAATCCAAATAGACGCAATTGATTATTCTATTCAATTCAATTCAATTCAATTCAATTCAATTCATTTATTCCATTCTCATTTTTCTTCCATCAAAACATTTGTCTGTTCCGTCTCTGCTTTCGTTCTTGTCCTTGTCATAGTCCTTTTTTTAATTTTCTGATTATTTCACCTGATGTCAGGATATCAATTTTTTTCATAGACGGAGTCCTTGACGGATCTTGAGATGCCCTCACCTTCTAGAGTAATTCACAAATTTTACAAGATTATGCTTTTCTTGTGAATTAATCTTTTCCATGTAGAGTTAGAAATTAAGATTGTATTGCTTACGTGTCTATCAGTGTCTATTTATCCAAACCAAAGTTGATATCATTATGATATTGTATATTCATGTTTTGTTGAAACTTCAAAGTTCCTTTAGATATTATGTACTCATTTATGCGTTATGTATATTACTTTGTTTTACTTTATATGAAATGAAATCATTTTGGATTGAATTGAATTAAATTGAACATAACACAAATTTCGAAAAAAAAATACAAACGCATGAACTAACTGTGCAATTACCGTAATGGCATAAATAACAGATCAGTCTCGCAGAGATTTCAGTTGGCTTTCAAGGGATTTGCGTTGGTGTGTCAAATGATCTCTCATTTGATCTGTCAATATTATTATTTAGTTGTTTCTCAAAGAACTCTAAGTGATCGCCTTGGTAGCTCAAAGGTCTTTGTAAAAATTCGTTGAAGATTGACTCTCTTAGTCCCTCAAAGACTTTTCAAATCGTTACATTATGTACTACAATCGCGAGCTTCCAACTTAATGATGAAAACAAAAGTCCTCCAAAAATGACACTGAGTGTTTTTTTTTTCATCATTGCAGAGTGACAGACGGGCACACGGACACTCAAACACATACATACACACACACACTCACATACACACACACACGTACAAGCATGCACGCACATCATACCAAACAATAATTTGACTGAGTACAGCGTGATGCTTTCTCTAATGTTACGTATATCTGACATTGAAATTAATTTACGTTGTATGTCCCTTGTCCTCCTTTTTGTTTATATTATGTGTATGTAACTTGTGCGTATGCATTCTATTTATGTACCGACGTGTTCAATATGATACATGCAAACAAAACAAAATTCCAGAAATGAACAATAAAATCGAAATGAACTGATTAACCCCATTTGTCTTATAGCCTATATAGTGCAGCACATCTTTATTCACACTCTCATATGTTTTTGTCTTTGTTTTGCTGTGTGCCAGTTACTTTTTTGTATTTTTGCAAAAGAAAACTAGGCAGTCTATCTTTTATGAAAAAATGTGACTGTCTTGTAAGGACTACTGGGTTGAATGTCTACTGTGTCCACATAAATGCACAGACATGCATGACAAAGGAGGCCCCTCTTCATTCAATTTGAAAACTCGCCGCAGTCTGCTTGCGAGGACAAACTTTGATTGAAAGAAATGTCACGTGTCTGTGAAACTGAAAGACATGTTTGCCTCGATTTTTGATTTATTGTTCACCAAAACACAAAAAGGAGAATAGAATAATTGAACGTGCATCTATGAGTTCTTGCCTTAAACAGGATGGGGTTGCTATAAGATGTGATAAGTTTATGATACGTAAACACAAGAGAGGGCACGGTGATCGAAAGTAAAAGTATGGATATATCTCGTGAGACGTAATTCTACCTCTTTGATAGAAGTGGTTTTCTTTATCACGGACTCGTAGAGTATATTCTGTTTCTATTCAAACTATAACCTAGCACTTCTGATTAAAGACGTTTTTACTTCAGTCAGATCATAATAACCCCGCCCTCATTGTAGGCCTACACATTGCACTCGCATGAATACACAAACAGACAAACATAATGTCCCACGTTTTATTTAATCTTCTGGTATGTATAATGCAATAAAATTAACCCATTCTCATGCAATGTCTTCATTTCAAGTTCTCCGTTTGTTCGTACAAAACAAATGATAATATAGATGACTCGATATGAATAAAGTGCAACAAAGTTTATTCATTTATCACTGAGACACTCCTATCCGTGAAATAATCAGTACTTGCTCTCTTTTCTACATTTTCATAGCTAAATTGTTTCCTAGGCCACATGGTTCCAGATCACTATAATCTCCCACACCTGACCAATTTGCAATAAGATACATATACCTTGCCACAGATTTCAAATATTCACAGCATGTATTTTCGTCCAAATACATACAGATACGTTTTGTTTGCTTTTGTTTGTCGTGCGAGAAACTGCTAGAACGCTACAGCTTTTCACAAAAAATACTGAAATGGTTTGAAGAACAAAAACAACCCCCCCCAAAAAAAAAAGAAAAGAAAAGAACTTGACTTTGGATTGTTTTACTGTTCATACGTCAGGTTTGTATATCTGTTTTACGTTTGAAACAGAACGCAGAACAACAACAACAACAACAACAAAAACCACCCAAATTTAAAGGGATGTTTCAGTTCTGGTTGAGATGGGGATTCAGGTTTTAACTTTTTGTAAGATAATTAGAAACCACTGATACGAAATATTAAGGAGCATAAAATTCTAATAGGAGTTACACGTTTATTTTTTTTTGAAAATCGGGTTTGAAAAGGCCACAATATCCCAGAATAAAGAGATGCAAATAAAATGTGGGACCTACCTTTTATTATGACCACTTTGTTTTACTTTGTGTCTGGATGTCTCAGTCATTTCAAAACCGATTTTCATCAAATAAATTATATATCTTTTTTTAATTGTACGTTCCTTAATATTTGTGTCTGGATGTCTCAGTCATTTCAAAACCGATTTTCATCAAATAAATTATATATTTTTTTTAATTGTACGTTCCTTAATATTTCACATTAAGTGGTTACTAATTATATCACAAAAAGTTACAACCCGAATCTCCATCTCAACCAGAGTTATATCACCCCTTTAAGAAATATGTTACTCATGTAAACACATGTTTAGTCACTTGTAAACTAGCGTACACATAATCAAATTTTACACGCTTGGCTTGCCTTTGCTTGTGGGCGAGAAGATGCGAGAACTTTTTACTTTTTTCTTTTCTTTTTTTCCCAAAAGTTTAACATGGTTTGAAAAACAAACACAAAAAATAAGCGAAAATCGAAATTTATTTTTTTATTACTTTACCCTCAGTATATACTTGGTGTCGATTTTTTATTCTTGCACGTTATCATGACCCATGTTTGGATTCTTTATATATCAGCTTCATGTTTCATTTTTAAAGCACAACATATCCATTGTTCATAAAGAGAATGTAGTACAAATGTACCATAATGTATACATGTATATAATAATACAGATACGTTTTGCATACCTTTGTTTTTGTGCGAGAATCTGCGAGAACATTCCTCAACTTTTTACAAAAGTCTAACATGGTTTGAAAAAAAAAAACTAACAAAGAAACAAACAAAAAAAGAAAGGAAGAGACGTTTGATTGTTAAACTCTTATAATAGGCCAAGAACCGTGTAAAGAATGCGGAACCATTATGTACACGTAAAACAGATATACACACATTTAAACTTTCATACATCAGTACATTTCGGAGAAGTGGAAAGGAAAACGTGTATTATACTCTTGGCTCGAGATATCTAGGAGCGTTTGGTTGGCTCCTACAACAGTAGGGGAGACCAAATCTATATTTGCTAAAAATTTTACATTTTGAGGTCCATTAAAAGCAAACAAACAGTGAAATTTACTTCATTTTCTCTGTGAGAATAGCTTAGACCCTCTATTAATTGAAAACAGTAAAAACTTCTTTCCAGTAAAACGAATACAACATCACGGAACTAAGCGTAAAGTTTTGTAACAACTTCCCCGCTGTTGGGGTAAGTATGTATCAGCACATTGAGTAGTTTGTTACAGTTTAAAAAGTATGCATAAATCGGCTAAAACAGATCTGATAATCAATAATGACGTTAACGAATATTGTATATCTATCTTTGAGTGCAAAGCCATGTTCGAGTATGCGTATGTATATGTGTATGTTTGTTTGTCTGTCTGTCTGTCTGTCTGTGAGTGTGTGTGTGCACGCTGTTTCAGTTTCTATGTACTCTTATTCTGATCCCATGCTACACATAACACAAATGGATATGACTACTTATATCACATTAACAACATTGATCATGAATAAATGCAATAAAAAATAAGTTTACTCTTCACTACAATGCAAGGTTACTTTCTCTTCGAAGTAAATGAAATTGAGTACCGAACAGCGATTCATATAGGTAAATCATGCAACGTAACACATGCTAGTCACTGATTTCATTAATCAAAAATATCTGAAGATTCTGATATGATCTGATTGATAACATCTGAATATGTGAAACCAATAGTGTCTGTACATAAGCTTAAGGTACAAAAAACTGCATGTCGTTATGAATCAAAATTTTCGTATGTAACAAAAATAACTAAACTGAAAATTCATTGTGGTAAGTTGTTACATCTTATTAATGTTCAACAGATGGGGTAAGTTAACTTGTTACAGTGTTACATCTTGACCAGATACGTATTTCAATAATTTAAGCAAGAGTGCTTAATAAAAACTCAAACATCAGGTGGTGCTACCCTCATCAACATTTCCAAAGACACACTTTTTTTTTAACCCACATACCCATCATTAAGTGAAAATGGCTTTGGTGAAATAAAAAAAAAACCCATTGATTATCTTATGATTCTATTCAGAGAGGAGAAAAAGCGGTTTTCCCTAACTTCTCATCCATACGTTGTTCAGGCGTGATCAAATTTTGCAAGCAGAGATTCATTTACGTTTGATATAATACGATATTGTAAACCCCGTCTCTTGTTCAGATCTTGACAAATTATGATCATGTTACAACCTACCCGTGTATAAACCCTCTAGCAACTGAACCTCCTGTATAATAATGGCCTATGGTTGTCTAGACGGTACAACAATGTTAGGCTACGGTCACAACTAAGAGCGGCGACCTACCGATTTGCTCGGTCGTGGCTGAATTTTTGGCACCGCCCAGCAGTTTTTGGAGATGTAAAACCCCAGCGATGCCCAAGTGATGCCCTGTCGATTTCCCGTCGAACACCTGTCTATTTAAAGGTTCAGTTTACCTTTGGGAGCAGTGATTTCAAAAATGTTCAAGATATTACATTTGATGCATATGTGTAGGTCTGTTGTATCATAAAACATCCTACCGTACAGTCCAGGCAACTACCCTGTGAAGGATAACGCCGAAATACCCTATAGAGGATAAAACGGGAGAACCGCGCGAGCTCGCCGAACCTGGCTCGGTGCCAAGCGAATCGCCTTCACGTGTAAAGTCTATGGGAACCGACAAAACCGCTTCGACATGCGTGCGTTTAAACACACACGGTATATTTTGCTCCCCGCGGATTGCGCTCCTTTTCCCTCAGAGTGAAGATTATTAGTCTTTCCTTTCATAGACCCTTTTGCAGGATAATCCGCGGGGAGCAAAATTCACACGCTCTCTGTCATAGCACAACATGTTCGAAAATTTTGTCCACTTAGTCTCATTCAATCCGGTCTGAATTTTGTCAGGCTATCGCTACTGAAACAGAGAAAAACGCGCACACACCGCGTGCCTCCGTGCTGTTAGCCCACGTGGAATGGTTATCGTATTGCTCTCTGGCTCGCGTTGCTTGCTTGGTTGCCGCTGTTCGCTGCTGTACGAAGGAACCTCACTCATCTCACATTTGATGTAATGTACATGTAATCACAACTGTAAATTTTGGAAATGAATTATGTAGAATGAAATCGATGCTTACATCTTTATAGTATGAACTTCAGGGGACATTAAAAGATGGTATCAACACAGTTTATCAGAAAAATCAAAAGTGAACTGATCACGTCCCTGCGTCGTTGGGAAAGTGCTGTGACATTGCAAAGGCAGTCTCGCTCGGCAGAGTGTCTGCTGTGGAAAGTTACGTACACATACCAGCCAGGGTTCTTCGGTGGGCTGGGGGAGTGATGTTGTTTTTTTTTTAGTGGGGTTTCCTCGATACCAGTCAGCTGCCACTGAGACCTTACATTAGCATTGTACAGTCTATCCCTGTGCACTAACTAGGCATAATTATTCAATTCTCTTTCCACCTCCCTGAATTATGGAATATACGCTGCCATGACTACATCGATAACATTTTATGAAGACTAAGATGGCGTTTTGTGTTATATCTACTTGGGACTGTGAGAGAATCATAACTGAAAATACAGCTGTAGTTCCAGTTGAGGAGATGTGTGATACCATCGTCTTTACAGTTCGGCAAGTGTACCGGCCACGGGCAGGTAGGAGAACGAAATCCATTCAGTTGCCAAAACTGGGTTTTGAAATTGCGTTCGATCGTCTATAGAAGATGTTCTTACTCTTATATTATAGATGCGTATAATATACTAATATCCACACTGCAGACGATACAAGATGTGACTATTAATCACAGATTTAATAATTGATACATCATGAAATGATTTGAAAAGAAAAAAATAGTTATACGTTCTTCTCAAGAAACAAGTCATAACTGTATCTTGATAACATATAAAATACTCGAATTCAACACTTTCTGAATGATGCCAGTTTTCGTTTTGTTTTTGCTTTTGATGTTGTTGACACTCTTGTGTTTGCTGTGGGTGTCTGTGCTTGTGTGCGTACATGAGTGTAGGGGAACTGTGTATTTTGTTTATTTTTTGTGTTTATATCATCCTGCAACGACGTGTACTTAGTGTAGGCCTAGTTTAAATTAGTTTGGATTTGTGCAAATTGTTGCAATCCATCTTAGCGCGAGTTACTTCACAATACTTGGTGGATGTGAAGACTGTGTGTGGTATCTCCCCGGCTGGTATGTGACGCTGCGACTTGTCCGGCCTGCATGTGGGTGTACAGGGCCACCCAGCTCATGGCGAGCGTGCAGCGCTCGCACGAGCCAGCAAAATCCGCAGAATTTCTAGTCATAAATCGGAACGACCGGCAATGAGAATAGAGATAACGATCGCAACGCTTCGTTGAGCCGCTGAATAGCCCTGAGAGGGTATTTCAGGTTTATCCCTCACAGGGTACTTGCTTGGACTGCCGTATGAAATATTTGCAATAAAACCTAAAATATAAGGAGATATCGGGGTTTTTCTCAATAAACCGTAACTGTATACGTTTTAGTCTGGAAACATTTTTATTATAACTATTGTTCACATTTTGCGTATTTAACAGCACTTAACATCGATTATACGGATTCAAATTTTGACAGTGCTTGTTTCTATCCCTAACTCACATTTTAGAACTATTCTAAAGCACTAATGCTGGATTTTTGTTTTATCTGCAAATGGTAAATTATGCCTTTAAGGTAAAACTTTGCGAAACACCGACGGGGATCTTAGAGAGTTCGAGCAGTCACCGAGCGATGGCCCATCAGTAACTGGGCGATCTTCCACCGGCCACCGCCCGATTTTTACGAAATCGCTCAGCGACTGACAGGTGATCGATGGGTCATCTACCGATGTAGACACGTAGGCCTACAACACGTTCTCCACCATGATATCCTCATCCTTTACTGACGTATAACTACACTCCTGAGCCGTCACAGACAACATGACGTTAACTTGGCTCTTCCTGTCAGAATCAACGGCATCGGCCTCCCTGGCGCTCGCGTTCTTCTATGTTATTCTCCTCTGGTGTCTTGTCAGGAAGGATGCTGCAAGGCCCACTCTTCTGGCGTGTCTCATGAGAGCTACTGCAAGGATGTCCTTCCCTCGCCTCGTTCTTCTGCTCCTCCCAACTCGATTCTCCTTCCGGTTCGGCAACGGATCTTGTCGCCCAGCTTGGAGAATTGATGGAATTGTACACGTGGTCGCAGTCGTAAAGGTTTGCTTCTGCGCTCGCGCCGAGGGCCGCGGCGGGCGGGCGGAAAGAGTTCGGTGCATTAACCTCATTTGGAGGTTCTTCCGCATTCAGGGTGACGTAGAAGGGGCTCTGTTCCGCCGGGGACTGGGTGGAGCGCAGGAGCAGTCGGTGCTCCCTATTAAAGCCCACATAAGACATGTAAGAGGAAAGGGAGCAGCGGAGAGGAATTGAAATAGGAATTAAAAATGATGGTACTCCCATCTGAATAAAAATAACAATTTTGCTAAATAATGATGGTAGTGATTATAAAACCCAAAAGTAAAACGAAAGCTTCTTAACATCTTGAGGTTAAAATGTAGTAGATTTGTCCGTCGTTGTGCCTTTAATACTAAAGTCTATGATTCATTCATTCGTTTATTACATTTTTATTTTCATTTTCAAACAATATACATAGGTAACACAAACATCAAAATGATGGTATATTCCTGTAACATAGTATCACATGAAATAATATTGCTTCTCGAGTCATTGTCAGTAGGAATGCATCTTGCTTCATAAAAGACTTGACAGAAATGAAAATGCCAAAAAACCCATAAAATCTTTCGGAAACGGAAATCATATGTTTACAAGATTATTTCACACATTATTTTGTTATGTGTGTGTATACACACTCTAAGAGCAAAAATCTGAAAACTTTATTTTCACTTTAATAGCAACAGCTGTCTGGCGATGTTCGAATCCCATTGCCCCCACCTTTTTCCGAACGAAAAAAACTAAACGTTTTTTGTTAATTTGTTTGTGTGTTTGTTTATTTGATTGTTGGTTTGTTTCTGTGTGAGTATAATATGTGTGTGTGTGTCTGTGTGCGTGTCTGTGTGTGTGTGTGTGTGTTTATGTGTGTGTTTGGAGGGGGTATTGCCTGTGGTTGATTGAGTTAAGGATCGATGTCAATGCCAATAAAAGTTACCAGTTGACTTTGCATAAAAGTGCCATTTTCTTTGACACGAAAGTTCCGCCGCCATCCTCGAGTTGTGTATGTACATGCGTGCATGCGTTTGTATGTTCATTATACTCGAGTAATGCCAGATGATTATGATGTAACGATGCATGATTATATATATACATACATTTTTGTATTTTTTGTTCCTGTTCACTCATCTATCAAAAGTCCCGTCTCTCTTACCGACGAATCTGAAACCACTTCGCAGCACTGACGATCAGCAAGATGAGGAGAATGGCAATGACGATTGAGGATCCTACGTAGAGGAAGTTGTCTGGTTTGAAAAGGAAACGGAAATCAAAAGAAAAGAAAAGAAAAGAAAAGAAGAAATTTGATCACATGCTATCTGCTTACAGGACGCAGTCGATACACACACGCACACACACACACACACACACACACACACACACAATTATAAGCATAGCATATACACATGTTCGTAATTATCAATTTATAACGTCCGGCTCTGTTAGACAAAATACGACAAGATATTGAAAGGTTTGAATTAACAGCCCTCCCGAGCCCGGCAGCGAATATTTTTTTCGTACGTCATGTACGTGGAAACGCTATGGGATATGAATTATTCATAAGTTGAGCTGAAAGACTGAAGTACGCAAGCGCGTGGACTTACAAAATTGCGGGGCTGGGCCGAGCCACGGCCGAGCCGCGGCCGAGCCCCGCAATTTTGTCCGTTTACACTGCCGGGCTCGGCCCACCTTAATAGTAATAATAGTGAGACTCTTATAAAGCGCACATTTCTACCTAAAAAAGATACTCAAGGCGCTATAGAACAGAGTACATATTGTGTCACGTTACAGTATCACAAAAAAATAATAAGACAATACACCAACAAACAATAGGCCTATATACTATTAACTTAGCTCCATCACTTCTGGTTCTTGAGAAGATTTTGAAGATCCCTTAATGTTGTGGAGTTTGGCCCCCCCAGCCATGTTTGTTGAGAATTTATCATGGAAACTGGAAATATACACTTTAGGCCCCCATTTGGACCCCCCCCCCCCCGGCTCCAAGGGGGGCACCCTGGATCAGCCATGAACAAACTTGAAACTACAGTAATCGATGTACTTATCCTATGTATCAACTTAGGTCTATCACTTCTGATTCTAGAGAAGATTTTTAAAAGATTCCCTAATCTTGGGAGGTTGGGGCCCCCTGGGGGTCCCCAGATGGGGCCTGGTGCCCATTTCAACCTATTAAATTCCCCTAGGGATGAAACCTGCCAAGTCTTGTGAAAGTTCATCATTCGGGACCAAGAATAATCTCAATAGCTCACTTGAGCCTTCAGCTCAAGTGAGCTAAAATTCAGCTCAAGTGAGCTAAAAATCACCGATCTACTTTTGATTCTTTGTTTCGTTTTGTTTTCATACAAAGCAACATAATGTCTGGATGAAATTTTACTTAGAGACAATTTAAAATTACATTTCATGATCTGGGAAATACTGTAAATCTACACAGAATTACCACCAATAGTTCATGACGTGACAAACAAGAATGCAATTTTCAAGTTACCGGTAATAGTGTGAGAAAGTCCTTTAAAGACATTATATTACAACAATAACACTGATAGAAAAATCAGTGCCAGTAAGAACAATGATTATGCTAGATTATCAGGATCACTCATTTGGCACATTTTTTTATCTTTTTGTGAAAGTCTTGAAAGCACAAGACAACATAGTACAGAAAATCTCTGGATATTTTTTTCCCCAAGATCTCATCCTGATTTGACAGTTAAGTCCCAGCAGCTGAATTACATAAACATATTACTGCTCATTGCTTCTCTTCTTCTTCTTCTTCTTCAAAAAGAAAGAAAAGATCTCTTTACTTGCTAATGAGAGTAAATGGTCTGTACGACAATGAATGTTAGGACAAGACTTGCACAGACATTTCAGTTCTAAACTAAGGTGTCCAGCCATGTATATCATGGAATATATTTACATTACTTAGTTTTCTAATTGAAGTATGGATGTCAACAACATTCTACACCCATTAGATATCACTGATTGCTGCAATGTGCACAAATGATGCCATTTTTTTCTCAATATCCATGTATAAATTCATATAAAACATAAAGACAGAGAGCACAATGAAATCCTTGTATGCTGACCAGTTATCGGGCAATATTACATAAATACAGAATGAAGGACAATGATTTGAAATTTCTGTTACGTATCACTCTATCTTACAATGTTACACAATGTGTAACAATCATGAAGTCTTGTCAGCACTGCAAATCCCAACAGATTAATCATTGTTCTTTGAATTAAACATATATATATATATATATATATATATATATATATATATGAACTTTAATCCATGAGCAGTCATGCAGTCAAATAAATATACAGTTTGGGTTTCTATGTATATCGGTCTTCTGCGGCTTCAACAGACATTTTGATCTGTGCATCTTTCAGAAAACTATCTTGTAAGCTCTTTAGAATGAAACTTACAGGTGTGGTGGTGGTCTATCACCCATCAGTTGTCGTTGTATTTGTTCATGATGTAGCTGCCCAGCCACTGGATCTCTTATGATACCATGGGGTGGGGCAAACATGCATGGATGGGGCACTGCTCCTGGGGGTGGGGGTCCAGGTACTGAGGCTTGGCTAACAAGAGGGTGCTGGGTTAAGGGGACTGGAGTTGGGCCAAAAGGAATGTGAGATGGAACTATAGCAGCAGCATCAGTTGGAGGAATGAGGGCAGGCGGAATGTAGGTATGGTGGATGTGCTCTTGGGGATGGAAGTGGACATGGGTGTGTGAATGTGAATGTGGGTGGTGGTGGGGGGTAGGGATTCGGCTAACAGGTGTTGGGATACCTGGATTGACCCTTGGGTCAAACCTTGGGTCAACAATGTGCTCTACACACGGGTCTATTCTAGGGTCAACACACAGGTCTACCCTGGAGTCTGCCATCATAGTCATTCGTTCAGAGTGTAGGCGTTCTGTATTTAGTCGTTCTGCACTTGACGATGGTGGAACCATGAGATGGCGTTCATGTTCAACCCCATGAAGAAATGCTGAAGGATGGAGAGAGGGATGCATTGGAGATTGCCTTGTCAACTCTGCAGAGTTGACAGAGCGCGACTCCCGCTCCCGGGCTTCTCTAGCTTATCTAGCTTCTCTCTCTCGAGCTTCCCTTGCTGCCTGTGCTTCCCTTGCTGCTGGAACTTCTCTTGCTGCTTGGGCTTCCCTTGCTGCTTGAGCTTCCCTTGCTGCTTGAGCTTCCCTTGCTGCCTGCGCTTCCCTTGCTGCTTGAGCTTCTCTTGCTGCTTGAGCTTCCCTTGCTGCCTGAGCTTCCCTTGCTGCTTGAGCTTCCCTTGCTGCCTGAGCTTCTCTTGCTGCCTGTGCTTCCCTTGCTGCTTGTGCTTCACGTGCAGCCTGAGCTTCTCTTGCAGCTTGGGCCTCACGAGCTGCCTGTATTTCCCTTGCCACTACAGCCTCTCTGACAGCTTGAGCCTCTCTTGCTGCATGAACCTCTCTGGTGGCCTGTGCAAGTGCTGCCTGTGCATGTGCTGCCTGTACCTGGGCTTCTCTGGCTGCCTGAACATGGGCAGCCTGGACGTGGGCTGACTGTGCCTCCCGCGCTGCTTGTACGTGGGCAGCTTGTGCGTGGGTTGCTTGGGCATGTGCCACCTGTGCAGCATGGGCTGCTTGAGCTGCTTGGGCCTGTTGGACAGTGGACACCTGGGCTGCCTGAGCCTCTGCAGCCATCAGTGCATTCACGACAGTGCCAACAGGGCGTGATGCATACTGCTGCTCATATCCCATCTTCTGTCTGAGCTCCAAGTCACGCATCTCCATCTCTCTCATTCCCATATATTCTCGTTCCCGCAATTCTGTAAGCTCCCTCTCGCGGAGATCACGCTCCCTCATTTCACGTTCCACCAGGTCAATCTGAGCATCCCGATTGCCCATAACGTATGCCGACTCCAGCTGGTAGCGCAGAATAGGATCAGGACCAATGAGGTTAGGCAGCATCCCTGGAGCTACATGAGAGTGAGGTCGTGCATACTCACTCAATGTTCGTAAGGCAGGCAGGGGTTTCAGGACCAGGATAGGCAACCCGAACACCTCCAGGATAGTTAGGTGTGCCAGGGACTGGAGTTGTGGTAAGAGAGCGCATCACTTGTGCATCAGCACTGGTGTTTTCAGGTGGTGTGTCTGGCCGTCTTGCAAGTCTTTCTTTTGTGTCACTGCATTTCCTCTCTTCTTCTTGGCGATGAGAATTTTTCTCTTTGTCACGATCATGGCTACTGCCCGCACGTCGTTTGCATTCTGCACATCGTCGCATCCATTTGGAATCCTCTTTGGGTGAGAAAAGTAAGTCTGTACGACTACATGAATTGTTACGTCTAGACCAGTGGCGGATAAACTTGGCAGAAAAGCTGGTGTGATGAAGGCGGTCAACAAGAACAGGTTCAGGTGATGGTGACCTGTTGCCAGCATCCTGATAGTCATCATCCTCTTCATCCTCTTCTCCAACCTCAGGTTTCTCCTCTTGACCTCCTGGCATTCCGCCTTCATGCCCTCTCGTCTCTTGTTTGACAGAATAAATATTAACTTCACTTCAACTGACTCTTCCTGCATTGGCTCCTTTTTGATGGTACCCTCTGGGTACCGCAGTTTAGGTTGTGGCAGTGATGGCAAGGAGGAAGAATTTGTGGCCGCTGTCATGTGCTGAATCTCTGTGATGACAGACCACGCTTTTAATTCAAACCTTTCAATATTTTGTCGTAGTGGCGCTCTGCTTGTAAACAAACGCAATTTGGTATAGTCTGGTTTTCAGACCCTTTGCCAACTGGATTCCGTGGCGAAGAAGTCGCCGTTCGGGCAAAGGCCTTTGCCGACGGAAAAATCCTTTGCAGGACAAAACCACCTTAAACTATGCTAGTTTTCGACGTTGAGGGGGTTAATATCCTGAATAACGAAATAGTACGGCAGAGGGTTTGGAAGCCAGACTAAAATTGGCCGCGCATTTGGCCCAGTTTGCGTTTACACCAAAGATAGTAGATAACAAGATACGAAGGTGCGAGATAAAAATGGACACAAAATGGCTACCCTACATGACGATACAAAAGAGGGCTAAGTACAAACTCAGTACACCTAGAAACATCATTCATTTCCAAAGGTAGTGGTGTTTTTATTACCTTAAAAAGATTTAAAAATTATAGTCGTAGCTTTTTTTCGATTAAGGGGATTATTTTGAAGAACAAGATTTTAGAGTAATAAGGATTATTTCGTGGAGGTAAAAAATTTGGCAACAACATGATCTCACAATAAAAAACACTCGATAAACAACAACATCAGGCCCATTCACATTGCCAGTCCAACTTCGCAAATTTACTGCCACTGCGAAGTTCACTATAATAGCAACTGTGACGTCAGTGCGAAGTTCACCTAGCAACTTTCGCAAGTTCAGCAGAGAACCAAAGTGTAAAGTTAGCTCACTTCACGCAGTTAGATGCAAGATTATTACGCGCTGTAACTGCGCGAAGATATGAGACAATGCACGCGCAATCCAAAAATTCGCATACAAGTCAGTACAATGCGATATGCGTTTATTGAGGTACATGCGCAGTATCTCTCGCACTTTTGTTTGGACGTTGCTTGGTGAACTTCGCGATGTCAGCAATTTTAGCCGGGTTCACACGTACAAAATAGCGGGATGACGATCGCGATGCACATCCCGAGTTTTTTTTTTGCGAGCGTCCACACGTACCAAATTAGCGGGATAGCGATCGCGATCGGTATCCCGCTAATTTGGAGAGCGTCCACACGTACCGAATTATCCCGCTAATTGCCGATAGAGATAACAGCAAAGCCTGCAAACTGGGTCACACAGCGCCATTCTCTATCACTGCCTGCGCGCACTTACCTTTCTCCTTTGTCTTTTACGCGTCAGTGGTGTGGTTCGCGCGCTGTTGTTGTTGTGCTCCAAAGAGGTGAAGGAGCTCTTCGCAGAGGTCTCGCTGTTGTGATGTGCGCATTGCATGATGGGATATAAAAACTCGAGATTCTAATCCCGACCGTTCACACGTACCAGCGCGGGGCCAATTATCCCGCTAATTGACGAACCAGCGCAAGATTTCTTGGGATTAGCATCGCGATGCTTATCCCGCTAATTTTCGGGTTTTTTTCTGTCCACACGTGCATAAAACTCGGGATGACGATCGCGATGCAAATCTCGAGATTTGTATCCCGCTAATCGGTGTACGTGTGAACCCGGCTATTGCGATGTTAGACTGTCCGTTCCCACTGTCGGTCTAACTTCGCGATTTTACTGCCATCGCGAAGTTCACTATAGCAACTGTGACGTCGGTGCGAAGTTCACCTAGCAACTATTACAAATCCAGCTCGAGCTAACTTCGCAAACCAAAGTGTAAAGTTAGCTAACTTCGCGAAGTTAGATCACGTGACTAAGCTTGGGGTTCAGTGCCCGCGTAATTCACATACACCGTCTTACAAGCGCATGTCAGTATTGTAAGTAGGCCTACAGCTTTATTTTCTTCGCACAATGCAGTAAGCTCATGAGACACTCTCTGCGTTTACTGGTGGTACAAAACATACGTTATTCGCAATGTCAGTACAGATAATGTTCAGATGCAGATTTTATTGGGTTTATCTTTGGTATAGGCCCTACTTGGGTCATTTAATTCTCAGGTTTACATTGTGTTATTTAAGTCCCTCTACACTAAAATCACAATCAAAGTCACACTAGTTTACACTTCACAATATTGATTTCGACGCTTTCCTTCATACGTTTAGTATATGTAACACTTAATGATATTCTGTTTTTTGTTGATCTAAATTTCAGACAGAGAGAAAGAGAGAGAGAGAATAAAGTATTCAATTCAATCAAACTTGAACCTCTGTCATAAATGATTCCGTGCTGCCATCAGGGCCGGCGGAGCGTTTTCAAAAGTGTGAGGGCCCACTTCCGGGTTTGATGAGCTAACAAGCAAAACAAAAATATATATATAATAATAATAATAAATAAATAAATAAAAAATAAAGGTCCTCAGATCATCTGCCCTTCCATTTCACGGTTTTCTTCACCTGACGAACAAAAAAAAAAAAAACAAAAAAGTCCTCACCTCGTCTCTCCCCTTCCATTTCCAAGGTGTTTTTTGTTTTTCAGCTGACAAGCAAAAACAAAACAAAACAAAACAAAACAAACAAACAAACAAACAAACAAAACATGACCTTATCGCGCTCACACTTCAAGATCTCTATCTATGCTATTTTAGTACCACCTAAGTAATTCCGGGTTAAAAAAAAGTGCGGGGCCCTATAATGATGACACCTTATGTATTCCTTTGCATGTGCACAAAAAGTATGGCCATTAAACTTACAAGCTGCTTCTAAAAGTGTCTTTGGATCTCAAACTAAAATCGCAATCAAAATCACATTTACACTTCACAATAGGCCCTATTGATTTCGACGTATTACTTCATGTGTTTAGTATACGTGTAACGTACTGATATTCTGTTTTTTAATCTAGATTTCAGACTCTGTGCAAAAAAAAAAAAGAGAGAATAAAAGTATACAATTTAATCACACTTAAACCTCTGCCATATTAAGTGTCATTCCATGCTGCCATTTATACTTACAAGCTGTTTTCCAAAAGTGTAGAAGATCTCAAGAATGGGGTGATCGGAGAAGTGGGACAAAAATTGTGATTTGATGAATTTTCTGATATAATGGTCATATTATGACGGGTTGTTCATATTCCTCATGTCCCTAGGCCTACAAGTGTCTTACGTGTTTGGATTCTAACACACACACAAACAAACAAACAAACAAACAGAGAAAAACTTCTGGACGGGGTGAATTGGACCACCCCTGAGAGAAGTGGGACATTGGCTGGGGTATTATGGGAGAAACAGTAACTACAGACTATTATTAGAATTATGTACACATGAAGAGTTTCATCGCAATAGGCCTATATCCATTATGGTCCGTCAGAGGAAATTATAATTTAAGCGCCTAAAATTTAAACAGAATAATAAGAAAATCTGTGATGTTTTTATCATAACTTCGAATAAATAAAAGAGAAATGCAAAAACGATGTCCCAGTTTACCCCAGCACCCTCAAAAAATTCAAAATGGCGGCTAACATCACAGTTGTGCACATTGTTCCAAATATAATACAGGGATGGTACAGTGTTGGTGGAGATGAGAATTGGGCTTTGAACTTAATTTTTGCGAGATACCAAGAAAGCGCTTATGACATAGTACAGAGCATACCATTTAAGAGGAATTCAAAGATTATCTGCTGAAAATCGGGTTTGGAATGACTGAAACATCCAAAAACAAAGTAAAACAAAGCAATTGTAATAAAGTGTGGGTCCCACACTTTATTAGAATTGCATTTTTTTTTTTGATATCTCAGACATTTCAAAACCAATTTTCATCCAAAAAAAAAAGCAAAAAAAAAAAAAAAAAACGTCGAAAAAAGTGCCTGCTAACGCTATACAATGAGTCCAGAAAGCACTTCACACTGAATGCAAATACTACCCAAAAGAAAATCGTTAACAAATAATTCAAAATTAAACATTCCATCAGGGTTGTTGCACCGTGTTTGTTACCGTGTGCTTGTACTTCTGATGTGCAAATTACATCTGAAGTTAACTGCAATAAAATGAATAGAAATTTACGAACCTTAAAATAATATTGTAAAAATTACTAACAAAACAATAATATTTATAACAAGAAGGAAGTATCAAAATTAAAGAACTTTGCAGCTGGTACAAAAAGGGGGGGGGGGAACAGCAGGCAAACCCTTTCAACGATACCAAGCATTGTGACGTATTTGTGATATTTATATCTCAGTCATCAAGTGGGCTGAAATGCATCAATTGTCATTATAAAATGGGTTCAAGAATGTAGCCAATAGGAAGCGCTGAAATGAGTCACGTGTGCTTTGGTTATTCTAGTCCCATCGCACTGCGTATTAAATCCTATTGCCGATCGTCTGTGCGCACGGCGGCTCCTTTGAATTGCATGCATACAATACGCGCTGTCAATCCTGTAAACAACTTCTGGGCTGCCGGCCGGCCGGCCTTTCTTCCCTGCATAACATGATGTGTGGCGTACGTATACTCTTATACGTACACTTTGCACAGTACAGTAGACCAAGCGTTGTGGGACCGGACGCGTACATGGAGTCACTTTGAAGGGCAAATCCAACGATTTAGCAGGTTAATGCTCACGCCGTTTTCAGAGTATGTTGTCTAGTAGGCCTATATGAGGAGTCTATATCAAGTCTTTAAGGTAAAGGGTGCATATTCTATGTAAAATAAGTATGTTTTCATGCGGGAACTTAAGTGTCCGGAAACCCAACCCCCCATGTTAATACTGTATGTGCGGGATTTCCGAGTGCGACGTGCGTAAATGTTTGGGATCGACGGACATCGTCGGACGTCTTGACCCACAAAGGTACGTGAAAAATGCTGTTAGTTTTCGAATTTTCGACCCATTTTATAAAACAAATGATGCACAGGATTATTTCGTGGCGTTAGTGGAGGCGTAGCTCACTCTCGGTTATTTACAATGTAGTGCATGTTTCACAATTGTAAATACCCTCGAGTGCGCTACGCCTACACTAACGCACTCTAACCTGTGCATCATTTGTATATTATAAAATGGGTTCAAGAATGTAGCCAATTGGAAGCGCTGAAATGAGTCACGTGTGCGTGCATTAATTTCTTCAGGTATGCACTAAGAAGAGTCTCTCTTCCACCTCCCTGGCCTGACGTACGTCACAATGTTTACACTAGCAGTGCGCACTCAATCAGTTGTTACAAGTGCGTCACGCGCTACTATACGCGCTGTCAATCCTGTAAACAACTTCTAGTTCGGGCCGCGGGCTGCCACAACAGCCGGCGGCCTTTCTGTGCATAACAGTACGTGGCGTACGTATACTCTTATACGTACGTACAGTACTTATGTGCAGGATTTCCGAGTGCGACGTGCGTAAAATTGTTTGGGACGAACATCTTCGGACATCTTGACTTTTGAGCGAGTGCTACATGTAGCTGACTGGTATTGACCCACAAAGGTACGTGAATAATGCTGTTAGTTTTCGACCCATTTTATAAAACAAATGATGCACAGGATTATTTCGTGGCGTTAGTGAAGGTGCGGCGCACTCTCGAGTATTGACAACGGTTGCAAACATGCACTCGGCTGCGCCTCGTGCATGTCGCACCATTGTCAATACTCTCGAGCGCGCCGCACCTTCACTAACACACTCTATCCTGTGCATCATTTGTATATCAGCGCAGCGCGTACAACTTGCAAGTCATCGCGAATGCGCAGGATCTCACCTAATTTTTGCGAATGTTGCCATGGTGAACTTCGCGAAGTTAGCAAAATGGTAATGTGAACGGGTGGACATTTCCTAACTTCGCGAAGTTAGGCAATGAGAATGGGCCTATCTTTAAAGACAGCGGGTCTCAGGCAAAGACGCACATCACCTGAGACGCGCTGTCCCTGAAGCTGCTGCTGTTGTTTACCAAGCGTCAAGGCAGCGCGTCTCAGGTGATGTGCGTAATACGCTTGAGGACCGCGCGCTGTCCATTTGTTTTGTACAGGATTAGCGCGCACTTTCGTGTCTTATTAGTTAAAGTGAAAACAAAGTTCTGGTAAGTGCCTGAGAACCCGTCTGGCACCATTTCATAATTTACTTGCAATATATCGAAAGAGTCTACAAAGAAACTTACCTGGCTGACGCGGTTTGCCGGAATGATGAGTCGTTTTGGAGTATTTTGAGAAAAATAATAAAAGTCGGTAGACCGACTTTTATTCCAGAAGGCTCCAGACTAACTCGGTCTCAGGGAAAACTCGACCCTATTTCAGACAATTTACACACAGTTCGTGATCGCCATGTGCACACTAATTTTACATGCGCGTCAAAGAGGTTTTTGATGCGCGCGTTGTAACAACTCGGACCATTCACTGCGAGTAGCCAGAACGCTAAAATGTAGTTTATACAGGCCGCTCCCATATGCATAGTACAACGCTGTACAATCCAGAGGGACAACCAATACAACTCATCCCGCCGTCAAGCAAAGCGAGGCCGAGTTATCCCCGAGTCCGAGTCTAGCCTGACCCCGTTCGGGTAAGTTCTGAGACTGAACGTTTTTGGTTGATATTTCCCATTTTCGTCGTTACCCATCGAATATCTTGTTATTACAGCGTTATTCCGCACATTTCCTAGGCATACGTTCACATTTTGGAGCAAAATTTGACAACTTTTGCAGGCATACCAGAACTTTGTTTGGGCTTTAAGCGTCTTTGGTTTACACTGAGAAAAGGCCGGGGTCGGCCGCGGCCGAGACCACCTCCAGAGCGTGGCCAAATGCGCGGCCAATTTTGACCCCGCATTTGGCCTTTTGCGCGTTTACACTGAAATGAACGCGGGCTCGGCCGCGGCCGAGCCTCGCACTGTAAACGGGGTCCAAGTCATTATAGCATTATTTCAACCGTCATGTCCATTTATAAGCAGAAAATGATAAATTGTTAGAAGCTGAGCACTCAGTTACCAGATGGTCCATGATTTATAGGTGAACTTGATAGATTTGTTGAAGATTCTGTGGTTGAGAAAGTTGGTGGTGGACTTGGCACGGTTTCTCCTGAATGCAAGAAATATTGTAGACAGGCTTGAATATTACCGAGAAAGACCAGAAAAGAGCAATCTTTGTGAGTCACATGTTTATTCGCCAAAGAGTAACGTTTTAGAATATTTTTCATCGCTTAGGTGCAAATTAACGATGTCTTACGACCTCTATGGAATATGTTATCATAGAGAAATTCTAACAGATTGGACTCTAACTCGAAAATCCACAGTGTTAAAAATATCAAAACAGAAATTTGATGTTTGGGTACTTTATCACTGTCTACTGGTGACAGGATATTTGGTTTCACATTAGCGGTTCACATACAAATTTTGACATAGGAAGAAAAAGAATATATTTAACAAGGACTATTTCTGTGTTTGTTTGTTTCTTTGCTTGCTTTTTGTTTTGCTTTTCGTTCTAGTCACTATATGACAAGAATATGGAAACAGAAAAAAAAACAAGTACAAAATGCACCATTTCCTACATCAAAGTGTAAATGTCCTCTCATGCATTTCTATGTGAGGACAGAGTAATTGGTTATTCCGCAAAAGTGAATTTAATATGAATAATGTACTAGATATTCGATCTCCCTGTACGTTCGCTATATAGCAATTGGTGTTTTTATGATCTACATGACGTATCTAAAACGACATAGAGATTCACATCTAGTTCAAGATTGACTGTCAAATAACTTTCAGAAACATTCACGGCAAGGTTTTGTTTGTGCATATGATATTGTAATGAAATGTAAAATCATTATTTACTTTGTTACACGAATCGTTCATTTGCATGCTATTTGTATTATTATACTGAAAATCAGAACTATGACTAACAAAGCATTCAGTCTTTCTATTGATGCCACTGATTACCGACACAGATTCTCTGTTACTACTAAAATCAAAATAATTACTGTTTTATCAGTAGAAATTACATTTACCCATTAAACTCACATTGCACCCATACTGGCACACAATATGCATACACATTTAAGGGCATTAAAGATACACTGTAGCCGGGTTCACACGTACAAAATAGCGGGATGACGATTGCGCTCCATATCTCGAGATTTCTTGCAACCCTTCACACGCTCAAAATTAGCGGGATAGAGATCGCACTCGGAATCTCGAGTTTTTTGCAAGCGTCCACACACGTGTACAGAATTATCCCGCTAATTGCGGATCGAGATAACAGCAAAGCCTGTAAACTGGGTAACACAGGCGCCCTCCTCTATTACTGCATGCGCGCACTTCCCTTTGTCCATTGTTTTTTTGCGCGTCAGTGGTGTGGTTCGCGCGTTAAATTGTTGTGGTGCGCCAAAAGCCGGGTTCACACGTACACCAATTAGCGGGATACAAATCTCGAGATTTGCATCGCGATCGTCATCCCGAGTTTTTTGCACGTGTGGACAGAAAAAACCCGAAAATTAGCGGGATAAGCATCGCGATACTAATCCCAAGAAATCTTGCGCTGGTTCATCAATTAGCGGGATAATTGGCCCCGCGCTGGTACGTGTGAACGGTCGGGATTAGAATCTCGAGTTTTTACATCCCATCATGCAATGCGCACATCACAACAGGAGACCTCTGCGAAGAGCTCCTTCACCTCTTTGGAGCACAATAACAACAGCGCGCGAACCACACCACTGACGCGTAAAAGACAATGGACAAAGGTAAGTGCTCGCAGGCAGTGATAGAGAAGGGCGCTGCGTGACCCAGTTTGCAGGCTTTGCTGTTATCTCTATCGGCAATTAGCGGGATAATTCGGTACGTGTGGACGCTCGCCAAATTAGCGGGATACCGATCGTGATCGCTATCCCGCTAATTTGGTACGTGTGGACGCTCGCAAAAAAACTCGGGATGAGCATCGCGATCGTCATCCCGCTAATTTGTACGTGTGAACCCGGCTAAAGAGGTGAAGGACCTCTTCGCAGAGACCTCGCTTTATATGTGCGCATTGTATGATGGGATATAAAAACTCGAGATTCTAATCCCGACCGTTCACACGTACCGGCGCGGGGCGAATTATCCCGCTAATTGAGGAACTAGCGCGAGATTTCTTGGGATTAGCATCGCGATGCTAATCGCGCTAATTGTCGGGTTTTTTTCTGTCCACACGTGCAAAAAACTCGAGATACCGATCGCGATGCAAATCTCGAGATTTGTTTCCCGCTAATTTCTGTACGTGTGAATCCCCCTTGTGATTCTATAATTCATTACCTCCGCCAAGGGAGGAGGTTATGTTTTTGTTACAGTTGGTTTGTTCGTTAGTTTGTCCGTGTGCAAAATAACTCAAAAAGTAGTTAAAGGGACATAGTCCCGGTAGTGTAGAGGGCGCTGTTGATGATACTGCCGATCACCGTTCGCATTGATACGAAGATTACCGAAGTTGAGCTGTCATCAATAGTAAAGTGCGTAGGTGTTGCTAAGTAACGTTGCCTTTGTTGTATTCTCTGCGCATCGCGCAGTCTGTAGTAATGCCAGGGTGCGTGCATATGTGCTTGTTAATATGACATCACAAAAGAAGTTTGCTAAAGCTGTCATCCCCCTCAGCCGAATCATGAGCCGAATTGTGATCGGACAACTGACTACAGTGGATCGGACTTCTTCGGACTCGGGGAAGTGGGCCAAAGCGTAAGCGCTAAAGAGGAGTCGATAGCGTAGGTCTCCATAGGAAACTTGCGCCGTGCGCCCGCGTACGCATTTGACTAAAACACGGGGACCATGCACCTTTAACAGCTTGGGATGAAACTTGCAGGAAAGGTTGGGAATGACACAAGTACCAAACGATTAACTTTTGGTAGTGATCCGAGAATTTTGGGGGAATTTATGAAGGATTTTTGATATTTTGGCAGGCAGGGTCAATGAACTTGCGAGTTCAGGCTGCGCGTATTTGAGGTTTGCATGCGCGCACTAAAGTGCATGCTCTAGTTTCTGCTGGTAGTGGGGCAGATATGTGAAAAAGATGCTCACATCCGGCGGAAAGTATGAAATTTTGCATATAGGGGTATTTTGGGGCGCTGATTTCAAAAATTGCCGGATCCAAGAGATCTGGCCACGGGGTCGGCCACCATTTTGAATTCCAATATGGCCGCCGTCAAAGATCCCTATCTTCAGTTCTGAATGACATAAGCCATTGGAATTTGATATATAAAAGCATGGTGATATGATGACTTCAATAACAGACTTATTTGATATTTCTGACAAGCTGCACGACAGCCGATTTGAATTTTTATACATAGTAGCCATGTTGGAGTGTTGAAAATCTCTATCTCGGGTTTGTAAATAAGGCTACCTGATTGAGCGCGCGTTTGTAACTGATTGAGTGCGCGCTGCTGTATTTACATTGTGACGTCAGTGAAAGGTGCATGGTGCTTCCTTTTTGTTGCACTTTTTGACATGCTCGTGAATGTTAGTTGTGGTGTTTGTCTTCCTAGCCACACTGGAATTCAAAATAGCAGGCATTGCGTTTGTCAGACACATCACATTATTTAATATTTTAACTCAGTATGTTAAAATACTTGTTTACACCTAATTTCAGCGTCACTCACCACTTAGAAATCGAGATACGGATTTTGAATATTTCGTCGAGGCGGCCATATTGGAATTCAAAATGGCGGCCATTCGATGTTTGTCAGACACTTCAAATCAATCTGTCATCTAATTCAATATGTCAAAACGCTCATGTGTACCAAATTTTGGTGCCACAGGCCATTCAGAACTGAAGATAGGGATCTTTAAATTTGTTTTGTGATGGCGGCCATATTGGAATTAAAAATGGCGACCGACCCCGTGGTCAGATCTCTTGGATCCGGCAATATTTGAAATCACCGCCCCAAAATACCCCTATATGCAAAATTCCATACTTTCCGCCGAATGCGAGCATCTCGACCAAATTTTGTTACATATCTGCCCTACTTACTATAGGGCGAGGCGCGCCATGCAGCTGAGGGTTTATGACGTCACAAAGGTTCCTATTTTGGGAAATCGGGCGACTTTCAGCACACAATGCTATAAGTACGTATGGGTGGAAGTCACTGATCTGAAATAAAAAATTTTAATGAAATGAAACGAAATGAAATGAAATTTATTCATATTCATCATAGTGGACATTATATCATGAATATACAGGGTATAACACATAGTGGACGTTATAAGCATATCATAACTATACAGAGTATATTATACAAACTATCGTGATATTTTGAGATGAATTATTACAACATGTACAAATGTGGAGGGGACTACTTAGAAGCACTGCTTGTTAACCCGTTCCATGCTAAATTCCGAAATGCCAATAGACTTAATACGTTGGCCACCAGGTTCCCGTACGAAACGAGTTAAGTGTAGTCCCCCTACAGATAATAGACAAAATAATATCAAAGATAAGGTGGAGTGGAAAAACGAAAACATATGAAGGGTTTGTTTGCAAAAACCGATAAGTCCATTTTTGAAGATTTTGAAGTACGATCTCTATCAAAAAGTACAAAATGATACCTTTTAAATGATATATTGGTCACTACATATAAAGGTATATTTTTGAAGTTATGGTCAAAAGAAGCAAAAATTTTTTTTATTATTCTCTTTATTTTTCTTGAACTTTAATCGCAAATATCTCCATTTGGCAAATATGGACTTATCGGTTTTTGCAAACAAACTCTTCATATATACATTATTTACAAGGGCACAATCATGAACTGTACTATGGATATACAGTAAGTCATGTAATGTTACAAAGCACATGCTTATGTACAAAGTGTTTACAGTGTACATTATATACCATTAGAATAATGAATGAAACAGAAGATAACCTTCCGAGTATCTCTGTGGAAGAACAAGATCAGTGGTGGAAATGAGCTGCATGCTTGGCGGAGGTCTGCGCTCTCAGAGTGCTTTTCTAGTTATGATTGTGATGGATAACGAGAATATCATCAGACATTGCCATTACAATCTTTTCTGCTCACTTCCACTTTTCCAGCTTCGAATATGATTGTTGCATCATCACCCAACCTGAGAGCAGTGATAAGTAAGTGATTAGACAACTATTTTTTTTTTTTGGTTCCAGTGGATGCAAATTCCATGTACTCATCTATTCCATCGTAGGACCATAAAATACATCTGTATATCTATATAAATAGAAATGTATACCTTTAAGCGGTCGAAGCTCGATCCAGAAACCCGTCCTGTTGTGGAGATAGTCACTGGTAAATATGACTGTGAGAGATATCGTCGAAGATACAAAGCTCGACTGCCGCAATACAGCCCGCTCCCTGGTACCAGTAAAATTTTTTATGATATCATGTTCATTCTTCCCGTTCTCTTGAAAGAAGCAGAGAAAATCGCCACCGTTTTCCAGGACAAGCGATTTAAACTTGACGGAAATGGCACTTCCCCTGGTAACTTGGAATTTCCAAAGATAATAAAAGTTGTCTGGGTAGTTAGAAGGATAATTGGGTGAGGTCAAGTTGAAAGAGTCATCTTCATCTAGCCAAATTTCCCCTGTGACATGAATGAAATTCAATGTATGATTCTGTATTATTACACACTGATATTGTAACTCATCGCGCTGTAACATGAAAAAGGGGGTAATAACAGTTGACTTTAAAATGATATCGAGACATTACTTATTTTTTTACTACGAAATATCTTAAACCGTATGGTAGCACTTGTTTTTATCACACAAGTTTACAAACTTTTTTCTTTTCTTCAGTTCTATGACGAGTGCAATATTGCGTGCAACTGAAATGCGCTCAAGTGTTAGTCCATAGATCTTTTTTTTTATCAACTTTATGGTAACGCCAGTAAAGTGAAGAAGCACTTAAAATTATGGGTAATTTGGAAGAAGTTTTAGATAGACTTCAATGATACAGTCAAGCCATTCAATTGCTTCCTAGAAGCTTAATAAATATTGAATAAAACGGAAGAAAGTCACATGATTTTAGATTTGCACATGATAATTCTGTAAGCATTGGTATGAGTATATAAAGCCGTCATAA
The DNA here is from genome assembly GCA_033980235.1 of Diadema setosum. Lineage (NCBI taxonomy): Eukaryota > Metazoa > Echinodermata > Echinoidea > Diadematoida > Diadematidae > Diadema > Diadema setosum. The sequence continues at coordinate 4,490,277 of CM067063.1, read as the reverse complement.
TTTGTACAGAAGTGATGTGAGATGCTGGTTTATCTCTTAATGGAGCTATGATACCTTCGTTATAACCTTCCAACATTTTTTTCCATTTTTTTTTTTTGGGGGGGGGGGGGGGTTGTCTTAAGGGTGGGGCTGCAGGTGTCCAGGAACTAATCAAAGACATTTTTTTTTTCATATATTCGCAAAGACTTTTTTTCGCGTGAAAATGATTTGAAATTTAAATTTCTGCATTCAACTTTGATGAAAACTGGTTTTGAGATAGCCGAGATAATATCCAAACCAAGAGATCGTAACAAAGGAGGGAACAATTTTATTAGGATCGCTTCATTTTACTTTGTTTAGGATATCTCAGCCATTTCAGAGCCGATTTTCATCATATATACTTTGAATTCCTCTGAGAATTGTATATGGTTTTATTTTATTTTTGTTTTTTACATTTCATAAAGGACTTTTTAAGAGTCTGGCCAAAAATCAAAAGCTGAATCCTCACCTCAATCAATAATGCATCATCTCTTTTATGTGTTAGCCTGGTTGTTATCCAAAACACAACTTGAAATGATGTGAAATAAAATTCATTTTCACCACTAGCAAATTGTTTGCCCATCATAAATTGGCTGTCTCAAATGGTCCGATTCTGGTACATAGATTTCAGAGCTCGTAGTGGTTTGAAGGAAATTAAATGTTCTGATCGAATATCGATTTATTGTGATATTGCGATAAAAAGTTATTATGATATGGAAAAGTATATATGTAAAACAAATCTGAAAGAAAAGAAATTTATGAAAAAGTTGTTACATTTTAATAAATGTTTCTGATTGTGTTTTCTTGTGAAATGATTTGTCAGGTAATTTTCTGACACTTTGAAAAAATTTGCAATTTATAATTGATTTTTGTAACTGTTTGCTGTTCTTATTGTATTTAGAATGGCCAAGAATATCATGTGTTAAATCTGCATGTACATACATATCTCTTTTTGTATATATATATATATGTGTGTGTATGATATTATTTAATAAAGGAACCCTGTGGAAGGGGAAAAAATAATTTATTGTGATAGTATATAAAAGATGCTTAATTCCCGCATAAACATGACTTCCTGTGCTTCATTTGTGATAATGCTGCTTCACTTTCTTCTCTAAAGAGAAAAAAAAACACTCGAAGTAGGATAAAACTTTGCCTACTTTTACATGTCATTAGAAAAAAATAAAAAAATAAGGTAAATGGCCATCAAGCTCACCTGGAATTTGTACTGCCGTCACATTTATTTCTACTCTCCTCTGATATCTCGTGGGAGACAACGTCCGAAGATAAGTTATCCGAACAGTGTTACTTAAAGTAGTCACCGGTGCAGGAACTGTATTTCCACTAAAAGCAGCAAGTTTTGTGAGTTCTCTTGCGTCTTGATAATCGACACTGACATCTTCTATACGAACAAAGTCAAGTCCGGCGGGTAGTAAAAATAAATCGAAGGAAACCTGAATTCGCATCTCTTCGTTGGTAGTTACATTCCACGTTGTTTTTGTAGAGACATCCCTTATTGTTAGTCTCAGAGTTTCTGTCACGTTTAGAAATTCTGAAACAAACAAATAATCAAAAAAAAAATATCCACATTAAAATGAGAATGTCAGGTTAAAGGTATATGCAAATTAAACTAAAAAAAAATAAAAATAAACATGATATGAAATTCAGGGCTTCCAGCCAATTTTACATTTCATACGATCGTGAAGTATAGGGACACGATTACAATCATACTTATAGCATACCTCTATGATATTTGCTTCACTGTATGTCTTGTAAAACTTACATAATTCAGTAGTAATTAAGTACTGGAGTGCATGGTACACTGGAGTGTATAGTACAAATGCAATCTAAAGATGCAGTTATTCTCACATAGAAAAAGCTGAATTTACGTGAAGATGTCAATAATTTTTGACCCAACCATTAACAGCTTAAACGTTATCCCCATTGTGCGTCATGTCAATTAGCATCAGTTTGAACTGCATTTCCGACAGGCGTATCACATGCGTAGATTATTTTTACAGAGTTTAATGAACAGTTACCTTAAACTGATGAGAGTATACATCCATGGAAATACGAATTTGATATCCGTTTCTGAATATATTGATATCCTGTGGGTTTTTTTTTTCTCCTGATTTGCAAAGTGTTATGTGATTATACAGTAAGTAGAGCCTATCAAAGCGTGCAATTACCAATAGTCGTTGTGTTACGCATATCATGTACAAATTTCATATTTGAAACGTTCTACTGGACTTCATCATATCAAATCTAATGACGTTGTTGATGAAAAATAATGATAAAAGTCTTACTTGGTAACTCTACACTCGGATGAATAGACCAGGCGAAAACCAGAATCCAGGCACATAGGCATGATAGGTAAGCCATTTCACAAGAAGTCTGATGCAATCACAAGATCTGAATTCCAACAGACTGACAGTTGACTGATGAGCGCTTCGTTCGTGTCTGGTGCCGAAAGTAGTTGACTGCATGTTGTGAGTCGATCAGTGCTACTGCAGTATTCAATCAAACGTTCTCGTTTCCCGTTGCCGCAATCTTGTTCCCTCCCTTCTTGTTATTTTCTCTCTTATGTTTCCCTTTATATGACTCAAAGCGCCAAAGCGCTCTCAAAGCGATCATTATGGATAATAATGTTAGTATTTAAGTAGTTGCATCATTTACTTTAAGACTAGACGTAATGCCCTCCTATACCTTGGCTGTATCATTGCATTGCATCGCTCTGCAAATAAGTAATCAAATTCGACTCTTCGACTCAAAACAGACTCTTCCCCTAGCCTATTGGACAATACTGTCCGTAATTAGTGCCAGAATATCAGTTGAGTAAATGTTTCTTTTGAGAAAAAGTAGATTGAAATTCATGGTTTATGGATACAAACTGACTTACAGTATGCTTATAGAGAATACCAATGCTCAAGTCACCATGACAACCTATACTTCAATTTTGAATTTCGGTATACACACGTATACATGTATATTCTTGATTCTTTTAAAGTGACATTGTCAATGCTGACCAATTGATTGATTCTTGTAAAGGGTTTTCATGTACACTTCGAATGACTGGAAAATGGTATAAAAGTGAGATAAGAAAAAGAACGTCAGACGGAAGAAAAATTGGCCTACCAGCAATTTTTCTTCTTTATAGTGTGTAAGGGTGCTATATAAATGATCCGGTTGTATTGTGTTGTATTGTATTATATTGTGTTGTATTATATCATGCTTGAGATAGGAGAGGTACAGGGCTCCTTCAGAGAACTCCAAAAGATGAAATCAACTTTTTTTTTTTTTTGGCCTACACAAACCCATAATTATAGGGTGATGGTGTTACTTGCCTTTATACAATAGTTTTAGTTACATAAAAAAAAATATATATATATATATATATATATATATGACCAAACTACTTCCTTATTGACTTTTCTCCCCTGATTAATGACAGGTCACGACGCAAGTTGTGTGCCTGTGCAGTTAAATGTCTATCCATATCACTTTAAACATAATAATTTTACTCTAACAATGTCCAAGGTAGAGATGGAAGTAACCATGATCAATTATGATTCTGACTACTGTTGATGACAAGTGGCAATTTTCTCATGCAGCGTCATGCAAGATCGTATGTCATGGAAAAGTAGGGCACAATGTCACATCAGTTTAACTAAAGATTATGGAACTGATATAAAATTGTCAAGACTCTGATGTGGTGGTCTACGACTTGATATTTGTCTCGACTATTTATTATCCTCGCCTTAGGCTGAAAAAGATATATTAGATATTAAAATCAGGGTAATCTCCTGTTTAAAATGCATAGACATTTTCCATGCAAGGCGGAAGTAAGACTCGTCAGTCACATCAGTAGGAAAACTATCCACATCATTAACAAATAGCACAAGTTTGGTTTTGTTAGTCTTACAAATACAAGTACTATTCAATTCTCTTTGCATTCGTTTCTATTCAGAACTGTAAAGTGGCATAATTGTTTGAGTGTAGTTTCAAGATGTTTTGCTTTCTAGTTAGCATGGGTTAGCATCTATTCAACACCAAGGATGTCCTCTGCCACTTTTATTATGTTATCCTTTCTGTAATATGCCCAGGAATTTAAACAGTGTGTACAACTCTTTCATTGCCCATGCAATGGCAGTAATAACACGCACATTAACAGAAGAATTTTAAGGAGCATTTTGACAATAATCCAATGGAAAAATTATACTTTACCACGTAAAACATAACATACAGTATATTTTTCTGTGTACATGCCAACGTGCAGACTTTTATTCATGCATTTTGAAAAATACAATAATACCACGGGATTTTGAATTTATAGACACAACACCAGCCTACGTAATACTTCATTGGCAAAGAATCTTTAGTATTGATATGGCATGCAAAATAATATTTATCTGGAAGATTATCTGAAGGTATTCGTATTAGGCGTACCTTGTAACTATTGAATTAATCTACTTGATGGAACAATTTCAGCATTTATACGTACTGTTGTGGGATTGCATTTGAAAGCATTGATTCGTTGTCAACGCTCAACGATTTCTCATCTGAGGGATTCAAGTTTTAACCTTTTACAAGATAATTAGAAACCACAAGAGCACACGATTCTGAGAGGAATTCAGAGTGTATTTGATGAAACTTTGTTTTGAAATGGCTGAGATATCCAAAAACAAAGTGGTCCTTATAAAAGGTGGGACCCTCCTTTTATTAGGACCACTTTGTTTTACTTTATTTTTTTTAATATCTAAGCCATTATTTTTATCAAATAAACTTTGAATTCCTCTTAGAATTGTATGCTTTTAAATTTTTTATAATTGTTTTCTGATTATCTTGTAAAAAGTTCAAACCTTAATCTTTAACCCACTCTGTGCCAATAATTCAATGTGTACAAATTTTACACACGAACATGTGGAATGGTAATTTATGTCATGAATGTGGCACGCAGGGGAATGGAAGGACTCAACTAACTCTGTGAAAAGTTTGTTATTAAAAAAGTATGTGATTAATAAAGTTTTCTATTGTCCTGTATTCAATTGAAATGGCAAATCAAGAAGACTTCGAACCATAGCATTATATAGCTCGAAATTTTCAGTGTAGAAAATACCCTGGATTAAGGAGAATTTAATATAATATCATCTACTTTCTCTCACATTTCAATTAAAAACAAAGGAATCAAATACTTTTTTCTTTGTCAAAAACGAATTTTAGGAAGAGGGAAGCACTAAACAAACACGAACTGTGAATAATACAGCTGATTTGAAAATTATTAGTAGGCTATGGATATTTAGATTTCTCTTTTACAAAGTTTTTATTTCATTTCACCTTTTCTACTTTGACATCCATTATCACTGATGTGCATGCTACGTATACTTAAACAGTTTCAAAAGAGGTCACTTTTCAAATTACGGTAAATGCTTACAGTGTGTTGTTATTGATTTGATTTCTTAACATTTATCTGAATGATACAGTGTGGTGTCCCAACTTCATTCCATTAAATGATGTATTTCCGGACTTACTGAAATTAATGAAACGGGGCCATCACAGCCAGTGACTATTTTGTCAGTGCAAACAGTGGTGTAATTAACTCACTGGAATATGACCGACGTAGTTTGTTTGATTTTAAGGCAATTACTTCAACTGCCATTATCTGCAGTTAATTCTACACTTCTCTGATACCTCATCGTTTTTATCATGTACAACTTTGCAAGGCCTTTGAACAAATGTTGAATACATTTCTTTAATCCGACCGATAAAAAAAAAAAAATATTGATATAATCGAGAAATTTAATAGAAATCCATGGTGACGCACTTGACATAAATCAAAAATTTTCTCAATATTTTACGTTTGCTATAAAGTTTGTAATGCCTAACCAAATACTTATCTATATCCTTCATTCAATTCCTCTTAGACTTTTTTTGTAGACTTATCACCTAGTGATGCATTGTGATAATAATTTATACTTCACATATATATTCTTATGTCATTGCGACTGTTCGTGTCGAGCTAGGTGAAATCGAGTACATGCATCAGTTTATCACATTTCAGTGATTAGGGTCTATATTATCTTGTCTATGGTGTCTATTCATATATTTTGTGAGTGTAAACTTGTGCCACAACTACAACTATCTATCTATCTATATATATATATATATATATATATATATATATATATATCTGTGTGTGTGTGTGTGTGTGTGTACATGCATACATACATACTTAGTCATCTACACGCCACGGACCATGAGCCATCTCTTACTTTCTTTGTTTGTTTGTTTGATTGGTTGGTTGGTTGGTTGGTTTTTAGGTGACGCCAAGTCAGGGATGCCAAGTTAAAAAAAAAATTTATAAGTGAGATTTTCATGACTCGGCATCTCGGCATGCGAATGTGCGCGCGAGCGAGGGTGTGGGAGGGGGTTTTCCCCCCTGTGGCCTCCCACGGTAGGGAGCTTTTTCAATTTTGCGATCAGGTGCATACTTAAAGACCTAATAAAATGGTTTTGGCATTTTTTTCTCAATGATGTAATAATATTAAATGTTAAATTCTAAGTAATTCTATGGTTGTGCGGGGTTTTTTACTGTTCTGAATTTTGTTCTATATTTGTTAACATAATGGATACAATTTCCTCGGTTTTGGAAAACTTGCTATACTTTCACCGCATGCGGCGCACTATCACTTTTAAATTGTGATGACGTCTAATTATAAAGAACGGAGTCGTTCACGACCAGTCTAGCCGTAGCCAGCGAGCTGGCAAGGCTATGCTAGCGCAGCCCAGCGACGTACAGCCGGGGCGCGGCCGGCGGCACTGTACTGGCTAGCGCTGGCGGGGAAGCGAGCTAGCGAGCGCATAGCAGGTGCTGCGCTGCACTATTGTCATTGGCTAAGCCTTTAGACAAAAGAATATTTAATGAACTGTATCGGATTTAAAGCCCGTCTGCACTAGTCATTATTTTGATGCCAGAACTTTTTTTGTAAAGAGCGCCATCTATCAAAACTTCCGGTGGCCGGGTTACATCCACGGAACTCTAGTCGAAACTCTAGTTCTGTGGTTACATCGTTATTTTATACTGTGGCTGGCTGCGCTGATCGCCGCCTGCCGGTCAGCGCACGATCTCACAGCAGCTTGTGCGCATACGCAGAGCCGAGAAAACACACACAAGCAGTGCATATTATGGTGGGGTACCGAGAGCCCAGCCCGGCCCGCCCGGCGCGGCCTCGATCTTTCGGCCGATCGCGAGAGGGAACGGGTTACTTGTCGCGAGAGAGATCCACGACAATCCACTCACTCAGCCCAATGACCTACTCACCAGCGTAGCGAGCAGAAAAACATCGCTGGGCGGTGAATTACTAGTACTGTAATGTGGCCGTCGGTTTCTTCGTCGGGCCAGCGAGCTGGGATTTGTAACTTCTGAACTATAATTATTCGCCTGATTATGGGTTGGTCAATTACGATGACATGTGATTAGTGATCGCATTTAGTTTGTTGGTTGTCAATTCCAGCTCGTAAATAAACGTAGCACAGCATGAACACGTATTGTACCAACGATCAATCACATTTCCACGAAAATTTATCACCCACCTCGATCTCCGCGGTATCCTATCTCCCTGTGTAGGCGATACACCGATAACGGTTTCGCTATACCTCACTTTCCCGTACGTTTTGCATAGTTGATTTTGTGTTGTTTATTTTTTCATTACATGTACAGTTGTATATCATAATCAATGTCAAGGCCCTACGGCTACAACTGTACAAATGCATGTAAACATGAATCACATGCATAAATATGAATATGTCAATAAATAAAAAAAAATAAACAGTCCAGGAACCAAAACAGTAAAGATCGAGAAGGACGACTAAAACCCGTGTCCATGAATGTTACTGAAGATGGTCGATAGTAGGTGGTTGAAGATAGTAAGTCCTTATAATAATGATGATAGTAACAATGAGGATGATAATGGTGATAATAATAAGAATAAGAATAGTACCGGTAGTAGTATTAGTAGTACAAGTAATTGTATCAGCAGAAGCAGTAGTAGTATAGTAGTGACAATAATAATAATGATACAGTAATAATAATAATGATAAATTACTTCATGAAGCGTTGAAATCCAATCTGCAAAATGCTCTTAATCAGTCTTGTCACAGAATAACAAATCTAATGGACAAGTATTTCAGAAATGGCAACTCTGCAACATACATAAAACCAGGCCTCGGTGGATTCCATCTCCCTGTTAAAAACAAACCTCTTGAAATTTGCGCAGCAAAGGCTACCAAATAATACAGAAATTGCCTGAAAGAAGCAAGTGAAAGGCTTGCATAGAAACTCATTATGAAGGAGTCCTTGGGACCATGGAAATTACAGTATATCCAGCGAAATTGAAGGTTTACACAGAAAATGTTTTCAGCTGAATAACTTATGAAAGCATCGCACCAAGGAACAACATTTTAGGTATTTTTACACCGAGATATAGGAGATTCAGGTGTATTACTCTTTATCTTTTGCCAAACACACATCTCCAGAAGGATCAGACCACAAAGGACTTAGTTAGGCCAGTAGGCAGGTGCATATTGCCAATTCTGAATTTGTACCCTTGCAAAACTTTTCATCCGTGAGCACTAATGATTCGTAATGAATTCAACTTTATAATTTCGTCCCTTTGCACACTGACTACTTACAGTACCATCCAAAGATAATGTTGCAGAAAATTTGATTCAAAAGACGGAATCCATGCACAGGTGCAGGGTTAGAACTTGGTTTATCCCGAAGCTCAGACAAACATTACATGAGCCCTGTCTATAGCTTTAGGGTTGCTAGGGAATCCATGATTGTAGAAGTGAACTCAATACGAACGTTTATTGAGCCGTCACTAAGGTTTTGTCAGTATACTAACAAATAACCAAAAGGCATGTACACCCCACATGAGGCCAGTAATGATGTTCAGTAAACAACAGGTGTAATTCTGCTGGAATATCATCACAAGGAATATTTGTCATGTGGATAGATGCATGATACACACAATCTAATACAATATGTATACGACATACAGTGCTTTCCTGATATTATAGGTTTTGTGTATTCTTGAACAAAGGATCTCTACTTTGTCCGAAACTTTGACCGAAATGTCCGACCCTTTTCAGCAAATATAATCTGCGCTGATTTTCAAGACAGTAATCGTCTTAGCAAAAAGTCCCATGAACTGTCATCACTCGGGGAAGAAAAAATGTCCATAAATTTTAATACGTGTACACAACTAAAATTGTCTACTGCTTGTGACAGGATAAATTTCGGAATGTATACCGTGTTATTAGTGTACTGCATATTGTATGCAAACTTCTGCAACAAAGGATCTCCATAGCAACCCTTTGCGAGCAACCAATTCTAACCCTGTATTCTATCTTTTGGATCCAAATGTTTTTGACACAGGTTGAATAGTCTCTGTCACGGTGCAGGTAAGGAAATATTCATAAATTTGAATACATTATGGAAATGGTCTGTTCGAATACAACTGTACGTTACAAAATGCTCTGCTGTCGTGCGGGTTGGCAAATAAAACGCCGAAATTCCCTCTACAGATCAATTAGCAAATTCTCAATAACCTCAAAATAAAAATAAAGTGGTCATATCGTATCGATAAATGTATCTTTTTGTGACCTGTATAGTCGGATGTCGTTCGCAATGTTTCTACATGAAATGCGGGCTACTTGTGATTAGGAATTCTGACCTTAGTGTGGTAACTGAAATAGTCGAGCAAGACATGGCTTAGTGTTCAAATTTCATGCATACTTCCAATGATTCCTAGACCAATTCGAGAGCTTGTTTCCAGCTCATAAGGTGTTTTCTCCAACATTCAGGAGGAATTTCAGTCAGAACTCTGAATTCAACTATTTTTGACAGGTTCTCTGAGCTGTTTCTGCCACTAAGCAGGGACGAAAATATAACTTGAAATTCATTACAAAACTGGTCTAGTACACTATGCAGGTGAGTGGAACAAAGTGGAACACAAGATTTGTGAGTATTGATGTCGGACTCAGAAACGAAGTCGCGTTTCCTTAACGAAGTCGCGTTTCCTTCTTTACCAGAGTTAGTTGCATAAATCTCAGGACACCTAGGACAGAAAAAGAAACGAGTGATTGTTTCCTTCTTTGCTCTTTGTGTTTATTGTGAAACTGTTTCAATACACATGTATAGTACCATGGTTATCATGTACAAATGCTAAAGGGATAGGATTAGCTTGTGCTAATGTGAAAACCAACCACAGAGAAAAATATATTATCAAAACGAGATCTGTAGGAAATACACCAAACACTCACTACCACAATTAATGTATGTGTAGGCATAATGACAACACACCAACTTACATTATATATTTCTTTCACCATCCACTGCACAGGGATTTTGACAAGGGTGAGCACATCCCGTTTGCATGTAAATCTTGCACATATTCTGTCTTGTATATTTTGGGGGATAAGAGGCTTTGCCATTTTCAACCTTCAAATCCGTGATGATGTCGAGTTGCGAACTTCACAGTCTACATCAAACCAACAGTTTATCATGGAGGTAGGAGATAGACCGCCATGTGTTGATATAGAGAAGCATCCCACCTCACGAACTATAAACCCTGTTCTGTCAATGAGGATGTGCATATCATATTCATATATATTTTGTTGGCAGAATGTGCATACAAACGTTTTAGCATAGGGATGGGGTGAAACAAAGTCTAAATAACTAGTTACCGCAAGATGGAGGCATAATAAGTAGCTTTGCAGACAATAAAAATACAAAGAAAATGTTTAAAAATATCTGCAGCCTTTGCAGACAATAAAAATACAAAGAAAATGTTTAGAAATATCTCCATCCAATACGTATACACATATCGGTAAAATGTCTTGTATAATTTTTTTTTCCACATGTAGTTTTATACATGTATCAGCCACAAAGGAAGTTCGTCATCTCTGGCGTGTTCTGTTAGATTTACTCACCTATTCAGCATTTTACAATATCACTAGTGTCTTGAAATGAACATAATGTCTCATACAGTAATTGATACCTGCATATAAGTGCATAAAGAATCACTCATGCGTAATAGATAGTAGGCCTACAACAAAGGGATACTTCACTATGTTACATGTACTATGAGCACACATCTCATAGAATAATCGTAAGACCTAACCAAACTAAGAGCAACCAGTGTCGTCTATTGAAAGTATGTTGCAAGATCCAAGATACAAGGAAAATGGTTGTGGAAGGAGTATAAAGTTCGACCCTATAACCATCTCGGTACCCTTCGACCTCCTGATAACCTACATAGTGCCCGTTAGCAGATGAGTACCGTACTCGGTTCTAATGGCCCAGACAGAACAGGAGGGAACCACTCTTCGATTGCCAGCGCCCAATTTGTCGTGCTGCCAATGGACGTACAATGTATGTGCGATATGACGCGTGACGGTATGATCTGTTGCCCCTGTCTGCGGCCCAGGCGTGCTGGTTCTCCAGGTTGTGGCAAACGATGTCGAGTACAGCCGGGTCCAAACAGAGGCGACGGAATCGTGCAGAGAGCGAGTGACACTGCATGTTAGCTTTTCTGCAGCATTTTTTCTCTACGTCATGCGCCATCTCCCTGCACCGCCCACATTTGCACCATGGAGGCACGGCTTCTGGCTCTGGCTCTCGTGGCGGCTGTGGCGGTGGATGAACAAACTGCTCGAAGAAATCTTCGAATAGTCCAGCTGTCCTTTTCAAGTTCGTGATGGCCAGCTCATTGACTTGATCCCTGGTGAGCGCCTCCACCTTGGCCTACGCATGAGAGACAGAAATAAATAAGAAAAATAATGAAACAAATTCTGCCTACAGCTGTACATCAAAAGTACTGTAACACAAAATGGGCATGCATTAATTCATTGACTGTTGATTGTTTGTTTTTGTTTGCATGTTGGTTGACTAAACATCATAACATTCAATGGTAGATGATATTATCATGTATTAAGACTTGTTGCTGCAATAAAGGATGCCCATATGCTGACCCTAAAAGCTTGTTCGAGCTCATGCGATGCTTGTCCGAGCTTCAGGAGCAAGTAGGAGCATAAAACGATATTGTGTCTCTTGTGTCCAGTATTGTTTGTTGCAGGTTCTAGAATTGTTGTCAATGCTAATGAACGGGTTTCTCATGTATTCAGATTGTATTTTTGTAAACAAATAATGACAACCCAACAAACTTTGTCCACGCTCATGTGAAGTTTGTAACAGCGTCGTGAACAAGGAAGATTACATATTCTGACTGTCTGTGACAAGTTCTTCGAATTGTTGTCAATGAGCGCATGGAAGGAAACAAGTATAATTGTGTAAATCTGGATACAGTACGAAAATGGTTTATGGAGCAGATTGCAAGTTTCTCCTCCAAATTCAATACGGTCTGTGGGAAAACCAAACCACGTCTTATCAAACCCCACAAGCCACAGGCGATTAAATTACCACTATAAAACATTGTCTTTGGACTTATATGCTCTAGGCGTCACATTAGTATGATGGTTTTATGGCAAATACGTTTCTAAAATATTTTATGTTGAGTATATGGGTTCAGGTACATAATTTTGTCAGTCAACTTAATCAATATTTGTGAGTCAAATCATGTAGAAAATCTTTCATTGTACCAATATATCTTCCATATTGTAATTCATTTAGCAATGCATCAGATTTTCTTGAGGTAACCCTGAATCTTTGGTCATTACTAAACTACAAGATACAATGTAACACGACATATCAATTTATCATATGAATTGACAAAATTGTGCTAACTAAACTGTGTTGCAACCTTTCCAAATTCATACCGAAATCGAACAACTGATGAGCCCTACATGTACAAAACTTGTACACTGTATATGTGGCTTCATAACAAACTTCAAGCTTCAAAAAGTCTACTATTTTTCAAGTGCATCCACGATTTCCCTGCAAACACATGTCAAGGTAACCAGAACTATTTCTGCTATTCCTGTTACCATACTCTAAAGGTAGTTAGGTGAAGATTCGATGAACAGAAGTAAATGGGAGGCTTCTTATTTTAATGTCCTATTGACTTCACAGCAGCAAATCTTTATCAATGCTTCAGTGTAACTAAATGTATGTAAACAGGATTGAAGAGAAAAAAGAGCAACAAACGCTTCTCTCCCTGTCTCCTCTTTCCCCTGCCATGAACAATTCAGAAAAAAATACCCCCCCCCCCCTCCTTTTTCCCCTAGCGTGAATGACGAGAAAGAAAATCCGCAAGACTTCCTCGAATTCTTGAAGTTCTTTTCTGTCTCTTTTTTTCCCCTCGCACATGAAAGATGCAAAACACACACAGACCCAAGACAGAGACCACTACCATCAGCAAAACAAAAACACCAACTAAAGAGACAGAAGTGCTAGACAGGGGTGGGCCTGGGAAGGGCTACCGACAAAGGAACACGGCGCGCACAAGCATTCTTTCGTGAGATCGTATTACAACTGGCACCTGGTCATGGCCTGGGAACAGCGCCAAGAGTATAGTCTTGTCACAGACCCCAATTATTAGACCTGGTAACATGGTGCCCAATAGGGTTACAGCTCGTTATTCCAAAGGTTTGTCATTCCGAAGGCTCTTCAGTCCGCAGATTCGTTATTCCGAAGATTTGTTTTTCCAAATATCATTTCGGATTAACAAATCTTTGGAATAACGCCACAAATGTTCAGATTGATGAACCTTTTTCATTTTCGGATTAACGAACCTCTAGGTATTGGGAATACGTGTGTTTCGGAGTAACGAACCTTCAGAATAACGAACCTTCAGAATATCAAACATTCATTATGTTTGTTTGAGGTATATGTACATTGTACATTGCTCTAGTTTATTGAGATTTGCTACATCCACCTTTGAAGTTTTACCCAATTTTACCCAAAGTCTAATCAAGTGATTATCCCACCTTGCTTCACCCTTGTGCAAAGTTTAGTGAAATTTGCTTGATCCAGTCTTGAGTTTTAATATCACACAGTGAATTTTTAGAATTTGACCTTGACCTTTGACTCTTGCCAATTTTACACAAAATGTTATCAAGTTAGTGCCCTATCATATTTTACCCTTGTGCCAAGTTTGCTGAAATTTGCTCAATACAGTCTTGAGTTATTGCATAAACTGTTTTAGATGACCTTCACTTTTGACCTACGACCAATTTCTAATGAAGTGATTGCTCAATCATACTTCACAGTCGGACTATGTTTGGTCAAATTCCGCTCAGTATTACTCAAGTTATCGCGTATACTAAAGTAGACAGACAGACCTACAACCCAAAAATATCATGCCTCCAGCACCCATCGGACAGAGGAATAAAAAGGATTCATGGTCAAATTTGTGGGCATTTTATTGTCAATAAGCCTAGGTGCATAACAATGATAATTTTTAGTTTGATACTCACCTGACTTGGTTCAGGAGGGTCTTAGAGTTGATCGGTGAAAACAACAATCCTCTGCGCAGAGGAGCTCTCCTAGGAGCTGTAAACACAAACAAAGCATACTTAATTAACCACATGTACATGTAATGCAACAAAGTCATAATTACTTTCAATTATGACATATATTTTCCGAATGAGTGTCAGTAAATGACATTTTCATGTCGAGTCGAGTACAAAATTTTACAGTTTGATCCTAGATTTTTAGAGTCCTAGTTATCAACGAGCAAGGTAGCACAACACTCCTAGACAGAACACATCAGTATGTATTATGGTCAAGAAAATTCTCAGGGATATTTAAAAAAAAAAAAATGTACCCAAAAATATTTATATGCTAATTGGCTGAAAAAAAGTGCAGATATAGGGTGTTGCAAATGCTCTTTTACACACAATTTGTGATCACAATATTGTCTTTTTAATATGGATGGGAATAACATATTGAAAAGGCAATCATTGTACAGTGCATTTACCATGAAAAGTATGATGTGTGGCAAACAGCAGCAATGATCTTGAGTATAATACAGTGTACTTCTCAAAAAGTAAAGGTTACAAACATTCTTTCACAACAAACTCCTAAAATTGAATGGTAATTGGTCAATGGGTATACACTGTAGGACACACTGTGTAGAGTATAGAGTACACATGTATTGTTCCTTTACAATGTAGCTGAGGGATCACACTCTTATCAAAGCAATGGTTTTAAGAGTTTTAATAAAATCAATTGATTTGTATACCGGTATACGAAATAAAAATTTTTTTTTCTGAATAATTCACAAACTAAACATCCTCTGGTATACTAAAGGCAGTATTCTGACCAAAGAAAACATGTTTTTTTTTATGTTTTCTCTGAGAGGAACATTTGGATCAGTTGGATGGCCATTTGCATTCTTTCATTCCTTATTCAGAACATTGCTTCCAATGCACAAGTTATTTCAGCTGGCATTTTTCCTCTGAGATACGAGGCCGAAGATATCTTGGGCTGCAGAACTTTAAATAACACTAATTTTGCTGATGGTAAACTTCCACTATAGCAGAACATTTCTGGAAAGAAATAACAGGAACAATGAGTACCGGTATATAACTTGATGTTTCCAGCAGGATACATCCTAAATACTGCATGCTATTTTATGGGTAAAATCAGCAAAAGACTCAAGAAGTCAGATGAATTCACAGCACTGTTCGTTACAAGGTATCCAGAAATTGGCCAATCATGAGCTATTTTCCATGTTTGGTGTTAGATATCAGCATATCTATCCAAATCAAAATAACTCATCCCAATGTCATGACTGCTTTAGTTGACCAATAAAGGTCTTGAGTTTGAACTTACTTAGTAACTGTAAGTCACCTTTTTTTTTTTGTATCACCGAACAGATGATAAGGAGGTTTGTGTATGAATACATTACACTATTCATGTACTGTGTCTTCAGAGGCAACCATCTACTATTAGCCACTCGGGAAAAACAAACTGTATGGGGGAGGGCTATTGACAGGCTTAATGAATATTCCAGAATAGTCGGCATCTCTGGGTTTATAGGATATTTTTGTTATCCATCCCGACAGGATTATGCTGTAAGAACAAACAATGATCACAAAATAAATTTCGGACCCTATCAATACTACAATGTACACTTCAAGAAATCTCACTTGAAGTATCTACATGTACCGGCTGGCCCAAGTCTTGAGTCCTTGGGAGTTCGAGACGTATCTGGACAGAGCTTCCTGCAGGTAGATCTTCAGCAGTAGTTGCTCTGAAAAACATATGAACTGACAGCTTGTACTACACAATATAACCAAAGACATCTAACTTTGAAGAAAAATTAAATCTCATTGTTATTCCACACAATGTATTTCCATTGGCACAAAATTCCAAGAGTGCCTTGAAACATTGACATCGCCTTAGGGCTCTGTTAGACACTGTAGCTGACCTCTGTGTGTAAAATACCTTTTTAATCAACCTGCAGAGCATGCAAAGAGTAAGGTTTCCATACAATCAAAATAGTCCAGTGGACATTATGGATTCTGAGGTGATTGACAATGCACTACATATTTCAGAGGAGCACAACCTCAAAGAAGACAATGCTGTACAATGTTTGTCAGCAACTGCAGAGGTGGAGATGGTTTCTGTCTGTGATGTTGTGCTATCAGCTGCAGAGGCTACAAGTAAGTCAGATTATTCTGATGACCGAGAACTAACACAAAGAAGATGCACAGGGGCAAATAAGTTTATACATCTTGTATACTTTATGCCCAACATCAAGGTAAATCAAGGCAAGAGCAGTACAGCATAAAACATAATGTTAGTTGGATACCATGCATACAAATGTACTGTACCCCAGACTTTTCATATCACATTAGTGAATATTATATGAGAGGTTTCAGCAGCACACTAAAAACATGTAGTCTGTCCCCTTTATTACCAATCATGCAGCAATGACCATGTTGAAGAAAGATGAAAATCCCAATAGGTTACTGTAAAAGATTTCTGTGAAATAATACACCATACTGCATGGCCCGGTAGCCTACTGAGATGGTATGACAGTGCGCTAGAGTAGCGTGCGACTGTGCTTTCGTACCAGTAAAGGTGGATGAGACATGGAATTCTTTCATTTCATAAACTAGTGTAAAATGCAATTTCAATTTAACCGATTTCCATGAATTCCAAACCACTGTTCACGCATCTTTGGGGGCAGATCTACATAATAATCATAATATTGGCTACCCTTTCATGGTATACCAGACATACAAGTATTGCATTCAGCTTGACGAATATTACACTTGTCCATCATGCAATATTCATCTGGCTTCACATAATTGATCAGGTATACCACTCAAGGACAGCCAATTACTCCGCTACAAAGCTATCTTGACATCAAGAAATCAGTATTTCTACTACACTGTATATTGATATTATGATGGCAAAGAAAAGGCGCTGAATTTGATGGGAGTGTACATTGACGTGTAGGGTCTGTACAGTGTAAATGTATGAAATAGCAGTTTTGCATGTGTGACAATTATACATTGTACAAATGTGCCTGTACCTTCCTTTTGTTCTGGCCTTGTATGTCCAATAATGCCCACAAATCAAATCAATTTATTCTGATATGCTCTCTTTGACCTTGGCCATTTGATGTAAAAAACACCCAAATTTTCTCATTTTAAATCTTAGTAAAATTGGTGTCCAGTTACTGAGCCCCAACTGTCCTTAGTTGTTTTATTATACAACCTACCGAAACAGGGAACTACAACTGTAACCATACTCGAAAAAGTACAGTACAGGTACCTACATGTATGAAAGGCATAATGAATTATGTCTACGTCTTTCATACAGTCCAGCTCGCAATGCAACGGCGCTGGCAACTAGGTGCAAGTGAGCTCACAAAATCTGACCAACGATAGATTGTGCAATCCTGCAGCCAGGGCCTCCAGTCAGTCCAAGGGTTTGAATACCAAATCTTTATTTTTGTAACCAGTGGAGGTGCTGCCTGCAGGATTGTGCGATAAGTGGTAACCCATATCCCATGGAGGCACAGGCTGCAGGTCTGCGCAATCTATTGCCGGTCACCATGTGAGTTCAATTGCACCCAGTTGTCTGCAACGTTGCATGCAAGCTGCCCTGTATAAGACTTTTGCTACAACTGTACATGTAGTCAAGCATTTTATTACCATAAGGTTTTGTACGACCAAAAATTATTTTCAATAGGCCTAGCTGATGTAGATATATACTACACGATGTGCAGAAAAATATTCCTTCAAATTTCATGCTCTTTATTGAGTTTTCATGAAGTCCAACACAATGAGTGATGAAAGCTCCAGATGCGTTATCTCTCGCACATAAATCTTTGCTAGTACTAAGATAACTAGACGGTAAGAGTTACAGATCTAACGTTAGTACTACAGTCAGCACTAGTAGTCTAGTAGTAGTAGTGACTAGTAGTACCAGAGCAAATGTACACGCGGTTCCTACTAATATAGATCTAGGCCTACAAGTATAGAATCTATGTACAGCTGATGTGCTGTCCCCCTGAATATTACCACACATGTGAGAAATGACACCAAGCTATATCTCGAGATTGCAATTGGAAAACAGATAACATATCTTGAATTGATCATGATTTCCCTTCCTAGAAATTTTGACAATTTGTTGAGGCTGGGTTAGTGAGGAACAATAAGCTATTAGTAAAAATGAAAACGTTCATATACGGCTAGTGATAATTCACATAGGCCCTATATGGGTCTACTACTGTGACCGTATACGTTCACTAATTGACTTAATCAGGCCTAGGTCTAGTCATTGAGTCATCATAGTACTTTTTGTCGTAAGTTGGACGTCAGTATTTATTGTGATAATCATTAAAAAAAAATGTGAATAGGCCTACGGCTGTTTTAAATTGTGTCATCGTTCATCGCGATAGTTGCATGATCAACGCTGCGGTACAACTGTAAGTAGGCTTCCTACCGGTAATTCAAGTAACGGTAACGTTATCGTTACATGGATTTATAAATCAGTTGTAAATTCAGCGTTCAGTGAATGTCATTTGCAACTGAATAAAAAATAGGTACAATTATATATCATACAAGTTGAGTTTTACCCACCTTGGCTTATCAGAGGCTTCTGACTCAGTCTGAGTGCATGTAGAAACTTTCACAACGGGTTGATCCCGCAATCTGGCACACAGTGCTGATGCCCAGTGCGAGTGGTGGACGTCCAGCAGATGACCAGCAAAGTCATCCTGTGTTGAATGGCTTGATGGGCCGTGAAGGGCAACGTTTATCTTGTTCATTTCTTGCCGATAAACAGCTCGCACCTCCTCCCATGCACTGGATCCAGCATTTACCAAGTCGTATCCGCGACATAATGGCACGCAGATTGAAGTTCGACACAAAGATCAGAATAAACGATCTGAGTGTTGAAGACAGTGTTTGAAAGCACCGAACAGATCGCGAAGTGATTTACGTGACAACGTACGCATAACCATGGGATGTACCATCGATCATGGTATACATACTATGCACTGGACTGCGCATAATGCGGGATCGAAGCAAGCCGCTGCGCTGCAAGGCCATCCCCTACGGGAACCTAGTGGTTTGTGTGTTAAGTCTATGGGGATTTCAGAATTCAGTGTGGAAGGGGTTAACATGCTGCACGCCGCTTGGCATTATGGGGGAAATGCTGGGCACCACAGAGAAAAATGAGCCTTATGATGGCGCTAGACATGTTTCTTGTCAGTGCAGACCCACTTTAATACTGCCAATAATACAGATTACAACTGTGGTACGCTTGGATATCTATTATTTTCGGCGAACTCGTGAAATAGGCCCCACCACTGCGCGTGTCTGTACTAACTACGGCGACTCGCCTGATTCAGCCCCACCGTGTGGGGTTCATCTCGGTAGGTAAGCACGGCGGTGGGGCTGCCTTCCACAGTGAATACTCGTGAATGCGGCGAAATGACTTCATAATATGGCCCTCGGCTCGACTAATTTAACGGCCAATTTAACCATAAATACAACCCTACCTAACCCTAAACCCTAGGAGGACCTACCCTTGCTTGCTATAAGTATAAACGCACGGGTACGGTGCACGCGTGACTGCGGTGGGGCCTATTTCACGATAGCCTCACCACCACTGCGTGTCTGTATACTACGGCGACTCGCCTGCTTTATAGGCCTAGACCTACTCGTGAATCCAGCCCCACCGTGGCATTCATCGGTAGATAAGCACGGCGTTTGGGCTTCCTTCCACAGTATGATTTTTAGCATAAAACAAAAAATACTCGACCAGAATTGACGATCATTCTTGGTATCGTTTTTCTTAGAAAATGACGCATCTAAATCACTGATCAAATTGCAGAAACTGACTATGGGAAACTGGTTAGGCTTTTTTTTTTTCTTTCTTTTTTTTTTCTTTTTTTTTTTTAGCCACGACCCACCCTGTAACAACATATCCCCCTAACCGTTAGGCGTTAGAGTGTAGCCTCTGTACTACTACCAAAGATTCTGCAATTACTACTTACTAGTCTACTAGACCTAGTGCCGTAGTGGTAATAGTACACTACTAGTAGTAGTACTAGTAGACTACTACTACTAGTTGACTATCATAACTACTAGTAGACTGCTACTAGATCTACTACTAGACTACTAGGCCTACTGGTAGTTTAACTTGTAAGCGCCGGCCGACGGGCCAGGCCACGGCCGGGACGCTCCCGCTTGCTTGCTGCGGCCGGAGTAGCCGCTCACTTTGTGAGCGAGCTGGGCCTGTTCTTCTAATCTACTTACTAGACAGTTACAACTTACAATGTCAGTCATGTAGAATACAGTGTATCCTTTCTATCGTTAAACTATATGGGGGCATACCAGACATACCACTCTGTATTTCCCAGGCGATCGTTTCCGTGAGGTCTATTCTCGGGCTTGGTGCCATGTTCATACGCTCTTGCACTGGCAGCGGGGGAGATGCAGCTGGTTCATATCGGTAAGGTGCAGCCCTACGATAACGTTCTGGTTCATCGGCTGCCTCTCCCTCCCCATCTTCCCCTTCAACTTCATGTGCCTCCTCTTCCTCTCCGCTATCGTCAGAGCTGCAGTCTTCTTCATCATCATCAATGTCGAAGTTTACCCATATAGGGGAAGACATTATGCTCGAGGTACCAGGTATCTGTGCAAGCTAACTTAGTGATAATGTACGTGGTAATGCGTACATGTCGACAGTCAGTGTGTCGACCGGGAGCGCACATCCCGCGGGCCCGGGCCTGGCCGGGCTAGCTATCGTGTACGCGCGTGTACCAAGCTAGTAATCTGAGTGCTTGTGCTGAGCGGCGTCTGCTAACTGAGCACAACTCCGTGCTTATACGTCATCAATCGGTTCAGGGGTGTTGGTCACGTGACTATCTTTTTCGCAAAAGCTGCAACGGGGTCCTCCAAAAATGTGATATTTGGGGGAGTTTCTAGAAGCGATAAAAACCGGAACGACACTGACAACATATTTACATTGATAATCATGACATATATTTTACATTTCTTTTGCATATTAAAAAATTTTGGAAGCATTTTATTAGGTCTTTAAGTGACTATTTTTTACTTATTTTGAAAGACAAAAGTTAAATATACCTTCATTTGCAACTATCACTTTAATCTTTTGAGCTATGATCATTTTTATAGGCCCAAGTTGCAGACTTCGCCCGATGCGTGAGAAAAATGGGTGCCATGCGTGATATCGTGAGATGGCCCCTAAATGCTTGAGTCTCACGTAGAATGCGTGAGACTTGGTAGCTCTGCTAATGTCATACAGAAATCAATCTTTAACTGCTGTAGAAGAGTAGTGTCCTTTTTGCTTGTCATAATAATTTATCACCCTCTGTCTATTCAACGATGTCAATGTAATCATGAATGTCCAATGGTCTTTCCTCCAGCGAATGTTCATTGATCTGGCTCTCGACATGATCTTTGTATCCTACATACTCCCCGTCACCACGTGCCACTAGGATACTAATCGCGTAGTTGTGATCCAGGACGGTTTCTGGAATGGCGTCGTCGGTTTGTGCGTGACCAGTTGCCTCGGGTTGATTTGGCGGTGTGTCATCTAGGGACGTGTAGTTGGAGTGTTCACGGGTTGTTGGGTCAAGATTCATGTAGTTGGAGGGTGTGCTGTCTGAGGCAAGGTGGCGTGATGCTATGGAATCATTGACGAACGACATCTGAGAAGGCTCGTCATGACTGCTGTGTTTCCTGAATGACACAATGGCCCGAATTCACGAAGGTGGTACAATTATTGAAACCATGGTTTAAACCGTGGTTTCAATAATTGTAGGCCTACCATCTTCGTGAATTCGGGCCGATAAGTGCTGGAGTACTAAATACCATAACACATTTAATTTGTAGTGAAGCTGGGATGTCGGGGAGCCTTTTCCCTTTCTCTCTACGTGAATATATGTATTATGTGTAGGCTATACTTTCAGGAATAATCCCTCTCTCACTTTCTACGTCTGTATTATGGTGACAAACCGGCATATCATTCAACCAATACACATCATTTCATCCATCAGGGCCTGTGATAGTTCACAAACAGTCGCAAGGAGGATGACGTGGAAACGCCAGGCCGAATTATGGTTCAGGGCAGCACAACAAAGGTCCCAGAGTATAGTCGGTTTATGATGCTACAAAATCTTGAAATTTCAAACTTATTCATTGCGAACATGAGGCAATATCGTGCATCAGACATGTCACGCGGTCCACTTGGTTTTACGTGGAAATGAACACCGTATGATCCGCAAACACCGAACACACAAGTAAAGTTACACACAAAAACACATCCAGATTCGCAGATAATGAAAAGTGAACCGACATAGATAGACACGAACAAGCACATTTCTTTCAAACTACAAACTGGTAAAATGGAATACAAAATCTTTAGATCTTGGCTATTGAAAAGAGGACTTCTAGGCCTAATGGTATGTAATCAACAAGGCACAACACGAAATTCAGAAAACAATTGAGATTCATCAGCTTTAATTTAACATTTTATGAGTTAATGTCAATACCGTTGTTTTGTCTTCATGACCACAATGACGCATACGAGGATGATGACAACGATGGAAAGATCAACGACGACAGTAACAAATGTCATCATGGGCCAGGTTGTCAAATCCATCGCTGCTTCAGGCATCAAGAATTGTATTGGAAAAGTTTAGAATCAATATTCATGCAAAGTTTAGTTGTAATTTCGTCATTATTGGTAAGAAAATGAGACTGCTGAGAAATTAATATCAGCAGAATATAATCGTTGCTTCTTGAATATGATTCTGACGTCTTACGGATAAGTTCAAATGTCTAAATATTTCTGCTCATGAAAATGTAAACATTCATTTAGAATCGATTCGTCGAGATCTACATGAAAATGATATTGCTTTGTGCCGTTGATTACGTCACACCATGGTACTTGTCATTGTAAATGCATGTCAAATTCAGTACACGAAATGTTTTATACATGTACTCTTCCTCCAACTCTTCTTGATTCAAAAGAATTGACGTGGTGAAAGCTAAAACGAGCAGGACTAAGGGGAAACAGAATAGGAAACGAACGTATATAACAAACCTACTTCTAATATAATTTATGATTCGTTATCTATGCAACGGCAAATGTGAACTCAAATAACCAACCCAGAAATTATTGGGGGTGGGTATCTGGGCTTATTTTGTGTTTTGGATATTCTCTGACAGACCAAACCATTTTCATATAGGCCTAGATGAGAAGTTTGGAGAAATTGGTGACAATTCCTTATACTTTTTCGAGTGTCTTATGTTCGTCGTTTTACATTCAATAGCTCATGCATACATGCATATACATTTTTTGTCTCTGTTTCTTGTGACCAATAATTAATATTGCTTAGCAATGTATTCATTTCAGACATGCATCATTTCTCAGAAGCCTAGATGCAAAATGCAAAATCTTAGAAATCTTTTCCAATTGTTTTATGGGGGATGCACCCCATAACCTCCCTCCCCACCCCCTCCTTTCCGCTGCCTCCGATTAAAAAGTGCCTATACTGAGAAGCACAAACATGACAAGTAAGCAAGGACATTAACAAAAATCAGTTGCCATATGCATCCTCTCTTGGTACAAGAACCAAAACAACAACAACAACCAAGATGAAATATCAACAGAACAAATCTGCCCTATTTGACGACGTGCTCAGCAGTTTAACAAACTGAATTGGCTAAAAAAAGAAAACAAATAAAATAAAGTCATAGCAGTCATGAGATACCTTTATAAGAAACCACCGAAGACTCACCAGAATGCCGTACGTTGCAGCTTTCTCGAGTTGGTTGTATCTCACTTGAACCTTGAGAAGTTCCCGTTGTGCTGATAAGATGGGTTTTTGGATCATTTGCTGTAACACGTTCAAGGGAAATCCAGAACACGAACTGTATCTCTCTTAGCAACCGCTAGTATATTGTCCATTGTTATCAGCACACTTTGACTGTGGTTTAAAAGGTTTACTCAATTTCAACCTTGAATGACGATGTTCACGATTGCGAATTCCACCTGTATCTTTTCCTGATCATAATCAGTCAGCATCAGGAGAGATCTAATAACTTTCCCTTACACCTCATTTGATAAAAAAGGGACTTATGTCAAGAGCAGAAATCTATACCCTCAACGGTTATCACTTGCCATTATAACATAACATTTTACCAATACCGAAAGCAAGAGAACCAATATTGAAATAGCTGATATTTTATGCTGAATTCACCTAAATACGACATTACTGAAGCAAACAAGTGATAAAAATATATAATGTGCTTATTTGTGCTACGTTGCTAAGCTGTCTTAATCCTCTTTCTAGATTTTGGATCAAGAGTAATGCACTTGAAATATGTTGCCGTTTGCTCTTGACAATCGACTGTCAACAAAATTGAAAGGGAATCCAAACTCCTAAATCTAGCACATGTTTTATACTATTCCCACGAAAGGAAGATTTTGGAGAAGGGAAAAAAAGTTGGACTGACAAGAAAAAAAGAATCTAAATGAATGAGAAAAAAACAACACGAAGGAGATCAAGAAACAGAGACTGACAGTAGCATGATGATAATGAAGATAAGAAGATTAGAAGAAGGAACACTTCGGTGAATATAAGTGTCGTAAGAAAAAAAAAAAAACCCTCAAAAATACTGAAGTCTAAATCTCAAATTCGAGCGTAGGTAACACCTGAAACCTTTCATATCAGAGTGCTTTATATTCATAAGTCATGGCAAAACATGTCGCTTTTATCTTTGACACTCATCCATAGGCATGTTCATGATACATATACTTACAATACTGAATGTTCTATTTTTTTTACCAGTAAGTGTAGGTGCGCTTGATAGATTTGCTGAAGGCTGTGTGGGCGAGTACGTTGCCGGTGGACACGAAGCAGTTTCTCCTGAATTATAAGCAACGGTGTAATAAATAAGATTATATTCACTGGGAATGACTTTAAATAGCCAACTCCATATGAATCACAGTCTTTTACGAAATGGTGATATTGGTACGACCTATTATAAGGGGCGGATCCAGGAATTCCGTAAAGAAAACAATATTTCTGGTGCTACTTCCGGGTTTCATCTCATTTTTTTTTCTTTTTATTTCTTCTGTTTTAACAACATATAAAGAGGGGGCGCAGGCCCGGTGCGCCCCCCCCCCCCCCCCCTCTGGATCCACCACTGTATTCCTATGGGTAGTCAAATGGGATGAAAAGCGAAATTCGATACTTGCCCAAAGATCGAAGAGCTCTGGCCCGTTTGTAGAATTTAAAAATCGATTTTCTTATCACGATCAAAATTGTGAATTTTTTTTCCTGTGTGGACAGAAAAATCTCACTAATTTTCGAGATCCTAATTGCGATCCAACTCGCACTATTAGTGCGATTTTTCAGAATAATCGCGATTATTTTGCCAAGCGTCGTGTGTGTGAGCGCGATCGAGATTCGGAAATCGCTATTTTTAATCCCAACGTTCGTAGTGCGTGCGAAACTCTATTGGGACTGCGGGGTCAGTCTTCGGTCATGCAAGTTTCGCACATGCGCAATTTGGCCACTGATCGTTCTTTCCTTGCTGCGAAGTGCGATTTTTCCCCACGGTCGGGAAAAAAAAAATCGAAATTTGGATCGCGATTGTAATTTCGATTTTCGTTGTTTGTGAACGGGCCAAGACCGTAGGCCTGTGATAAATAAAAATTGTTAGGCCCTGTGCAGTTGAAACGAAGAGTAAAAATTTTGTGACTGGACAAGTATTATATCTCCATTCATAGAGTTAAAGAGGTTACATGGAGATTATTTACCTTTAACAGCTCGAAGCTGGATCCAGAAACCCTTCTTGTTCCTGCTAAAGTCACTGGTAAAAATGGTTGTGAGAGATGACGTCGAAGATATAAAGTTCCAATTCCGCAGGAAACCACCTGTCCATCCACCAGTCAAAGTCTTAACTATTAGTAATCCGATGCAGGTGTTTTTTTCATCCTTGCCGTTTTCTTGGACGAAGTACAGAAAATCACGATTGTATTCCAGGGAAAGCAATAAAAACTCGACGGCGATGGCATTTCCATTTGGAACTTGGAATTTCCAAAGATAATAAATGTTATCTCGGTAGTTAGAAGGATAATTTGGCGTGGTCAGGTTGAATGATTCCTCCTCTTCAAGCCATATATCTTCTGTGATGTGAGGTAATCAGATGTCTGATCGCATGTACATATGTATACTGTATATATATATATACATATATATGTATATATCATACATGTATATTATTTATGCATATATGCAACAATTTGATATATTCATGACGTGCTGATTGTTGAATTTAGGAATAAATTCGGAGACTTTTTTTTTATTTATATGGAAACCCCTTAGCTATCACGTCATATCATTACTTGATAATACAATAGAGGGTTTTCAAAGAAAGCACAAATAAACTTTTTAATGTGTATTTTTTTTTTTGCATCTGAAATGCATGGAAATGAAAACCATGTTTTGTAGGCCTATTTTAATTAAAATCCTGAAAAATCTAGAGATAAGAAGAAGTGGTTATGTTTAAGTGTAATTCTGGAGAATGTTCGAATAAACATTAATGCTTAATGCATACAGTAAAGTCATACAACTGAATTGTAGTCACCAATCAACTTCATCAAAATCGAACCAAAATAAAAGGATAAATGTTATAAAAACTTACTTTAAAAGTCATAAAAAGTTGCCCATGTTTTCCGTATGCATTGCTATGATTGGGCTGCAGTTGTCAAGTTACCGATCAAAGACATCACTTTTTTGTAATTATAATGCACCACTAACACTTAACGGTGGAAAAAAAAAAGAAATATGAAAGTGCTCTTTACGTCAATCTCTTATTTTATGTCCAACTTCATATATTTTTACCGCAGTATTCGTCTTAATCTACTCAGTTCCAGAAAGCCAAGTAGGCCCCTTCAGAGATTTACTAATAAGATTGTCGGTGTACTTTCTTCCTGATGCTGTAGAAAATGTTAACTTTGAATGCAAGTTCTTGTTGGTTTGAGGGTAAATGTGATGAACTGTTTGGTTTGGTTTGGTTTATTTCTGCATTTTCTTTCTCCAAATACAATAACAAATGAAAACAAAGTGATACAGAGTATGCAAAAGAAAGGAGACTTTAACGTACAAACCAATACAAGAAATGCCATTTTCTTAACAACATCAGTCTGTAATGACATATGAATTAAAACAACATATTAAGGCATACTGTATTTATGAACAAAGGAGATATCAATACAGGGGACCGTCACCATAAGCAGAGATTGACGTGGATGAGGCCCTATCTATATATTTAATACGAATATAGTAACATATTACACCGATTATGAATCTACTCATAAAACTCTTAATCTTAATATACAAAATACATTTTGCTAAAGAAAGAAAAAAAAAACAACGGAAAAGAAAAACAGTGACTTGGCGCTTCAAAGAAAAACAAAAAGCACGCAGCACCATTGACTACTGGTAAAATAGACAATAGAAGTGAAGGTGTGTGCGAGTGACAGTTCGTCGTGTGTGCAGGTGGCAGTGCAAGAGAGAATGAATGCTATATTGATATGCATATTTTGGGGGTAAGGTATGCACTTTACTAAAAGGTATACAATATACAAATAAGTGCCCCTGTAAAGTCATTATCAAAGAAAAGAAAGGAAGGGAATGGAAACAATCGATTAAGATTTTGTATGGGTCAGGGTTGACTGAGACTTGAGAAAAAAAAGAAAAAGAAATACATCGATCGAAGACAACTAACTGGAAACATATTTCGACAGCATATACTTTTTTAGATGAGCCTTACAGTAAAAGTGACGTACACTGTTTTAATTGATCAGGTAGGTTGTTCCAGACATCGGGACCGTAATGTCCAATTGATTGCTGAGCTAAAGCAGTTTTTAGGATTCACTAGGTGAAAATCTGTCGAACGGCGAGTTGGATATGTGTGTATATTCGAATTTAAGTGAAACATATTATGAAATAAGGAGGGAACTTGATTTGTTGCGTATTTGTACATAAATATACCTGTTTGTAAAATGTGGATGTCATGAAGCTTCAAAGTATTCAAAAGATGAAATAAAGGATCTGTATGAGATAAATATGTAGAATTAGTAATGATGCGAATGACACGCTTTTGGAGTAAATACAATGGATTCAGTTTAGTAATACTACAATTTCCCCATACAATATTTGAATACAATATGTGAGGCGAAATTAAAAAATTATATAAGATAATCAGGGATCGGTCCGATAAAAGATCTTTCAACTTTCAGAGTACGCCAATATTCCTTGATAGGGTCCTTTGTAGGCAGGATATATGTTCGTTCTATGTCAAATGAGAATCGATTGTCATACCTAAAAATCTAATAGCCTGCTTCTCACAAAGAGAAAACCTATCAATTGATATATTGACATTAAAATCCTGTGAGTGGGGTTTCCTAAAATGAACAAAATTTGTCTTGTTACATTCAAAGATAACTTGTTTGATTTAAGCCAATACAATATATTCAATAATTCATCATTCAAACGATAATAACTATTAACAAGGGTTTCTTTATCATGATCTGATGTTATAATGGATGTATCATCAGCAAAAAGTATACAATTCAAAGATGTTTATGATATCATTTATGTAAATATTAAACAACAGAGGCCCTAAAATGGAGCCTTGAGGTACCCCACATTTATTGAGTTTCTGTGATTTATAAGACTGAAAACTAACATACTGTTGACGATTTTGCAAATAATTCATAAATCAGAGCAGAGCGTGACCTCGTACTCCACACGTATTGAGTTTATGAATCAATATTTCATGGTCGATGGTGTCGAATGCTTTCGACAAATCCATGTATATACCTATAACATGCTCCTAATCAGCAAAAGCTTCAATTATTTTACCACACATTTGAGCGATTTCATAATCAATTGAACGTCCGCTTCTAAATCCAAATTGATTGGGTATTAATAAATTATTGGTTTGTAAAAACCGATGTATCCTTTTATACACAATTTTTTCAAAAACTTTAGATGTTCTTGGTAATAATGATATTGGCCTATATATTCAATAACTTAGAGTCATCTTTTTTCATAAGTAGGAATAACTTTTGCAAGTTTGAAAGAGTTCGGGAAAATGCTTGTTGAAAGAGACATATTAAATACATGAGTTAGGGGGTATGCAATGTAAAAAAAAATCATTTGTTTCAATAAATGAACAATAAGACCATCATGCCCACTCGACTTAGTCGTTTTCAGATTTCGGGAAAATGCCTGTTGAAAGAGACATATTAAATACATGAGTTAGGGGGTATGCAATGTAAAAAATTATTTGTTTCAATAAATGAACACTAAGACCATCATGCCCACTCGACTTAGTTGTTTTCAGATTTTGAACAACATTGATTATTTCGTGATCATTGTTAGGCGTAAGAAATAACAAACTTTCACATGGATTGGGTAAATAATCAGTAACATGAGTATCACATGAATTTATGTTAGATTCTAGACTAGGACAAATATCTGTTAATTAATCATGAGTTGGCAATTGTGATAAAATCAGTAATTTCCTCATTGTCAATGATGACAGAGTTGGTAGTTTCTTTAATTGTCTTTCCCATAAGAGCATTGACAGTTTTCCATAATGGTTAAAGATTTAAATACGGAACGATACATTCGATAATATGCTCTAATTAAATATTGGTGGCGAATTTATATTAAGCCAAGTTTCTGATATACCATACTAAATTGACAATTTTGTAAAGAGGAAAGAAATGAATCTATAGAATCAAAATTCTTATTCAAACTTCTGGCATTGATGTGAAGAAGACTAAACGAATCAGGAAATGATTGAAATTTATTTTGTTCTATCAGTGCATTAAACTCGGCAGTTGTGTAATAACCTATTTCGGAGTCATTCAAACTTTGATCATCAAAGATCATACCATGAGGGATCATTTTCGGTGTCGGGGTAAGAATTGAAACTGAAGGGTCGTGGATAGAGGTTTGAGTGCAAGTGTAGGTGTCTGTGTGTGGTGTGTGCATGTGGGCTGAGCGTGCGAGCGTGTGCGTTCATCTTGAGTGTATGTGATTAAGAGTGCAGCGTTTAAACTGTTTACTTGAAACTAGAGTCACCGTATACAAACTATAGAAAAATATACAATGTCGGGAATATGCGGGAAGAATGAAGGGGAGGAAAGACTACTACAGTATTTGGCAGTCTGCCAGGGGTACCAAAATGATTAATTACATACAGCAAATATCATTGGGACATTAACAAAATTTGGACATGAGTTTGCTATGACATAGTTCTTTTTTGTTGTTGTTCATGAGCAAGACCTGCTGTGATTGTATTATCGATAATATCCTACCAAGCGAGGGTTAATTCCAACTTGTTAGATGACTTGATCTACTTGTTGTTTTATTGTAAACTTCCAGTGTTAACTGTATTTCTTTTATGATAATTTTGTAACGAAAAAAAAAAATACTCGCACAAGGAGACAACGTTTCCAACTTGAACAATTTTAAGTTAGAATCTGAGATGAAGTCATTCAACTTACCTGGTATTTGCACTGGTGTCACATCTATCTCTACGTTCCTATGATATGTTCTGAGAGACGTCCAATACGTTATACGCACTGTATTACTTAAAGTGGTTACAGGTCCAGGAACTGTGTTTCCACTGAAAGTAGCTAGTTTTGTAGATTCCGTTTCGTCTTGATTCTCCACACTGAGATCTTCTATATCGAGAAAGTCATGCCCAGCACGTAGCAAAAATGAATCGAAGGAAACCTGGATTCTCATCTCTTCGTTGGTAGTTATGTCCCATGTTGTGAGTTTAGAATCACTTTTTATTAGTAGTATTAAAGTTTCAGTCGCGTTGAGAAATACTATGTCACAGTAAAGTAAAACACACAAAAAATATCAAAGTAATCACGTCATTCAGATCACCATCCAAATGAGAGGTCATGAAAAAAGTTTACTCTTTACGACTCAACTGAAAAGAAACTGTAATTAAGATCATTGGAAATTCAGGACTTCAAGCCACTGGCGTAGCCACGAAGGGCGATAGGGGCGCTCGCCCCCCCCCCCCCCCCCCCTCACCACCACCACCACCCCCAAGATTTTGACCGGGGATCTGGTAAGCGGAGAAAAAATGAAGAATTGCGTGTATACTGTGTTTTCTTGTTATCTGGCAAAAAGTGATAAGCCCAATTCGCATCTCCACCAATACCGTACCATCCCTTTAAGGAACACCTCATCATATCTTTGTTGATTAATAGAGTAAAATAGGACAAATGGAAGTACGAATCCAATATTGGTTTTTAAACTTATAGATATCATGTTTTTCTCACGAAACGCAAGGTGTTGCAATATGTAGCGTTCAATCAATTTGTGGTTTTGCTGTACTAGTTAACGTACAAATTTCATGTTCGGAACGTTGCATCGACTTTGTATACTGTATCAAATCTCATTATTTCATCGATACAAAATAATATTAAAAGTCTTACGCGTAATCTCCACACTTGGATGAAAAGACCAGACGAAAACCAGAATCCAAGCATAGTACAGGCAAGCCATTTTACTAAAGGTTAGATGACATCACAAAAGGTCTCAATTCCATCCGATAAAAATGCCCGAATGATGTGTACTTCCTCGGTGTCTGTTGCCAAAGCAAGTGATCGCACATTAGTCAAGTCAGTCAAGCAGCTCTGCTCGGTATCTAATCAAAAGTTCTCGTTTACCAATGGCCCAGTCTTGTTTCCTTCTTTCTATTGGTTTTTGTTTTCTCTGTCATGAAGCGTTATTATATTCACTCTCTGTAACTGGCTTGATACAGTTCTTGTCACGTGATTTGTGACCTCATTGATATGTATTAGGCATATAATACAATGTCATGTAGTCATATACTTAAGTAGACAGCGCATTTAACGCTAGGAAGACAAGTGCAATGACATAATTCCACACCATATTGTTTGCACCTTATAGCCCTATTTCCATTGAACACTTAATTTATGATCATATCTGAAGAAATAAAATTTATATCGTATATAAAGAAATGAATAGATTTACTTTTAGGCAAAAGTTGAACCAATATGTGTCTGCATAAATTAAATAAATGTTATATCATCTAATACATGTAACTAATCAATAAGGTGGTTCGTTGACGCTATCTCCATTCCTATGTAAAACTAAAGTGTTAATCACATCTGAGCAAATAACTAAACATGGTAAATAGACAGATACATTTCCCTTTAGAGCAGAAAGGAAAAGTTGAACAAATACTTAAGGAACATGTTTTGTGTTATTCTAAAAGAATTATAATTTCGCGTAACACTAACTGAAAAGAAGGTCCACTTACTTCAAGAAAACCCTCGTTCTCCTGTGCTAACTGCATCATGTGGCGATTGTTTTTGTGACATTGTGTATATGATTCAATGCCGAATGAAAAAAAAAAATGTAGACGGCAGCAAATAAATGGATCACAAATGCTGTATTTAGTATATTTACCAATGGAATCATCACTTTCATGTTAATAATGTGATCCATATATCATCCCTGCACCCGATTTTTCTCTGTCTTCCCATAGTCTTTCTTGAGCATCTAAATTCAAATTCACGTCAGACCTATAAAGCGGTAAATCTTCTATGACTTGCATTGAATGAGTAATCGTACCTACGCCCATTTGTTGCTTTTGTGGTGCATGGCTCACAATAATAATATTATCTTTAGCACGTTTAGTGTTAATCATGTAAGGTTTTTTTTTCTTTCCTCCCTCTCAATAAGGCAATTTCTTTCTCTCTCTCTAGTCTTTAAGCTGTCTCTCCAAAAATGAAGGTTCGTAATACCGAACTTTAAATTGCATGCACTTTCTTTTTCCTTTTTTTTTTTAATTTTCGGATGAACGAACCTCAATTTTTGGACTTTCGAACCTTTGGAATAAGGAATCTTTATTTTCGGATCAACAAACCTTCGGAATAACAAACCTGATTTATTTTCGGAATAACATATTTCCGAAATGTTCGGCTTCACGGACCCTAATTCATTACGAATTAACTATATGAAGAGTTTGTTCGCAAAAACCGATAAGTCCATATTTGCCAAATGGAGATATTTACGATTAAAGGTCAAGAAAAATAAAGAGAATAAAAGAACATTTTTGCTTCTTTTGACCATAACTTCAAAAATGTACCTTTATATGTAGTGACCAATATACCATTTAAAAGGTATTATTTTGTACTTTATGACTGAGACCGTACTTCAAAATCTTCAAAAATGGACTTATCGGTTTTTGCGAACAAACTCTTCATGAACATCCAGGACGATTATACGAAATTTGTGTGTTTTTGGAATTACAAACCTTATTTCGTTTTCGGAATAACCAACATCACCCGCCAAGATCTATACTTTTTTTTATGAGAGACCTAAAGAATAACATAAATAACAACTGAGATCACTTGAGAGACCAGAGTCCCATTTCATAAAAGATATTAGGATAGCAACTCTTGCTGGAATGGCAACTTCAAATAGCAACAGCGGTTAATGTGACAGTTGCTATGCCAGCAAGAGTTGCTACCATAATCAGTTATCAACTTTTTATGAAATGGGGCCCCAGATGCGACCAACAGGTCGGAGGGTGAATGAGATCATGAAGATGGCTGATGTTATGTTCGTTATTCCGAAGGTTCGTTTCTCTATCCAGATGTTTACTGATCAGAAAATGTAAAGAGAGTTCGTTAATCCGAACATTGTGCACTTTTTTTTAGTCTATTTCGAAGGCTCGTTAATATTCCGTTCGTTCATCCCAAAACATGCAAAATGAAATAGGTTTATTAGTATTCGAAGGTGTTTTCGGATTAACGAACTTTCAGTATAAGAGCCCTACATTGTCGGATTGATAGAAACATTGAAATGATATAGGGCAACATTACCATTAATGCATAATGGTGAATCCTCCCCACTGATTATAGATCAACACACCGACGAACCTTATATGCAGATTTTCCCACCATTTTAGTTTCAAGATTAGGCCTACATGGATTTCGGCGCTTCGTTTCATAGATTTGAGAGCCAGCAGGACTGAATTACGACAAAACTGTATTTGTAGGCGATTCAAGCCTAGGCCTGATAGAGTTTCGACTATTTCCAGTTCAGTCGTGGTGGACCATAGAGCTGTATTTACATATCGCATAATACGTATTAATACAGCTGTATGTGGTGGACTACCGTAACCTTGGTAGGGGAATAATGAAGTGCGTTAACCCTATAAAGCCCAAGCTATTTTGACCCCTTCCAGGCCCAAGGGGGGGGGGGGGGCACATTGTGCCCCCCTATATAACTTCTTTATTATATGGTGTATCACCGTCATGTTTGGCACATGGGTAGAGCAACTCATACTCTACATGACCCAACATTTAAAATTTCTCAAGGTCACCTATTGAGGGCGCTATTTGCCAAAATACAAAGAAATACATAGGAAATATGCTAAAATCATATTTTTTCTTTATATTTCTTTATCCCATGTGTATATGTTTTTATTTTATATCAATCATTTTCACATTTGGCACAAAGGAAAAGCAAGTCAACCTTCATTATTTGTAATGGTTAAAATTTCTCAAGGTCAACATGTGGGGGCGTTATTCATTACAATATAAAGAAACATATGAAACCTATGATGTATTGCTTGGGATAGGTACAAATATTGGTATCACATCTAATATTTCCATAATATTGGAATTCTGAGTTTGCAGATTAATAATATTATCAACAAGTGATATTACAGGCAAAGCTCGTGTGATAATGTCACAAAATAAAAGGGTAGTCTTTGGAAAATGCTGTATTTTAGATTATTTCTATTATATCTATTGTTTGATGCCTACGTCATATAAAAATAAAGGAAATAATAAGAAGACCATTTCAGGGTAATATTCGACCATAATTACTTCACATTTTGGTCCTTCAGCAAATTACAGCCAAGAAAACCCTCATTTCATTCATTATTATATTGTTGATTGAAATTTGAACAGAAAAACATGCAAAATCTGATGAACATGGTTGTCAGTTTACGGTTGCCATGGCAACCAGCAATATCAGACATAGCTAAATTATATATCAAAATGTTTGCAATAAGATTTTAGGAAAAGTCACCAAATTTGGTTGAAATCGGGTAAAGGGTGTAGGAGTGGCGAATGAAAATTTGGTAGGGGGGCACAATGTTGCCCCCCCCCCCCCCCTTGGGCTTTATAGGGTTAAAGGGATCGTACAGTTTTTGGTTGAGACCGAATTTCAGGTTTCTAACATTTTTTGGTGAAATAGTGAGAAACCTCTTATGAAATATGAAAGAGCATGTAATTCTATGAGGAATTCAACGTTTATATGATGAAAATTAGTTTTGAAATGGCCGAGATATCTAGAAAAGAGCGATTCTAATAAAGTGTGGGACCCACACTTTATTACGATCGCTTTGTTTTACTTTGTTTTTGGATGTTTCAATAATTCCAAACCCGATTTTCATCAAATAAACTTTGAATTCCTTTTAAAATGGCATGCTCTGTACTTTATCATTAGTGTTTTCTTGGTATCTCGCAAAAAGTTAAAGGCCCAATTCTCATCTCCACCAACACGGTCTATCCCTTTAATTTGTTGCTGATCGATTGAGGGCGCGCTATCATTTCAGTTTTTGGTCTAGAATCTAGAATCAACCAAGAGAAAATGGCTGGAATCCTTGAGCTTCTGGAGCAGAGAATAGCAGCAATTGAGAACAGAATATTTGGTGAAGACGGACAAAATGGCATAGAAGGATCAGTGAGTAGTTACTTGTTGTCACTCAAAGATTTACGGAGAGTGAACGACAAATAAAATCCACTTCGTTCCAGCTGCTAAGCTAGACAGCTACACCAGGGAAGAAGTATAACATTAGTCCCACTTACTCATATTTGTGTATTTGACGTCCACGTATCTACGTAGGTTTCTTTACATTTTAGTAGGCCTCGGCCTAAGTTTACATCTAATACATGTATTATTCATAAGTCATGATCATGAACTAGATTTAGGCCCTAAGCCTAAATAGTTCTGTAAGATCTAGGTTTGGCGTACTGAAATAGGCCCCACACCATGTGTTTCAATGCTCATCAACGCCATGCTGGGCATAAGCATTTGATTTGCAGAATCCTTGATTTCAGCAAAGCCTTTGATGTCGTCCCTCACCATAGACTCCTACTAAAGCTTGACTACTACGGCATACGAAGTAAGACCTTCAAGTAGATCCAGTCTTTTCTTACCCACCGGTTCCAAAGAGTGGTCATAAATGGAAAAACATCACCATGGATGCCGGTACTCAGCGGAGTACCCCAGGGGAGTGTATTTGGTCCACACCTATTTATTGTTTTCATCAACAACATCACTGAATGCGTCAAGGCTACCATCAGACTGTTTGCTGACGATTGCATCATTTATAAACCCATCATATCCTCAGAGGATGAAAATTCCTTCCAGAATGATTTGGATAGTCTTGCAAATTGGTCCGAAACATGGGGCATGAAGTTCAATGTATCAAAGTGTAAAGTCCTTAGAATATCTAGGAAGAGGAAACCAGGGAGTGCTGATTACTCAATGCTTGGTGGAAAACTTGAAGAAGTCAAGGAAGATAAGTATTTGGGAGTTATCCTGCAAAACAACCTAAAATGGGATAAACAAACCCAGCATGCAGCTGCAAAGGCTACAAAAATGCTGAATTTTACTCAGAGAAATTTCTCGCATTGTTCCAAGACAGTTAAAGAAAATCTGTATAAAACCATCATCCGACCTCACCTCGAATATGCTACATTAGCCTGGAACCCGGGAACCCAAATAAATAGGGAAATTCTCCAGCGAGTTCAACGACGGGCTGCTAGATTTGTTCAAGAATAGAAAGCATGCTAGTGTCAGCGACATGTTAAAAGATCTTAAGTGGGAAACTCTGGAACAAAGATGCCAGGACCACCGACTCATCACATTCCACAAGATGTTCACGGGGGAAATAGACATCAATCCGGAAAACTACACAAGACCTAAAGTTGGCAGATCAAGACACTCGCATACAAAGCAGTTCCAGATAAACCATTACACAACCAAGCCACACCAACAGTCGTTCTTCCCGGAAGTAATCTCCGCCTGGAACAGGCTACCCCAGACTGCCGTTGACTCCACATCAAACCAAAACTTTAAAAATCACATTAAAACCGCCGACTGTTTTAATTCAATAAATAGATCAAATTAATAACCACCGTCCAGCTCTCGTCAACCTCCAGTTATATTCCTTAGAGGAAGTGTTCCGGAGGTCTATTTCTACAAGGTACAAGGTACAAAGTGATGCGACTTCAGAGGAAGCTCGTCATACAATGTAGGTATATATAGTGGGGGGTACATATGGAACTCTTTTCCCAGCCAGTACCATATACAGTATATGGCACTGCTTCCAGCCACGCACGCTCATGCATAATTTGCATTTGCTGAGTGGTCATTTTGAATTCTGCAACGATGAACCCGACGGTCGGGGATCGTGCTAGAAAGTGCCATTTTTTTTGTTCAATGGACTTATCGTGAGGGCTCTCTATGAACTTATGTAACTTCTGTAATATAAGCATGCACTTTATGTGAGTAACGTACAAATGTCTGTAAGTAATGTATAAATCGTTATAAGTTTTGTAGTTGTGCTGTGATTCCCCACTTTGATGGCGAGGCCCGGTCTGTCAGACGCTGTGCTTCGCACAGCGTCTGGTCGGGCTAATCAAGCCCTTGCCATACAAGAGGTTTTCTGTATCATTTTCTTATATTTTTTAAGTTTCTTTTCAGGCAAGTAAAATTCAAGTTCAGGCAAATTTTCTGCAACAATTTGAAAATCTGCTTACAAGTGTCCAACCGGGCAAGTGGTAAAGTTATGTAGCACCCTTTATTGTGTTTATTCTGACATTATTATGTGAGTTTGAAGTGTTAAGTGTTTGTAATCACAATGAATTGATGAATTCATTAAATGCGTCAAGTTGAGAAATATATGTTGGTGAGAGATGTACATTGGCATGCTCAGGTGTAAATGAGGGATTTGAAATGGCCTTATATTTATGTGAACCCCTAAACTCCCAAGCGTAACTGTAATGTTTACCCCCTTTCTCTGTGTTATCTTTCTCCTACTAACAGGTTGTTGACAATGTACACAGTGTCAAGCAGAAGGTCACAAGTCTAACAACTGGGAAGGAAAAGACTCAAGCACTATGGAAAAGATGTGAGTAATAGAAATACCTGCTTTACACCTTTCAGGTTTCAAGGGTATTGAATCAGATGTTAATATGTCTTTGTACAATGTAACCATGTCTCATTCAAAAGATCAAAATTGAAAAGTCCATTATAAGATGGGAGGACTTTACACATGTGCATCCATTCTAAATATTTTGACTATATCACTGTTTAGAATGTACTTCAGCTGTAGTTCCATTGAGATTTTCTGTAGCAAACAAGTTGAAATTATACGACCTAATG
Source organism: Diadema setosum (assembly GCA_033980235.1). NCBI lineage: Eukaryota > Metazoa > Echinodermata > Echinoidea > Diadematoida > Diadematidae > Diadema > Diadema setosum. The sequence goes on along the minus strand of CM067063.1, from coordinate 4,451,254 downwards.
AATGATTGTGAAAGAATGGATGAATTTCATGTAGATATAATCATAGCGTCAAAATAAGGGTCATTGTTGCAGGAGATGTTGGATTCAGTATAAATGCATTGTAGATTCATTTGTTTTGTTTTTGTTTGTCATCTCTCCTCATTGACAGTGGAAGAGCTGAATAATTACCTGGATCCGGAGCTGTCTAACAAATTGTCACTGGGCAGTGAGGCAAAAGCAGACATCATCTTAGCAGGTCAGCACACAGCTAATTTTAACAGATTTAAAGAAAAAAAAAACTGTAAATGGGAAATCAAGTCCAAATTTAAGTTACTGTGATAAGAAAGAGCAATAAATATTACAAGTTCAATGGTAAGATTTTGATCGAAATCGGGTGAAAAATAAGGAAGTTATGACATTTTGAAGTTTTGCTAATTTTCCAGGAAACAGTTCTTGAACAGTCAATATGAATATGAAATTGGCAAAGTGAGCATGCCATACCCTCACAACTTGCCATATACTTTGTACATAAAATTTTGGAATTTCCAGTTTTTCATTCAAACATAATTATGCTGAGGCTCAAATCCTGATATATCTAACTGATCACTATTCTGAAGTTATTCAGCCAGGAATAACTCCATGTTTTAGACTTCAATTACAGAAACATTGTAGTTTCATCATTTTTTGCACACGATCAGTGGAAAATTATGAGGTAATGGCATGGTCAGGTCACTCATTTGCATATTCATATCCACTGTACAAGAACTGTTTTGCAGAAATAAGCAACAAAATTTCATAACTTCCTCATTTTTCATCTGATTTCAGTCAAATTTTTACCGTTTTACGTTGAATTTGTAAGACTGTACTCTTTTTCATCAGATTAACATGTTTTTGTACTGGATTTCCCTTTTAACAGATTTAAAGTGAAAAAAAAATGAAGATAAGTGACTTTTTCCCCTTCTTTTGACACAAACATTCTGAACAGTTGGCATGTCCAGAATGAAAGGATGGCAATACAAAGGACACTTTTGACACCACAATATTCCTTCTTTTATTTCTCAGGTACCGTGTGTCAATTCAAAGTTTGTTGCTCACATAGGATAATGTGAACTGTTGAATAGACACTGTGTAGCGGTTACAGTAACCTACAGATTTTGTCCAGTAAAAGTCATCTCTCGTTCATTAGATGACTATCTGCATGTATGTAATCCGATGTAATCGTGAAGACACTGGTCCATGTAGAATTCTTTTAGTGAATAGTGAGTGAATCGCATCAAATTCAAGAGAATTTTTCCGAAAATTTGGACAGATTTTGAACATTCAAATTTATGCCGTTATGTCTTGTTTATTGCCCTCATGCAAGTGAAGGTGTTTTGTTCTCATTGTTTTGGATCCAGAGGAAGAACAGTTAACAGCACAAGCAGCTCTTCTCGAAAAGGTCAAAGAACTCTCGTCTGTCCTCGATAGTGAGCATATAAATGGTAAGTGTTATGCTTATGAGTTTATGCTCGCCTTGTATGTGATAACAAAACTAATGGCATGGACTCTGTTGCCACAAGAAATTCTTTGCAGGTATCATCTGTTTTGACTGAGTCAGTTTGTAAGCCCATGCACAAACGTAGGAGAACTAGATATACACTCGTACGCACACGTATGTACAGCCACATCGGTTTGTACATAATTATTATGTATAAAAATATATAGTCGGGCTTGTCTATGATGACTGCTCACTCACATACATGTGTATACATGTATCTCTACAGCCTTACCCAGTTGATAAATACTGAGCTGGTTCTGTCAGCTGTGATAAGCCCATTTTAAATGTAATATTTGTGGAAAATATGAAATTTCAAAGTGGTGAAAGGTGATTCAAATGTGTAGGACACTCAATGCGGCTAATCCAAGGTGGCACAAGTTTTAGAATTCTGGTGTAATGCTTCCAACGAACTAACCACCATATGATCTACTGGACTTTTTATGCCTCCGCAACGAAGTGGCCGGAGGCATTATGTTTTCGGGTCGTCCGTCCGTACGTCCGTACGTCCGTCCGTACGTCCGTCCGTCCCGTTTTGTTTTTGTCGATATCTCAAGAACCGTGTGGTGGTTTTACATCAAACTTGGTATGAGGGTATATCCTTGGAGGATAATACTTTGTGTGGATTTTAGGGTCACAGGGTCAAAGGTCAAAGGTCACAGGTTATTTTGTGAAAAAAAAATTGAAATTCCACATATTTCTCCATATCTCGCAGATGGTTCAAGGTATCTTCATAGAACTTAGTATATATGCTTGTACCGATGGGCAGTGATTATCTAGGGAAGTTGGGGGTCATGGGTCAAAGGTCAGGGGGGTCAAAGGTCAAGGTCAACTCCTCAAAATATCACTACTTTCCTTAAAAATGCAATATGCCTGAAGGTTTTTTTTTTTTTTTTTTTTAACTGGATGTATGGCATGTATTACCCAATATATATTTTGGGGGAAGTTTCTTGCCAAAAGGTCAAAGGTCAAGTGAAAGTACTAAATTGCACTTTTTCCTCCATATCTCGAAAGTAACTCAAGGTATCATCATGAAACTTACATATTTATGCATGTTCTACCTAACAGTGATTCTCTGTGGAACTGTGAGGTCAACGGTCAAAGACCAGGTTTAGATAATGCTATTTTCCCATTTGATACTGAAATTATACTTTTTCTCAATACCTTGAAAATTACTCAAAGCATAAACTTATAAAAGGGTCAAAAGTCAAGTAGAAATCATTAGTTCCCCAAATACCTGCACTCTGACATTTGAATAATTCATCCAATTGAACCTAGTTCTAGGAAAGTGAACATTCAGCACATTTGTGGCAAACCTGTCATTTTAATATTTTGCCAATTGTGTGAAACTGTCATCACACATTGTCAAGACATTGTACTATAGACCTAATAGGAGAACCATGCATGATGGCGGAGGCATATCAGTCGCCGTAGCGATATATCTAGTTTTATTAATGTGATGTACATGTATGATTGTACTGAATCCTGTGTTAGTAACAAAGTTGAATGGATTGTGCAGGGGCGGAGCCAGGAATTCCGTAAAGAGGGGGCGCCTTCACAAAATTAAAGGGGGTGCACATCCCCCCCCCCCCCACTTTGTTACTTTTTGTTTCTTTTGTTTAAAAAAAAAAAAAAGAGGGGGCATGCACCCAGTGTGCTCCCTCCCCCTCCCCTATCTGCAACTGATTGTATGAGCTGGTAGGAGGTGTCCTGATAGAATTGATTGCATGCTCCACTTTCAAAAAGTTGGTCCAGAAGTAGGTTTTAATCATGCATGAAGCCTACATGTCTCAGAAGTTTTAACATATTTTCTTTCTTTTTTTTTTCTTTGGTTGCAGCTGTGCCAGGTATGTCAGACAAACTCATTCCTTTGGCCACTCTTCAAGTTGAACAACAGGTAAGATCTGCCTTGAGAATGGCACAGCTCATTTCTCAAATGCAATCAACTTCGCCAAAGTCAATGTCTCGCAAGTCAAAAAATGGGCTAAGTCGCCGAAAAATTTGGCCCTTGATGGATGAAAAAAGTGCTGATTCTAGCGTCAATGTCTGAGACAAAATTCACACCAAGTCGGCAGATTTTCTCCACTCTCTTTGGATTCAACTTTAGGCAAGATTGACTGTACATAAGTGGTTTTATTTCACAAGTCACAAGACTTGTCATAAATGCCTTGAAATTTGTACACAACGATTATCCAGTGGTAGTATGGGACACAGAGTATAGGAAGATATTTATTCTCTTTGATAATTAATAGCTGTACCATTTGTAGTCTGTTTTAGTTCCTAATACGCATTGTAGTCCTCAAATTCATGAAATTCTTCCATCAATTTTTTTTTCTTTTTTCAACTAATTGACAAATTGCCCTACATCGATGTAAATAAACACTGAATTGATCAGTGTTGTAGTAGTAGCCATGATAAAATATATCATGGGCATACAATTGTAAGTACTCGAGTAGGATTCGAACCTACAACCTCCTGATCTCCAGACAGGCATCATCTCCACTAGACCACCAAGCTTCCGCCTGACAGCAAGTGCTGGTTCCAATCCTTATAGCATGCAGCAGATACTGTATAATTGTTTGAATTCTTTAAATTCTTCCATCGAGATGTATTTTATTAAAACTGGATTTGTGGTGTTGTTTTTGTTGTTTTTTCAAACAATTTGATGGGCTTCTCCTGTTTAGTTTGCCCGAGAAGTTAGTAAAGTTAAGGGAGCGAAAAGTAGATAAGCAAGAGATCCTTATGAAGTGATGGAGTGGAATACAGTCAAACTTACCGAAGTCGAATCTACATTATATTTGGACTGAAGAAATAACTTCAACTTAGATAAAAATTTGACTCATGAGGGATTAAAATCAATAGAATGAAAAGAGAAGAGGACTTGAAAAGACCTTCAACTTCAGCGATTATTCGACTTATGCGAGGTTGACTTAAGCGAGGTTGACTGTATTTGTAGAGAAATCATATCGTACAGCTGCTAATCAGAGCAGAAGAGATCAACGACTAGAAAGAAATGCAACTGATGAATACGATGGAAGTTCTCTTATGTTCAAAATGATGACATGCTTTACTCAGATATTACACAGTTTCCAAGTCATCACTTTAAATACTCATTCTCCTTTCTTTTTCTCCCAGGAGCGGTCTAAGGATCTTGGGGAGGAAGCACAGAGGCTGCTTGATTCCTACAACACCATTGTATCCTTTCTTGCTTATACCAAGCTATGACATGACCCTCAGCTGATTTCAATCTGTATTTCTGTATGCATTTGTAGTAAATTATTTGTTATTCCAAGCTGATTATTTATGTTTGTTTGTTTGGTTGTTTAGCATTGTAAAGCGCTTCGAAACATTGTGTATTAAGCGCTAAATAAATATTTCATATTATTATTATTATTATTATTATTTCTATTTGTCTAGCTCTTAGACCATTGAAAAATGTACCAAATGCCTATCTGTACCAGATATTAATGGCTTTTCTATATTTGTTCCTATATCTGTGGAAACATTGAGTAAAATGTGATGAATTACATGTTACTTATTGCTTGTGTTTTACTGTGCACACCTGTCTTTATTTCTTCCTTTTCTTTAGATCAAAGACATATAGTAGCAACAAAGTAGTTTATCTTACAGTTTCTTGTATTCCTGTGCCTTGCTAAAAAACTTTGCCTATCCGCTTCTGGGCTCCATATCATAGAAATGATTCTATGATACCGTTTTGATAGTAACTTTTGCCAGAGTGGCAAATGCCATGGTAATGAGAAGTATCCTGCCTCCTGATTAGCTGTTTCTGTGAGAAGTTGCTATTCTAGCAACACTAGTTGTTGCTAGCAATTGTAACAATTGCTAGCAACAACTAGTCCATATCCTGCAAATTGGCTGCAGTATAACTTTACTATATTCAAATCAAGCCATCTCATTAGCATTGACCAAAGATTTGACTCTATTGACATTCACACTGAGGAAGATTAAATGTTTTTAACCATTATCACACCTTTTCTTCAGAAATCAGTAATCCATCCAGACTTGACCTAGTTGTAGCTTAGCAAGCTCACACTCAAGTGAAACAATGTGCCTCAGTCCAACAGGAAGGCAATGTTGACACAATCAGGATTAAGGTGATGAGCTAATCTGCATTCATTATTCATAAACAGTTACCATGATGTCCAGACATCTGTGTCAGTTGGTGAAGAGGGCAGTCCATTATGTGAGCCAATCGGCAAACAAAACACAGTGGGGGTCAAACAGCTTTTGAGCAGACATAGTATTGTGTACTGTTCACTCCTGTTAAAACGAACACGGTTAACGAAATTCTGGCTTATTAATACAACGAAGTAAACATTCAGGGCGCATCATTATCCGCTTTACATCCTGTATTTTTTATTTGTTCATTTATAACGAAATTTTGATATAATGAAAGAAAACTGCCAGCCCCAAGGTCTTTGTTATAATGGTAGTCCACTTTATACCCAGCTGAGTTTTTGTCCTTGACATGATTCCTTGTGGCAGATCACTCTCCTCTCCCAGCAGTTTGTGCAGTGGGATCAAATCATGACGAGGTACGAGGTGGCTCACAAGATCCGTCAGCCAGACGAGTATTGATGCTGCATCATCTGAAACCTGTGAAACATCGTGTGAGAGAAAGCACCTCTTTGACCGACTAAAGGGCAACATATAGACACAACTCTGGGCCCTGTTTTCTGAAGAGTTCAAATTGATTGTAAAGTTGATTTCTATCATAAGTCTATGGCAGCCTGTGTGTTAAGGAAATTTAAAATCGATTATATCTTTTGATAAAACAGGGCCTTTTCTTTACAAGAGATTGGGAGTATATCCCCTTCGTAACGTGTTAGGGGCAGGGGGTTTAAGCTGATGTGTAGTTACGGAAGAATTTTGTTCTTCTTTCAAATTCAAATAGGCTGATGGGCATGAGATGTTCATTAGTTGTTATTTTTTTTCTGCAATTATTTGTTCATGAAGGAAAATGATTCTTAAATATCAAGCTTCAATTCTAACAGTGTATTAGCTGTAAATTGTAATTGCTTTAAGACAAACAAAATATAAATACACAATATATATGCAACCTTGTCGAAATTGACAACCCATAAAGGTAAAAAGTTGACAAAGAAAATTTGTATTCCCTGACTGCTGTACATGTACTATCTATTATGGAGGTCAAAATTCACGTAAGTCAGAGGATTTTTTTTACTGTCCCTTTGGATTCAGCTTAGGCGAGGTTGACTATTGTTCTAAATTCCATGTATGCATCTTTATCTGGAGAAATTTACCATCTGCTAACAGGAATTCTGTATGTGTGTGTAGAAGATTTTATTTATGAAATACATGTACCTGTTGGGACCACATAAAGATTTATTTAAAGCAACATACTCCTCACATTTCATTCTGTCTGCATGATGTGTCACAGGTTATTTTGTAAATAGATGTACATGTATATTAATATTTTATGTTAACATATAATACTACAACATACAGTTAAACTCGCATAAGTCGATCTTCTCGGGACTGAGCAAAACGCGTCGACTTATGCGAGTTTCGACTTGTGCGTAAGTCAAAAAAAATCGACTTAACAACAGTCACACCACACGTACATTATGTATAATGTACATGTATGTTGTCTACTCTGGAGCCGAGAGCTGGAGAGGTGTGCCGCAGCACGGGTCGCCTGGCAGGGCCGCGGCTAACTTTGCATGGACAGTGCATTAGCAATGGCACAGGTCCGATTACTTTACACCCTTGTTAAACCTTGGGGAAGTGAATATGAACGATATTTGAGCAGTGACTGATTCCAGTTTACCATACCGTTGCTTGAAATGCGTGTAGAGGTGTACTTCTGATTTACCCGTGCCCGTAACTTTCCCCCTACTTTCCGCTTTGAAAACTCAGCAGCTTCATCCATCCACTGCACAGCGCGCGCAGACTGCAAACATACACAGACTATACACAGCCCAGTCGCTGTACGCACAAACAGCCCAGTCGCTGTACGTACGTAGCGCTAGCGCGACAGGGCTGTGATCAGCGGACCTCCAAACACGAAGAGAGTTCAACAATCGCATGCGATCGCTTTGAATTTTGATACTTTAGATCATTTTTTTGTCACCTGTCTGGTCGGGCTAGTTCTTATGTAAACAAAAACTGGCATCTCGTGATTTTGACAGTGATTTATTGCACAATAAAATCTTATTCGACTTAGGCACAGTGAATTTCATGGTTTTTCTGTGAAAGTGTTCTTGGAATTTCATCGACTTAGGCGAGTATTCGACTTACAAAATTTGACTTGTGAGTGAATTATTACACGTAAGTCAATGGGGAAAAATCGGGACTTTTTAAAATCATCGACTTGCGCGATTATTCGACATATGCGATGTCGACTTAGGCGAGTTTAACTGTAGTAATATGTCTTATGTAAAATTCATTGCAGGCGTGACATATTTTGTCCGTTGAGCTGCTAACATGTACTTAGATAAAGCTGATCATGTACCACATTAAAAGCTTGCCACAGATAGTCACATTTCTTGTTGTGTGTGATGGATTGAGATGTCATTGTTCAATAGGTTGCTGCACACAGTTTGATGGTAATGAAAAGATTGCTATGAATATTCAGTATACTCCGACTCCAGCATACAATGAATGAGTTCATGTTCTGATACATGAAGAGTTTGTTTGCAAAAACCGATAAGTCCATTTTTGAAGATTTTGAAGTACGGTTCCTGTCATAAAGTACAAAATAATACCTTTAAAATGATATATTGATCACTACATATAAAGGTACATTTTTGAAGTTATAGTCAAAAAAAGCAAAAATTTTCTTATTATTCTCTTTATTTTTCGTGACCTTTAATCGCAAATATCTCCATTTGGCAAATATGGACTTATCGGTTTTTGCAAACAAACTCTTCACATGTTTATGAACACCTCACTGAGTACAGAAATGATTTTGCAATATACAATAGGGTTCATGGATCTCGTCCCCTATTGATCATGTCACTTTGTATTCATTCATTTATCCAGGGATTTTCTTTAGTTGCACAAAGAAACATGTACGAATGCACAAAATCTGGGTGTGTGAACAACAATATGCTACCAACCAAGGCAGCATGCATGTAGACAATTTTCACATGGTTCTAAGCTAACTACTGACTCTGAACATTGGGACATTTAAAGGTGAGTTATCTAGTATAGGGTGCATCGACCTGAAGATTGTAGATATCTACTCTAGTATGTGTGTGTGTGGGTAGGTTGGTGTGTGGGTGTATGTGTGTGAACATAACATGTGTGTGGGTGTGTTTGTTTGCGTGTGTGCATTTGAGACAATAAATGAGCAAGAAAAAAAAATACAAAGAACACCTTCATAATGGATGGCATAGATATTGTAGCTATTGAATTTGTTAAAGGAAGATGAAAGTTTATGAGCCGAGAAATATTGTAAGCAATCACTCTTTTCGTCTCACTGTGAATTCAGGGTGCACGACAATCGGATACAACGTACAGAAGTAGTTAGTTTTAGAATACAAAAGAAAACATATTGCACATGAATCAGCATACGCAGGTAGTCTCAAAATTCACAGTCACAGACATGAAATGGCGCCTTAGGCAACGGTTGTGAAGAATGTTTCATAGAAATGTTTCATAAAAAAAAAAAAAAACAGATCCCCCTGAAAGCAATTTCTTATACCTTCCCCACCCCGGATGAAAATCTTGCATTATTTTCCTGTTTCGCCCAATTTTTCCAATATGATGAAGTCTTCTCATAACAAACCCCGTGAGACAAGTGAAATCACTTTGTTTTATCACGTTTGTATCAGAGTTTGCGAAAAAGACAAAGAAAGTATGAAGCAATATAATTATACACGCATTATGTAGGGCCCCTATATAAATATATAGATGGATGAATGGATAGATAGACAGATACATACATGCATACATACATACATACATACATATACAAAGATAGAAAGATAGATACAAGATAGATGGACAGACAGAGATTTATATATATATTATATATATATATATATATATATATATATATATATATATATATATATATATATATATATATATATATATATATATATATATATATAAAGAGAGAGAGAGAGAGAAAGAAAGAAAGAAATGGGTAAATAGATAAATAGAGAGAGATAGAGAAAGAGACAGAATCTGTTTAGACGTCTATTAATGGGGGATACATCATCTCAGAGGCTATCCTGTGCCGAAGAGTATTCCCCTAGTCACCTGACTAATATTGGGTGCCTGAAGAGCAGACGCTATTATGCACACGGTAAATTCGCGGCAAAAGCTAATACGATGAAGGACATTGTATTACGACCAACATGACCAATGAACAAAGCCCATGCTGGAAATTATATGCGACACTTTCTGAATGTGATAGGTTTTACAGAAATAATCTGATTTGTATCATGCTCGCAGACGATATCTATCTGTTACAACCCGGAGATATAGCTTCGTGTCTGTCTTCGTCCAGTTGTTTCCAGGCATTTTACATTTTCGTGGTTCAGGCTGTCGGTAATATATTCTTGAACTTTGTACCTACTCTTCACAATGGGATCGTTTGGTTTGTTTTTTTTTTTTTCTTTCCTACATGCGCATACACGCGCACACACATATCATGTCATACATCATATCGACATCATGGTGTAACATTTGTAAATCAATAATAAGCCAGATCACAATTAGAAAAGGTCTCAAAAGACCCCTGCAGAACCACAGATTCTACGCTTGTCAGGGATTAATTGATTTCAGTTAGAAGAGTAGTTTTAAATAGCCAAGGAGAAACTTTTATTTTATGGCACCGCAAAATGATAAATACCTGTGTATTTAGCACAACTGTATGATACACATGTATAATCACATGTCTATACATAATACACTGTTGTCTGTAGAAACTGGTGATTCGCACTATAGTATCCTATGTAATTGCTGCGTGAATAGTTTTTGTTAATTCGGTTGAAAAGAATACACATTCCAGGGGTGGATCCAGTAATTCCGTAAAGGGGAGGCGCCTTTACAGAATCAAAAGGGGGCGCACGCCCCCCCCCCCCATTTTTTTTCTTTAATTTCTTTTGTTTTAACAAAAAATAAAGAAAGGGCACGCGCCCGGTACACCCCTCTGGATCTGCCACTGTATTCACTTGTAGGCCCTAGGCCACACTCCGATATGCATCCAGTTAATGCATAGTTTTAATGAAAGACCTATCCAGTTTACCTCAATTGCAAGTCAATTTCAAGAAAAGGATCTGTCATGATCGACCTTTATCTCCAGATTGTATCTGTGAACTGTGAACCGATAAGTTCCGTATCATGTTTAAGTACTCGTCAAATCCCCCTTATTTTGCCGGCGGAGCAGCATGGATACATCGCTCTTTACTCGAGACTTGGTAATCTCTGAAATGAAATGAATCGTTTCAAGGTGCGGGTTCGAATCCCGCCAAATGTCCCCATGCGCGCTATCCGGCATTTTTTCTGCTATAACTGTGTTTTACTTTGCTTTTAATTCCCCTTGTTCGTGCTTAGAATTGATCCATGATCACATTAGAAGACAAAGTGCTCTGCTGTACATCAAACATGTTGAAAAGATGGTTCCATGACATTATGCTCCGGCGACAATAATTGCTCCCATGAAATATCTGCACACTAGACAAACATAAATTCTACCCACAAACATAACCCCATCCCCCTAATCCTAATCCTCACATCAAACTAAACCGAAAACCCACATAACCCTAATCCTAATCCCATGCAAGTCCTTGGCGAAAATAATACCGGAGCAATTATTGTCGCAGGAGACAATGTCGTATCACCTGAAAAGCTATATGATCAATGGACAAAGGATAACGTTCTTCGAGGTTTATAAAGTGATTGTATACAAAATAAAGTGAATTAGACATAAAATTGCATGGGATGAAGCATAGAGCGGTGTGTCAATTATTGTTCTTAAGTCAGTGGCGTATCTAGGGAAAACGGCGCCCGGGGCAAGCACGAAAATTGCGCCCCTAATTTCTGAAAAAGTGTTCAACCCCCAACCCCATCCCGGTAGGGACTTTAAACAAAGTCCACATGATGCTTTTTCAAGCACTTAAAAGGGATCTTTTGAGGGTGATTTAAATGTAATGAATTTTGATAGATTTTGGCGAGCGAGCGCAGCGAGCGAGCCGAAAATTTTTGTATTTCAGCTTACAAAACATGGAATTCTTGTCATTTTTTGCTTACCAAATCTTACAATTCTAATCAAGATATAGTGACAGCCTTATAGATATCGATTTATACCAAAAAACTGAGGACTTTAAAAAATACTCTAAATTAGTGCGCGCGAGTGAGCTGAAATTTGTAAATGTCCTCGTCATCATCACGTATTGTTCTTTATCTTTTTTATATATATAAATTTTGGCGAGCCGAGCGCAGCGAGCGAGCCGAAAATATTTGTATTTCAGCTTACAAAACATGGAATTCTTGTCTTTTTTTGCTTATTGAATCTCACAATTATAGTGACGACCTTATAGATAACGATTTATACCAACAAATTGAGGACTTGAAAAATACTCTAAATTAGTACGAGCGAGTGAGCCGAAATTTGTATATTTCCGCGTCATCATTACGTTTTGTTCTTATCTTGTTTGATTTGTTGTTGTTGTTTTTTGCGCCCCCCCCCCCCCCATGTGCGAAACCGTTGACGCCCTCTTTTGATCTAATTGGCGATCGCTTCAGAACGAATGAAATTGCAGCCGCTGCTCCGTGAAACATTTTGCCTGCTAAATATAAAATGACATGTGTGAACACAATAGACACTGTCATTTTGTCATCATCACGTTTTGTTCTTACCTTCTTTTTTATATAAATTTTGGCGAGCGAGCGCAGCGAGCGAGCCCGAAAATTTTTGTATTTCACCTCACAGAACATGGAATTTTTGTGTGAACACTATAAACATTGTCATTTTGTCCGTGTCATCATCATGTTTTGTTTTTAATCTTGTTTGATTTGGTTTTCTGCCCCCCCCCCCCTCTCACCATTCTCCCTCCCCCTTCCGGGCGAGTTTTTTTTTTTTTTCTTCTTCTTCTTCTTCTTCTTCTTCTTCTTCGTTTTTTCCTTTTTTTTTTTTTCTTCTTCTTCTTCTTCCTTTTTTTTTTCTCGTTTTTTTTTTGCACCCCCAAGGAGTGGCGCCCGGGGCACGTGCCCCCCTTGCCCCCCCCCCCCCTAGATACGCCACTGTCTTAAGTCACGTGGTAAAGTCAATGGAAATATGACAGCAACAAAGAATTAGAATCATTAGAAAAATCGTGTATTATTATGATGTCCACACGCTTTTATTTACTTGTTTGGCTTAGACTTTCTGCACTTTTGTTTTACACATTGTTATCCAAATGGATACAGGCCGGAGGGGGGGGGGGGATGAGCAAAAATACTCCTCTATGTCATGAATTGTCCTGCTTTCACACCTCTGCCTGCATTGCAAAAGTAGGGGGGACGATGAAAGTTTTGTTTATATTATTTAAGATAAGCTTTTGCCATACTTCGACAGCGGTAAAACAACAAGAACATATTTGTCTCAAGAAAGGCATATTTGAAAAAGAGATAAGTGAAGATTGAATTTCGGTCACTCTTTCCAAACTAGAAAAGCAACAAACAAAAGCTCAGGTTCTTAAATGATACAGACCCTGCGACAAACTAATAATTATTGTACACCAATATATTTAGCGTGTTTCAAGGTTACTTCCACGGTAATCGACAAGCTTAGGTATACTATCCTGCTTTGGACGAGTATTTTGAGTTCCTACACTTGTCATTGAGTTCCTTCACCATGACATACTCGATGTTTTGTTTTGCTTTGATTTTGTCCTTTTTTTAATCAATTTTAATTACTTCTTTGATTTCAACGTTAAGTGTGACGGGAAGAATGGAATGGAATGGTTCTCATACTCTCGCCAACTTAGTTTGTTGATAAAGTGCTGATGTTCCCTGAAATCGAAGGAAAAGAGCGCCCTCATTCTGTTTGCTGTGGGGGAAAAAATTATTGAAGGTACTCGACTTTAGCTTCAAATCCCGCTGAATCCGTACAACTGGAAGGCATACAACCCACTTCCTTGGTAATCAAGGTAAACAGTTACAGGTTACCAGCAGACGGTGCAATGAAGGTGAAACATCCTAGAGATAAGAAAAAAAAAAAAAAGAATCAGATCAAATGCAAAATATATCGTGTCGACTTAGAAACTATTTATTCCCGTGCGGGAAGAACGATATATGCGGCATTTGAGAAGTTAATTCGTGTTCGGATAGATAGATATAAAACCATAGATAAGTAGACATATAGATAGGGATAGATAGATAGATAGATAGATAGATAGATAGATACACATGATACGCACATACACATACATTCATAGAAAGATTGATGGATTTATATAGGTGGAGGAATTGACAGCTAAATAGAGAGCCAGATATGTATATATTTACACTTAGATATGATGATAGATTGATACATAGGCAGATAATTTAGATAGATAGATAGAATATATTAGCGAGTAGAGAGAGATGGGTGGATCCCATACTAGATAGGCAGATGAGTACTTTATTGTTAATCATAGCTTAGATAATGGCGTGGGAGGGCAGTATAGTCCCTTTTTTAAAAGTATACACATTCTTGGTTACGATATGGAATGATGGAAGTTAAATCAGTATTGCACCGTTTACCAGCTAGTGTCACGCATCATACGACCTCTGTCACCTGAATCACTAGATAACCAACGCAAATTATCACGCCAGTGTCACACTCAACTGGAGGCTGCTGCCTGACTAACAGAGCACATGGAATGTAAACAAACCACCGGTGGTGGTGGAAGGACCTAATTCTACAAGCAAGGTTGCTTGCTGCTTGCTGCTTGCTGCGGAGAGAGAAGTAACGGGCTGGTAAAGTCCGTGTTATTCCCTTCTTGTACCGGATTAAAGACTGTTGAAGCACTATATTGTTGAAACGTTTGGCCTAAGTTAACCTATTTGACATTCGTCTTGCCTCCATTTGGCCACGGGCTCAGCAAATAAACATCTTCAATGCTGTGTTTAACGGAGAAGTGCTCAGCGAGTTTTGCTAGTCAGTGGTTTATGGATCTGGAGCGCTCGGTTTACGCCCCTTGACCCCTTGACTTTCGGCTAGTGTTTCCACGGGGGCTGTCGACCAACGGAGCGCGCTCTTCGAGTGAAACCGCGGAAAGGATCCGACGAGGCGCCTCTCGTGTGATGATTCGGACAAGAATGAGCAACAAACTTCTTTACGCAGGTGGCTCTTTCCTAGAAAAGGTCTACTGTGTATCCTGCAACAATGGCCTCTAAGCCTGGACATGTGCGTGCATTATGGTTATTCTGTTTTCTTCAGTTAATTGGTGAGTGGATGCGTTTCTTGTTATTATGTACTCGGCAAATCTTCAGCTTGCTATCCAATTCTTTTATTGAATCCATGACTTCACGTTTAAGCTTAAAACGAGGTCAATCGTATCCCCAGAGGCGTTTGTTATTGCATTGGATGGCTGCTGCATGCTGCGGCTGTACCCATCTCCAAACAGTTTTGGCACTGTGTTGATTTTTCGAAGCTTCTATCATTATTTTCTAGGTCATTGTCATGGTCACATAACGAGGGAGTAATTGGCAGATTCACACTGCACGAAATACTTGCGATGAACGTGGCAAGGATGAATTAGTATAGTTTGTAGTAGATATATCTTGGGTATAAAACCAAGGAGGTATATGATACCTCCTTGGTATAACAACTGAAGGTTTTGAATTGTGCACCTACATTAAGTTGCTACCAATATTATGTCTCTTGGCTAAATTATTAATAAAGGATCACAGGATGTTAAAGGGATCGTACAATTTTGGTTGAGACCTAATTTCGGGTTTCTAACATTTTTTGGTGAGATAATGAAAAACCTCTTATGAAATGTGAAAGAGCATGTAATTCTATGAGGAATTCAATGTTTATTTGATGAAAATTGGCTTTGAAATGGCAAAAAAAAAGAGCGATTCTCATAAAGTGTGGGACCCACACTTTATTATGATCCCTTTGTTTTACTTTGTTTTTAGATGTTTCAGTCATTCCAAACCCGATTTTCATCAAATAAACTTTGAATTCCTCTTTAAATGGTATGCTCTGTACTATCAAATCATAAGTGCTTTCTTGGTATCTCGCAAAAAAATAAAAAGCCCAATTCTCATCTCCACCAATACTGTACCATCCCTTTAAAGAAGAAAAGGAAAAGGGTTAAATAGGGGAGGACAGAAGAGGGAAAAGAAGTGGGAGGAGATAGATGGAAATGTACCCTTAAACTTTCTTTGTTGTATTCATTCCTATAGATTAGGGGGCAAGTAGTTAGTCCCCCGCCATTATTAATATAAAAAAAAATGATAATATTGCATATTCATCTAATTTATTTGAGTGAATGTGTCTCCTTAATGTGAATATCCTAAGCTATATCTTAGCACTTTCTAAATCTTCTGTCATTTATTTACCAAAACTATATGAAGAGTTTGTTTGCAAAAACCGATTTATAAGTCCATTTTTGAAGATTTTGAAGTACTGTATCTGTCATAAAATACAAAATAATACCTTTTAAATGATATATTGGTCACTACACATAAAAGTACATTTTTTAAGTCATGGTCAAAAGAAGCAAAAAATTTCTTATTATTCTCTTTATTTTTCTTGACCTTTAATCGCAAATATCTCCATTTGACAAATATGGACTTATCGGTTTTTTGCAAACAAACTGTTCATACATTTGTATGTATCAGACAAACAGTCATACTATGATATATTTACTTATTGGTTTAACTATTCTTTAAAAGGACAATTATAAATAGTAAGTGTAGTCATGTATATTGATCATAATATTCATATTTTCTTTTTTTTAATGTCCAAGTAATTTACTGGTGGATATGGCTTCTTAGTTGTATCATATTCACTATAATAATGAGAGTTGTCAATATACCATTCTCTGTTCCTTAACTTTTAAGACAAATTAGAGTTAGAATGTACAGTAGAATGAAACATTTGCATACCAGATAGATCAATTTCTCTGTCACACACTTCAGTAAATACAGCCAGTAATCACTGTTGTATAAAAAAAATGACTGCTCATACGTTCAGAGGTGAACCATAAATTATTAATTCATTTAAGGAAAAATTAAATAAATAATAAATGCACCTTGGATTTTCCTTCAAAACAGACTTATTTTTTTAGAATGATTGAGGTCTGATTGTATTGAACATGAAAAGTGCAATTTGCAAGTCACTTGTATGATAGGAAAAGGTTTGCATTCCTTTGTCTTTATATTAAACTCAAATGTGGTCACTAGTCTGTCTCTGTCTTAGTAGCATTTCAGGTCGCGGAGCTTAATGTTTACTTTCATCATATTAGGTGTCCAGAATGAAATTTACAACATGTTGTAACCACATCCTGTAACTTTTAGAAGGATATCCTTTTCGGGAAAGTGAATGCCTTCGTTTTCCACTAAAAGAAGAAGAAAAGAAAAAAAAATATGGCTTCCTTTTTCCAAGTGGAGGATGCTTGAGGAAACTGATAGGTAATATTTTATCTCCATGTGGCACCCAATGATACAAGCCGGGGGGAGGGGTAGCTGAAAATCCCGAGGAAGGAAGTGTGAAATCTAATCAGATATTTAAGCCAAACAAGACAATTTTTGAAACCGAAAGATTGCATTGCAGTCTTTTGTTCTCCACAAGATTGTTTGCAGCTTTTCCAGATTGATAAGTCCTTTCCAATTTCTGTGGAAAAAAGGTTTTTTTTTAGCAGCCATAATCTTTATCAACCTCCTTTTTTTTTGGGGGGGGGGGAGGCAAATTTTATGAACTTTGCATGAGGATTGTGAGGAGGAAAGATACATCAATTTTTTTCCAGAAAGAATTCAAAGATCTAGTCACTTTCTCTTGATTTGCTCATCATTCATACCAAAGTAATAGAAACTTAAGCTTTCATGAAATATGGGGGGAGTAATACTTTGTATGTTGCCATGTCACATACTTTGTTGATAATTTGAATACCAGCAAGGATAGTGTTTTGATCAGCTTCCATCTCATTAAGGTTATTTTTTTTTTCCCTCACTTTGGCAGAAACTTCCTTCCCAATTTCCTTATCTCACAGTGAAAATGAGACCTTAACTTCCTATACTTTACAATTTGATATTCCACATGGTGGATTATTCACTGACATTTTCTATACAACATGACTCTGCCGTTCTTTCGACAGCAGCTCTTGATTGCTGTGCAGGAGTAGTGTTGCTCAATGTTGATTTTTAGCTTTCTGACTTTAATGCATCTCTTCTTAAACTCTCTCCATTTTTATGATTATTTGATATAATCTGATCATGAGGAAACTTGTAATTAGAGTAATCCTGTCTTGAATTTTGATTTAGATGTTGTGATTTGCCAACAAATGAGGAATATGTGTTCTTAGTTAACTCCAAATTCCTTGCAGTGTTTGAGGATTCAGGATACTGTACAACCAGAATTTTTCATGCCCATGAAACTTGCAAATTTCACAAGAAGCCGAGGTTTGTGAAATTGCGAGATACTCAAGATTTCCAATTAATAATCCCTCAGTGCGTGTGTGTGTTTGATTTATCTGCATTTGGAATTTCACTGGGAATGGAATCACTTTGAACATTTTTCATGTTATAAAGTATCTCACCTAGATATGAAAATCCTCAGAGTGATTGTTATTCTTTTTTTTTTTAAATAGAAAATTGTAAATATGTTCATCACACATATACATTTACTCAAATCTCCCATTATGTGTGAAAACAAAAACAAATCACATGTCAGTTTTTGTAAGTTTTACATCAAAAAATCTTAATTGAATCAAGACAAGTTCCACTTCTCTAACAAGGATTTAACCAATGTTGTACTATTTCCACCCAGTTTTGCAGGTCTGTTAGGAGATTCAAGATATAACTCATGTCGTTGACCCTGATAATGACTGCTATCTCTATACACATCGCTCAGACGTCAGATGGGAGGGTATAGGTTTGAAATCCTGCTGGCTGATATCTAGGTTAGGGTGTGAGACAATAAATACGGGCTTGGCACAGGGGAAAAGTAAGAACTTTACTATCTATCAGCCAAGGCTTTCATGCCAATGTCCTAACCCTTTCAGATAGAGTCTTTATCTGGGAACGAAAAGGGCGTAGAAACAGTTTGAAGTGAAAATCCACTACATGGGCATGTAGTTTTCAATGAATTCATAAAGTATGATGATAAAGATGATGAAAAAATGATAATAGTGATAATAATAATCATTAACCAAAATATTGAAAGTTTCATATGAATTAGACAAAAAGAGCAAAAGTATGTAATTTCATTGTTTCAAATGATTTTTATACATGTTTATTTCTATGAATAAATCATCCATTTACAGCTCCATCTCTCTCTCTCTTTCTCTTGCATATAATTCTGTCCCTAGTGCATATATTTGTTTAACTTCAAGCCCAATGCAAGAAAGTATTGACCTGTACGTGCCATTGACATGATTTTATAGATATTGTATCTAAAAAATGGAAAGTTTCATGTGAAGGAAATCAGCAAAAAATCTATAAATTTTTAGCATCTTTAAATGGTTTTCCAGAACAGATTAAATCAGCCACAGACACTAAACATTGTATGAATTTAATTTTTTTTTAATGATTTAATGATGTTATCCGTCAATCCTCAACTATCCTTCTTTTTGCTTACAAACAAAATGTTGAGTCCTATGAAAAACGTTATGCCATTCACATCAATGCCTTCTGTAGTTTAAATGATTTAACAATAATGACCAAGTAGCAGGGAAGAAGGTGTATAAATGCAGAATCAATGGCAAAAACACAATTTTTGTAAATACTTTTATATGCATACAATTTAGGGAATTTTAGAAGATGACATCAAAGCCCATCCAAATTGTGTATGTGATTGTGACAGGTAGCAGTATTTTACCACCCCCAAAAAAGAGAGCCAAAACAAAATAAAATTCCCCAATACTAAATTTCAAAATTGATTTTAAGTTTCCTTATTTCAGTCCAGTCATCTGAACCATTTGTTCTTCTCTTTTTCTGACATTTGAAAGTCTTTGAAGTGATGTTTCCCTTAAAATCCTGCTGCTCACAGTTACTGGAGAGATGAAAGGCTGATAATTTTTTTTTCTGCCACGAGCCAAACCTGAATGACACAGTGACACCGTGACGTGCTGTCCCGAGCTCAAATGATATCATCAACTTTGCGGTTGTGAGGATTCTCTCACAATTTGATCATGTTGTTTTTGCAATGGTCTAAATGAAACCTTTGCAAAAATGATCACCCCATGAAATTGTTCAGGTTGAAGCAAACCCACCAAGACATAGATAAATTTCTTTGCACAAAAACAAACAATAAACATATTTTCATCATCTAATTAATTAATGCAGCTGAACTACTTTTCATAAATGCTAGCTGGATTAACATAGAGAAAAGGTCATGGGTGTGATTTATTTATCTATTCTGCTTTCTGCATGGTAGTCTCATTCAGAGCCACAAAATCCTACTTTGAGAGGAAACTCTGTATAATGAACACACAACACAGAACAAGACAGGTATAGAACAAAGAATACTATGTACATCAAATGCTACACCAAGGACATTTTTTTTTTTTGGGGGGGGGGTATAAGATTGAATCATATTATATCTCACATAGTACTTAACCATTTCTTTGAATACAATTAAGCTGAGTTTACCATTCATATAGGCTCTTCTATATTTCTATTTTTCGCATAATGTTTTTATGAGTGGAAAAAAACCACTACATTTGAATCCGGCTTGTACACTTATAAATATCAAATTTACAACATAGAAATAAAGATATTCAGCATTCCATGTGTTTGCTGCCTCATATGCCCTTCTGCTTCTGAAAGACCCATAGTAACACTCCCTAGTGAACCCCACAACAGTGCTGAGTGGAATGACAACTAGGCCACAACCTGGTAACCACACTGCCTTCACGACACAGCAGGCAAAGTTATAGCCAGCATTCAAGCATTCAGGCTGTCACAATATGTGATACAGAGCCAACAAATGAGCTCGAGCAAACGGTCTAGGGGAAGGGAAAGGGGGGGGGGGGGGGTAGAGGAGGGATTAACTATAGATATCTTTTACTCATTGTCCAAAACTGTAGGTATATATTTGCCATGAATGTATTATCTGTACATTTCCACATGTATCAAAATCTGATCATACTGGCTATTGATTGGAAAATAGACGACAGTTTCTTCCTCTTTCCTTTTAGAGTTGAAATGCATTTTGTAAAATATGGATACATATGATTGTAACATACAGGCTGTAAGCCCTGTAGCACTTATGGTGTATTAGAGTATGATGATTTCCCAAGCCAAGTGTAGTGTGAAAAAAAAAAACCCCAAACAAATGTCTGAGAAATTAGAATGCTTCAGAATACATGTCTTATACTATAGAGGGATATTGACTTTGAATAGTGTACGACCACATACAAATGAATTTTATCTTTTGTTTGCTCTTATAATATAAGGCTTTATATCAAGTGGATTAGTTTTGAATTTTGAATGCTGAACCACACTGTCAGTAAAACAATTGACGTGACTTTGCACTTTTCAAAACTGCTAAATAGAGCTGTACTCACTCTAAAATTGTCATTTAGTAATCATTAAAATGATTTTAAAAAAGTGAAAAAATTCAAAATTATACTGCAGATGATTTTGATTGTTTTGTTCTATTCCTTTGGCAATCACTGCTTTCTAAAGATGAACTTTGCCTGTGTGCCTGCTGCGTTAATTGAAAGTCAAGTAACAGGAAGTTGTGATCGGTCCAACCGAATTACAATAATTCTGTCGAAACATTGCTTGGCATAATCGCAGTTGTATGATAGAGAGTTATCTCCCCTGTCATCCATCCGTCTGATCGAGGAGAGAGACATCATCGAGCAAGCTTTGTCCGACCGGCTGATCCGTGCCAAGGCGAGGTTAGAGTTGCGTCATATCAGATAGCGTTTGCAGGGAAGAGAAGGACTTTGACAAGAAACCATGCACCACTTAGACACTCCCCCCTTGCCACTTTTTCAGCTCCAGTTAGGGTGCCATAGTATTTCCAGCCTTTTTTTTTCCCCAAGTCAGAGAAAGTTGAGACACAACGTTAACACCCCTCCAAATGAGAGGGAGAAAAAAAACTGTATTACTAATCGTAATCAAAGAACTGGGCTTTCGCAATATCGAGATGTCTATCGGCAAATGCCGAGAAGCATTCTAGCTCTCGGAGAGGAACTTGGACTTTCTTAGCAGGGGGAGATACGATGACTCATGCAATGGTTGTTCCAAAGACAGTTTTTTTTTTTTCTAGAGCAAACTGTGAGGGGAAAAATGATGACAGAAGTGTAAAGATATGGTGCAGTGTGCTGTACAAATAATACGACAAAGAGAGGGGAGGGGAGGTTGCAGCAGCGGAAAGCCAGTGTTATATGATGTGTCATGATATCCGTTAACTCTTGGTGGTATTTGGAAAGGGATTTTTTTTTTTTTTTTGCTTTACATCGTCTTAAGCACAGTATGTGTATTAAATATAGGTCTACCATTCATATGATCTCTCTCTCTCTCTCTCTCTCTCTCTCTCTCTATATATATATATATATATATAATCCTCTATGTGTGGGTGTGTGTGTGTGTTTGTGTCAGGACCTCACACTAACTTTTTTGTCTGGTCACCAATTCCTTCTACTAAAATGTTTAAATCTGACATTTTGATGGCCTGATAAATATCAGTAGTTGCTTGAAATAAAAGCAAAACCATGACAATCCATTCAGAATCAAATTTGTCTGATCTGGCCATCAAAATGTAAATTTGGTGGCTCAACTCCACTTAGTTGCCCCTGGCCAACACTAATGGTTAGGTCTTGTATAAATGCTCTCTTCAGTTAAGTTTTCCCACAAAATACATTCATAAAATATATGTTGATAGATCAAATAATGGTAACAAAAATTTAAAAATCTCATGTATACTGTGTGAACTTTAATGATAATTGAAGTTACAGGATACACTTTTATCAGTCTATATTTATATTTGAAATTGGAATAGAGAGCACAAAATAAAGTGAAATTAACATTTGCAGAATTCGTACTCTATTTTCTTTCACTTGATAGTTTATGAATGTGTGATGCACAGTATCATTGTGATAGCCAACATCGAAATCTGAAGCTAGGAATACATTGTATTTTAAAGGTTTTTTTGGTGGTATGAATTTTTAGCCACAGACATGTTTGTTTACAGTCAGTATTCTTGGCAGTGCCTTACTTTCTTGGCAACTCATCAGATATGAATTGATCTGTCTGAAACTCCTCTGACATAGTCAGAAATATATTCCCATGCCCTTCATGCATTATCTAATTAATTTGTTCCATGATGTGACAATTTGCATTACAAGATAACCCTTCCACCCACCCACCCCCAAAATAGGAGTCTTAGAAGAATGTTCTGTGATAAATGGTATCATTTCTCATTGCACAGGTTTATTCAAATATCCTTAATGAAGGATTTTTAATCATCACTAATTTCAGTCAGTGATAGAAGCCAAAGAATTCACCAATGGAGTGTTGCAATCTTTATTGGTTAATTTTCATACATGATAACAACATTGACAGTTGACACATGCTCTTCAAGATACTGAGATTAAAGGGATCGTACAGTTCTGGTTGAGACCTAATTTCAGGTTTCTAACATTTTTAGGTGAGATAATGAGAAATCTCATATGAAATATGAAAGAGCATGCAATTTTATGAGGAATTCAATGTTTATTTGATAAAAATTGGTTTTAAAATGGCTGAGATATCCAAAAAAGAACGATTCTAATAAAGTGTGGGACCCACACTTTGTAACGATCGCTTTGTTTAACTTTGTTTTTGGATGTTTCAGTTATGTCAAACCCGATTTTCATCAAATAAACTTTGAATTCCTCTTAAAATGGTATGCTTTGTGCTATATCATAAGTGTTTTCTTGGTATCTTGCAAAAATTCGAAAGCCTATTTCTCATCTCAACCAAAACTGTACTATCCCTTTAATGTGGACTGTACAGCTGGAATTGAGAGATAATCATTTGATTTATTGTGCAGCTGCTTATATGCTGTCTGCTCTCTCCTCCCCAAAGTTAACCAATTCTGTGCCGGGGAATTTAGACAAGGTGTACAACTCCTCCATGGGGTTTTCTGTGCCAATCAGCACTTAAAACATGCAAAGGGTTCAACTACCTCACCCTGTCATTTATTGATTTGTTATAAATGCATCAGCAGAAAAATGAGGGTAGGTTGTTGGAGCCACTATTAAACTCAAACTTTAATTTTTCACCAAAAAAAAAAAAGCATGCAATGTAATGTGCATGAAAACTGACACATCATTTGCAATGATAGAAGACAAGCCAGGAGTTGTTTTGATCATGAGGTAATGTTTGTAAATCATGTACACACTTCATCAAGAGATTGTTTACAAATGGTAAAGGATGCTATCTGAATTCAAGTTAATGTAAGCACATGTCTACCCCAGCTATCTATCCCCCCCCCCTCAAAAAAAAAAAGAAAAGGAGAAAAAGAGAGTCAATAATCATATCCTGTTTCAGTAGTATTCCTCATAAGGGCTTTTTACACTTGTGTTTCTTAACCCCGGACTTTCTCTGACCCAGGACTATCGTTAGTCCCGTACCAATTTTTTCAGCTTTTTACACTTGCCAATTAGTCCCGTACTATCTCTTGTCCGGGGCTAAGGAGAAAACTGACCTTTTTACACTTGTATTTCTTAGCCCCGGACTTTCCAAACCACATGAATATTCATAATTACGCTGTGTACTGTACACGTACACGCACGCACCGGCAGCACTTGACTACCTCGTTTCTGATTGGTCAGTGAGGGTCGGACATCGTCTCCGTCGCTTAGCCCAGGATTATTTTTTCGTTCTGTTTACACTCACTTGCTTGGCACCGCAATTGCGGTGCTAGCACCGCAATTGCGGTGCTAACCCCTGCTATTTTGCAGGGCCAGATAGTACCGTACTATCGGTGGGGCTAGCCCACTTTGGCAAAAACGAGTGTAAACAGAAAGTGGGGTAAGGATAGTCCCGTACCAACGGTGGGGCTAAGGCCCCCCCCTTAGCCCCACCGTTGGTCCGGGGCTAAGCAAAATTTTACAAGTGTAAAAAGCCCTATAGTGGGTCAAATCCTGCTTTGGATAGACTAGGCAGAGTTTTGGTACCTTGGGAATACTCCTTTAGCTGTGTTTTAAGGGCGGTGAGTTGGCTCAGTCGGTAGCGCGTCTGCCTCACGATCACGTGGCCCGGGTTCGAACCCGAGTCTGGACTGAACAATGTTGTGTGTAAGCATTCCATCCCCTCTACCGAGAGGCAAAACACTCTGTCCCTCAGATAGGACATAAAATGGAGGTCCCGTGTATGAGAGAGTCACAACTCATGCATGTAAAAGATCCCGCTTCATTCATTCATCGCAAAGAGCAGGGTGTTTAACCCGGTGAAGTGGTCCCACCTCACATCCAACTGGACCCCATGGAAGACCAGCTTAACATAGCTGCTGAATATGGGCTATCCAGCCATCTCTCAGATGGAAAATGAACAAACAAACAAACAAACAATGATAATTGCACTATCAGCCAGTGTTGAGCTGAGCATATCATAATAGGTTTATTGTAAGAAGCCAATTAGCACACCAGCTACATTTGGAGTGACTCTTCCTAGAAAAATAGAGATGACATAACCCTTTTTTTGGTATCATGAGAAACAACGTACTATAAAACAGTCTAACCACGTAATCATATTCATAAAGAAAGTTTGAGTTTTATATCAACCTTTTTTAAAGATTTTGAATGTAGGAATATTTTTTCATCTACTTTAAAAGAAAAAGGGGGGGGAGAGCTATTTCCAGAAGATTCTTTATATTTGATCCACAGAGTCACATATAGTGTGTTTTCAGACCAATTCGTCTGTAGAGAATGAGAAGGGCGTTAAGTTGTGTCGAACACTGGGTTTACTGGCAACTTAACACCCTTATCATTCTCAACAGACGAATTTATGGAAACTGTCAACATGCTTTGACCATGTTCTAGAATGGGTTGGGATATATATAGAGCAATACATTCTATACTGATGTGCAACATTCAGTGTTCTCAGATACTTGTTGGTGATGTGCTGACTCCTCTTTCTGCCTTGTGTTTCCTCTCTAATGCATCCTAGGACTCCTCCTGGCAACAGACGCACCCAACGTGCTCCACGATCCTGGCCATCAAGTGGTATCCTCTGCACCCCAGGTTGAGCCTGGTCAGTCCAAGGAAGATCCCATTACTCCCAGCTCACCGGCAAGAGAGGACCACAAAGCAAAACCAGTGACCAGTGCATTCAGGCCGGCAACTTCTGGCCAGAATGGGGCATCACTGTCCCCCGCCAACCTGGTCAACACAACGCCGCGGACTGACCAGACAGGAGTTTTTCCTCGAACAACTCTCAAAGCTGCTACAAGTGCATTTCCAATGACAACAGCTCAGTCTGCAACATCAGCTGTGCATTCTACACCTTCAACTGCAC
The DNA here is from genome assembly GCA_033980235.1 of Diadema setosum. Taxonomy (NCBI): domain Eukaryota; kingdom Metazoa; phylum Echinodermata; class Echinoidea; order Diadematoida; family Diadematidae; genus Diadema; species Diadema setosum. Next base: position 4,425,096 of record CM067063.1, on the reverse strand, counting down.
AGCTGTCTACAGAACTAAGCCTGCTTTTTACCACATCTACAGCACAAGCTGCAACATCAAATGCGCATACTGCATCTCTTGGAAGGACTACCCTAGGTGCTGGAACAACTCAAATATCTACCCTTACTCCAGTCGATAAAACAACCCCAAATTTGACTACACACCAAAATGTGCATACCACTCAGTTAACATCAAATACAACATATGTAACACACTCAGCACCACAGAGTACTTTGCCAGGCAGTGTCAGTTTGCCTATCACAGGTGGCGTACCTACTGCAAACTCAACCATTCCAGCCACAACGCAAGAGTTGGCAACACACCCTTTGCCAACAGTTTCAACTAATGAGACGGAGACAACAACATGGGTTGAACCAGTTGTAGGTACAACAAACCAGACGGGTGACGTCATTTCAGTTGAACCTACCACATGGGCAGAAGCTGTTGAAATCACCACCAACCAAACAGGTGAGGTAGTCGAGCCAACTGAAGCACCACTGGAAACAATCAACCCAACCACTGCAATAGTAATTCAAACCACTAAAGATCTTACAATAAGACCCACCACCCCTAACACAACTGAGGCAAACACAGTAAAGACGACGACCTCTGTTACAACCTCATCAACAACCCAGTCTCAGACTTCACCAACACCAGCAACTCCAGGCGTGACAACGACACAGCAACAACAGAGAACATCAACTGTTCAGCACCTTACGACACAGACGTCAAGGCATCAGACAACTGTTACCACGGCAACCACCACTCAAGCCCAACCAACAACTGAGGAGACTGTGACACCAACACCTCCTCATCCTCCATCTCTATTCACACTCCCGACCCCGGCAATGGTGACACCCAACGCTTCCTACCATCTCACTGCATACATCCAGCTTCGCCTGAGCACCCGCTGGTCGCTCTTCTGCGCCATTAATCAGGACATCAAAGCTGCATTGTCCGAGTATGCAAATGAAGTGCTCGGACTCTCACGATACCACAGAGTGTCCGCATCCTATCTGAACGTCCTTGACTACTGCCGGTCAGTCATGGTCAACAGGCTAAGGAGGTTCACCACCACACCGATACCTGTGGACTTCTACGTGGCTCTGAATGAGACCTACCATGAGAACAGCACACGCAAGGTTGGGGCTGAGCTTGTGAGTGATCCATCAAATTTGCAGGAGGACATTCCTTTTCAGGTAAGATTGATATGAATTTACAAATTTTTGTGGGAGTAGTTTCTGTTGGTTTTTGGTGTCTGTGTGTCTTTGTTATTTTGCTTTTAAAGGTTTTTGTCCAGACCTAGCTGTGCTTGACTGACAAATAATCCGAGAAGCCTATTGACCCATTAGAATGTTCCCAAGTCATATGTCGTACATGGATAAGGAAATTTAGAAGAATGCTTTGATGTACGTGATTCTAAATTTAGTTTATATCTCGTAAAGATCACAAGAATTTTTACAATCTATTCAAAGTTCTGAGATGGATTTTCTTTACATTGCACAACATGCTCTCATCTGTAGAATAAATGAAATTATTGTTTTAAGGAACTCATTTGCTCCCTCCTGACATACATTCACTGGGGTACATAATCAGGCTTGTGCAGATACACAATGTTTAAATCTGAATGATGAATAAATTGTGGTACGTACTTTCCAAAGAGACTTATGAGTAGGCCTATTGTACCCCGTCTATGCGGCATATTTCTGCATAGGTGACTGACCGTAGAGAGAAAGAGAGATTTGGAAGGGGGGAATATATGGAAAACAAGACAACAACCACAACAACAACAACAAACTGACCTAGCAACCTGCTTGAATGAGTCGAATCTTTGGGGGGACTTTTTGATATGTTAACCCGTTGAGGACGGACTGATTTTGCTACAACCCGCATTTCCCATAGACACCTGCCTGAGTATACTCTAGACTCGTCCTCAAAGGGTTAAAAACAGACAAGGATGGGTAGACTCTGAACAGGTTATTGGTTCTAAACTGGGGACTTCCTGCTATGGTTATCCTTGTTGATGTTTTGTTGATGGTACTGTAGGCCTACATGTGAAACGGGTTGTGCTAAGTGGTGGATTGGGGTCATTCAGACACTAGATTGGTTTATCACGGGATGAGTAATACTGACGGGTAATTCAATTAACTCGTCAAGGTTTCAGACAGGGCAATGCACACATACACAATTTTTGGAGACAAGTTATGATTCAAGATTTTAAGATTATTTGTCATCATCTGCCTATAGATTTAGAGCTGAGAATGAACACAAGAAGGAAATTATAACCAAGAGGCTAATATACATTGACAATTATTTCAAAGTTTATGTTTAGCACATGTAATTGCCTTTCATCAATTATTCATCAATTTTTCTTTCTACTCTCTAGTGCCCAGGAGAGATCAAAATCCCAGATACTCTACACAGCAAAAAAGCATTTATGGAATGAAACTTTACTTGCCAGTCAAGAAAATAAAGTTGCTTATTTGGCACTTTTTAAACATTCGATTATAGTACATCTAATGCAGTTATGACCTATTGTATTCAAAATCAATTCTCCAAAGTCTAACTACATATAGTTTGAAATTGCGCATTAACATTCTTGAAACAGGAAGTATGAGTCAGATAGTGTTCTGATAAGAACAGAAAAAAAGATAATGCAGCATGAATTCTTTTAAGCCTCTAGCTTCATTTTCTTCATTGTTTTTTTTTATGATATCTGCTCAAAGACATTGATAAACCCCAAAGATTTGAATTTAGACATAAAGTTTTATTTGTTTAAAAGGAGGCAAGAGATGTACTTACCAGGTTTGTTAAAATCCTGAGACTGCATCTTGTGTGACATTTTCATCAACATTGATAAGTGCTGCCTAAAGTTCAAACTTGGTGCAGTGCTCGGCCTGTAAAATTTCCAGCACTCTATAAACGCTGTTACAGAGTGGAGTAATTGGAGTTGATGGAATTGATTAATAAATATCTGTGTGTCCTTGTTTTGATAGCAACTGTGACAGCAGTGTGGGGGGGGGTGGGCAGAGAGAGGAGGCGCCTATCACTCACAATGACATCTCTGGTAGAATTTGCATAGAATGACGTCAGGCTTATCCAAGAATTAGTATTACCATCTGTGATTATGCGGCTTAGGGTGGAATATGAATTTTGCAATGATATTCTGCCGCAGATTAGGCTGTGGTTTGGTCTGAAAAGCCTCCACTCTCCAATATTTGTGTCTCTCCCTTCCCCAAATCTGACATTCCATTCTTACACAGTGCTTGCTGTAATGATAATGTTGGTAAATTGAATGTGACTGCTCATTTGAGAAATTCTCTCTTACGACCATTGCATGTGCCAAAACTCCCTTGTGCAATGGCTCATGCAGTGAAGCTACTCTCTAGCTCTCAATTTCATTGTGGAAATCACCAGCCAAGTCGAGCGTCTCTTCATTAGCATAGGAAGGGAAGTGCTGCTTTTACTTGCAGGCACAAAAAAAAGACACCCAAACTCAACCTGACTCTTTTCTCTCACACACAAAATGGAACATTCACAGATTCAAGAAGTATACCTGCTGACCACCGAGCAATTGACCACTGACCCCCCTACACCGCCAGGTGATGAGGCGCAGGGGATGGTGGTAGCGGTCACTCTCACCGTGTGTGCCCTGGTCTTCAGCATCATCCTGTCTCTTATTGGCTTCAAGGTAAGCACGCCTCCTGTCGATTTCATGTCGCATTGCATTTGCTTTTTGTGTGCTTTCTGATCCATCACCCTGCATGGCGTGGATGTTACTTCTGAGAACTCTGTGAGATGATCTCTTCTTCAGCCGAGATCTGGGAAGAGTGGGGGGTTTAGGGGGAGGGGAGGGAGTAGAAGTGGGAAGGAGTCATCGGTGTGGGGGAGCTATTGAGGGGAGGGTCACCATTTGACTTGTGTCCTCACATAAGTCATATTTGATAGGTTCAAGGTGCCTTTACTCTTACTTACTCATGGGGGTTGCCCCCTCTGACTCTAATGTTGCGGTGAGTAAGGTATGTGGTGATACTGAATGTCTAGCAAAGAGGGTTCCAAAGGATGTTCTGAGCACCACAATGTATGCTATACATGTACCTCCCTTGCAGTAGTGACAATTGCAAGTATATGTGGAGAATTAAATCTTTCAAGGAGAACTCTAAGAATTCACCCTATTGAGTTCATTGCATTGGATTAATGCAGTGATTCAAAGAACAAATCAGTGAATGTGAAAGACAATTATATTAGACACCACTGACACAAAATAATGACTAAAAATGCCAGTAAATCATCTATAATAGTTACCTATGTAGACATGTCAAACTAGTTTATCTCTCAATTGATTATATGAAATATATTGTGTATTATATTGTGCCTGAAAGTCATGCAATTGAATAAGTTGGAATCTACATGAAAGAATTTATTTTCTAGTATTCCTTGAATGATATGACTGTAGGAAGAAAGATCCTTGAAATAGCAAGAAAAAGCCCCATCTTGTAGATTTCATGCACAGTGATATAATGATAATGAAAGGACATTTATATTGCGCAGCTACTATAATAACATACTCTACTGCGCATTACAAAATGACATGCATACAAGAAATTCAAACAGAAAATACACTATGTACATATGTGGCTACACAGTTTCTGTGTGTTCACCTCATATAAATCTGCAGGTTGCAGCAATTCAATTCATTCCACTCATACAATGAGTTAATAGTTTTTGTCAAACTATTTGGAAATAAGGAAGGGGGAATTAGGGATTCATGGGGTCATTCATTTGATTTGATATGATTTTTTCTTTTTTTTTTGGGGGGGGGGGGGGGAATGCTTGGAGGGAAATGGGTGTGAGAAAGAGTATTTGTAGATGATGAACCATCATGTGGGATAATTTCATGGCGTATGATTTTATGGAAAGTGCCAGTACCAAGCATTGTCTATAATAGTCCTCCTCCATTTCCATTTAGGTGTACAGAATACGAAAGTCTCAAACGAGCTTTGTGGATCGGTACTACTTTGACGGCAAACAGCTCCAGGATGCCTTGAGCGAGTCCCACCAGATGAGGGGGGTGTCCTCCCCGGGCAGGACCGGTGTCGGGCTGGGCTCCCCCACCTACCGGGGCTACTTCACCAGCTCCATCAACCATGGGCTGGTGATCGACGATGAGGAGACGGTGTTGGCGGAGGAGGAGGAACCGGAAGAGGTGAGCATTTCTCCACCCTCTGTAACCCGTTGAGGACAAGTACGGAGTATACTTGGGCAGATGTCTATGGGAAATGTGTGTTGTACGTAGCAAAATCAGTCCGTCCTCAACGGGTATATGCTCTACCCTCTGTGTATGCTCTTATCTAGTGGTGTAACCGCTTACTTTGGTGTCTTTTACTTTTACAAAACATTTTAAACTTTTCTTTGATTTGGTGATGAGCTGATGATGAAATTGTCAAAATCACAATGTGAGCATGAAGTAACAATCATAGCAAACTGCACCCCCATTCGTGTAGGAATTGTATAACATTCCCGTAATTTTTTTTTAATCATAGATATCAAAAACACATGATAATTGCAGCCATGGACCCATGATGGGGTATAGCATTGTGGAGCAGTAATGGTGTAAATCAGATTAAAAAGTTTGCCATGTACCAGTTCTGTAGGCATACTGTGCAATCTCTCATTGCAGTTCTCTGTAAAACTACCTATAATGTCAGCATGTGATTTTCATATTGTCCTCTCCATATTCAATATTTTCTACTTTGTCACTGTCTTCTTTTTCTCATGTTCCTCTCTCCATCTCTCTCTCTCTCTTTGTCTCTTAAAGGAAATTCAAACCCAAAGAGCAATGTTGATTGAATGTGGATTCAATAAATATACATTTTTCATGAAAATTACACATTCCATCAACTTGATACTGACATATGTTAAGGGTAGCAATTATTCCCCCTGCTCTCAAAAAGCGGTTAGTCAAGTGCTCTTTCATTATGTTGGAAAAGTGATTTTTGTGGAATTCCCTTTATATTTTCTTTATGTTGTTGTCCACTCATACGTCATAACCTCTAGTAGTCTCTTCATCCAGCGGTTCCAACACCAAAAATTTAAAAATTCATAGCTTTTGCATCAATTCTCTGATTTTTCCTCAAACTTTCACTAATGTGTTGTTCTAATGTTGCTGCTCTCACTCAAATTACATTGCTCTTTGGGTTTGGGTTCCCTTTAATGTGTGCATCATCGTTCAATGTTCAGTTTATTTTACCATTCATTTGTAGTGTACCAGTCAAAAAAGGCTCATTTTCTGCAGTTGTCATGCAGACGTGTGATACGGGCACGTGTTACATGTTTAAAGTGTTCTGGTATAGAGTCAAACTAGATGTTCATGTCAACAAATGAATGAGAATGCTTTATCTCAATTATTGTGTACATTTAGTGATAACATCATAACTGCTACTGAAAATAAAGTGGGCATACATTTTATGGCATCAAGTCATAGATAACGTCTGCGAAGTTTTGTATGCTTGGCTCGTTGAGTCCTGGTAGCATGTCGAAATGGTTATGATCCATTGTGATAGGAAATCTTTGTTTTTGTTGTTGTAGTTTCTGTAAAAAGTGGTGCATTTGCTTGCTTTGTTCATTGAAAACAAGAGGAAAAGATGTCCATTGCCCTGGAAGTAAATGAGTATCTGAATATAAGAACGACCCAAGTCCATGGAAGACCATTTCGAGTAAACTTAAAAAAACTTCATATCTTTTTTATTTGTCCACTAATATTCTATTTAACTGTGATGGGAAGACAACATTGTATATACAAATTAGAACATATATTATTATGACAATTAACATTTACATTGATTGTGGAGAGGCCATTTTGTGTGATGGACTTGGGTCGTTCTTCTCAATATGGACTTGGGTTGTTCTTTGATTCATATACATGGTATTCTGCTATAGAGATGAGGGAAGGACGAGAGAGGGCGCTATAATATGAATGTAAGAATGACCCAAGTCCTTCATTCTTACATTCATATAAGATTTAACTCATTTATATCAGGCACTTCCGGGGGTAATTAGGATTTATCATTTATACACAAGATGAGTCAATGCATAAGCTACAATTTCCCATGTCAAACTGAATTTGGCCAAAAATTGGACTTAGGTCGTTCTTATATTCAGGTCTTCAAATGGTTGTCAGGTGTAATGGATGTTTGTTGTGCAACACCAATCTGCACATCAAACAAGATTTAATGGTTTGATCTAGATTGGAGATCAAACACACCACGAAGTGCCTTTTGCCCCCATTTTATCACCTGTGGCAACTGAGGAAGTAACCCCGCACAAATAGTGCATTACAAATGCACATCATGCTGCAGTTAATTGCAATAAGGACCCTGTGGATGTGTATAACCTTGGGAAGTTATTAACAGTAGGGCCTATGTTTGTGGGACCAAATTCAGCAAGTGCTTGTTTGCATTTCAACAAAATTTATGAACTATTGTCAACTCTTTATGATCTACTGTGTACCATCCTGTGTTAGGAGACAGATTGTCACCCCAGATGAGACCTGGTAAACTTATAGTTACTGGTAGGATGCTGAAGTGACTCGATCTTGACACTGGGCTCCCCGAAGGCAAATAATTCAGTTCAATTTCAATTCTTATTTCATTTTCATTTTTTCAAGTGAACATAATGTACACATCACCCTTTCATTTTAAGCAAAAGAATAATGTAGGTAGGCAATACGTTTTTGAGGTGGACAGGGTATACAAAATAGTGAAACATGATAGCAAAACATTGTGATACCAACAAATTGTAGGAATTCATCAAGATAAATGATTTGAAATATATATATAAAAACATATATATATATATATATATATATATATATATATATATATATATATACATTTATATCTGTATTTATATTCCTATGTAATATATTGTATTGTTATATATAACATATTGTGATTATATCAGCTTACAAATTTAAACTTGTAACTTGTTACAAACAATGTAATAAAAATCAGATAGATTTTGTAAACATATTTTAAATCAGTTCTTTCATTTGCATGTGCAATGTATGCTTTACTTGATATTCAATCATGTCAGCTGAAATGTATCTCATGATGCATATTTTCATTATTAGTTTTGTGTGGCCCATGAATAGAGACTTCATTTTATTTCTGTAAACATTGCAATATTGCACAGAAGTAATATTGCTGCCGTTCTGAGCTCATATTAACTGCTGCTTTCCTAGATAGAACATTTATTGCTATTTCAAAACACAATGTTTTCTCGGCAGGGGGGGGGGGAAGAGGCATTGGTGTCACTTAGTGGTTACTACAATGATTTCATTCCCTTCACTAAGCTAGATATGATTATACTATTGCATTTTATTAGTGTTTGTTTCTTATACTTACTGTAGATAGCATGATATTTTTCACAGCATTAGTTGTTCAAAGTGATAAAGTACCAAACATTCTCCCTTCACAAAAGATAGATGAAAATTGTCTTTGTAAAAGAAACTTTATTTTCTTCCAGCCCATCAGACGTCATCCAATCACAAGATGTATAAAGCAGTTTTGTAATGCTTCTGTGCTTTTACTGAAAAACACAAAACTTTCGCTGCATGAAATTTTTGCGAATTGGAACCGACGGCCTTTTTCGCGGCATGAAATTTTCGCGAGTTGCCTCTAACATTCAGTGCGTATAGTGTAGACAAGAACTTTCATGTGCATTTTAATTTTGCGAATCTTGGCTCTCGCGAAATTCATGAAATTAAGATGCACGCGAACATTCCTCATTTTATACCACTTCCTGTTACAATATGATTTGGAAGATTCATTTCATGTGATGTTTTTAACATGGCTTCCAAAGAAACCTACAGGAACCTATTTGACACTCACTCACTCTTTATTATGATATACAAAGATCCTTAATGCTTCAGTTCCGTGAAATCCATGTTATTGTTCAGAGTAGCCTGGTACAGGAAATGGTAAGGCAGCAAAAAGTTATCATGATGAGAGAGAGATAGTGTTAACTGTTATGGCTTCATTTCCTTGTTGTTTTCAATACAGAGACTGGTATCCCTTCTCTGAGTAGGATTATCAGGGACCTCATGTAGAAATAGGCTCAAAACATGTAGACTGGAATGGTGACATATTGCATTGTTTGTGTCACATCACATTCCTTGCATTACTGCATTATTCACTTGAAAAATTAAGCACATAATTTTTGTGGGAGTGTGTGTATAAGTAAGAAACCATTGCTGAAAGAAGTCATGTTGGCCTATACTTGTGCAGTTATAATGAAATATCAGGACATTTACAGAAAATTCTCAATTTTCGTTGTTTTTCAAAGCAGGCAATTTGATCTCAAACTAACACATCACATTCCTCGGATTACAGCATCGTTCACTTCAAAAATTTGGCGTATTTTTATTTTATTTTATTTTATTTTATTTATTTTGTTTATTGTTTATTTTTATTTTTTAATTGTTTTTTGCTGTGAGAGGAGGAAGTCCTATCTTGTGCACTTATAATGGAATGTCGGGAAATTCACAGAAAAGCCTCATTTTTCATTGTTGGTCAAAGGAGGTAGTTTGATCTCAAAATTAAGTCACATTTATAATGGGCCTTTTTTTAAAACCAAAATGTCGTGAACACCAGAAATTTTTTGGCAATTGCAGGAGGGCTTGCAATCAAGATCTGCCATTGATAATGTTTTCACGTGTCACAGGGTGCACGCTGCTGAATTTAGCTCTTGTGCCCTGTGGGGAAATGAGAAAAAGAGCAGAATCAAACAAACAATGGACACTTCTGCCATTTCCTTATCCAGGGAAAGGTCGTACAGTCTGAAAGGGGTTTCCTCTTTTTCCTTTTAGGGAAAGTCCATCCTGATAGTATATGTTGCTTTGAATGAAAAGAGAAAAATTCAAGAAGTAGATCAGTGAAAATTTGAGGGAAAAAATTTGACAAAGTAAGTTATGCACTGTTGAAATTAAAGTAAAGTGAGTACTAAGACAAATTGGCAACTCTGTGTGATGTAGTTGTTGAGCAGTTCTTCATTTCTAATAGTACACAGAAATTCACAAATTTTAATTTTTCGTTGACAGTCTGAACTCACCTGCAGATGAGGACATGCAATATTTTACCATTACTATCTACCGAGAACAGATCGGAAGATTTTTTTCTTGGCAGAAAAATGAAAAATTAATTACTTTTTGTGCACAAATCAAGTGAAGAACTGCTCAACAATTACATCATACAGTATTGCCAATTTGTCTTACTCTCTAAATTTTGACAGAACCTCATAACTTTCTTTTTACATCTGTTTTCCCCAAAATTTTTGGTTGATCTACTTTTCTGATTTTTCTCTTATCATACAAAGGAACATAAAATATGGATGGATTTTTCCTTTAAATTGTGACATATTATGTAGCAGGTAGACAACCATTTTTGGTCATGTCCAGCCAAGCCTCCAAAAGCAACACAAGTACTGGTGGGAAACAAAAATAGGGAAGGTCACTCTTGGCAGGTGGTTTTGTACTTCTGCATTGTCAGTTCTATGGCTTCAGTATTCAAATCAATCTTGGCAAAAGATTGTGTACCATAGTAATAGTTCAACGTGTTACTGAAAAAGAAGGCATGTCTCCCTCCCCCCCCCCCCCCATGTCTTTGTGCATGTGGGTCTGCTTTACACATTGATTTTGTCTCCAAAACTTCTAAAGGCTGACATCACTTATGCTAATTCATCCCCATGTGTTTTTACATGCACACAGTGGGTTAGGTGATGATATTCTGTTTCATTTGAAGTCCAATCTGAAGGGATCTACAAGAAAAACTGTTAATATGTCAATAATTAAGCAGTTCAGAGCTCAGTCATGACTTGGAGACCCCGTAGGGTTTTTCCACCATTTGGTGTATGTGTCGATATAGGTGATCAACTTTATGATGATGTTCAAACAGCATTTAGTGTCATTCATCTGTAGAACTTGTCATTAACTCATTGAACTTTATCTATTAGCTATTTGTCTTATCTGTTTAGCTCTCAGTCATTCTATTTATCTATCTGTCTATCTTTGTATCTATCTACCTATCTAGAGTAAGTATCTATCTTTTTATCTATCTATCTTTCAATCTATACGTTTCTGTAGATATACATCATGTCTATCTATCTATCTATCTATCTATCTATTTATCTATCTATATATCTATTTACCTATCTATCTGTCTATCTGTCTGTCTGTCTTTCTATCTATCTATATTTCTTTAGATTTACATGTACAGTATACATACATATACACATATACATATGATGTCAATCTATCTATATATCTATCTTTCTATATTATATTTGTGTGTTATTGTAGATCCACATTTATATGTTTATCTATCTATCTATCTATCTATCTATATATCTATCTATCTATCTATCTATCTATCTATCTGTCTATCTATCTATCTATCTATCTATCTATTTATCTATCTATCTATCTATCTATCTATCTATCTATCTATCTATCATCTATCTATCTATCTATCTATCTATCTATCTATCTATTTATCTATCTATCTATCTATCTATCTATCTATCTATCTATCTATCCGTCTATCTATCTTTGTATCCAGCCACCTGTTTCATTCTAGACAAAGGGGATATGGCAAACAGAGAACTTTGCAGAGTCTCCCTGATTCTACAGAATGCTCACTGTACAATGAAATTGAAATATTTCTTTCTGATCTGATGAGAGATATATTGAAGCTTTCATGATTTTGAATTATTTCTGCTACAAGATGCATGTAACACACTAGATTGCTCTGTGATGTGAACCTATTTTTTTGAAATACTGATAAGAAGTACATGCAGCCCACTGTCCTTGACCATCAGTTGACAAATATTCCATCAGACTTTGTTTCAGGTTTTGTAACTACTGCAGATTTGTTTTATGATCATCAATTTCATTTTTGTTGTTGTTGTTTCAGGCCTTACCTTCCCATTATCTGACTGAAAGTGCACTGGCAAAGTTTTACAGCTACAGGGAGGCCATTGAAGAAGAGTTTGAGGTAACTGCACATACCACCCTATCGCAGTGAAGTTAACTGTGTACTCTCCAGCCTCCTCCCACTCTCTGCTGCACAGACAGACATACAGACAGACAGACACACACACACATAAATGTTTTAGTTTCCATTCTTGATCTGCCTTTATGAAGATAGTCCATTGCTTCCATAATGTACCATCAGAATTTTTGTCAGTCACATGGTGTCAAATGGACTGTTGATGTCGCCATGAGAAAAATTAATGATTGTTTCACCTGAATATTTGATAAATTTGTGATACTAATCACAAGTGGTGATACATTCTGCATATTTTATCATCTCTACGATCTGTGCCCTTGTCTCTAACGTGATTCCAATTACCATAAGTCGCAATTGCCATCACTTTCACAGCAATTTGAATACTTGCAACTGATTGAATATACCCTGGCTGTTGCCATAGTAACTGCAATTATTGCAGCTTAATAATTACAAACTTTTTTTATGAAATGGACCACAGATACAAGATTAAGTATGAAAACACTTCTGTACTCAATACTTATTAAATGTCTTCATTTCTTTCTCTCTTTTTTTTTTTGTGATTGTAGAACCTTCCAGGGCACCATACGGTGTACCCTGACGTTAAAAAGAAGATCACTCCAAAGCTACGTCACCTTGTCCACCAGTCTCCTTCTAAGACGAGAGTACCAGTCCCAACAAGTCCAGGCCCAACGAAGGCTGACTGCACCATTGATGCCAGTTTTGTCAGGGTGGGTCAAGCAGTGACATCAATATTTTTTTTTAAACATTGTTTAATGCTTCCAATAGAATTTTACAGCATTCATTGGCATCCTTTCAATAACTGAGTGGTTTGGAAGATTGTACATATGTGGGGAAAATAAGGTTGTGAGATGACCTTTGACTCTTGATATACCTTACAGTAGTTTTTGCATTTTCACTAGTTATTTTTACGTACCAGTACTTTGACATGTTCTGTTTTGCTTTTGTGCTTCTTTGTAGTCTTCAGAGACTTTTTATTCCATTTATTCCCACTAGAGAAGATGTCAATAATTTCCACTCCCACTAAAAGGTTATTAGATGTTCAAAGAATTTTGACATGACAACTTCAAACCTGTGATAGAAATAAGACCATCAGTCAACCTATTCTGCATTTTTTCCTCTGCTCATTACATGCTACTTTTGTTTAATATTCTTATTCAATAAACACATGAGAAGGAGGTCTAGATGAAATTTCAGTCAGAAAACACAAGATATTAACTTCCCTTTTGTAAATTAGGCGTGGTCAGGTCACAAAAAAAGTCCACCTGATTTAATGATTTAATGACTTCTACTTTTTCTATGGGATATCTCTGCAGGGCCAAACAGCTTCAGGTTGTAAGTACATAGCAGCCAAGGTCACTGGTCCAGACTCCCCCGACAGCTTCTGGAAAATGGTTTGGGAGCAGCAGTCCAGGACAGTCGTGTGTCTCTGTTCTCCGTATGAGCTGGGAAAGGTAAGATTGCATCATTTTACCAAAAAGGTATATATTTAATTCTTTCTGTTGATTTTTCAATAGTTTCTTGTGTTATCAAAGGTGGTTTACAAGTGTCTCACATACTCCACATTCATGTTGAAAATGTCAATAAAGGCAACTAAATAAGATTGCGTAAATGTTGTTGATATGCAATTGACTAATTTCAAATTATATCAATTGGCAAATTGTTAATGCATGATGAAAATGATTGGAAAAGGTGTTTTTTAGTCTTTGCAGCTTTAATAATGTTTTCTTTTTTTTTATTTTCTATTCAGAACTCCCAAGAGTTGTCCAATATGACACTTTTCTGCTAACATTGCTTTTCAGTCATCATATCTATTAGGTTGTAATGTTACATAATCATAATGTGGATTATGATTGTTATAATACAAATTATAATAATGATAACGATTATTAATTGTAGTATTCATTGTAGTAGTAGTAGTAGTAGTAATAGTAGTAGTAGTAGTAGTAGTAGTAGTAGTAGTAGTAGTAGTAGTAGTAGTAGTAGTAATAGTACCTGCAGTAGAAGTAGTATCGGCAGTATTCATGTTACATCTTTTTATGCCTCCGCAACGAAGTGGCCGGAGGCATTATATTTTCGGGTCGTCCGTCCGTCCGTCCGTCCGTCCCGTTTTGTTTTTGTCAATATCTCAAGAACCATGTGGTAGTTTTACATCAAACTTGGTATGAGGGTATATCCTTGGGGGATAATACTTTGTGTGGATTTTAGGATCACAGGGTCAAAGGTCACAGGTTATTTTGTGAAAAAAAATTTGAAATTTCATGTTTTTCTCCATATCTCGCAAATGGTTCAAGGTATCCTCATGGAACTTAGTATATATGCTTGTACCGATGGGCAGTGATTATCTAGGGAAGTTGGGGTCATGGGTCAAAGGTCAGGGGGTCAAAGGTCAAGGTCAACTCCTCAAAATATCACTACTTTCCTTAAAATGCAATATGCCTGAAGGTTTTTGTTTTTGTTTAAACTTGATGTATGCATGTATTACCCAATATATATTCTGTGGGAAGTTTCTTGCCAAAAGGTCAAAAGGTCAAAGGTCAAGTGAAAGTGCTGAATTGCACTTTTTCCTCCATATCTCAAAAGTAACTCAAGGTATCATCATGAAACTTACATGCATGTTCAACCTAACAGTGATTCTCTTTGGAACTGTGAGGTCAAAGGTCAAAGGCCAGGTTTAGGTAATGCTATTTTCCCATTTGATACTGAAATTATACTTTTTCTCAATACCTTGAAAATTACTCAATGCATAAACTTATAAAAGGGTCAAAAGTCAAGTAAAAATCATCAGTTCCCCAAATACCTGCACTCTGACATTTTAATCATTCATCCAATTGAACCTAGTTCTAGGAAAGTGAACATTCAGCACATTTGTGGCAAACCTGTCATTTTAATATTTTGCCAATTGTGTGAAACTGTCATCACACATTGTCAAGACATTGTACTATAGACCTATTAGGAGAACCATGCATTATGGCGGAGGCATATCAGTCGCCGTAGCGATATATCTAGTTTTTTTCTGTCATTGTGCTGGTATCATGATTCTTTGTCATTGCCTTTCCATGCAGCCTTTTTGTTTTTGGGTTGTTGATGTTGTCATGTCATGAGAAAGGTGTAATCAGATCTCAAGAATCTCTTCAGCCGCTCCCTGACATGCCACCATTATCTCTCGACAGGTGTGCCCACAATACTGGCCCTCCAAGGAGGGTGGACCTGGTGCCCAGCTCTACGGTAGCATCCTAGTCACCCTGAAGGGTGGGGCCAGCGGAGAGCACTACTTCACCTCCTCACTCCTCGTCAGAAATATTGAGGTGGGAATCAAGCCCTTCAAAGGATTCACTTTAGATCTATTACAGTTGCCCGCTGAGAGTTTTATCTCAAATTATCTTGATCTGATGAGAAGACCAAGTATTTCTATTAGTACAAATTTGCGCTTTTGCATGAGTTTTTGTTTGTTTGTGTTCTACACAGAAAAAGAAATCAAGGCTTCTGTTGAGTTTGATTTAATCAAGTACCAATGATTTTTTTTTAGGTCCTTACGTGTAGATACAAGGGCTTAATGCCATGAGGATCTCTTGTTGAAATTATGTACGATAAGTAGATATACAGAGCTATCAGACTTTCTGATGCTGCAGAAGTCTCTCTGCAATATCAAACATTCCTTAATCACATGACAAGGAAGTATAGGACAGTCCATAATTTTAGAATTATGTTTGTGTGTGACACATGAGCAAAATTAACGTAATTCATTTCATTCATATTATTTTTCAGTTTGTGAATAACTGGTAAAGCAGTGCTACATACAGAGGTGTAGCTCATAAACATCCAAAAATAACAAAGACTCTATATTGATAGCAAGATAAAACTTTCAAATACACACTCTAAAGAAGAAAGGGGGATATAGAAACCATCCAAGTGGAAATTTGATATTTAGCAAGCAAAGTAGACAACAACATATGAAGAGTTTGTTTGCAAAAACCGATAAGTCCATTTTTGAAGATTTTGAGTTATGGTCTCTGTCATAAAGTACAAAATAATACCTTTTAAATGATATATTGGTCACTACATATAACGGTACATTTTTTAAGTTATGGTCAAAAGAAGCAAAAATTTTCTTATTATTCTCTTTATTTTTCTTGACCTTTAATCGCAAATATCTCCATTTCGCAAATATGGACTTATCGGTTTTTGCAAACAAACTCTTCATATGCTTCAAAATAACCTGTGCATGTTTATATGAATACCTCAGTGTCCGAGGATTTTCAGTATCATTCCTGTAGGTCAAAGAAATTCATGAATTTTTATCTCACAGAAAACCCTTTGTCGGCCAGTGACCCACTACTGGTTCACCAACTGGGTGGATGGGGACATTCCCTCAAACGGTCAAGCTCTGATGTCCATGCTACTCCAGGTCCACAGCACCCACCAGGAGAGTCATGGGCCGGTCATTATGCACTGCAGGTAGGCAGAGGGTCACTTGCACGGCTTGACCACTTATTTTTCATTCCTCTGGGCAATCTCTGGCAGCTGTTCATCCCACTCAGTTTACCGCTACCCCATTGCTCAGCAGAACTGGGGGCATTTCATGAAGCATTTGGTCCGACAAAGTTGTCAGACAAATTTGCTCTCAGCCAATCAGATGCAAGGATTTCAATAGCTTGTAACAGTTTGTCAGAAAAATATCTGACCAAAACACTTCATGAAATGCCCCCCCCCCCCTTGATTGTTTCTTAGATAACAGGCTATTGGCAGTGGCTAAAATCATAGGGTGGGGCTATTACCCCAGTTTTGAGGAGTCTTGGCTTTCTTGGTATAAGCAGTTTGCGTAACCTGCCTTAAAAGGGTCAGAAAAGTTTAATGTAGATTAACAAAATGATGAGGAAATCAGGGGCCCATTTCATAAAACTTGTTACCAGTAACAGCTGCCACATTTCTATGACAAATTCGCTCTAAGCCAATCAGATGCAAGGATTTCAGTAGCTTATAACAACTATCATAACTTGTTATTGGTAAGTTTTATGAAAGGAGGCCCTGGTTTGAAGGAGGCAGCAGTCATGCATGTAGAAGATAAGCCATTTTTACATACAGCAGGTTAATTAAAAAACACACTTGATGGTCAAATGCCTCATTGCAAACAGAAGAAAAAAGAGTGTGTCATTTTGAAATATTCATAGACTTTGAAATTAGTACAGAAGATGTGAACAATGATAAGATATCAAACTGTCAATATTTGAACAAATTTAATACGAAAACTCTTTTTTTTTCAGCCAAATTGTCTGATTTCACAGTTTTGTCTACAGGAATGTATGTGACATTATCAGGAAATTGTGGTCAGATATACAAATTGTACTGTGAAGAATAAAAGATAGAGAATGCATGTGAGAAGAAATATATGAATGTTTCATGTTTTGTGTTCCATCTAGTGATGGAGTTGGCCGGACTGGTATGGTGATAGCAACAGACATCAACATGCAGCGGCTGGAAGACAGCCATAGTGTGGACATTCCACGGACAGTCTCGGCCATCCGCCAGGACAGGGGTCAAGCAGTTGCCAATGCCGACCAATATGCATTCATTTACAAGGTAAAGATAGCTTTGACCATTGACCATTGCTGTGATTACCACATGTTATGCCGTGGTTCATAAAATGACACTAGGATTGCTGATGTTATAATCATGTTGTCCTAACTGGAAGAGAAACTTCAGTTGTTCAACTGAATCCAACGTTACAAGAAAAAAAAAAGGTCCAATGCGTATAGAATTGAGATACAAATCACCAGTTATCACTGTTATGATGAGGGAAGTACTGTCCACCATGTATTTTGTAAAGATCTACATATGGAACTTAACATCGTCTTAACCATCACACTTGTTTTCACATATTCTAGGCAAGAAAATTCGGGAAAACATTTTTTTTTCTTATTCAATTGGCTGTATAAGATAGATTTTATATTTCATTATGATTTAGTGGTGTCAAAGAAAAGAAAATATGATGTAGGTCTTCTGATCATTCCATCAGTCTCTAATTTTAATGGTGGATACAAAATGTATGTGTACACACTTAGAACCTAAAACTGATGAACTGTTTCTTTTGTTTTCAGACTGTCCATGAATTTTCCAAGTTCCTCAGCACAGCTCACGTCAAGGAGACCAGTGACACTGAGAGTGTTGTTCATGAAAATGCTGAGGAGAACAGCGACACCGCCAACGAGGACCTGTCCTCACTGGCCACCAATAGCAGCCGGGCTTCGAGTTACCTTGGAGACCTGTCCTCCACTGTCAGGCGCAAGCTCGCTCTCAAGTTCCCTTCGCTGGGCATCAGTCCACCGCCGCAGCCCTCGCCGACGAAGAGTGCAAAGTCACCAGGGGAGTTTGTCGTATTCAACAGCCCGAAGGCGGCCAATCTTGATGTGAGCGTTGTGTCAGGTCTCAGCAGTTCGGGGAAGGGCGAGGGACATAGCAGCGGGAATTCCGAGCTACAGTTCCGATTTGATCAAGCAAGTTTCAGTATTCAGAACGAGGAGTCATCTAGTAGTCAGGAGAATGGTGATCCACACAGTGTTCATCCGCATTCATCTTCATTACATCAGCCAGAGAGGGCAGTCAATATCTCGCCGGTTTCATCTGCCCTTGCATCCAGAGACAGTCGAGAACAAGATATTTGGGGAGCATCATCATCAACAGGACCTGAGCATGGATTCAGCCAGTATCATGGGTCCGGTGACTTTGGGATCCCTGTTCCGCAGTCAGCTCGAGGCATCGGACATCGGTATTCTCCTGCGGGCTTGAGTGGTCATTCAGAGACATTTCAGGTTAGCTCCAGAAGGTCTGATTCCTTCATGGCGGAAGAGGACCAGGGGCACCACTACGAACCAGTCAACGGTATTCATCCCTTTTCTCAACCACATACCAGTGAGCCCTCCTATCCAGTGAGCTTAAATCCCTTTGATGACAATTCCTTTGGAAATTCCCTCGATATACCTTCACAGCACCATCAAGATTTTGTCCAGTCTACCTCCACCAATTCTGCCTCAAGTCATGGCAATCCTATGTCTTCTGATCCAGTCTTCCATGCACCTCTGACAAGTCTGGACGATCACAATGTGCATTCATACCCTCAGGAGAACAATCCCTTCGACACTTCCAGTGAAGTTGACGATAACTCCATTCCAGCCTCAAGCAGTCCGGCCTCTCTCAACAGCACCTTTGTTTTGGTCTCCCATCCAGATGATGCAGAGTTGATTGCGAGGCAGACAACGTATCCAAGGGGGCTGAATCCCTTTGAGGACAGTATCAATCGTAGTGGAAACCATGGAAGAGCGAGTCCAATGGTGAATCGGGGCCTGCGCCTCGTCTCAGCACCTTTCAGACGTAATAAGAAGAGTGGCGGTCCAGACGCCTGCCCACCGACGGCATGTAGCAATCCGTTTGGAGATGACTGGATGGATGATGCTGAAGAAAGCTTTACTTGAAAATCCTCACGCTTCGATGACAGGAGTGCCCCTGTAAGGAATTTAGTGAATATTTCATCTCCTCATTTTGTAAGCAAGATGTACAGGAACTTTGAAAACATATAACTTACTACTTTCTTGACCAGGTACATAGTCCTGCATGATGCCTTCTCAGTGATACCATGTTATAGTTTTTCATGTGTTACTTATCTTATTGGTAACTCACAGAATGGAATACATTTTTGTACCGTTTATCCCCCTTATCTTCCTTGAACATTCAGCAGTACTATATCAAACATATTTCAAGTGCTAACATTTATATTGAATGCATACTTAGGTGAATTTAATAGATTTTGCAGTTATGCAAGTTGTCAGGTAGTTTCACATGTTTATGATATGACTGTAAAAACATTGATGAATGTAAAGTTTTTGGTTTTTTTATGTTGCAATCATTTTGAAAAGGAGGTGGTATATTATATGTTAAAGGGGAAGGCTAGTAACTGATCAGTGGGAATCAGTGGAAATGCTGGGAGGTGATTGTTCCAATCCTTATGGGATTCATTCAAGAGTTCATTGTATATCTATTGTTGTGTGAAAATGATTTGCTTCAGAACGGTCTCATATTCAAGTAATGTGCAGATTAATGCTCCGTCACTGACCAGGGACGCTAACCTGGAAGCATTAAACTGCTCATTACTTGAATATGAGACCATTCTGAAGCAAATCATTTTCACACAACAATAGATATACAATGAACTCTTGAATGAATCCCATAAGGATTGGAACAATCATCTCCCATCATTTTCACTGATTCCCACTGATCAGTTACTAGCCTTCCCCTTTAAGCAGAGATGTGGGCAAAGAGTCCGCTATCAATTTTATATGGTATTTGAATCATCTTGTATATAATGAAAGCAAAAATGTAATTGAATATTTGCAGAATTTAACCATCTCATTCTTCCTCACAAGCTCATTGGGTGTGTGAGTATGAAGAGACTTTAATTAAACCATGGCAGCATCTCAAATTTGATGTGATATGAATACAGATTGATGTTTGAATCACAGCAAATGTGATTGCCTTTCCTGTTGGCTATATGTAAAAGATTCCTAATGTTTGCAGTAAAGTGGACCAATTGATATTGTAATTATCATGACTCTACCTTTATTTTATCAGTAGATAATGCCAGTAGAATCTTGTGAAAATCTCAAATGTTTTCTCTTCAGAGAGACAGGAAGCAAATGTTAAATTAGCTGCAGATAGCAATACTTGTAATGATGCACAATGTCATATGTGTTTAAATCTAATGATACCCTTCATAACATTTACAAAGCAGTGTAATTTTAAAAACTGTATGAGGTGTGATAGAGATCATTGCATTTTAGTTTCAATTATAATCATGTAGAACTAAATTGTGTCTGAAAATGTGTGATGTCACACACACTTAGACTACTTACATTGTAATTAGTTTCCTGCATCTCTCCTATAGCTGAGTTTTTATTCAAATCAGAACTTTTCATGTTTTTTGTGAACACTTGTGAACAATTTTATTGTTCTTTTCATTTGCCAGTAACTTGCCGTGTACCACCTCCCAGATTCTCATTCATGTAAACTAACTTTTAAAGTCCATTTTAATGTTTTCAGGTGGCATATATAAATATTACTCTTCAGAATTGTCATTTGACACTGCTTCTCTACAAGCTTTGATGATGTTTAACATCCACTTTTGTGAGAAAAATACCTGCAGACAGATTCATGAATGGACTTCTCTTTGTACTGTGCTGAGGAACCAATTAGTGTGACAGCCTGTTCATTGCCATCATTATTGTCATGATTATGAAGATTAGTTAATGTTATTACCTCCGCCAAGGGAGGAGGTTATGTTTTCGTTACCGGTGGTTTGTCCGTGTGCAAAATAACTCAAAAAGTAGTAAACGGATTTGGATGAAACTTGCAGGAAAGGTTGGGAATGACACAAGTAACAAACGATTAAATTTTGGTAGTGATCCAAGAATTTTTGGGGAATTTATGAAGGATTTTTGATATTTTGGCAGGTAGGGTCAATGAACTTGGGAGTTCAGGCTGCGCGTATTTGAGGTTTGCATGCGTGCACTTAAGTGCATGCTCTAGTTTCTGCTAGGGCGAGGCGCGCCGCGCAGCTGAGGGTTTATGACGTAACAAAGACTTCTATATTGGGAAATTGGGCGATTTCTCAGCATGTATACCTATGGGTGGAAATTACTGCTCTCGCCCAAAGAGCTTTTCCCCAGTGGTGGAGATGAGAAAAATCTCATTGGGAAAATCAAGATCATAGGTGGAAAGTAGCTGCTTGGTGGAGGTGTGCGCTGTCAGAGTGCTTTTCTAGTTATTATTACCTTCATTTTTATACATCATTTGACATGCATTATTGAAAGGATAAGCTGTATATATTTCTCCATTTCAGGAGAAGCACAGTTCTGCTTGTTAAGGATTTTTCGCCAGCAACTCACATGCTTTCTAACAACCTGTCTACCAGTACTGTAATTGGACCTTTGATATATCATGTTCCATGCTATGTATGTGCTTATTGAAGTGTAATAACTTGCTATACCCAGTAAGCTAATGTATTACTAATGATGTGGTGTTTTCCATTCATTTACAGTCTCTTCTCTGCAGACTAAATCAGAACTGAAAAACAGAATGAACAAAAACAAATCTGTATGTATAGTCTTTTCAGAAACCAATTTACATAATCTATTGTAAGAACTTGTCAGTCAAAATACAAAGGATTGATTCCTGTGTATAGATTCAATCATGTGAAATTAGCTGCATTATTTGCTTTATTGTTTGTTTTTAATTTTTGTTACATGTATACAGAGTGCATGTTAATTTTTCATCCCAGTGTAATTGTGAACTTTTATGTTGGTATGTATGTGCATTGTTTTACCGAGGTGTGTTTGAAGCTCCCTGGTTTTACAATGATGTCTTGAACTGTTATATATGTTATGCTTGAAAAAATTTGGAGGATACCATGCAAATTACCAGAATGTTGATATTCAAATTCCTGTCAACCGTGAAATAGAATTGAGATGTGGGACTTTATGGAATGTTCCAGAAGACAGACAATCCTTGTCCAAGTTACCTTACATCAGGCATAAAGGAGATGATTATTGCCTGCTGCCAACCATCTGAACTACATTATCTCAGTGGCGGATCCAGAGAGGGATGCACCGGGTGCGCGCCCCCTTTTTGTTTTTTGTTAAAACAAAAGAAATTTAAATAAAAATGGGGGAGGGGGCTGTGCACCCCCCATAATTTTGTAAAGGCGCCTCCCCTTTACAGAATTCCTGGATCCGCCCCTGTTATCTTGGAAGACGTGACAATCTATTTTGCACTTGCTTCTTATATTTTTCAACATGAAAAGACGGCAACAGCCAAGAAGATATCAAATCATTTGCATTCTGTATGCAGGATCTTATTTCCCTAGTTAAAGTATCCCTTTTGCAACCCTGCAAATTAGATTCTGTTCATAAGCTGATATATTGTAGAGGTAGGCAGTTCAGACCTTTCCTCAGAATAATAAAACTGGATACATCCTTATCATGGAGGTTGAAACAATTTTAAAGATTTCCAGTGAATTCGTTCAGAACGAAAACAAAAAACTGACCTTCATGCTTGGTACAAAGGGGGAGCATATATATATATATATATTTTTTTTTTGAGTGACAGTTTCTTTAAAAAAAAAAAGAAAAAAAAAAGCTTTGAGGTGTATAATTACTATAAGATTTCATCCACAATGTTGGGATCAAGATTTTGCTCTTCAACCATGTAACATATTTTTGCCATGATTTTCAAAAGGGACATGTGGCCTTTAAGGTAAATTCCAAATCTTGAATGTAATCCTGCAATGCAACCTTGTTTGTGTCACATTCCATGTTTACAAGCTACACAGAGTTTATTTCTGCTTGGGATTCCATCACACTGTATGTTTACCAACACTACTATCACCTACTTGGAAAAGTTATGCAGATGTTCTGTCAATTTCATTCAAACATAGATGAAAGCAGAGAAACAGATATTGGACCAGATAGTCACACTCCTGTGTTATATGAGATAAAAACTTGGCATATATTTGTTTTGGAAACATGGCTCTTATTTTGCAAGTATCTTTCACAAGCATATGCAATTGAAATAGTTTAGATCTTTTTATTATCCTCATTCTCTCTTATTCATAGATATGCTGCATTTTTAGATTTTGATGGTATTTTGTTATGTCTTGAAGGCATTTCAAACATACATCAGGAATGCACATGTCTCATTTTTCTTTGTAATTTTTATCTCATCTATGCATGTCCCATGTATTGTAGTGTGTGCTATGTTGATAAATTAGAATTAACCAGCCAGAATACCTGCATGCAACCAGGAAGAGTTGATATTTTATTGTTCAAAACAGTAGTCCATTGCATTTGTCATAGTAGAAGTGAAGGAGGGCCAATATGTGACGTAAACTCACACTGGCTCGACTTTCAATTTCTGCTGATATAGTTTCTCTTCTCCAGACTGTTAAATATCAAGGTTGAAGCTTTATGCAACATTTATTGCATATGAGGCTTTATGGAGGAGCTAATACAATGCACTGTCCACCTATTACAGCCCTCCAATGCAACAATGCTCTAAAAGTAAGTAATGCACATTATTGTGTCGTCATCAATTTGGACTTCTTTTTGTTATTTTTACTAGTGTGTGAATGAGACACAACCACTCTAAATCCAAACTTAGTCCAAAGGATGAAATCTGATAAGCAGAGCTGTAAAAGTTTCATTAAGGTTGTATGTGTAATGAGAGAGTTGTAGAATGTGTAGAGTTTCACATTTTTTTCAGGAGAGAATGATTTATTATGCTACCACATGCCACATTCATGTTTCTTGCATCACAGCTATCCTGATAGTTTATACTTATGAAATGAAATAGAAATCATATTTTGGTTGATAGTCTCTAAGCTATGCAAGCCCCTTCCTTTCAAAGTGAGAACAGTTGAGGTTATCGCAACTGAACGATGATATGTAATGCACAAGTGTTTTTAAATTCATTTAAAAAGAGAGAGGATATTCGGTAATAGTACGAGTGTATGTTAATGGTAAAATTATGAGGCAATTATATCATCACCTCTTCTAGTTTTGCACTGTTCCGTGTAACCACACAAAACTTAAATGTGTTCCATAACTTTTTTTTTTTTAAATTCCATGTGTTTTTGTGGTTTTAATGAAACTTGTCTTGTGTAATTTTACTCTGAGCATGGAGTATTTATATATATATATATATATATATATATATATATACATTGCTTTTTTGAAGCAATTGTGCTTCTTTCCAGTACATCAGACAGTGGCATACATGTACGACATGTATTGGGTCTCTCAGTATTGTACTGGTTATTCAAATTCAGTTATCAGACATGAAGAAGCATATTTGCTGCCAAAATAGTCTATTATGTACAAATTGAGATGTGAATACTTGTATTTTTTTTTTCATAAGAATTACATTTATTTTTCAAAATAAACAATTCCATTAATGTTTTAAAGATATGTACTTGCAAGATGTGTATTCTGAATAAAATCTATATATGAATCTGAATACTGATTTGTTAAGTTTTGTTTAGGTGGAGGAAACTGACATGCCAAATATTTATGTGTGTGTGTGTGTGTGTGCGTGTGTGATTACAAATGACAGATTTTAGTGCACATTTAAATGCTTCTAGTTCACCCATCATAAAGTGTAAAATCATTGACATAATGTAAGATTGTTAAGCTAAAAGTAGAGCTAAAATATAATATGCTTTGGGGTAGATAAGTTGACATCACATTTTTGTATTTATGACAATCAGTTGAATCCAAGTACATGTATACCGTGTACGTTCTAAAAAATAGATAAATACAACACAAGTAAAAATGTTATTTAGAGGCAGCATTACTATGTACACCCCTTAGATGTACGTGGTATAAAAGAGGAATAAATAACTACTGCTTTTTTGCTGTAAAATGGTTCACTTTATTACAAACAATAATCTTCTCATCACAATCTCTGATGGTAAAAATTTACAATCTTGGGTACAAAATGAATGTTACGTTCACAGGCATTTAACACCTATGCCACCAAAACACACTGACAAGCGAAAATCATAATCCAAGTATACACATACAGTATATCTGGCAGTACAACCTGTCAGTGCCAGTGTAATTTTCTCAGAAAGAAAAATTAACTCTTCAAAATAATCACACTTCTTTTTGCAGACAACAGAAATATGATATTGCCTTGTTTGTAGAGAATTTTTCTAAACAGAAATGAAAATACAAATTATTATTAAAAATATATCTTCAAATTTCTCTCTACTGCCATGAAAATACCAAATGTGATTACGCATAACCTCCTCAGACAAAGAGGCTACACATTTGAGATGAAACTACCTTCTCACAAGCTTGCATAACATGAAGTGACGGGAGAGATACGGCTCTTAGCTATGCTGCAATCATATCTTATCATTTGGAATTTCAAAATTAAATAAAGCTGATGTCACAATACAGTCACAGCACTATCGTGATCATTATATGCTACCAGAAAATCTGAATTTTTATTGTCATGATAGCTCTTACTTCTGTTCCTTTATTAAACAAAAGTAGTTTTGCCCCTGAACCCTGTACCTGAGCACTGATGAAAGTGAAATTCATGTACACTGTATATACTGCGAAGGTAAGTTATGCCATTAACAAATTTATGCACGTAGGTACCACTGAACAGGGATGTGAAACCTAAAATAAGTCCGACATTCATCATCAACCTCTTTCTCAAAGCTGCATGGCGTGACAGCAAGCTTTGCCAAAATTTATGACTCTGAGCTCAGAAATGAAACCAAGCCCTTGTCATCCTCCATATTAACTGACTGCTAATGGCTTGCAGGTTTCCAGTCATTCCTTCTGCACGTACGTAACACGACAAGACTGCTACATCTGCCATTACTCGAATTCGAATTTAACGTACATGTAGATCGAAGGTACATATACATTTGAACCTCTCTTATCCGGCCTCCCTTTATCCGGATCTCTCTATTATATGGACGCAATCTCGCCGTGATTTTTTTTAAATAATTACGGGAGGAAAGGGGGATTCCCAACTCCTTGACAACTCCTACCCAAACACACATGAATTACATATTACTTCCAACATGATTAACATACATTACATCAAATTTCCTTCCAAATTGCTTACCTCCAGACATTTCAACATCCCCAAACATCCCCAAATGTAACAATGAAAAGGTTGCAGTATATATACACATTACTACATGTGGTACTACAATGGGCTACATCAGTACATGTGTATGTATATTGAGTCTCCCGTATCCGGCCAAATCCCTTATCCGGATGAGCCCCGGTCCCGACTTGTCCAGATACGAGAGGTTCAACTGTATATGATACTGTAAAACGAGGAATGTTCGCGTGCAATTTAATTTCGCGAATTTCGCGAGCGCACAGATTCGCGGAATTAAAATGCACGCAAAAGTTCTTTTATACCCTATATGCATTGAACCCCAGTGGCAATTCGCGAAAATTTCATGCCACAAAAAAAGACAGTCGGCTCTAATTCGCAAAAATGTCATGCTGTGAATATATAATGTTTTACAGTAGCTTACCTGAAAAAGAAAGGTGTTACTAAGCAGAGGAGTGATAAGGTACAAGCATAGAATGTTGGCAGAAATTTTAGTAAATATCACACAATTTTTTCCTTTATTTTTTTAATGAAGACTATTTGAATGGCAATAAATCATCCAACATCATGTCCTCAAATCTATCATCTTTTGTTATGCACAGAAATTATTTCAGTACGGGATGAGTCTCCTTTGCAAGAGCACAGAGTTTTGAAGGAAATAACTTTAAAGAATATCACATACTTGGTGACAATCTCACATACAAAACACTCTCACAATCATAGGATGAAGACAAATACAGGATTCATAAGTTTCCAAATGATGTACACTGTTTACTTTCATTTTTTTAAATGGCAATTATGGGGGTTGGGAGAATTTCTCAACTTTTGCTGATCTTTTTCTCTCCTTTCAATTTCATCTCCTTCACCATAATTAGGGAAAATGACCGTTTATATCATAAAATCCCCATCACATGATGCAACTTGAACGAACTGAATTAATAGCAGAGTCTTATGCAAAGTCCACTACTTTTAGTTAAATGCATTTATCATACAGAATTGATTCATCACAAATGATGAAATGCATACAGCCAAAATCTGGTGAGTTTTTCTATCTATCCAGCCATTATTGATTAATTTAACAATAATTTGTATCTATAAATTCAGTTGTTGAAGAGTCATGTATCTTGAGCATATTGTTGACATTAAGGACCATGTGAATACTGACATAAGCACTAAATGAGCATAGATTGCATTGTTACACATGGTTTTTCTTGATGTTGTCTATCATCAGATTTAATTGTGAGCAGTTGTTTCCTATAGCAAATTTGCATCACTTCCACATTGCAAGACATTAATTCAACTTCAGAGATTTTCTGCTCCAGCAGTGAAACACCAACACTGCCACACCTCACCTGACTTAATTTTAGGCAAGACTGGACACAAAATGATTGACTAAAGCTTTCCATACCACTGATTTTTTTTAATTACTGCTATTACTGCTCACCTGAAAATATGTGAATATGTTTGCTGATATTTTTTCTTTTCTTTGGAAAGGTAATGCATCAAGAAAAATAACAAAGCAAACACTTTTCAAATGATTAATTGATTCTTAACTTGCATGGCATTGGCAAAGGAATAAAGAAAGAAACGTATAGTATCAGACAATACTCTTGAGCAGTTAAATCTAACCTGCATCTAAAATGAATCTCCTGATAATTTCTTTTCCATCTTGACTACAATAAAAGATTTCCAGTGTAAATGCTGAGCTCATTTTCAAGAAATCATTCAAGAAAAGTCTATAACTACTCTTCTCCCACTTGTCCACATGGAAGAAGATATTCACAACATGAATGCAAGTATTTTTTTGAAGAGTACATTTCATCTCAAATACAATTTTTATGACAATACTTTTCTTTTATTAATAAAACAAGCAACTTAAGTGTTCCCACATACATACATTTATGTTTGTACCTTTGGCATGCATTGCCTTGAAAGCTGTCATTTTTAAATCACTTTGCTTCAAATTTGAATGTGAACATGATGAAGATATAGTAGAAATTGCATAATGGAACATTAACAGGTAGAGTATAGCCAGTTTTCCTCCTTACATATTTCCACTGCTTGAGCATTTGTATACACATGATTCAACATGCATGTAGTTCTCTATCGATCTGTACACAAACCTGTCCCACACACAAAACTAGCAGGCTTTTGCCCATAAACTCCATGAATGGATGAATTACATCTAGATACACATGTAATGATGATTACTAAAGCTCTAAACCTACAGTAGCCTAAAATGTTGTACTCTGTGATAAGTTTGTATTGGCTTGCATATGATGATGATCGGTAGCAGATGACAGTGAATGCAGAATAAACATGAGGTGAATTGATGCATAGCTCCGCTCCCTTCATAATTTTAACGGATTATTCCAGACGATTTTTGTAATTTTTCATCATGTAGTACATAAATCGACAGTTCCATGTATAGATCTGTGGAATTGTAGTCCTTGAGCAGAGAAACCAATACTCTGAAAATCTAAAACAAATTACACTGAACAGTGTTGTGTTGATGACAACCAATACTCTGAAAATCTTAAACAAATTAAACTGAACAGTGTTGTGTTGACGACATAGTGCTTCACATATATCAGAAATGTAGCGGTGTAATTCCATAACAATACCACTTGCTTTCAATAACAAGTTCACCTGTGTAGAATCTACACATGCCTTCTTCTTTTGTTCTGTTTCCTTGAGCCCCAACTCAAGCATTCTTATGGTGAGGCTGCCATGTCATCATCCTTGTTCATTCAATTTGTTATAAATTTGGGAAACATTCATTTTCCTCATCCCAATCACTATAAACTCTGAAACTCTGTACTCAGTACAAAGGGGGGGGGGGGGGGGGGGGGGGCCTCCTAGGCCCACCCCCCCCCTCCAGATCTCGGCCGTCGACCGTGCGATCGCGACGAAAATTGGCACACACATTGCCTATGATGTAATCTAAAGTACCATGAAGTTAATTTAAAAAAAATTATCATTTGTATGCTAAATTATGCTAATTTATGCATAACGATGCATGAAATCAGACAATTTGGTATAAATCACTAAATAAGGTTCAAAACAGGCACTTTTTTGTGTAAATATTCTTTTTAGTGTCCTTAGCAATTTAAGAGAAAAAATTGAGCCATCAGAAAAAATTTCTTAAGTATTTTATTGTTTTTTGATTTTCTTGTGTATTTCTTTGTTTTTTCAACTTTGTTTTTTATTGTTTTTTCGATGAAATTTGTCCGTGACATTGTTTCGAACAAGAAAATACGTTAATAATTGATCTTAATCAATAAAACCGCCAAATAATCATGCTTTTATGAAATTTGCCTGTAAGAACAGTTTGCATTGAAATTGTACACGAATTCACGTTTTTTAGCAATGGTCTGACATGCACGTACATATTTACGCGCAACTTCGGAACAGCGTGCCCGGGCATCGCAAATTTGGTGTCAAAAGATGCGGGAGACTCAAAAGAAAAAAGTCATGAAACGGCACAGTGATAGCTTTTCGCGATAGCGATACATCGCGCAGAACGTCGAGGGGGGGGGGGCCTCAGAGGCCCCCCCCCGGCCTAGTTAGGGTTAAGGGATCTTGAAGTGCTGAAAATATGCTTTTTGCATGACTATGTCATAAGGCAAAAGGCATATCCCTGATGACCACATTACACAACATTCAAATGGTATACATTGCAATCAAATATGCTGTATACTTTCAAGTACAAAAATCATTACATGAGGTTGGATTAACTACTCAAAAGTCAACTTACAGTGGAGTGATACAACTAATTGTAACTGTGACTTTTTATATCAATATAATGAGAGTAAATGACATAATATTTTGCCTAGAAAATGACATGGTAACATGACAACTATGTCCCATTAGTACAAGACAGAGAGGTTGTTATGATCAAACGTGGAATAACTTCCTTTATCTGTGAACCAAGCGTTAAATAGAAAATGAAAAGAAAAGACAAATGAGAGCGAGATTAAGGGCTTTTAGAAACTATCAATTTCAATATATCATTTTTAGCACTTCTGTTTGCAAGCAGTGAGTTGGCTATTAATCACAGCAAATCCATACAGTGTCATCATCTTACACCTTAATACTGACGATAAGAAACAACTTAGTTACTGTCACAAGAAATAAATCACAATGCCTTGCCACTTATAAGAGCCTACAAGTCAAAACAAATAACCAAAGACACCTTTCCCAGTCAGGGAGTAGTACTGAAATGATATCATAAATGCACCTGAAATGTACAATCACCACACACATGCACGCACCGCACACCTGAAAATATCTAAGGCAATTTTGAGTGCATGGCATTGCAGTATATCTTTTCTCTTTTTTTAATCTTTTTTTTTTTTATTTTTCTCTTTTTTTTTAAAGCATACGCTGTGAAGTTCAAAGTAATCTCTGATTCTTGAGTAATCTATACCTTGAACGGCAACTTCGGAAGTTGCCACAGACTGAAGTTTGAAAGACTATAAACATTGAATGGCATTGCAGGCAGAGATATTCAAACTTACCAAGGACACAAGATGTGTGACTTTTACAGAGGCTAGTATCATTATGATATTTTAGTTATTAGAAAGGGCAGTATCTGTAACACTGACTTGGAGTTGAAAATGAGGGAAAAGTTAATACATTCACTTCCATTAACACTAACACATAGTGTGCGATACACAGAGCACACTTGTGACAGTCAAACCTAAGGAGAACAATTTTTGTAGAATATTGTGCAAAAATGAGGTAAAAATGATGCGCCACATGCACATCAGAAGAAAGTGATTTACAACATGTACACATGACTTCTGGTTTCTAAAGAAAGAGAAGACAGACACAAAACAAAGAATGTTTTTCTGATGACATCAGTGACTATAACCAACACATTATGTCTCTGTTTCCATCAAAAACTAAATTGTGCAAATCCAACATCCTTCATTTTGTCTACAAATTTGTTCAAGCTGTCATTGATGCCTTGCTTTCATATAAATAAAGCTCTTTGGAATAAAATCCTTACAAAAGTCTACCGATAATCATTCAATGCAAAAAGATGATGACCACTTGACTAAAAAAAAAAAAAAAAAAAAATTCATGCCTTCAGAGAGAAGGTTGCACAGGAGAACTGTTCAATGTAGCAAGAAAAAAACAACAACAATCAAATAAATTACCTGATTTCAATTCAAGTCCTCCCATTTGTAGTTCCATGTTAAATCTAAACAGATTTTGAAAACAAAATCAACACGGATGATTATGATGGAGCTTCAAAAGAAAATGTTTCTCTACCAACAGAAAGTTCATTAGACGGCATATGAGCTTAAAGTACTGTATGCGCCGAATATTTCGCGAGGTTTTTATTTTCGCAAATTTCGTGAGTTAGGTGCTATTCGCGAAATTAAAGACACGCGAAAATATTGACTCTGATCCCGATGTGAATGTAACGTACGCATGTTCACTTCTCCGTTCCAGTGCAGGACTCCACGATCGCGAATTTAACCACTCGCGAAATTGTCAGGAGTTCCTGATTCGCAAAATTTTAGACTCGCAAAATATATGGTGTATACAGTAACAAGCACACACCAATCCAATTATGCCATATAAAATTGAGAAAAATACTGTCAAAGAATCACTATTCAGATACTATTTTTCAAGTGAATTCATTACAATTATGCAAGATGCAGTGACAAAGGAGTGGATGATAAGTAGGAAATTGATTTCAAATGGACTCAACAAGTAAAAGCTGGGACTGCCGGAATACTGGTTAAATCAGCAAAGAATCATGGCAGATGCAATCTTCCAATGTCAGTATGGTTATGTGAAGATAGCAGTGGTCACACTGGCAAGAGGTCACAAAGTTTAAGATCTTGAGGACTTCGCGATCTTTGGTCCTTCATCCACACTGGGGCAGCAAAACTTCTCAATCTTGAAGTTCTTGAAGTTTGAGTCACTGGTTCGCGTACACAACAGAAGAAAGAGAGCGCCGTCTGACAGCCAGTGATTGTGATGTAACAATGAAGACCTGTACATACACATTTTGTAATAGCTGAGAGCTTCAGAGGCACTACTAGCAAACAGATGGTGGACTGGCCACTTGACGAATTTTGCGAAGTGTCAGTTGCTGGCGTTTACATGTACATCGCAAAAAGATCGAGAAGATTGGTACAGCACTCTTGGAATTTTCCCTCGTCAGAGTAGGAAGTTTCACGAGAAGTTTTGCTAGAATTTTTGCTGGAAGTTTGCGGTCACACTGGAAAAACTTCAAGATCTTACAGATCGCGATCTTTAACTTTGGTTTCTTTTGCCAGTGTGACCACGGCTAATGACGTCACTTCTGTACTGCACTTCATTTACTTCACTGGCAAACTAAGACATGGTATTTCTTCGAGTGGAAACGAAGAAAATGACTATGAATCGACCCAGCAAAAAATCATTCATGGATGGAATCTTAAAATGTCAGTATGCATACATGATAATGATGTCATTTCTGTGCTGCATTTCAATTGCTCCAAGACAACAACAAAAAAATAGCCACCAGATCAAGAAGTACACACAGTGCCAATTATCACCTCTTGGTAAAGCTACAATGTCTTGTCCATGATTCGATCTGGCAGATTTGATGTCCATACTATTGTCCTCCGGCATGTCTGCCATCTTTGACAGCCTCATGATCACTCGGTCAGAAATGACCACTTAAAGTCTAGTGGTTGCTATACCAATTTAATTCACACACAGTTGGCAGAGGGGGGCCCCCGTCATATTAGCTGTTTATCGAGACATACTTGGACGTTCCACCGCCGCGAGTGGCTAGCCTTCGTTGGCAGGCAACGTAAACCCCGCCAACAATCATAAGAATGACGGGTATGCCCAGACCAGCTGAGATGATGGATATCACAAGGATGGAGAGACCCTCCGTGGGTGGAGATCCATACCCCATGGTGCTACTCCTAGTGATGAGGAAAGATGAGAAAAAGAGGCAAAAATAAAAATAACTAGAAATGTCGCTATGGCGACTGGTATGCCTCCGTCACAATGCATGGTTCTCTTAATAGGTCTATAGTACAATGTCTTGACAATGCGTGATGACAGTTTCACATAATTGGCAAAATATCAAACCGAAAGGTTTGTCACAAATGTGTTGAATGTTCACTTTCCTTGAGCTAGCTTTAATTGGATGAATGGCTATACTGTCTAAGAGTGCAGGTATTTGGGGATTTGAGGATTTGTACCTGACTTTTGACTCTTTTATAAATTTAAGGAGGAAGTGAAATTTAGCACTTCACTTGACCTTTGACATTTGACCTTTTGGCAAGAAACTTCCAAGACAATCTCAATTGGGTAATACATGCATACAATAAAGTTTCAAAAAAAATCCTGCAGGCATTGCATAGATAAGAGGGAAATAGTGACATTTAGATGAGCTGACCTTGACCTTTGACCCCTGACCTTTCACTCATGACCCCTAAATCCCAAGATGATCACTGCCAGTTAGTACATGCATACAACGTATGTACTGAGTTCCATGAAGATACCTTGAAATACATTGTATTTGTGAGATATGGAGAAAAAAGTGAAATTTTAACATTTTCACTTGACCTTTGACCTTTAACCTCATGACCCAAAACTCTCTCTGGTGAATCTTTATTTGGTAGTTCATGTATACACTAAGTTTCAAGAAAATACCTATAGGCATTGCATAGATATGGGGGAAATAGTGAGATTTTGAGCATTTGACCTTGACCTTTTGACCTTTGAACTTGAACATGTGCACCCAAAAGTTGATAGGCACAACTTCGCCCACTCATATATACACATGCCAAGTTTCATTAGGATACCTCAAACCGTTTTTTAGTTACGCTGTCCATTAAAATTGATTACGGACGGAAGGACGGACAGACGGACAACCCGAAAACATAATGCCTCTGGCGACACTTCGTGGCGGAGGCACAAAAATTCTGGCAAAATTCTGGCATGAGCTTATTTAAAACTAGTTGAGGTGGAAATGACACCAACTTTCACATATATATATGCTAAATATGATCATCAAAGTAGGATATTATTTCAGAAAAAGAAAATAGCTCTCCAGGCAATAACAAATTACAGCTGTCAATGATCATCATTCTGATCACAATAATGCAATGATAATCAAAATATTAAAGATAACAACAAAGATAATGATTCCTATTATAACTTCTGATGCTTTTCCTTTAAATTAGAATGATATCATATTGGATGATATTGAATGGGATACGGAAGATATGCGGCCCTTTCAGGTACAATAAACAATTGTTTTTTCTAGTGCTCTAGTGTAACAAAGAACACGCCCATCAACTCAATATTGTTATCATTCATACCCTAATTAATCTACTCTTCTTTCAAAATTTTGTTCAATTCCACATTGTTCAGCCATGCAAATCATCTGTCCGTGGGTGTTTACAAGTGTGTCAAAGTAAGCCCAAATGCTAATACGGGAACATACTTTGATACAGGACAAAGACAAGCCCATATCCCAAAATATCTGTTTGATTGTTGTGATGCGCCTTGAACAAGGCTAATACCAATAAAGCGGTCCGCAGCAAGTTATCGCTCTCAGATCAAGACATGGCTTCCCAATCGTGGTCTTTTGCAACATTGTTGTGATGGTTTGGGTGCGATCTGCCAGGAATGGAGCGGAACATTTTGATTGTCATGATGTGGTGATTGGGTTGAGTCGTGACAAATTGGGGGCTTGTCCGGGAAAATGAACAGACAAGCCGTTTTTTTTCGCATGTTCCATGCGGATTGTGGTGAGGACTTTCACGTCTGGTTGTACACGTGTGCTGTAAGTACGTAGTGTATAGCGTCGATGGTGTAATAGGCTCATGTCGTATCGGGCCTATGTACCTGCTTGCATGTAGGTTCTATTAGGCCTCATGCGTTTTGGTGAGGATTCTCACGTTTGGCTGTACACGTTTGTTTTAGTATGTAGACAAGTGTATAGCGTCGATGACAGGCTTATGTATTGGGCCTGCATTGTTTGCATGTTGGTTTTGACAGGCCACATGCGTTTTGGTGAAGATTTTCACGTTTGGTTGTGCACATTTATTGTGTATAACATTTATGCTGCGTAGGCTTTGGCAGTCATTGACTGTGTTTGTAGTTTTTAGACTACGTTTTGTGTGAAGGCCTGGTGCAGATTTTGGTGAGGATTCTCACGTTTGGTTGTGCACGTTGTGTATAACATTTATGCTGCGTAGGCTTTGGCAGTCATTGACTGTGTTAGTAGTTGTATAGGCTACATTTTGTGTGAAGGCCTGGTAGTGCAGATTTTGGTGAGGATTCTCACGTTTGGGACGTTTGTCGTTTTTGCATGAAGGTCTTGTGTAGACCGATTTGGGTGAGGATTCTCACGTTCAGTTGTGTGCGTATGTAGTGCATAGCGTGGGTATTGCGCATTGGGCTCGCACGTGTTTTGTAGTCGCAGACGGTCGGTCTAGCGCGTCGTGTGTAGGGCTAGTGCAGTTTGTGAGTGTGCGTATGCTGGATGTGTATGTGTGGGGGCTTGCGTACACATTGGCTACGGGTCATGCCGAATTTTCAGGAAGATTAGCCTCGGTTAAAGGCTTTGATATATTTTCCTTGGTTTGCACAATCGTGCTATGTGGTCGTTTGTAGTGAGTGTGTATACTCACTCTATGTCCTTAGATCACATGCTAATGTGATGCCGTGGTGTTCTGATTGTATGCCTGATTCGAAGGCTTAGGGATTTTGATGTTTTCTGCTTATCGTAGAAAATTTTTGCCTGTTCTGCGCGTGTGACTGGGTTCATGCATACATGTGTACTCATATGCAGTGCATTTCTTTTGTTAAGGCTTTGTAGTTTTGTGAGGATTTGTGACTTCTTGCAAGTTTTGATTTTGATATTCCCACAATGGCTGATGTCGTGCAGAGCTTTGTTGATGAACCCACTCAGGAAGGTTTTAATAACCTGAGGAAGGCAGAACTGGTGGAAGTTGCTCGAATTTTAGAAATCCCGATCAAAACATCGGATCGAAAAGCAGAGATCAAGGACACAATTTCTGAGTTTTTTACCAATACTGGTATCTGGCCTGCCTCTTTGTCAGAGGATGAAGCAGGGACAGATGATGGTGAAATTATCACACCTTTGGTAACCCCTGCAGAAAGTGAATTGAAGAAAATTGAGATCCAGCTTCGGATGAAGCAGCTGGAAGTCGAGGCAAAGAAAATAGAACTCGAAATCAAGTCAATCGATGCAAAATCGAATGAACCTTCTTCCAGCAGTTCAGCAAAGTCATCAAAATTTGATGCATTAAGGCAATCTCAGTTGGTGCCGAAGTTTCGTGAAGACCGGGTAGAAGAGTTTTTCCAGCACTTTGAAAAAGTGGCTGTGAGTTTAGAATGGCCCAAGGAAGTGTGGCCGACATTGATACAGAGCTCGCTGGTAGGGAAGGCCCAAGAGGTCTATGCATCTCTCACTATCCAAGAGTGTTCTGACTATGAGAATTTGAAGAGTTCCGTGTTAAGGGCGTACGAGTTGGTGCCGGAAGCCCACAGGCAACTGTTTCGGAATTATAGGAGACGGGATGATCAGACATTTGTTGATTTTGTGCAACACAAGCAGACCCATTTCGAACACTGGTTAAGGTCGTCTGGTGTTGATGATTTCCACAAACTGAAAGAGTTGGTATTGTTAGAGGAGGTGAAGAGGTGTGTT
The DNA here is from genome assembly GCA_033980235.1 of Diadema setosum. NCBI lineage: Eukaryota > Metazoa > Echinodermata > Echinoidea > Diadematoida > Diadematidae > Diadema > Diadema setosum. The sequence goes on along the minus strand of CM067063.1, from coordinate 4,387,620 downwards.
CAGCCAGATCAGCGGCAGTACCTGGAGGAAAGGGAAGTGAATGGTGCCAGGAGAGCTGCTGTCCTCCTTGATGAGTATGTGCTTACGCACAAGGGTACTTTCAAACTTTCTTCAAGCAAGAAAGGAGGCCAGGGTGTGCCAAGAAAAGGAGCTGTTGCTCCGAGCATTCCCAAGCCCGATCTTGATCAAAAGCTGAACAAGGCTTGCTTCTATTGCAAGAAGGATGGACATGTGATGTCAGCTTGCTGGAAGTTGAAGAAGAAGCGAGAAAAAGAGGGGATTAGCAACCCCAAAGCATTGCCAGATGCTTTTGCTATCACTTGCACAGATCATCTGCCATCGTTTGAACGGGTGGCAGAGAATTACAAACCTTTCATATCTTCAGGGTATGTTAGTTTGACGCCTGATAGTGAGCAGGTTCAGGTTCACATTTTGAGGGATACAGGAGCATCACAGAGTCTCCTGTGTGCAAATACATTGCCCTTTTCGGTTGAATCTTCTGTGGATTCAGAAGTGTTTGTGAGGGGAGTTGAAGGTGGGAGTGTCCGAGTGCCTCTTCATAATATTGAATTGAAGAGCGATCTTGTCAGTGGCTCAGTTGTAGTAGGTATTTTGCCTACATTGCCAGTCGAAGGTGTCACCTTATTGCTCGGCAATGATATCGCTGGAGAGAAGGTTTTGCCTCACTTTCTCCCAAGTAAGACACCCGTGGTTGACGAAGCCACAGAGAAATTGGTTCAGGATATGCCTGATGTGTTTCCCTCATGTGCTGTTACCAGGTCAATGGCTCGTGAACTGGAGAAAGAGGAGCAAGAGGATATCTTGGCTGATACTTTCTTCTCTAGACTTGAAGAGTCTAGCAGTAGTGATGATGTACACATGGACCATGGTCAAATGTCAGAGATTTCTCGTCAGAGTCTGGTTGAATTGCAGGGCAAAGACCCTGAAATAGTGCGTCTTGCACAGTCACTTGTACCTGAGGATGAGGAAGTGAATGAAACTGTGAAGTTTTACAAGAGGGATGGTATCTTGATGAGGAGGTGGCGCCCTCCTGATGCCACAAGTGATGAGGATTTTCGAGATATTCATCAAGTAGTGGTACCAAAGATGTACCGGAAGGAGATCATATCTCTTGCCCATGAAGCACCATTGGCAGGTCATTTGGGGATCAACAAAACCCAAGAGAAGGTGCTTCGATATTTCTTCTGGCCAGGTTTGCGACATGACGTCGCAGAGTTTTGTCGGTCTTGCCATGTGTGTCAGGTAGTTGGCAAGCCAAACCAGAAGATTCCCCCTGCCCCTTTAAGGCCAATTCCGGCCTTCGAAGAACCGTTTAGTCGGGTCATTGTGGATTGTGTCGGTCCTCTTCCAAGGACAAAGTCGGGTAATCAGTATTTGCTGACGATGATGTGTGCATCTACCCGCTTCCCCGAGGCAATTCCATTACGGACGATTACTGCCAAGAATGTCAGTAAAGCTCTTGTGAAGTTCTTCACAATGGTAGGACTTCCAAAGTGTGTGCAGTCAGACCAAGGGTCTAATTTCACATCCAAAATCTTCCAACAGGTGATGAGTGAGTTAGGTGTAGAATGTAAGAACTCAAGTGCTTACCATCCACAGAGCCAGGGAGCTCTTGAACGCTTTCACCAAACCTTGAAGAATATGATGCGTGTGTATTGCAGTGAGCACGAGAAAGAGTGGGATGAGGGTATTCCTCTCCTCTTGTTTGCAGTTCGAGAATCGATCCAGGAATCTCTTGGATTCAGTCCTTTCGAGCTGGTCTTTGGACACTCAGTTCGTGGTCCCTTGAAGATCTTGCAAGAAAAGATCTTGGTTGAACCGGAGTCCAACCTATTGGACTATGTGTGTCAGTTCAAGGATAGACTTTCTTGTACTCGTGAATTAGCTGCAGGTCATCTGAAGGCAGCTCAGTCTAACATGAAGAGACTGTTTGATCGGAAGGTGAAAGAAAGGCATTTCGAGCCTGGTTCTAAGGTTCTTGTGTTGCTCCCTCTTCAAGGAGATGCCTTGAAGGCTAGATATACAGGGCCGTATGTGGTTGAGAAAAGAGTGAGTGATGTCAATTACATCATCCTGACACCTGATAGGAGGAAGAGGAGAAGACTCTGTCATGTCAACATGCTAAAGGAGTATGTTGAAAATGTTGAAGAGGCTAAAGAAAAGCCTGTTGCTACGGTTGGAATCGGTTGTGAAGTGGATGGTGAAGACAGTGAGAGTGATGATGTGGAAATTCCGCAGTTGATGTTGAAGAATTCTGAGGTGTTAGCAAATCTTTCTGACACATTATCTCATCTTCCAGGAGTAGAGAGAGCTCAGGTGATGGATGTAGTCCATGAGTATGAACACCTCTTCAGTGATGTACCAGGTAACTAGTGTGGTGGTGCATGATGTTGATGTGGGGGACTCCTCCCCTGTCAAGCAACACCCATATCGTGTGAATCCATTGAAAATGGATGTTCTGAGGAAGGAAGTTCAATATATGCTTGAACATGACCTTATTGAGCCCAGTAAGAGTGGATGGAGTTCTCCCTGTGTGTTGGTTCCAAAGCAGGATGGTTCTTTGCGTTTCTGTACGGATTACAGGTTGCTCAATTCGAAAACAAAGTCAGACTCGTACCCTTTGCCCCGCATCGATGATTGCATTGATCGCGTAGGGAATGCCAAAATACGTCAGTAAGTTTGACCTTTTGAAGGGGTACTGGCAGGTTCCCCTCAGTGAAAGAGCGAAAGAACTGTCTGCATTCGTGACTCCTGACGGATTCTTCCAATACAAAGTGATGCCGTTCGGGATGAAGAACGCGCCCGCTACATTCCAGAGACTCATCAACACCGTCACGTCTGGCTTGGTGGGATGCGAGGCGTATCTCGACGACATCATAGTGTACAGCCATACATGGGAGGACCACCTTCTGAGAGTCAGAGCACTGTTTGACCGCTTGACCAGTGCCAACCTTACGGTGAACTTGAGGAAATGTGAGTTCGCCCGAGCAAAAGTCGTGTTCCTGGGTCATATTGTGGGACATGGTTCCGTCAAGCCTGTTGAAGCAAAGGTGGAGACGATCCTGAACTTTCCCCGCCCACAGAGTAAGCGAGAGCTGAGACGATTTCTGGGCATGACTGGCTACTATCGGAAGTTCTGCCATAATTTCGCTGATGCTGCAACACCGCTCACCAACATGTTGCGGAAAGATTCGCAGTTCGAGTGGTCAGATGACTGTCAAGTTGCTTTCAACCGGCTGAAGGCAATGCTAGCGAGTTCTCCGGTTCTTGCAGCGCCGAACTTCGACAAGCAGTTCATTCTTATGGTGGACGCGAGTGACACAGGAGGAGGAGGAGCCCTGATGCAGAAGGACGACAACGGAGTTGACCATCCCGTCGCGTACATGTCCAGAAAATTCAACAAACATCAGCGACGGTACTCCACTGTCGAGAAGGAGACGTTAGCGCTCGTCATGGCTCTTCGTCATTTTGATGTGTACCTGAACACTACAAGGTATCCAGTGCTGGTGTACACCGACCACAATCCGCTTGTGTTCCTGTCGCGAATGAGGAACAAAAATGGACGCCTAACCAGATGGGCGCTAGTGCTACAGGAGTACAACCTCGTGATACAGCACGTACGCGTAAAAGACAATGTCATTGCAGACGCTTTGTCCCGTGGATAAGATAGAAGTACGCGTATTTCCACGGATAGGACAAAAGGACACCAAATGTGCTTATTATCCATAGATAATAAGACTGGTAATGACTTGGAAACATGAACAATACGAGACAAAAGAAATGTGTTTCCATGCATTTGTAAGAAAATTATATTTCTCATGTTGAAGAAAGAGTGTTATTGATTGCTTTGAAATGATGACACAAACATTGTGTACACTGCTTTAATTTATTCTTTTTGTTCTTGTCTGCAGGGAAAAAGACAGCGTGTTTTCCAAATTGTCATGATTTTTGCACCAAAACAGGGCAAAATCATTTCAAGTGATATAGCATGAGTTTTGCTATGTTTTATGCTTTATATGCTGAAGAAAGGGGTTTTCAGTAATACAGCATATTTTGATACAGGGTATAATGTAGACGTTGTATTAATTGGAACTGCAAATTAAGTTGCATTGCTGTTTGCAGAAAGCACACACAAGCACACAAAAGCTGTTGTTGCATTTTTTTCAAATGCTTAATTTGCAAGAGTTGGAATTTGTGGCATCACAGAATTGACCAATTATACACATTTTCCATAGCATAGATATCGACTGAGTGAAATTATGACACTATGATATTCATAATGTTGTGAATGTGTAAGGTTCATGAGACCATACAGGTGTACAGACATAATCAGGTTATATTCATGTGATATCTTGTTTCAGAAACAGAGAGTATAGCAGGTGTTCATAATTGCATTGTTTTGCTGTACTCTAGTGTACTTACTGTACATGCATTTATTGTCTTGACGAACAAGGCTTTACAGTACTTGAACAGAAGTGTCAAGGAATTAGAAATGTAGAGATGTTTGTCATACCAAACAGTTGAGCAGAACACGTTGTTATATCAGCTTTTTAACAAAGTTGAGATTGCTACAAGCTCACCATGTAAAAATGGTTACTAAGTATAGTGAATGGAAGATTACTTCTATTATTGGTGACATACACAATAATCACAACAAAAATGTGTGAAGTTCATTATTCAAACTGCATGATTGTCAGTGTATGCAGGTTAGTTAGTGATATGTGTAGCGGTTTTTCTCAAGCATATGCACATCAAACTAAGAGAGAAGTTTGATATGTCCATACTTATGGTATATTGTTTCATGATACAAGTACAGTGTATTTTGTTCTGAACCAGCAGCATTTCTTAGACTTCGATTAGGTGTTGAAATGTTTGGCCATTTGATACTCATAAGCATTTCAGGAAAGCTAAAGAGAATACATGCTTCATGATTTATGACCAAACAGAAAAAAAAAAAAAAAAGAAGAAAAGAAAACAAGGAATGTTGTGGTTGTAAAGTTTTGCGCGTATACGCACATGCTTGTTCCGAGCAGGTAGTGGGTCTATATTTAGACAGTTAGCCTACGCTCAAGAAAGGTTTTGATAAGGCTCATAAGTCTGAGCTTGTTTATGTGAAGAATAGACTTTAGTGTATGAAAACACAACTGTGCATTTTTATGTATTGTGTTTCGGAACATGTTTGTAACGACTGTTTGCAGTTTGACTGGAAAGTTCTTCCATAACTTCCCGTCTTAAGGGGGGAGATGTGATGCGCCTTGAACAAGGCTAATACCAATAAAGCGGTCCGCAGCAAGTTATCGCTCTCAGATCAAGACATGGCTTCCCAATCGTGGTCTTTTGCAACATTGTTGTGATGGTTTGGGTGCGATCTGCCAGGAATGGAGCGGAACATTTTGATTGTCATGATGTGGTGATTGGGTTGAGTCGTGACATTGTAGAGAATAGAAGCAGGATATGAATCAACAACGAAAATAGTACAGGTATCTACCCCAGCCATTACACATTCACAGCAATGTGGTTTCAATAGATCATAAAAATGCTCGTACAGATATCAAGATGGTTCAGTTCATCAGTCCTGTTTAGAAAGTAGTTTCTGAACTACAGACGGCTCTACATACATTAATGGTTTGCACAAATATTTTGCTCAGAATGTATGATGTCATGATTGGGCAATTTGTGATGTCACAACTGAACTGTACAATGATCTCGGAGAAAAAAAAAAAAAGGAAATGAATTTCCCTAAAAGTATGTTTTGTAGAACATAGAACAATTAATCTACCTTCTCTCAGAGGCATGGACAGTACATTTCAAGTGTTTCATCGAAAAATGAGCTAAGCACCATTTCCATGAATCTTAAAGTCAGGCCATCATCACATGGAGCTACTGGTGTAAATAAAACCTTTCCAGTGAAACCTCACTTGTGACGTATGGGAAATATGTGAGAAGTAACAATTAAAAGATATCCAATATTTTCTGATCATTTTCTTTGTTTTTTAGAAGCTTTAATCGCAAATGTTTCAAATTAAAAAGAATGGAGTTAACTCGTTTTGCGCTCAAGCTCTTCATTTGTAGCATTTGCCTTCAACTATCACAGTGACAAGTTGAGGAAATGCATACATTTCACTAAAAATTTTAATCTCTACATACAGACACAGTGGACTCCCATTATACCAAAGTCCTTAAGACCGGCAGTTTTCTTTTGTTACATTAAAATTTAATTACAACCGAATAAATTAACAATAAAACACGAAGGCCCGAATTCACGAAGGCGGTACAAATGAAACAATGGTTTAAACCATGGAAAAAACCATGGAGCGCCAAGTGTCGCACGGAATATTTCGTTACGAAATCAGTCTTTTTGTCGATGAAATGATTATTTTATAACGAAATGACAAAATTTTTTAACTAAATGAACATTTCGTCCACGAAATGATAATTTCGTTAACGAAACGGTCATTTTGTCGACGATATGACTGATTTCGTAACGAAATATTCCATGCGACACTTGGCGCTCCACGGTTTTTGTCCATGGTTTAAACCATGGTTTCATTTGTACCACCTTCGTGAATTCGGGCCATAGAGTAGATGATGTTGCAACCTGAATTTTTACTTCATTGTAACCAGAATTCGGTAAAAACCATGTTCGTTATAGCGGGAGTGCACTGTGTATTTCATTATCACTGCAGTATTGTGGCATCACAGTGTCAGTATTCCTCAACACACAGCAAACAATTCCCCCCCCCCCAGAAAAAAAAAGAAAAAAAAAAGAATAGCATGACCAAAATCAATTTCATTTCTTTTATTGTTCTGTTAATATATTTAAAAATATTTTATTGTTTTTTAATGTTTTTGTTTTTCATTGCTTTTTCTAGTTTATCCAGATTGGAATCAATACATTTCAATAATCAAAAAATGAAAAATCTAACTTATATCAATTTTAACCAAAAAAATAAACTGCATTGGATTTTCAGACAATATCACAAATCTGAGCTGTTTTGGGGCTGACATGCATCTATACAAAACATTATGTAACTTCAGAACAGTCTAACTAGACATCCCAAATTTGGTATCAAAATATGCAGAAGACTTCAATGATAAAAGTTCAGAAATGGTGCAGCAAATCTTTGTGCATTGTGGAATCACTGCACGAAATGTCGAGGGGCATCAATTTGCCCCCCTTCCCCAAGTTAAAGGTGGAGTTAAATATACGTACACAAAGTGAGACTCGATGGAGGCGCATTGACACACACATACACACACACAAAAAAAAAAAAATGGGATGTACATGTCAACAACTTACCATACATAGTACTTTGTGTTGTTGTAAAACTTGTCCTTAGAAACACCAAACGAAATATTGAAACCACGGACATCCAAGACCTTCACAAAATCACCTCCGTAGTATGCGTGCGCCACACTGTAGTTTGGTATACAAAGCTCGCTTGCGTTTTCATTTAATTCGTACACTTTTGTCTGCAGAGAAATAAAAAAAGAACAACTTGCATTACCTTTGGTCTCTGTTTCCATGTCTTGCATGTTCATTGTAAATAGAAAGAATGTCTGCCAAGCAACAATGATCACATAGCATGGCTACTTAAGGACATGACAGTGCTAGTATCAGGCTAATACAACATATATCAGTCACAATGACAACAGTATCTCCATTTCCTACTCTAGGAACTGTTGGTATACCTATGCCAGGAAAGCAAACATAAGCGAGGAGAGCAAGAATCCAAGAACTTGAACAAACCACATGGTGGGACATACTCACCTATGCCCTAATTCCAAACACAAACACATATGACTGTACATAAAGTGAAAGCCTACAGAACCAAAGCAGTTCTATATGAGCAATTTTGAATAAAAACATTTATCTTAATCAGATTATTTATACTGTTTTAAAGTTTTAAAAACAGCTACATGGTTACCATTGTGCATTTTTTTTTTGATTCTGAAATTTACTAATTTTTCAGGCAGTAGACACTCTTCACTGCATCAAGACTACATAAACAACATGAGGAAGTCAGTGGAATGTATTTACCACATAAATCTTTAAAAAAAAATTTCAAAACAGATGGGAGGATACAGTTGTATGAACCTCTCCCACATGCCACACACGTCTACACCAAGTTGGGCATCCGTAATATCCTGGAAGTGAGAAAAGTACTCACCAGCTTCGAATTTCCTGTCTCACGATCACGCTTTGTATACACCACTGGTTTCCACTGCAAATAGCTTCCTTGTTTGGATGTACTTGTTCTATTTAACAATACTTCATATGTCTGTAAAAAAAAACAATCAAACAGAAAACAAAACAAGAATGAAGTCAAAGGATACCCAACCCTGTATGTTGTAACACTTTTATTGTTCTAAGAGAGTGCCGCAAATCATGTGTGGTATCCTGTGACAGACATTGTAAGATAAGAAGTGTACATGGCTCAAATTGCATTGAGATATTTCTATTTAACCCGTTGAGGATGGACTGATTTTGCTACAACAAGCATTTCCCATAGACACCTGCCAGAGTATACTCAGGACTTGTCCTCAATGGGTTAAAGCCCACTGCTCAAGCATCAGGCAACATGAGCTCAGTCTAAAAACAATACTGACTATCAGTGGTACTTGAGAAATAGAGCCGACATAAGTTGTATATTGTGCAAAGGAATTATCATTCCACTGCAAATACAAAACATTGAAATTACAAAAATCTGAAATCTAAGATACTTTTACTAAAATATGACTGGCCCTTCACATGGCGATGATCGTGAAACACGCTCACTAATTTTTAATACTGAAAGATATTCTTAGCAATGTAATTGCTATTGATTGTCCTTTTTGGTCTTCGTGGAACCTCATTATAAAGCGGGTGCATATTTATAACAAAACCTTCGCAAAACAAGGTGATTTTGTTGGTTCCAAGTCTTTACACTAAACCTGATATAACAAGGTAATTGTCATGGCTTTTAGATCCTCATTATATTGAGATTCCCCTGTATTGTACTTGCTGATGCTTATTCAATTCCATTTTATGTACTCACTTCAAATACTGCTGGAGTGTGTTCATCATCAATACTTGGGTTGATTTTCATCTTGATTTCCGAATCCTTCTCCATTTCCTGGTCCCGGACTACGAGGAGTTCTATGGCAAATCTCGAATGGTTGAAAGTCTGTTGTAAGTTATCGAGGATCAGCGAAAATACGGTGGTGTTGCGCGTATGCTGTAGATGAGGCAGTTCTTCCATTCTCCCTTCTATTCCTGCTGTCTGGACCTGCATAGAGAACCGCAGTTTGCATGATTCTCTTGGTTCATGAAGTTTTCACAGATATTTACTGTATACGCTGTATCTGTATACACCATATATTCGGCAAATTGTTTTTTTTATTTTATTTTTTTTTGCGAATCAGATTTTCCTGACAATTTCGAGAGTGGTTTAAGTTGTGATGTGGAGTACAGAACTAAACGGAGAAATGCATGCGTGCACGTCACATTCATGTCAGGATCAGAGTTAATATTTTCACATTTTTAAATTATGATTAGCACCTGACTTGCGAAATTCGCAAAAAACGATAACCTCACAAAACATTCTGTGTAAACAGTATTTTGTGAGTCAGGTGCTCATAAAGATAGAAGATTTGTTCAAACAATTAGGCCCAAATTCACAAAGGTGGTACAATTGAAACCATGGTTTAAACCATGGACAATTTGTATGGAGCGCCAAGTGTCCCATGGCCTATTTCCTTATGAAATCAGTCATATCGTCGACGAAATGTTGTCATTTTGTTACGAAATGATCATTTCGTTGATGAAATGACTGATTTCTTAAAGAAATAGGCCATGCGACACTTAGCGCTCGATACAAATTGTCCATGGTTTCAATTGTACCACCTTCGTGAATTCGAGCCAATGAGTGGGCATTGGGTGGTGTGGCTTTTTTTTTTTCAGTTTTAAAGGAATATTATTCAATTTCCTTTACAAGTTACAAGATTGCTGACTCAAAAGAAATGAGATACAAATACTATCTGAATGATTATCATAGCTTTGTGTTATAATTGAAAAAAAACCAATGTACTAGGCCAGGGGGAAGGGGGGGGGGGGGGGGGTGAAGGGGAACAATGCACAAAGTAACTGTACCATTTTTTAAGAAAACCATTTAATTTTTATAACTTTAGCCCATGTCCATATCCAACTTCTGCACTGTATTTCTACCTGTTTGTTTTACAATGTCTATAATTGCCCCTTCACTTACAAAAAATGAAATAAAATAAAATAAAATAAAAATTTCTTACCTCTATGGATAAAGAACCATTGGTAGCGGCTATTGCATCACCTAGCTCAGTCGTAAAGACAGCTGTGTTGTTGTTTCTAAATATGGTGACATTAGACCATGTCAGATTAACAGTGTTGACAGGATTTGTGATGTTCGTGATTTCAGCCGTGTCATTGGGGTCATCATACTCTATGATCTGTGTATGGTAGTACAAAATAGAGAAGAAAAAAAAAGGTGTTAAGACTGGTAATAGTATGCAGATATGGACTGTTTTAGGGGACAGTGATAATATTAACAATGCCCCAGCTATAAGAGCAGTCCATATCTGTTTTATATACCAACTGGAATTAAAAGGAACTTTGCTTACCAATTGCGAAGTATCATGTTGCACGTCTTGTGCTACAGAAGGCAAATGTTTACAGTACATGGTGTAGGAACATACCAAAAAGAGGATAGTTTAGTACTATGGGGCAGTTCAGTGCTGTTTTTGAACAACTGACGGCAATTGTTGCATTAATGCCCCCAATTTCGATCAATCAGAATTGAGGATTCATCAAGCAAGGTATGCAACATATTTAATGGCATCTAGGTGATTTGGCAGACAGCATTTATAACATGATTGACACATAATGGAACAGCTGCCATTTCAACAAAGCATTTATGTGTATAAACAAAAAGGCAAACCTTTCATTATGCCACTTATAGCTTCCCTAAAGTGATATTAAGTATGAAGCAAGCATACTTGTGAAAAAGGAGATGACCACTCACTGAAGAGTATGTCTTTGAATATGTTGACAGGGAAACACAAACATGCCAAAAATGTGCACAGGTTTTGTTATTGCTCAAATGTGTTTAATACATGGAAAATCAATCTCACACCTGGTTGGCACTGGATGAAGTCAAAGAAAAATAGAAAATATTATGACACAAGAACATAGCATACAGTATGTACATGTAGTAAGATATTCATGGCTTTAAAAATGTATTATGACAAGATATACATCACATCCAGTTTCTCTAACAATGGATTACTACTTTCCACTGGAAACCATGAAGTCATCACTGATAAAATTGTGACTCTAATCTTGTAAACTGCAAAGGGACAACTAAATAAATAAAAAAAAAAGGTTAACATCAGGACAATGGAACAGGCAACCGGCAAAAAAACACACACTATAGAGGAGGTCTTACTCTTGACAGGACGACAGCACTGGACGCGTACACCTCATTGGCTGGGTCAAATTTGATGGCATCGGCACTCGCATTCACCATCTTCTTCCAGTCCACCTTTAGCCTCGCCTCCAGACTGGTTCTCACCATCAGAAGGCCCGGCGCTCCCACGGAGGCCCAGACAAAGTGAATGGCATCCAAGCTCCCCTTTGCTCTGTAGTGGACAAGGTTGTAGAAGGTGCCATTGACCCCCTCACACTCTGGAATGTCGCAGCCGTCATTGTACGTCACTGTAATCTGGGCAGGTGCAAAACCAAAATAATAACAATGATGATGATGATGATGATGATGATGATGGTGATGATGATAACAATAATAATAATAATAATAATAATAATAATAATTATTATTATTATTATTATTATTATTATCATTATTATTATTATTATTATTATAATAATAATAATAATAATAATAATAATAATAATAATAATAATAATAATAATAATAATAATGATAACAAAAATAATAATAATAATATTAAATAATAATAATATAATTATCATTATTATACTGGTTGGCAATTCCACGATATAGGACACAGATGTCAAAAATTCAAAATGATATTTGTTTCAAACACCATACATTTTCAGACAATACTTGAGTTGAAGTTTTAAGAATCATTATGTTTTTCAATAAAAGCGGCCATTTTGATTTTCAAAATGGCTGCCAAAATATGCCTATAAATCAATGGTAAGAAAGAGTGTATTGTCACATAACTTACTCTCTGTCTATCCACTTTACTAGTACTCTAAACAACAATCTTTTATATGTATGCAGTTACCAGAGAAGTCTTTTACTACATGATGGAAAAAAAAAAAAGCTGGTTGCTTTAAAGAATTTGATAGAAACTTTTAATTAGTTTGACAATGATGGATGTAACGTCAGTTACCAAAAACAAGGAATTTTTAACTTTATTTATCAAAGAAAGTGAGCTGTATGATGTAACTTGGGATTTCTAATGTATGCCCACATGCCTTCCTTTCAATACCGGAAATAAGGATACTTGCCATACTGGAGAGTCATGATGAACAAAATGTGTAACGTCAGTTACCGAAACGTCATACCAGTATGTAACGTCGGTTACCATGACAGTAATTATAACTAAGGCAAATTTTTTTGACTTTAGGCCATTTCAATACATCTGACAAGTCAAAGGTTATCAACAAAGAGCAGCAATCCCTTTGATAGGGAATGATGTCATCACCATGGCATGTCCATGGATACATTTTTTTCCAGTTTATTTCATTTATTTTTAATTTATTTATTTATTATTATCATGATAGTATCATTTTTTTGGGGGGGGGCTTGAGCTTTTGATTTTAGGTTCAGCACAAGTTTAAGGCTAAATCATCTGGAAGTTTAGGTTTACCACATGCAATATGCACTCAAGTTACTATACAGTACATTCACATTCCTACGGGATGATAAAGCTACCAAAGTTTGTAGGCCTGATCAATGATGTGGTTGCATAGTAACCACCTTTTTCTATTAAAAAGCCTGTACACAGCTGTATACCAACAGTTTTATAATCTTTACTAATGATTGCTTTTGCTAGCATTTTTCTTTTTTCTGGAAGCTTAGTGAAGTTTCTACCTCAAGGCAAATGCAAACAGATATATTTCTTCGCTTGCACTTAAATGTCTGGTTAAGTTAATATGGCACATCTTGTATTATGGTACATACATATGTAAGGCATGTACTGTCATTACTGTTTGAAACTAACACTGATGTTGCTCAAAGTTCACTGATGTTGCTCAAAGTGAGAGGTGATTCTAGGGTAAAAAAAAATTCAGATTTGTTGATTACTTTCATTCATGCAGGGACATTTTGTAATACACGATAATTATGAACAGGAAGATTCGTCTAAATATGGATCTTAGAATTCTTCCGTTGTAAAGTCCTATTTCTTGTGATCTGGGATGTCTTTGCAAGCCTTGATATACCAGTGAAAAGGAAAAGAAAAACAATTATATTACTTCAAGCAAGGAATAAACCAGTAATGCCCTTTTGACCAAAAAAGCATAATGTTTCTTCTTCACAGAAAAATATCAAAAGTGTAATAATATTCATTTAAATCAATTCATGATGGAGATCAAATTTTTATTTGTGGCCCTAACAATGCCTTGAAGGAGAATGAATAAAATAAAGAAAAGAAGAAGAATATATCACAGTTGATTTCATACATGCATATAATTTATGAGTTGATATTTGTATGTTTTTTCCCCATGACCTGAAAGATATATATTTTTTTACACACAAAAATATCTGTGTTTTGTGTAGTACTGCAGGGTATTATGGGTGGGGCACTCTAGATAGAAACTTTCTAGTTCATTAAAAACAAAAAACAAAAAATCTATAAATACTTAAATACTTGGAACTGCTGAATCTAAATGGCTCTGTGTAATCATAACTGTTGAATAAGCATTCAATCTTAAGACATATGTCAAGAAATATCCTCTGGTGCATTTACATTATTTTTGCTCAACTGTGCTACATTAGGGCATGGGGGGGGGGGGAGCTTGCCCCCTAAGGGCCCCATCCCATTTGTGTCTTTTGTGTCTATTTTGTTTCAATTTGTTGCTACATTGTAAGTAAATGCCAGGGATTATTACTGGTATACTGCAGTCAGTATAATAACCTGTTAAACAAATTAGTTCTCTGTAAACCCCATAGCAAAAGTATGTGTAACGTCAGTTACTGACATGCTTACCTTTAAGTTTTCATAGAACACAAAGAAAATGGACTAATGTTTCATTTCATTTGTGTATTTGTAATTGATGAACCAAGGTATGATTCCATATCAAACATATCACTCTGAAAGGTCAGAATTATAAAATATCACAAAACTATTCTCAATCATGATTTTGCATAAACCCTATGGCAAATGTAAGCGTAACGTCAGTTACGTAACGTCAGTTACCGTCATGCCTTCACTGAAATTGGCATGGTGCTAAAAGGAAATATCTAAAGCGCCCATTATTTTGCACACCTGTTCCGAAGAACCTAGGTATATTGCCATATTAAACACATAAAGGTTACAAGTCAGGGACATGAGATATTTCCATTTAAATCTACACCATAATTTCCCATGTCCTTTTTCTGTACCGTAACGTCAGTTACAGGACACATTTTCACTTGCTATGTGATAAGAAATGCAGTTTGAGAGAAAAACTTTCCACCTATTTCTTCTTTCTCATGAACTCATTCATCAATGCTAATTACAAGCATCAATTCCTTTTATTCACAAAACTACAACTTAAACAATTTCATGAAAATCCTTGAACCGTGTAACGTCAGTTACCATGGAATTGCCCTGGTAAGGATTCCTTAAAGCACTGATTGACTACCAAAAAACACAACCTAAGTCAAGATCAATAAATCACTCAGCCATGGCAGTACATGTCAAAAGCATTTTCTTTGGTTTCTTCATTTCTCTACATCATTAAATTGCAGATTGTGGTCCCTCAGTTCTCTCCTCTACCCCCCCCCCCCCAAAAAAAAAAACAACAACAACAACAAAGAACAAAGAGGACCGTGGTACATACAAACAAAAAGATACATCAAAGTGTCACTTGTACACATAATATGTACAAATATCACTTGCTTGCTCCTCCACATCTGTTTAAAACATAAATCCTCAGGTGTCAGACTGCAGAGCATGACAAAAAAATCTATCACCTCTTTTCAGTTGCTACTATCTCTGACAACCTAGTGTGCACAGATGGAAATTATATCGTCATCTGTATTCATCTCCATGTAGCGGTTATGAGTACAAACTCAATTTTAGATTGTATGAATTTAACTGGAAAGACAATACCGGTACAGGAAAATGTATTGAGCTCACAACTTCCTGCCATCGTGGTTTGTACAGAAAACTGTGAAAACATCCTCTTTCCTGCATACATCATATGTGCAGTTATCACAAAAATACAATTACAGTACATAAATATGCTACAAAGGACACTTACTTACATTCTCACTTTGTAAATTAAAAAAAAAAAGATTAAAAAGAAATGAAAAAAGGGGGATTTTACACTGGTGATTTATGTACAAGGTTCATGAAAGACTTGTGTGTTGATGGCATTATCCCTCCTCCCAATCCATGGCAAATTCCACTGTACAGCATGTAGTATACTTACTGAAAATTAGTAAAATTTGCAAATTCTATAATCTCTGTTACAAAATGTATTTCAGGTCAGCTGTTGACAAAACCTCTGGCTCTACAGTTATTTGTTGTCTGATTCCATTCTGTTATACCTATGAATTCAATATCAAAATCAAAACCTTAAATTCAAACATGGTGTACAATACAATACTGTACGAGCGAATCGCCCTTGAACCGCAAAAATAACAACACGCGAAAATAACAATGCGTGAATGGCTAAGTTCAGTTAGACCCTCGCAACCGCGAAATTAACAACACGCGAAAATGTCCTCCAAGTAGCAATTCGCGAAAATATCTGTACGCGAAAATTTCAGCTCGTACAGTGGGATGAGAAATGCAAAGTTGAAGAGTTGTGCATATTGATTCGAAGATTGTACACTGTAAAGGTTGTTTGTAATACTGGTTTTTGTGCACATGCCAAATCTGTAAAAATTTAGCATGGACTACAGTATGTATTTGGACACGACAGAAAGAAAGGACATGTAGGTTTGTTTACCAAAGAGTGGCTATTGTTAAGGAGGCCAGGAAGTCACAAGTCATACTGTCTGAACCAGGAAGCGAAAGGTCAATCGTGACTTTCATTCAATTTCATTAAAATATATTTCTATCTTTCTTTACGCTCAGCATAGCAAATACCATATTTACACAAATCACTTTCAGGACACATAAAAGCACATCACTACACATAGTTCTAGTATCATACACATGTACACGTATACGTGTAGATCTAGTCCAGCTAGACCATGATACAAAAAATGAAACAACATGACATTCTTTTCACTGAACTTTCCACCATTCGATCCAGTATGTGAGATGCCAATCAGTTGATGATCTCATTTCTTTCTAGAATGCATTAGGAAAACAGGCAGGGCACTATAGGGGTATGGTGAGGTTTTTTGTTGTTTTTGATATGAGGGAGCTGTCATACAGTACAATGTACATATCACTTTGTGTTGAAAATACAACAAAACTTTGGTCAGATTTGTCGCCTGTCACCACCCCAAGACCAACATTTTAAACATTTTTTAACATTTGAATATGTTGTGCTTTAGAAATGTTTCTTCTTGAATTGCAAATATATTTATTTTACTTTTTTTTTTTCAGCACTGTCAGTGTCAGGTATTGAATTTGTAGGCCTACTGTGTGTACCAGTAACATACAGGTAGTAAATTTCTAGGTATCATGAAAGATGTGGAGTCTCTGCTTTCTTAAACTGCAGTAGACATACACACCTATTCAGAGACGGCAGACAGTGTCATGTCAGATGTATCTAGAAACTGGACTCTAAAGTCTAACACTACTATAGTAGATACTATACAAGTCTCTAGTTCTGGACTAGATAATTAGATTCTAGTACAGTAACTAGTAGTATTTACACTCAATAGACAGCAGGTTCTAGACTTCCCTGGTTTAGACTTTCTACTGGACTCTAGATCTATAGTATGTGTGGATTCTTCTTCTTCTTCCTGTACTGTGCAGAACCTCCGGAGATTATTGTACTCGCACCCTTGGTGGGCTCTCCTACGTGACACTTAGACATGAGACTCAAGGCATAAAAGTGCACAAAAAATATAAACATAGGCTATTTCTTTTAAAAAAAAAAAAGTTGTTAAAATCATTCTGTTCTGCCCTGAGTAGCTAGTTGAGAGTGACATCTTTGATCTTTGATCTACATTTGTGTATGTCAAGTGATGTCAAGTTCACTACATCTTGAGGCAGGTGGTTCCACAGGCGGATGGTGTCTGGGAAAAACATCCCTCTCATAAGTCTCAGTAGTGATACATTTTGTACATACATGTGCAGATTCTGGGAATGATAAACCTCTTGTGTCCGCTAGTTTGAGTGCTGAGTGGAATCAATTAATCATCACATCAGGGATCATGTCAATGAGATTGTTGGCAATGTGGTTTTGGTTTCTCCGGTGTTTGAGAGTTACCCACTTCAGTTGACCGAAAGATCGGTCTGTATCTGTCCGTCGGGGAATGTTCCGCGGAGACTGCGTCTGGCTTCACAGATCCCCTCATAGGACAGCGTTAATGGCAAAATATAAAAGAGTCCTCCGGACAGACGGATCTTTCTGTCTACCACTTCAGCAGCTCTAGCATGGTGTGGTAGTAACACTGCTTTCTCATGCGTAGTGTACAAAGCAGACGACACTGCATTGGATGGATTCGACCTTGGTTTTGTTCCTCTTTGTACGAGGGTCCCAAACACAGCTGGTGTACTCCACAATAGTCAGACAAGACTGTTGTAACAATCATGTTGTCTTGATGGCAGATGGGCACTTGCTAAAAGTAAAGGGATGGGACTCATTCCTTTGCTTTGTTGGTGATACAGTCTATTCTAGTAAAACTGTATGTTACTCTAATTTAGTTTAATACCCATCTGGAGTTTCACATACAGACTGACATACCTGTCACAGTTAACATTAGACGCTATGATTAAAGAGTAAAAACTCCTAAATAAAGTAAAACCACCAAAAGACAATGTCGCAATGATCAAATTAGCATGTTTATGGGGGGGGGGGGTGTAACGAATTACAGATTTTAAGCTGGTCAGTGGTAAATTTAAGTGTTCATAGCTGTTATGTTTATACAGAATTTATGGTATGCTGCATTTGACTTGGCTTCCCTCTTCTTTTATCGTCTATTCAGTCTACTGTCTACTGTACTGACAATGACTGACTGCCGTCCACTGGCAATGACGGTCGAGAAGTAGACAATAAGAGCATGAAGAGTAAATTCTATTCAGACTAATTTATAAATTTATAGGACCTACTACACCGCTACATGTAGAATCTACCACAAGACAACTCTATATTTAATTTAAATTTACTTACATTTCGTTGATTGTCATCGGAGGCCTCACAATTCACACGCGACAAAGACGTCAGGAAAAGGAAAATTAGGACGAAAAACGTGGCGCACATTTCGCGATGAATTTTGATAAACATGACGAGCCCTGCTTTATAGGTTCTTGTATGCAAGTAGACGTGCTGTCACGTATTTCCGACTGCGATTAATGTGATTCCCAGTAGTTAAGAACTAATGTACGTCAGTTCAAGTCACTCTTCCTCTGCTGTCGTGCACCTCTTCCATCCATTCACCCAGTGAGCACAGTGAGTGTGTCGTTTCGAGTACATACACACTTGAGTACACATGATCATGTGACGGGATTGATTTGAGTAACGTGACCTCCAGCCGACATACACATGCAGTCCACTTTTTTGTGTTTTGAGTCCATCGCACGCGCCGTCGACCTCTAGATCTCAAGAGGGCGCGCTCATTCTTTTCACACCGTAATACTTTTAGTACGGTATTTTTTTTTTTCTGTACTCGTCGAAAAGATTTTTCTTACCACCTTTTGTTACCCACTGAGGAAAAACTCTTTGGTACTCGTACAGTGTTTTTGTATACCAAAGAGTATCTTCCAATAACCATGCTCTTTGGTGTATACAGACTCTAGTAAGCTTACTAGCTCTTGAGCCATCTATTTCTTTTTTTATACATACATTTATCTATTCTATATTCATCCACTCATCCCTAAATCTATCTATGCATGTATCTATAAATTATCTTTAAATTTATTATAATAGCATGTTTTATACGCATACATTTACATACACTTTGTATCATAAATCGAAGAGTTTGTTCGCAAAAACCGATAAGTCCATTTTTGAAGATTTTGAAGTACGGTCTCTGTCATGAAGTACAAAATAATACCTTTTAAATGATATAATGGTCACTACAAGTACATTTTTGAAGTTATGGTCAAAAGAAGCAAAAATTTTTTTATTATTCTCTTTATTTTTCTTGACCTTTAATCGCAAATATCTCCATTTGGCAAATATTGACTTATCAGTTTTTGCGAACAAACTCTTCAATCTATTTATGAAGAGTTTTATTGCAAAATGGGCCACAAGCGACATTTTTACAAACAAAAACTGAAGTAAGTCCACAATAAGATAGATAAAAAAAAACTTTCGAATGACACCTTGTGAGATAACAACAAATACTTTCGAAATTCTGATTTCAAATATCCTGTATTTTCTTATCAGGGCATACTGTTTGTTTGTTTGGTTGGTTGGTTGTTTTCAGCAGCTTCAATTGCAAATACCTCAACTGAACAGGCCTGGTCGAAGTAACTATAAGTAGCTCATTTTGCGATAATAAGATATTATACTTAAAGATGACAATGGTCGTTCAACGATTCGATAAATCTTCACATAACTTTCAAACTGTACCGGTATATGACCAGGTATAATAGACAGATAACACACACAC
Source organism: Diadema setosum (assembly GCA_033980235.1). NCBI lineage: Eukaryota > Metazoa > Echinodermata > Echinoidea > Diadematoida > Diadematidae > Diadema > Diadema setosum. The sequence goes on along the minus strand of CM067063.1, from coordinate 4,367,650 downwards.
ACACACACACACACAATAAAGTAAGATTACCTTGAGTTTTCAGAGTCATATAAAAAGCAGCTCGTTGTTCACGTGACTAGCATCCGACGAATCATAAACCCAAGAGAAAAATCCGACAGAAACTGTGTTTTTCATTCCATTGTAAGATTGTTATTTGCTCTGTATGAAATAATGGAATTTATGGGCAAGAGCATAACAATGTTTTGACGAGCAAACAATTAGTCACGATTAAAGTGTATCTTTGGTCAAAAAATATTTTTTGATATGTGAAAGAGATGTATTTTAGTAATCTGTTGCACCAACAATCAGAAAAAAATGTTACACATAAATGAAGAAAAAGTCTGTTTTGATATAGAAAATAAGAACTAAATCAGTGAGTCTGAAAGGAAAGACTATCAACTTTCTTTTGTTCTCCGGAACCAGCAAGGGATTAAGGAACCAGCAAGAGATTAGGCAGCCTGGGAACAATAGCAAAGTTATAGTCTTCTTTTCAGACCCATTGGCTTTAGTGGTATGTTTATAAGTTTAAATGTATTTTTCTTTGCTAATATTGAAAATTTTTTCTTTTCTGATTCTTGGTGTAATAGGTTACTGAAATGTAGCTCTTACACATATCAAAAAATATTTTTTGGCCAAAGATGTTTTAACATTGCAATCATCAAGTTCATCAGGGGCATCCTGATATAATTAAGCCACCTCGCTTTCTATGTAAGATTGAAATTGAGGGTCTACGGATGGATATGAATGATTTGATGCATTGATATTGTTAATATACCTCCAGCATTCCACTCTATTCATAGACAGTAGTTGGGGTTTTTTCTCTCCCTCTCTATCTCTCTCTATCTCCCTCTCTCTCTCAAAGGCTGCCCATGACAACCCAACGCCATAGGGTTGTCAAATCTAACAACTGTTGCATATATATTCAATAAATGGTTACAGCTCGTTATTCCGAAGGTTCGTTATTCTGAAGGCTCTTCAGTCTGAAGATTCCTTATTCCGAACTTCCGAAGGTTCGTTTTTCCGAATTTCATTTTCGGATAAACAAATCTTCGGAATAACGAACCTTTGGAATAACGCCACAAATGTTCGGATTAACGAACCCTTTTTCATTTTCTGATTAACAAACCTCTAGGTGTAGGGAATTTGAGTCTTTCGGTTTAACGAACCTTCGGAATAACGAACCTTCGGAATATCGAACCTTCGGAATAATGAACAGCACCCCAATAAACGTGTCTATTAATTCCAAAAGAAAACGACAGTTTCATGTTTGCCTTGTACACGCGCGTACAGTTGTATTAAATTGTCGTCTTGGTTAGCTGAATAAATTAAAACAATAGGCCTAGTAGGCCTTGATTTGACTGTTAGGAAGAAAATCCTAGTCTTTTGTTGCCGTTGTTGTTGTCGTTTAAAGAAGCTTTATTCTTCATCACTGGAAGCAAATTGTACAAACAAATATTTTATATCTTTTCATCAATGTCATAATCATTACACTCTGATGAATCATTTCACCAAACATAGATAACAATCCATCTTCAGCTTTGCTTTTGTTTTTTTGTTTTGTTTTTGTTTTTGTTTTTTACTGACAAACAATCCCTTTTCAATAATATTCAAAACAATTTATATGTGTTGTGCAAAATATTTAATCTACAGTATCTCAATAACAGAACGTACCTTTTAATACTCACTTTCATTCATTCTATCCATTGATTGAAGTTTATCAATTAAAAAAAAAAAAGAAGAAAAATAAATACCCCCGTCCAGCAGCTACGTACTCCCCTGTGCCCCCTTTTCCGCGCGCCACCGGCCCACCCGGTGCACCGGCCCCCTAGACGGTACCCCCTCCCCCCCCCCCCCCCCCCCCCAGAAAAAAAAAAAAAAAAAAGTGGAAAATATTGATCGGTCGAAATGTGTTTTCCATAATCGATCATTCGAGCGTGCAACTTGGCGAGTAAAATGGCGGCGTCATTCCGACAAGATATGCCGCCGAAAGGCGGCTATGCGTCCATAGATTACAAACGAATGCTGCCAAAGAGGGGTGCATCAGGTAAGCTATATCATTCTTGACATATTAGAGGACTCTGGGTCGATTTTCATGTAGGGCCTAAACTGATCTCGTTAAAAGGACCGTAATCTAATCGCAGATTGAGCTGCTGTGCTTTGAGCCTTTGCAGTATACGTTGTCCCATGCATTCATTTTGGGGGATGTGATGGGCGACGTTGAACAGTACAGCATCAGTCACAGTGTCGGTGATCAAAATCCAGGACATTCCGAGACTCTCCCAGCGTACATTGTCTGACACAAGCAATTTGTACATGTTAAAGTAAGTTATCACTGGATTGTACACCAAATCGAAAGGAGGAGATCAGAGAGAGCAAGCAAAACCGTAGATAGCTAGTCGACACATCACAACTGAGGGGTGAGAGTGAGACATTGCTGAGTAACGTGAGAATGTATGAGCAGGGAGGTGAGAGGAAAAGGAGTGGGCACTGGATTAGTGTCTTTTGAACCATCCTCGGAGCCGCACTCCCCAAGAGACCACTCCACTAACTAGATTACTGCCGCTTGGCCGCACAGTGCACATGCGCAGTCCTTGTCAACAGGCTGGTGGGTCTCACCCCTCCCTGGCCAGAACCTGGATTTACTCCACGTGGTACTGGTGGGTGGTGTATACTGGTGCATTACTAGTGCATTACCCATTGCTGTGCCTGCAAACAACACTGGTGCATTGTGATGTGCAATGAACTGGTTGCATGGTCACATTTTGAATTTTGCAGCTAATATACAAGGTAGGCCCTAGCTGTTGGCCTATTAGTAGTATTACTGTATTACATGTCCATTTACTATAAGATTTCTTGGGAACAAATGTACCGTGCATGCTATTATGGTGAAATAATTTTAACATGAAATGGAAACAAATTAACACAGACTTAAAAACATTTAACAATAATGATTAGCAGCACCAATGATAATATACTGATTGTAAGAATATGAAAGAAACATGAACAGCTGAGTAGTGGAACACATGCCCTATTAATAATGTCTGATGATAATAATTTTAATACCAAGCTAGCATAGAAACTACCAACCACAACAGCAACAACCATCATAAAAATACCCATTCAGCTTTCAAATAAGAATAAAACAAGAACAGACAGACAGACAAAAAAGCGCCATGGTGAATATCTTATCATGCATACACTGATACAGGACATGTGAGATAGTTCAGCTCTCACTGCACTCTCACATGTCTTCACCATACACCAGCAGGCAAGGAGGCAAGTTATTTCACCAAGATTAGGTCCTATAGTAGTCTCCATCATGACCACTTTCTTGTAGATTACAGCCCTCCTGCCTCAATTTATCCCCAGCATGCAACAAAAAACATTTAAATAGTGTTTTCATCCCCTGGAGAACTAAACTTGCTCACAAAAATATGTTAGTGGGACCAGAAAAAACATGTCTTGGCGGATGTACACAAGTTTCCCAAAAAATATGACAAGAGAACCAACAAGAGCGAACAGTGAAGTGATACATCAGACTAAAGAAAAACCCCAACATCTTCTGATCTATAGGTGAATTTCGTCAGCACTAGTCAGGATTTACACTTGACATTGCGTCGTAATTTGATTAAAACAAGAGCAAAACAATGGCTATTGTTAAACAGTTACTTTGTCAAAACTCAACTTCTTCTTGGCCGATTTTCAAAATTTTTGTATCTATCGAGAGCTGAATTCTTAGACTAGTAGGTCCCAAGAGTATATGCTGTGTGAGCCTGCATAAAGAATGTAAAACCCACAGACACGTCCTTGTGAACACACACAAGTCAACTGGCCTGTCCATACTCCTAACGATAGAGGGCCAAATCACCGCGGCCCCGAGGATCGAACATCAAACAGCAGTGATAACGATCAGACTGACCTCGTTACGTAAGAGGTCGTTTACTTGTTCGTTGGGGCACTGATCCCTTGTAATCCTGTGTTGAGTGATAGGGAAAACCCTCAGGGCAGAGTGCCCACTCCTTTTTGTCTCACCTCCCTGGTATGAGATTGATGAGTGCACAACTTCGTCTTGAGTCTAACTCACAACTTTGTCTCTAGTCTACTCTAAAGCAAGGCTGACACTTGCACGATTCTAGAATGTGGCACGCATTGGCACGAATTGAGTCGTGCCAGTGCGCAAACTAGTCGTAAACTGGCGTGAAGTGTGCGTAAACCCGTCATGACTGTGTGCCATGTCGGGACAAGAATTTTGAAATGTTCAAAATTTTAGTCACGACAAAATTTTGCAACTGGATCGTGAACTACAATGTGTATGCGCAAACTGTATGCGCAAACTGTTCGTGAACTCGTCAGGATGATGCGGGAGGATGCGTGGCAGTGCGTGCCATGCCATGACTGTCACGTACTGCCACGAATAGTTCACGAACAGCTCACGTCGAGTTCACAAGTACAACTGTAGTTCACGACATGTTCACGAATTGGTGCGTGTCACGAAGGTTTGTGCCCTGAAAACCGCGCATGCGCAATTTGCTACTACCCTTGCACACATTGACAGTGACGTCATTTTTCATTCATGAATCGGGAGCTACACCGAAGCTGTATAGTGTATCATCATTGGCTCTTTACTCCCATCATTTACATATTTTCCCACAACGTTATAACATATGTGTGCGACGATTTCCAGCGAGATCGGCCAAACAGTTTGATACTAAACTCGGCATTTTTACATCAAATTTTCAATTTTTGGCAAAATATTTTCCTCCTTCGGTGTAACCATGTATTCAGTGAAGCTATCGTTGCGTTTGAGATTTGATAAGTCATATTTTTACATGATTTTAAGGTGTGAATTTGTGAAGTTGTTCGATGTGTTCGTTGGTGTGTGTGTATCAATACATGCGATATGTATGGTAGCGACATGTATGGGTGTGGATCGACACATGCCTTCATGGGCTTTATGGCCATGCCAATTGCTGACCTAGGGGGCCTACCTCTAAGTCTTATGTCAGTATTGACTACCCTGGACCTGGTATATCATGGTACAACATTGTAGTGGTACTGAATTCTCCATGAACGTGATCGCCCATCATGTCGAAGATTCCTTAACAGTTGAAAGCAATAGACTGATGTAAATTCTTCTCATTCATCCAGTCGAAGTACAAGATCACAGATTAGTTGAATCAAGTAACTGGAAATAAACTCACTGTTTGCGACGTTTCGCCAATTATCAATTGGCTTCTTCGGGCGAATGAAGCTCCTGATGATGGAATGGCCCTTAAATAGTGCAAGATTGTGCAGAGCGCACTGGACCTTGTCCAGCGCGCGAAAGACGGCTTGGAAAGAAAGTATTCCGGATTCAGCAGTATACACACACATCAACGCCAGCCAACACTCATTTAACACCAATGAAGTGATTATTCTGGATAGGGAATCCAGGTGGTTTGAGAGGGGCGTCAAGGAAGCCATCTGGGAACGTGTGGAGAGACCTACACTTAACAAGAGAGGAGGTCTCTGCTTCAATTTATCGCACGCGTGGGACCGGGCTGTTCGCAAAATCCCAAGCCGTCTTTCGCGCGCTGGACAAGGTCCAGTGCGCTCTGCACAATCTCGCACTATTTAAGGGCCATTCCATCATCGGGAGCTTCATTCGCCCGAAGAAGCCAATTGATAATTGGCGAAACGTCGCAAACAGTGAGTTTATTTCCAGTTACTTGATTCAACTAATCTGTGAAGTTGAAAGCAATCTGCCCATAATTTGACCATTAATTTACACTCTCCATGGGAGCAGGGGAGGTCAACCTTTGTTGTGGATTTTTACTCGAAATGTTGTAGATCTATATAACTAGACACTAAGTATATTAAAGTTAAATTTGATAATTGTAGTTTGTAACCATTATGTTGTCTACTAGTACATTTAGCGCAAGCCACCCATAATTGTACTACAGTTTCATAGTGCCATCCAAAATTTGACTGCCTGCTGCTACATGTAGAAACCTGTAATGCCATGGCATTACATTGTGTACAGTGCATTCCCGTTAGAATGAACGTGGTTATAACGAAATTCTGGTTACAACGAATTAAAAATTAGGGCTGCAACATCTGTTTTATGTGTTTTTATTGTTTATTTGTTCACTTATAATAATATTGAAACGAAAGAAAACTGCCAGCCCCTAGGACTTCGTTATAATGGGAGTCCACTGTATTTCCCGATTCACACCCTAAATTTCTCTGAGATCTCACCTGCTACCCAGTACCAAATGTGTAGTGTAAGCATTTAGTGGAAAGTATTGACTAGAGTAGTTGTCTTCAGTCACCTTATTAAGGCTCCCACCCAGAGCAGTACTTGAAAGGAACAACACAAGTCTCAAAGGTTTACTACACCATGTCTTATGTTGACCACGTTGTTGCAGTTTTTAGCTCTTTTTATTTGCTTGTACCAGTAGATTCAACGTGCCCCCAAAAATAGATATCTGAGGATTGATTGAAGATCCATTTGATTGAATTGCATTTACAAATGTATCTCATTTCCTTCTTAGGTTATGCAATGTTTGCAATGGCTGGAGCTGTCATGGGATTTGGTTTTGTGACTATGTACTTTAGCAACAGGCAGAGGAGGTAAGTGTTACCAAGTATACCATACCTTTTTTGTTTCTTCCTCTTCTTCTTTCTTCTGTATGAATATTTTTGTTTCTTCCTTTTCTTCAGTTGTAAAGTTGCCAGTTGTTTAACCCTAACTAGGCAGGGCTATTTAGGTAGATGATGGTGATGAAAACTGGCACTCACATTGCCTACGATGTAATCTAAAGTACCATGAGGTTAATTTTTAGAAAAATTATCATTTATGCAAAATTATGCTAATTTATGCATAATGACGCATGAAATCAGACAATTTTGTATAAATCACTAAATAAAGCTCAAAACAGGCACATTTTTTGTGTAAATATTCTTTTTAGTGTCCTTAGCAAATGTAAGAGAAAAAAATATACTATCAGAAAGAATTTCTTCAGTATTTTATTGTTTTTTAATTTCTTATGTATTTCTTTGTTTTTCGACTTTATGTTTTCCATTGTTTTTTCAATTAAATTTGTCTGCGATATTGTTAGGAACAAGAAAATATGTTATTAATTGATTTTAATCAATAAAACCCCCAAATAATCATGCTTTTATGAAATTTGCCTGTAAGCATAGTAGTTTGCATTGAAATTGTACACGAATTCACTTTTTGAGCAATTTTTTTTCTGACATGCATGTACATATTTATGCACAACTTCGGAACCACGTGCCCGGACATCGCAAATTTGGTGTCAAAAGATGCGGGAGACTTGAAAGAAAAAAGTCATGAAACGGCTTGGCGATAGCTGTTCTTGTTCTTGATACGTGGCGCGGAACGTCGAGGGGGGGGGGGCCTTGGAGGCCCCCCTCAGCCTAGTTAGGGTTAAGTGATTATGTTACTCTCATTACATGCTCTCTCTGATATCAGTAGATTAATGTCCTATCCCACTTGAGTATAGTGTTATAATCTTTTAGACCTGTACAATATTTTAGTAAAGGTACATGAACGGTTGTCTTTAAATGCAAGTACCTCCAAGAAACCTATGGATTGCTGTAATCAACAGAGAATCCATGGATGCCACTCTCATTTTCATTATGAACAAGAAAAAATAGAAAAGTAAGAAATATGGATCTACCACATCCAACAAGGCAGATCACCTACAGGCTGTATTCAGAATTTATGTATGCCTTTATCAAAAAAAAAAAAAGTTGTAACCAAAAGCCTGCCAAGTCTTACCCATCGAAGCAACAAGTAATGGATTCTAACCACTACAATGTTGTACAATGAGTGTGTACAACTTGATGGGCTTTACCATAGCTTGTTACTAAGTCCTCAAAGTGAGAGAGAGAAAAACAAACAAACAAACAATGCATTGATTTGAATACAGTAGTAATGGGCCTTATTGCTCCATCTTGGCAAGTTTAGTATGTTTAGTGTAGCATTGTATTGAATGATTCAAATACTTTCACATTCAGGAATAGGTTATAAGACACAATGTAGATGCTTATTTACAATTTAAAAAAAAAAGTCAGAGACAGTTGGAATTCTTGTCAGAAATTTGGATTTAGTGATAAATAAGTAAATATCAGATGAAAAAAAGAAAAAGATTTACTGATATGTAAGGACATTTACTCATAACATGCAAATGTGTTGTGACAGAATTACAGAGAACCATGACTGATTTTATCTTTAAACTGACCAAAAACTGCTATTTACTATACCAGTAGTATTGACCACACCTGTTCATTATGACCCATTGCATTTACTAGTATCTGTTAGTGTGTGTAACAGTGAAATGTAATTTAAACTGCCTCGTGCCAGTTTTTCATGTTTGATTTTTTTTATTGTTTGAATTAATTTTGAAGCAAATTATCTCAAATGGGGGCCCCAATTTATTTGTCATTAAGTAATGACAACATGTTAATTTTGTTTTTTTTTTTAGTCTATACAGCAAAGCAAATTTTCTAATTGTTTAAATATTTAGTTATAAACTGCTATTCATTCTAATAAATCATATTGTCCTTGTGAAATTGCACAGCTACCTCAGTCTTTAGAGATGTTGCTGATAGTCTTCAGTGCCAGACTCAAAAGCCATTTTATTTGCTCATCTAATCAGTCATTCCAACCATGCATGTAAAAGCATGTTATGGAACTCTCTCTGCAATACATCAGTGGAGACTGATTTTTATCTCATTTTTCTAGGAAATGGATCCAAGAAGACCGTGAAGCCAAAATTGCTCTCATCCCACTGGTTCAAGCAGAGTATGACAGAGAGTAAGTTGCATTGATTGCAGAGGGTGGTGAGGTGGTTCAGTTGGTAGGGCATCTGCCTTACAATCCAAATGACTCAGGTTCATTTCCCATTGAGTCTAGCTGAGCAATGTTGTGTGTAATGATATACTGTTCCATCTGGTAAGAGGCAAAGCACTGTCCTTTGGATGGGACATTCAAATGGAGATCCCCTGTGTGAATTGGTCACAACTCACGCAGGTAAAAGATCCAAGTGCATTCCTTCATCGCGAGTTGCAGGGTGCTGACCTGATGAAGTGATCCACCCCTCTACCCACACCATTAAAGGGGCGATTGATGCCGACCCCTTGTGGTTTGCCCCAGGTGACCAACAATAGTCAGCTAATGATATCAACCAGGCACGATGTGTCATACGAGGAAGAGAAAAGGGCTGATGATTTTTTTCTTTCTGTGTGTCATTATTGTTATTGTCATTATTATGAATGTTAATACGACTATATGTACTACCATACTAGTACAGGTGGTAGTCAGTAGTTATGAAAGCAATTATCTTTAGTAGTCTGGTTTACTTGCATACATTATTGTAATTATTAGTGGAAAAGTGAGCAAAGAAAATGGGATTCCATCGGGAGTCGAACCCGAGACCTCCGGATTGCTAGACCGGTGCTCTACCGACTGAGCTATGTAATTAGTTAAACTTTCAAGTACCGTTGCAACTAAAAAGCTTATCTGAGCATTGCCCACCATAGAACATGTGTGACCATGCATCAAAACCAACAAAAGGTTGCTTCCCAAGATTTTACATGACGACTCAAAATACAATAGGTGAAATGGGTCAACCTACACGTAGTCATTTTGTTATTGTTGTTGTTTATGGTACATTATATTTTCTCAAGAGCAACTCTTCTGCATTATTCTAAAGTTTGGGATCATAAAATGAATGGGAAATTGTATTTTTCAGGGGTTTTTCTAAAACACTTTTTTTTGGGAGAATAGTGTGATTTGGTATGTCTTAGAGGCTCCCTTTTCATTTCTTAAAAACCCTTTACACACTCTTTACGTTCAACTCAAATAACTTTTGATGGGATGATGCTATTGCCTTGAAAGTTAATATTAGTGTGGGTGAGAATGTGTTCAAATAGAGCATGCTCAATTTCAGCTTAATCCTATTATCCCTTCATTGTTGTTGTTATGAAGTTTTACATCTTGTTTTGTGTCCCATTCACTGTAGCGAATGCAGCTTGGTAAGATTAAGTGCTTGAATAGACTGTATACTTCAGTGCCTCTTTTTTCAGGACACATTTTTCCAGAGTGTGTGCATTCTTTCCAATATTTAGATAGGTTAGAAGAGTCTCTTTAAAATTGAGTTATACTTGAAGTCTGTTTTTTTTTTTTTTTCAATCTGCTCTTAACTAGAAACTGATGATTGGTGACTTTTTGTTGATTTTGTGATGCAGAGTTGCTTTATCTCTCTGTGTTCATTTGTTTGTTTTATTTTGTTTTGTTTCTTTATTTGTTTATGTTAGGGTTCTTCTGAGGTTGCGGTATAACCGAGAACAGGAGGCAGAGATTATGAAGGATGTGCCTGACTGGACTGTTGGCGAGAGTGTCTTCAACTCCAAGAGATGGCAGGAGCCAAGTCTCCTGGACCTCTATTACCTGGAGCCGACCAGTGAGAGGAACAAGATCATTCAGGGTTTCAGCACCTTCACGGGATCGTAGATCGTAGCAGCGGGCATGTCCTGCTGTAGGGTACAATACAGTCTGGAAGGTCTAGCTGTGTGGAAAAGTTGGCATGCAAGTTTTGAAGGGTTTATGTCGGGTGGATGAGCCATGTCAAGTAGAATGTTGAAATTGGTTAGTTGTTTCTTGCTGTGAAACCGGAGAGAACTTGGGGATTATAATACAAGTATCAAGCCATCAATAGAAAGTGTGGTCCAAGAAATACCAAAGTCTAACCTTGAAGCCTTACACTTAACGGCCATGTGGGCTACTCCTGTGAAAGCTTAGACAGTCAACTGTCTGGATAGTACCCCATGACTGTATTGTACCTTTCAATGTTCAGATGATTATATGATATAGTGTGAAATCCCCATAAAAGATATATGCCTGGAGTAATGCAAGTATGATATTTCTGACTGTGTGAAATTTCACTTGTGTTTTATCTTCAAAGAAAACAATGACACTATTATTCAGCTCTCAGAATATTTTGGGTGTTTCTCATCAGTTTATCAGTCAGGATTGGTAAATATTACACATTGCTAATACAACACTGGTACTTCATGTATGCTGATGCTACATGAACCCATCAATTGAAATCTCTTTGACCCTGTGGAAGTGAAATTTGACTGTATACCTTGGAAAAATCAGTTGTTACCGAGGTTTATTGTAAATAAACTTGTCAAAATGACAATATTGACTCTATGGCAGTCTTCAAGGAGCTTGCTTTTAAATAGGTGTTCCCTTTTCTGTTTTTTTTTCTCCTGTTTCTTTAAAGGGAGTTGGCCCCAAATATGTATCGGGATCAAGTGAATGCAACAATGTTGGTAGAACATATCGGTGAAAGTTTGAGGAAAATCAGACAGTCTGTTCAAAAGTAATGTGAATTTGTAAAGTTTTGGTGCTGCAAGCATCAGTTTGTGATGTAATAATAATGGAACACAAATAAACGAAATACTGTATGATATTTTATCCTTTCCAGCATAATCAAAGAGCACTTGACTTGCCTCCTTCAGGAACAGGGGGACTGATATTACCCTTGGATATCAAGAATAAGTCAAGGAAATGTGCACAATAAAATGTGTGACATTCTCTTTACATTTCTTTTTTTTTTTATATTGTCCACTTCTGTGATGTCATGAATTATTGTAGGTTTCTTAACAAGCGATGGCGGCACTCAGATTTAATAAAAACATTGAAAATTGTTAACTACTGTCTTTTAATGGACCGTCAGGTTTTCCAAAAATTTCACTGATGTGTTCTACTGTTTTTGCATTCACTGATTCTTCATGCATGGTGTGTATGTTTTGGGTAAATTCTCCCTTAAACTGGGTCATAAAGGACAGAATAGTTGTATGGGAGGTGTGTATAGTGTGTGTGTGCGTGCGTGCGTGTGTGTTTATTTTTCTACACTAAGAATGTGTTACATGGAGTGCTCCTACATTTCTGTCAAGCTTTGAATAATATCGTCAGAGTTGCCAACTCATTTGTGTAATGTATTTTTTTTCCATCAAAAATAAAATGTTTTCCAATGAAAACATACCAACAATTGGGTACAGAATATTGCAAAATGTCAAATATTGGTGATGACTTTAGTGTCATTATCTAATTTGAGGCTTTTGCTCTGATGTTCATTGAACTCGTAAAAAAAAAAAGATTTATGATGCAAGTGTATTCTCTCTTATAATGTGCACTTATGTACAGGTACTGTTTAAAAATTCAACACCATTTTAACAAAAATTATGACAGTCAGTTGACCTGACACAACAGCTCTTTGTAACTTGTGAAGGAGAAATGTCCCCTAAATCATGAAGCGGTCTTCAAATTTGATGCAATTCTTATTTTATTTAACCAGTCCACACGATCTAGACTGTAAAGTGACACATTTATAACCATCCTCTTTGCTGGGAAGAGTAAAGATGGCATATTCTCAAATTCTGTTTAATTTTTGCTTAAGTTTACTTTGGTCTTGGGGATATGTCACCATTAGTATCCTGTGCTCTTCATGTGTCATGATCATGAAAGGCGAATATTTCTTCTTCATTCGGCAGTTTGTGTGTGTGTTTGGGTGTGTGTGTGTTTTGTTTGCGTTGTCTTAGCTGAGCAAAATAAAGACAGTGCACCCTCAAATAGTGTAATTTTTCTATAACTGTACATGTACTTTGGCTTTAGAACTCATCACCATTAACATCCTTTGATCTTTGTGTTTCATGTTCATAAAAAGTGAATATTTATTCATCAGGGTTTTGTGTTTTGTTTTTTTCCGCAGACAATGTTTGTCATTTATGTTTGAGTGTGTATGAATGAGGATGAATGTTTTCTCTGAAAACAAAATGAATATCACATTGCATAACTTTAATATTTTGTATATCCATTTCATAGCAAATTTTAATGCATTCAACATGGCAGCATATTTACAGTTACAGTGTACAATCATATTGCTATTGCAATTAAATGACAGAGCAGTACAGACAGACAAGTAACGTAGAGGGCAAGTTCACCTTCATAAACATGTGGATTGAGAGCATACAGCAATATTAGTACAACACATAGTGAAAGTTTGAGTAAAATCAATTAATCCGTTCAAAAGTTATGAATTTTTTTAAGTTTCATTTCCGCGATCGCTGGATGTGAAGACTACTAGAGCTTGTGATGTCATATCGTTATGTGTAGAACAATAAAAGAAAATTTTGATGTATTTTCACTTTTCTCTCATAACTAAAGAGTACATGTCTTGCCTCCTTCAGAAAGTAGAGGGGTAATATTATCCTTAACATACACTCTGTATATCTTAGTTACAAGTTGAGAGGATGTGTACTTTCTCAAAAAATGAAATTTTGTAGAATTCTCTTTATATTTTCCTTACATTGATCTATGCATATGACATCAACTGTAGTAGTCTTCCTAACCAGCACTGACTGCACAGAAACTTTAAAAATTCATAACTTTTGAACGGACTGTCCGATTTTCCTCAAACTTTCACAGATGTGTTATACTTATATTGCTGCATTATCTCAATCCACGTGTATATGAAGGTAAACTTTGTCCTTTGAATTATCGGATAATATTCATGGTGCTAGTTTGGAAGCTATTTTATCAGGTTTTGGAGCTAAAAACATTTAAATGATGCCAGCTACTAGCTGTTATGTGTACTGAAAACGTGTCCGGAAAAAAAAAAAAATAATCAAATGTTTCTACAGCAGCCTACACCTTTTTATGTGATGTTTCCAAGTGTTCTGGTCTATATTCTTGGAGGATAATCAATTTTTGTACAAAGTAACTCCTACTTCCAGAGTGGAGATAGACCAAACCTCATTCATCGAAAATGATGAGGAGGGATCACATTTCCTTGAGGAAAACCAGCCTCATGCCAAATCTAACCCCTTATCTATATACTACACTGATTCTTCTATTTTACACTATAAGTACACTGTAAATCTTGGTGTAATTACCTGCATACGCTAGTTCTACAGATTATTATTGAGCATCTCATTTAGATGAATGTAACAGATCAACCTCGGTGGTATGAAACAAAAAGCACTCGGTATTCTGTGTTCTTTTCCACATTTACAGCGGATGCATTTTCTCTTGTCAAGCACAACGCGGGGGGGGGGCAAAAGATGGTACATGATCAGCTCATTATGTGTACACTGCAATGAATAAGTTTAATGCCAGACAAGACCTCACAAAATGTTACTTACATGACTCAGCTCTAAATGGACGTATTGCAAGTATAAAAATGTATGAATATATCATTTAAGGTTTGCTCGCTAGGATGAAGCAAAAGACAATACAAGAGCCGCAAACTCGTCTTTAAAAAGTCCAGTTTTTTTTTGACAGCAAATGCCCGGTTGACATCTTTGCTGTCGTCCACAGGATAGGGACGTTGATGAGCGTCCCTCTTTCGAGTGATTCAGATAGTGAAGGTTCCAATGGGCACGGAGCTCTTCTGCAGCTTGTTGCTGTCGTACTTGTGGCGCTCCACCCGCTTGGCCGTGTAGGTGGTGAGATGGGTGGTGTCGAAGTAGCGGTTCTTCTCAATGTGGGCGTCGAAGTGCGAGGCGCGGAGCTGTGGGGAGAACAGGAGGTAAGAATGTAGGTAACCAACTGACTTTAATCAAAATCTGTACCATATAGGCCTATCATACACCAGCTTTACTATATATTGCATTTCACTCCATCAAAATTGTAATTCCGTCTCCAATCGCCATTTGAACGAGAGAGGAAAAAAATATCAAACTCAGAATCATATGTCCACACTCAAAGACAAAAAAAAAATAACAAGAATTTCTAGTTTTTACAGATGAAATTGCACTCAGTTAATATGACGCTGAATCGGTAAAAACTAAGACTGAAAAAATGAAGTCTCGCAAATTGTAGCTCCCAAAAATGGGCAGAAATTAAAATAAATCTTGATCTGTCAATTTCTGACTCGGATGTCTGGTCCAATGTTTTAGTCAAACTACAGTGAAGATGATACCCTCCGATGTATTTGCAACAGATGCGTTTAAGCCAGACTTAAATACTCGCTCAAATTTCAAAGCATCTTCGCATAAATCATTAGCCAAATCTAATGCTCAGTGGGTATACTATTATTCTTAATTTGATTTTAAGAAATATTACACAAGGGCGAGGGGCAAGTTTGTGATATTCTCCTTTCAAAGTTGAAGTCTTACCTTGTTGATTTCGTCTTCTTTGATGACGCCATTAGGCGTGATGCCATTCTTATACGGTGGCGGGAAATCTTCGGTGGTCGTCGACATATTGTGAAGATCGCCTGAGAATCAAACACCAAAATCAGCCGTTAGAGACAACCATAATGTATTTATTTGTATTGCAGCTCTTGCCACAGTTTCTTAGAATATTATCACTGTTGAAATTGACGCAGTTCTACGGGAGAAGGCCTGTACCAGAAAATGACATCATTTGTCGCTAGGCCAAAATGTCATCACTTGATATCATGCAATGATCGTTGAAAGAGGATTGAGAAAATGATCTGAATGCAATGTTGCGTTAAAATCTATTCTAGATTCACACAATGCGCATCAATGTTTCCGACGATAAAATGAATGATGTTCAATGTATATGTGGCTTTAGAATCGCTATTGCACAACTGGCAGTTCGACTTATATCTTCTCCCAAAGTACAATCAGCAGGGAACAGTGATGATGCACGTATTTAAGGATAGCAACGTCATAAATAATCAGTTCAGTAGATTCTTACCGAATCCATCGAGAGGTACGATGCTCTTCTTGTACCCGTCCGCCCGAACGGCAAAGGCCGAATTTCCGAGCGCTGGGTATGCATCTGATTGGGTGGTTGTGTAGTAGGACGAAAGTTTCCGAGGTTCTCCGAAAGTGACGTCGCTGACCGTTCTCTTCATCGCGCCCGAAACGATCTCGTTTCGGAAACCAGATGGGGGCTGGGGTGCACAAAGATAATGATAAGAAAACAAAACACACGCAAATTAGACTTTGCGACAGAGAATCTTGGGTAATTCTTATTTCAGTAAACTTACGTGGTCAAATCTTGCGCGTCTTTGACTGCAGTTTGGTTACCGATGTTGAATATATTTGCAATTTCAATTCTGATTTTTTTTTTTATAAGTATAGGCCTATATCACGTCTATATCTCTTACTGCAAGTTGACCTAAGAAGTTAACTGAGCCAGGTGCAAAAAAAAATAATAATAATAATAATAGAATCAAAGCTGTTGATGGATATGTTTTGATAGGTGTGCGTTTAAAAGGAGCAGGAGAAAACTATTTTTTTTTCTCTTAATATATTCAATTCATATCTTCCCATATATATCTCGGCTGTAGTCTGGCAAAACTACGCATTTCGTTTGTGGCGATTGTAAGATATTCACATCTAACGTTTTTCATAGCAAATCGTCTCTATAAAAAGGTGAACTTATATCTTTTACATAGCTAACTCAGAGTACGAGTTCATCATAAACCCTGAGAGACGTTTTACTTCTTTTTTTTTTCTGCCAAACTATCCCAGGCAAAATAATCAACAGCATAATGATGTGGCATGTTAGATCTTACACCCGTTTATTTTGTACGTCCATCGATACATCCTCTATCCATTTCTTAAACTACATGGCGAACAATGATTGTGATATAGTGATGTGAGTGTGAGAGAGAAAGAGAGAGTGGGGGTGTGGAGAGAGATCAAGGGAGAAAGGAAAAAGAAAGAGATAGAGAATGGAGGGACCGGGTGGGGCTAGAAACTCACCAGCTGATGATACACGGAGTAGTTAGTTGTAGATGTTCTCTCCGATACTCTGTTAGGATCCAGGTCACCGGATGGGATGTTGCTGGCGTTGCTGTCGTAGGGCACGAACTTCGTGAAAGCTGTAAGGGATTGAGAGTCAAAATCGATGAAAATGGACTACCCCCTGTCTGTTTCTCATAATCACGTTAGTTAATGAAATCAGAAGGCACATGAATAAGTCGGGTAAGTTTTTGTTTTTTTTGTGTGTTTTTTGTTTGTTTGTTTGTTTGTTTGTTTTTTTTTTGGGGGGGGGGGATGTTTTTTTTTTTCTACCCTGTTAGGTTACTACTTCGATGAGTACAAGCTACTCGTTATTATGTCCAGAGACAGTGGTGGCTGACACCTCTGACGCAATCCCTGAAATTTTGGTCTACTCCAAAGTATCGTGCAATCACGCATCATAAGATTTTAGAACAGATACGAAGTGTTTAATATAAAATCGACACCAATGATGGAGTCAGACGGGAGTGTATATACACAAAGGTTTGGCTTACGAGCTAGTTCCTTGGCATCGAAGGCAGTTGCCGCCGTTGTGCCGAACTGGTCGTATTTCTTGCTGTGACCCATCTTGAAGTTGGTGTCCCGTATCCTGGTAACGGCGCTATCTCGCTGGTACGGTTGGTAGTGCTCCCCCGCGAAGCGAGGATATGACGTCAGCTGGGTGGTTTCTCGATGTATCAACTTGTCCGTGTCTCCCTGTGGGATGCATGAACCCGCCAACTAACCAAAGGAGAAAAGAAAAAAAAAAACACGACAAGTTCATTTGTAAAGTTGAACAGTTCATTGTGATTTTAGAGTTCCTAGGTTCATGACTCTAACCTCAAGTCATTGTCAAATTGCAAGATTCGTTTCCCTATTTAACATTGTGGCTTTCACAATAATTGCTTTACTTTATCGCTTTAATATAACTGTAACTCTTGAACTTTGTCAGCTGATATAACTTGTATAATCATCAACATCATACTATATGGCGTGTGACAAAAATAGATACATTGTAATAGCTTGTATGTGGCCCGTCCTTGATCTTGTACTTACATCTGGTTTCACAGCTACGTAAGGAAGGTATCTGCCAGGAAACTGCTCCTTCGACGATGTCTCGTACGGAGCGTGTGTCCTGTAGTCCCCACGGATGGTTGGTTCGCCGCCTGAGCGTGGAAGAAAACACCACAAGAAAAAGTTAATTAATGAAAAATCGCTATTAACTGTAATTATGGAAACAGCAATAGGCCTAGAAGCAAAGCAATCCAATTAAACTTTGAGGCGCAATAATTTTGTGTCTAAATTCGTCGAAGGGCTGTAGGTTATGTCAGCCGTGATTGAAGTAGTTTTGATAAGGTGGTATTTATGGTGCCAAAGAGATTTCATTAGTTTGATTATGGCATTTCAGGCAACATAATATCACAGCAGCACACCCCACTCATAACATTAATGCAAATGCATTGTGTTAAATGAGCACAGATACCTAAAGAACTAATAAATTATGATACAATAAAATGATTAAAATGACAGTGGGGAAATCATAGTAATGAATGCGAGTGTCTCAGCACCTTCCTTTGATAGTGCTCATACAGCAATTTTTGAAATTATGTTTGCAGAGAGATCCATCGTTTTCAAATGCGAATTTGATTTCAGATAGTTAGTTTTCTTCTTTCATGAAGGCAAATATTTGAAAGAGTTGTCCTATTTAGTTTTTATCGAACAGAGTAAGAGTTTGACAGTGACGGTTCTACTACTGATAGAATTTTAGAACTGAGGAAATGCTGCCAAGCTATACCAGTCTGTAACACCTATACACTAAGCACACCATACCGTAACTGTCTGTTCTATTCAACGAAATGACGCAGTTTTATCTCTCAGGGGAGTTCCCCGAAAGTGCAGTCCATATTCAAAGGAAGAAGCCACTACAAATGAGGAAGAATTTGGGCAAGGGTTTCTAATACACTCACGACGACAGGACACTGATGAAGCAATATTATCCATCACAACTAAATCTATCTATGAAACCGGAAACTTGAGCGTCAACAGATTGTGGTATACTAGTATGAGCATAACAATATCACACACCTGTGTGCATGCACGGCGCGCGGTGAACTTTGATGACCGATGTGTCATGACCCCGGAAGTTGCCATGGTAATCGGAGGCGGGCATGCGCTCCTTCTCCTTGTCGCCCTGCGGCACGTAGCTCCTCATAGGCTCGGCGTTGGGCAAGGAGCGCGTAACTCCGCGCGGAGACTGGAATTCCTGGGAGTGTGACGTCAGAAAGGACTCGATGCGGCGGTCTGAGTCCATCATGAAGTTGGTCTTGGTAAGAGCCTTGCACTGGTTGACTTTTGGCAAGAAGATTCCCTGAAGGATTCAAACACAGAAGGTTAGGTATAGGGCCATAAAACAAGCTTGTGCATTTCGTCGTAACACAATTATTGTATCATTAAACTAACGTTGACCAATTTCCACTTCTTTCCCCTCCGTCTCCAATGAATGTAGGCCCACATCAGATAAAACTTAAAGATAAAACTTAGAGATTGACAAATTTATTGATTCGCAACACTTCAGAGGTTTTCTGCATATAGGGAGACATTGACCCTCGCTTCCTTCCCTTGTCAAAGAATACTAGCATTTCTTGAAAGGAATACCATTAATATACCAAATTTCATTATAGCCTATATTTTCTCTGCTTTCTTGCCGCCATGACACCCTGAAATTATTGATTTATATACCTTGTAGGATGCGTGTGTTTCCGTGGTATCAGACGTTCCCGCCGTGACATCTTTGTGCATGACGGCCGCAGGGGCCGGAGGCTCGGCCGCCGCTTCTCGGCCGTAGGAGCGGTGCGCCACATAGTCCTTCTTGAATGTGCTCCGCCTGGTGGCGCTCTTGCTCAGGCGTTTGTCGTTCCCGATGCGGTAGTGTGAGGCGACAAGGAAGTCCTTCCCGGTGAGCGGGGCGGAAACCTTGTCGCTGATGGCCGGAAGTGACACGGTCTCAGCAGGCATGGTGGGTCGGTTTCTATAGTTATCATAAATCGAGAGAATAATACATATTCATAATTCGACAAAGACATAAGAGGGAATCCGATTGGCACGCACACCATCATTGAAACAGTGATATTGTTTTGAGTTTTTGTTTGTTTTATTTGCTATTTTGAGCGAAGGTGTCATATTTATAAAAGGTTGACCCAACGTACTAGATACAGTTTGTAATTGCTTCAAGCGAATATTGTATGACATCATCAATTCATTTTTCTTGTTCCAAATTAGATAAGAAATGATCTAATATTATCTTTCTTTGGCGTGTATATATGATTAGCAAGGGTGCCAAATCTAAAGAAATATAGATATATAATAGTATCTTTGACAATTATTGTGAATTGTTTGATATTGCCCAACTGCATTTCAATCGTGATATAAAGAGCAGTTACATTCTTGTACGAAGTCATAAACTTTCCATGACAAAGTTTGCCTACATACACATTTTTGTTACAATCAGGCTTCTTCAGAAAAAGTCCCATACCTGATGAACTGATGTTTTATTCTATTATAGAAACGCTTTTCGTAAATTGCGTGTATTTCAGAGTATACCTTCTTTTCAAGCAATCAGTGGATATGTCGTAACTACGTATCACCTATAACAAAAACTGCATTAATGAAAAAAAAAGAAGAAAGAATGGAAATAATAAATAAACAATAAGGAGCCATTGCAAAATCATGTCATGGAAAATGAAATGCGCTTGGGCGATCGCGAAAGTTTTCAAATTCATGATCTCAGCAAAATAATGTACACAGTATTCATTGAGACAGAAATCGAGCGGATTTTAAATTACTTCTTTCGAGACGGGATGCGGATCGAGTTACAGATTAACTTACCTGGCATATATGGACTTGGGACTCCAACTTGAGAGCAAGATTAATCATGCTGACAAGCATTCGTATATAGAAGTGCAATGTATCCCCGTCCGAATAAAAAGGGTGTTGTAGGATTTAAAGGGTAATATTCCCCAAATGAGTATATATACCAATTCACAGAATATAGGAATTAAGTGTAACAGTCTGTTTAAAAAAAAATGAGAAAAACGGAAACCCTTTAGTTTACAATGTAATTTTATTTGAATGTGTGTCACCAAGTTTACGATATAAGAAGGAGAATCATTAAACGAATCAGACAAATCTTATACTTCGGTAATAAAATGTTAACATACGCTTGACCTTTTACTGAGATGTGTTCGTTCAGTACACCACAAAAAAAGGGGTTTTTTTTTTGGTTTTCGTACGGTCTTTCATTCTTTATATCATGTAATTTGATTTTCTGCTTGTATTTTATTTTTGAATACCAAATGAATGATAATAATAATACTAATTCTTTTTTTTTTCATACTTTGTACTTATGAACACAGTTGCCCTACTTGTATGTGTGTTGCGCTGCATAATTATTATGTATTATATATCAATTTTTTCTACGCATATCTCTGTACCTGAAAGTTGATTTCCAGTTGAGTTGGAACTGTGAAAGCAGTTTGTATACAGTAAGTACACTGTAACAATCTGTTTACTCTGCGTGTTGCACACGTTTTGCAGATAAGCTGCATCGATGTGGTTTCTTTCGGCATACGCAGGTATACTTTAGAAGGATGAGACGCCAAAGACCAAAAAGAACTCATCTTATCTCTGACTCTATGTACAAAGGCACTTCCACTTCATCAGAAATCTTGTTAAATTTATTTATGATTACCTTCGTTGCATTTGGATTATGAGGGGTCCGGTATGTGATTACTTTCTCGTGTTTATTTCAGGGTCGAATGGAACACTTTTGCCGAGGGACTATCTCATGATGATGATGGTCACAGTCAGGCGCGCCGGAAGCAGTTTTGGATTGGGGGGGGGGGGGGGGGCAAACATTGGAGGGGGCTCAAGATTAAACCATGCATATGTTACACAATATACACATACACACACACACACACACACACACGCACACACATCTATTATATATATATATATATATATATATATATATATATATATATATATAGTGGCGTACGGTGGGTCGAAACATGGGGGGAACCATAAAGTAATTTTGACGGTCTGTATGCTTGTGCCAGTTGTGCGTGTGTGCGTGAGCAATAATGGGACTACAATACATTACGGAATGTGATACATTCAACAACGCAGTCATTGAGGAACATTGTAAGTTTTCCTTACATGGATTATGGAATGACGGTGTGAAACGATCGACAAATTATATACCGTCAGCAACATAGGGTGAATGGCATAACAATAAAATGCGAGCGAGCGAAGCGAGCGAGCTTGAAAATTTTGATATTCTACAGTTCCAAAACTGGAGTTTTAATTGTAGCTATATATTTCGCTTTGGAAATAAATGGGGGCGGATCGGGCGCAACTGCTGGCAATTATTGGCAGCAACATTAGGAAAATGGCATAACGATTCAATGCGAGCGAGCGAGCGAAGCGAGCAAGCTTGAAAATTTTGACATTCTGCAGTCCCAAACCTGGGGTTTGTAGCTATATCTTTCACTTTGGAAATTACTGGGGCGGCGCATCGGGCGCAACTGGCAGCAACATTAGGAGAGTGGCATAACGATTCAATGCGAGCGAGCGAAGCGAGCGAGCTTGAGAATTTCGACATTTTACAGTCCCCAAACTCATGTTTGTAGCTATATCTTTCGCTTTGGAAATTAAGGAGGGGGGGGGGGGGCATCGGGCGCAACTGCTTGCAATTTCTGGCAGCAACGTTAGGAGAGTGGCATAACGATTCAATGCGAGCGAGCGAAGCGAGCGAGCTTGAAAATTTTGACATGTTACAGTCCCCAAACTCCCGTTTGTAACTATACCTTTCGCTTTGGAAATTAAGGGGGAGGGGCATCGGGCGCAACTGCTGGCAATTACTGTCAGCGACATTAGGAGAGTGGCATAACGATTCAATGCGAGCGAGCGAAGCGAGCGAGCATGAAAATTTTGACATTTTACAGTCCCAAAACTCCCGTTTGTAGCTACATGTATATTTATCTTTCGCTTTGGAAATTAAGGGTTGGGGGCATCGGGCGCAACTACTGGCAATTACTGTCAGCAACATTAGGAGAATGGCATAACAATTCAATGCGAGCGAGCGAAGCGAGCGAGGTTGAAAATTTTGACATTCTGGAGTCCAACAACTGCCGTCGTAGCTATGTTTTTCGCTTTAGAAATAAAGGGGGAGGCGCACCGGGCTCAACTGCTGGATGCGAGCGAGCGAAGCGAGCGAGCTTGTAAATTTTGACATTTTACAGTCCAAAAGCTGCCGTTTGTAGCCATATTTTTCCCTTTTATTCATATATATACATATTTATTGTATTTTCTTTGTCTATTCTTCTATTTTTATTATTATTATTTTTTTTTTTTTTGGGGGGGGGGGGGGGGGCTTTTTTTGGGGGCAAATATGCGTTTTGCCCCCCCACTTTTTGGATTGGGGGGGCGGCCGCCCCCCCCCCCCCCCTGCCCCCCCACTTCCGGCGCCTATGCTCACAGTGCCATATTGTTGCAAGTAGCAATAAGTGTCAGTTACCTCAGCAACAACTTTGAAATACAAACGACATATCCTGATTGTTTCTTGTATGCCGCCATGAATTAATAATGAAGTGGACAAAATAACCACAAATCTCGCATTGGGACACGGGCCCAAGCTAGTCCAAAGACAAATTACTACCTGTACAAATGTAAGTTACTTGGATGTTAGTTTAAACGGCAAACGTAAAATAGAAACATCTGAGATATAGTGACAACGAATGACACCCGTTTATCATACAAAATGTACAAGTACAACTTTCGTTCATACAATCTGCACTTCACCAAACAGGGATTTTGCGTTTTCACGCACGAACTCTCATCCAAAGCTTTCGTGCGTGCGTATACTCGTACATTCCAAACATTTCAGTGATAACTACTCAAGCTTAATAATAACCTAATCAAACTATTACGTGCGCTTGCTAGAACTCACCAAAACATGTCCGATACGAGCAAACGTAATATAATTTGTACATGCCGTAATTCCACACACAATAGTTGTATAGTGAGCAACAGGTTCAAAAACGCCAGCACAATCCGACGTCCTTCACCCGAAAGCAAGGGATCGCTCATCCGGCTTCTTTAGCGCATCCACAAATAAAGTGACATTTACGACTCAGCAACCGTTGTCATGGTTACAGCGCAGCAGGTGGTTTTACAGGGCGATCAGTTTCCGTGACCCGGTATAACCCTTATACCCGTTCGCGGATACCGCAGAATGGCTATAATATCATATACCGAGGAGACAACAAACTGTACATCAGAAAATATGCCAGCACTTTGCCGCATGCCAAGTATGGAAGATTTCGGGAATTAGACAAAATATGTTTTGATAAAGAGTTTATCAGCGCATATAAATTGATAGGTAGATACAAGATAATTTCAATCACAAGGGGAACCCTTAATTCTGTGTGTCAACATTTCGCAAAATATACAGAAAGTGTATATAATCTATAATATATCACCGAAAAATATCCTAATTCATCTCTTTGACTTTCAGCATTCGGTGCTGTTCGAGCTTACTAACTCGTGGAAGATTGAAGAACTTTATAGTCACACATCAGCAAATAGACAACACGTTTCCAAGGAGCATCAGCTCACTCCCTCCCTTGTCAGTAAACAGCAACCTCTGCAACGGTCCGAAGCTATTTGTATTTCTTATGGTGGGCCTCGTGTGTGTAAAGCCTACATGTACAATGTATGTGTTAATTGCAGGCAAGGAAATTAGAGACGAGCTAACGAGGCGAACTTTTATGACACCCTTTCAGATGTCAATTAGACTAGCCCGCGATTGTAATGAGCCTCGTGAGCCATTCATTGTATTCACGAGTTTACTCTGTCGCTCCACGAGAGTCCTCACGTAGGGCCATAAAGCGCGTCAACCCAAACGCAACAATGCAAGAATTGGTGTTCAAACAACACAAGTGGAAAAATCCGCTCCTCTAAAGCCCCCGTCACACTACAGCGTATAAATCAGCGAATGCCTAGCGGATGGGCAAAATTTGGCAAAGTCCAGATACGCTCGAATCCGCTCGAATCCGCAAGCAAAACGTTGTTTTCGAACGTTTGCCTAACGAATGATGAGCATATGCTAACCGTGTTACGAGCGGATTAAGTAGCGAATGAAAGCGAATGCGTACAGTCCGTCCAGCGGATGCTGAGCGGACAAAGCGAATGAGGAGCGAATGCCCAACATATGCAGAGCGATACTGCGGCAGTCACGTGACGGATCTCGACTGACGCACATTTTCCCAAATCATTTTGAGTAGTGACAGTGTCGAGTAACGTTGTGATTGTGAGAATGGCCCCCAAAAGAAGGAAGGAGAAGTCACCACCAAGTGCTGCTGATGTCATTACCCTCGACAGTCCTCAAGATTCCTGTGTTCCTTCTGATGATCACGTTGACGATGATGTGGGGAGTCCAACATCCTCCATTACGTCTGGTGCCTCCAACTGTTCCTAGCCTGGACCTTCAGCGAAAAAAAAAGCCAGAGGCAAACGCCGGGACTTTAATATCCCGGCAGTTCGATGAGAAGCTGATTATACAACCCGAACTGCCCTCGTCTTCGGATCCAGGCCCTGGTCCACATCGTTCTTCGATGTTTTCCTCTCCTCCGTTTTCTCTTGTCTTGGATGTATTTGGCGATTGCCAGCTGGTTTAGGTCATACTCATGTTGATGAACAGCTAGAAGATATTGCATCTGAAATCTCTGAGCGTCCTCCATTTCTGATGACCAACTGATAATGCTACCTGTGCTGTCCAGATTTGCTGTGCGAATTTGGACGAACGGCGAACGAATGAGAAGCGAACGCAGAGCGACCACAACTTTCGATCAGCGGGCGCTAAGCGACCACAAAGCGTATTGTCATTCCGTTCGTCATCCGCTCAAGATTTTGGACATGTCCAAAATCAAAATTTGTCTCCGGCGGATCTCTGCGAATCTCTGCGAACAGCTAGCGGATACAGCGAACGCCAAGCGGGTCACGAACGATGAGCAACGGATGTGAGCGTATCTCCAAATTTTCGGATCCGCTGGGCATTCGTTGGCTAGATACGCTCTAGTGTGACGGGGGCTTAAACCCTCTGCACTGTTTTCATTCGCAAAATAGCCGTGTATCGAAACGAGATAAGGGTATGACAGTCTTCTGAGCTTAGAAGCCTTTAACTGTCGACATCAACAACACAACAGCCCCATCACTACCAAACTGTACTGTTCATTACCATGAAAGTTGATGAATGAAATATATCATTAGAGCAACCGTAGTGTCTCATCTCATGATATAACAACATGTAATTAGATCCAAAGTTAGATGATTTTATGGTATATTGGATGCTGCAGGTTCAATCACCGTTTATTCAATCTCCACATTGAAGTTACATGATAAAGTTGATTATGGCAACATAAATATGCAACATCCTAATCACTTTCACCATTTCGTCGAGTGTAAGCCAAAAACATTCGGAATTATCTCAATGTGTATTTTTATTTCTAAAACTGACAATGTCATCATTATTCATAGCAGTATCTATATCCAAGTGAATTCTTTAAAATAAGAATTAATCTGGTAGTCATCGTTCACCATCCCACGATAAAACGCAGAATAAAAAAGAAACAATGTACACGTAGCACTCGTGTTAGTATGCGAACAAACATCATTACAATGTAAACCGAGGAGGATTATTTTCATTTGTAAATCCTTCATACTTTCTTCAAACTTTTTAGACAATTGGAAATCTGATGACGGGCATTGCTGAGATCATTTCATTCGTTCCAAAGTTCTGACGGTTTTATCAGAGGATATAACGGATGTTCATTGTAATTGATAATGGGTTTTTAATTTGGTAGGAGATATACAGTTGTAGGAGGATCCCTGTAGGAGCACCTCTTCACGTGAGCATAATCGTATCTTATTGTAGTCCCGATATCCCATCCTAAAAGTTATTGTGACGCTAACAAAAAAAAAAAAAAAAAAATGGCAAAAAGCTGTTGGTGTCAAGTTCGTCGTCACAAACATAATCAATAATCTCACTGATGTCTCCTAAGACTAAAAAAAGAAGAGGAAGAAGAAGAAGAAAAGAAGAAGAAGAAGAAGAAGAAGAAGAAGAAGAAGAAGAAAGGCAAAGATAACAAAGAGGAAGGAGAAGATCAGAACTAAAAGACATTTACCGGTCTCAACGTATAGACTTTTAATGGGGGTTGGACAACTCGACCGCGGGATAAGTCGTCCCTGGACAACTCGTCCCTACCCCTGGACAGCTCGACCGGGTCGAGTTGTCCAGGGGCGGGTTTGCGATTGGACAACTCGACCCAACTTTATTTGTGCCTGATCTTTACAGAATGAAACACATTTTTGTCATAATATTGACATAGGTTAGTGGAATGATGTATGAAAAAATGTTTTATCGCATTTTAAGGCAATTCCTTTTTATTTTCTGATGCTGCGAAGCAATATTTGACGGTATCTTCTCTGCTCTGAGAGTCTCGGTGACGGAGCTTTTTCTTGTGACGAAAGCTTGCATGGTAAGGTGAAATTTGTTGAGAAATTTCCATAAAATGCTTAACACTAGCAATAAAATATGGTATTTTACATAAGTACATGTGTTTTCTATCCTTGGTGACATTTTCATGGGCAGAGGAATCGTTTTAGTATGAAAAATGAAACAAATGTCTACAGTATGTCGAATCGTCTTCGTTCGTACTTGTTTGGTTTCCATATCGCGGGACGCGCGCCGCGCTGCTAGCTGCTGAGAGGCTCGGCTGGGCGTGGCGCTCGCCCACTGGCCACCGGACCCCCTCTCTCACGTGCACCGATACCAGCACAACTTGTGAGTGTGACGACAGCCTGTTTGGTAAAGGTGAAATTTGTTGAGAAATTTCCTTTAGATGCGAATAACCAACAATGAAATATAGTATTTCATATAAGTACATGTATTTTCTATCCTTGGTGACATTTTTAGGGGTAAATGAATCATTTCAGTAAGAAAAATGAAACAAATCCTATGTCGAATCGTCTTCGTTCTGTTTCCACACCGCGGCACGCTGCTCTCGAGAGTGGCGCACGCAACCACCGATACCGGCCCGCGGGCCCCCCGGGCTGTAGGGCTGGCAGTCGTGCAGCTCGATGGATGGAGCGAGCTGTGTCGCTGCGTAGCTACGAAGTCGACCGTGATCTTTTCTTCGACATTTGAACTAAATTCCAGTCAGTGAAACTATTTCATACCTTTCTTTTAACTTTGAACGATGTTATACTAAATGGTTTGAAAAGTGTCTGAAATTTCACCGGCACTGTATTGATTCGTAAAAGTCATCAACAACATGACAACCAGTCTTATCATGCAGCCCAAATTCTCCGCACTACCACTGCCATACGCTACCCACAAGCTATGGAGAACCTGAATCCAGACAGTACTGTGGGGACCAGTACAGTACTGTCAACAAATAATGGGGGGAAAAGGATGGTGACAACAAAGGAAATAACATTTTTCACTCTTTTCTTTTACTTTGGTGGTTTGTTTATTTCTGTTTTTGCCAAAAAAAAAGGAGAGTTGTTCTGCATGTCCTGCATTCATTGAAAAAAAAAAAGAAAAAGAAAAGAAAAGGGTGTACCGGTACATGAGGTACTGGCTGTCTTAGCTTGTCTGAAAACTTCAAATGTATGTGTATTAATCCTCTATTTTTTTTTTTTTTCTATGCACTTCTCTCTCGGTCTTTGCAGAAGATATTATTTTTTTTTTTTGGAAAAATGCCTGTTACTTACACTTAAACACTTGTAAGTTATATTACCAGTAATTTCTGACAGTGCTTCTCTGAAGTTGATGATATATGATCTGAACTAATCCTTTTTAAGAAAAAAAGGGGAATGAAGGGGGGGGGGGGGGCAATCCAAGGCCTGCGTAGAACATCATTCTAATACCCTGGACAGAGTTGTGTCGGAAAAACAAATGTATAATTCTTAATTTCATTTACATTTTGTTACTAATATGTATGGTACAGGTTACATTGCCTCTCTCTGTCAAACTCAAAGGTATTATATTTTTCTTAAAATAGAATTATGGTCATAATAAAAATATTTCTGTATGGTACGGTACTTAGAATTATCTCTGTCTTTGCTAAAGATATAATCTGCAAAAACTGTTTGATGTTACAGACACTTCACTACACATTAGTTATGGTGTAACGTTATCCTAAAGCCACGTTAAAGTCCATCAAACCATCCAGTTCTCTCTAAACCTTAGTTTCATCACAGAAAACAATGTCACACCTTTCTTCATAACATATTTCTGGTCTGGACATGACTAATTTTCATCACATTTTATTTATCAGGGCATAAACAAAGGTGCATTTTTAATACCATTTTGTCTTATTTTATGTCCCAGTTTGATGTGAGCTCATCAATCTACTTATCTGGTATCTAGATAGAACAACCTCAAATTTTGCTGAATAGCACTTCAAAGAAGGGAGTATAAACAAAAAATAGAAATGTCACTGTCAAGATGATTTATACCCCCTCTTAGAATACTGGTATTTCCATTAAAGCCTATTTGACCTTAAATATATATATATATATATATATATATATATATATATATTATGTATTTATCATAATTACTATTTCTACTGACTGAATGTGCACAAATTGGAAAAGAATTTCACGACCCTGTATGGCATTCCTGATTTTGAGGCCATCAAAAATGTGCTGTTACCATGACACCACACTTTACTCTTTAAAAATGTATCTTGCACTTTGAATATCAAGTTTTTTTTTATGTGTTCCATATATGTGGTAATTTCTAATAAAAAAAAAAAATGGCATATCAAGTCTTATTTGCTAGTCCATTACCCCATTTAAAGGGCCATAATTTGCTGTTGCCATGGCAACACACTTTCTCCCCAGTGCCGATTAAAATGTTATAATGTAAACAGGGCCCCGTTGCAAGAAAGTTGCAATCAATTGCAAATAATTGCTAATTTTGAAACAACCATTCTGATTGGCTCAGGGTCTGCCCTATCAAGAAGACATGCAACAATGATTTTGATTGGCCAGTGACAACCGGTTGCAAGTTGCGTTTAAACGCAAAGTTTCTAGCAACGGGGCCCAGGACTCCATAGCTGGGATCGTATACAGCTGGGATATTCGGTTGCAGGGGCAAGGTGTCTAGCAGTGCATAAAGCCCCCCCCCCCCCCCCCCCCCCGAATGCAAGTTTGCATATAAGGGCAAACATACACAGCTTTACATTTAGCTCAACATGTGTGCTATTAAACTTTTGTCTAAACACTTAAAAACTGGAGAAGTGCGATCTGCAAGTCGTCCTGTAATTTCCTGGGCCACCATGTAGGGCCTACATTTATCATGGAAACCACCTTCGAATACATTTGTATACTAATATATCTTGCACAACTTTATATTGAGTCATTTTTTGTTTGATTCTCTTGAAAACCAGCATAGTTTGAGAATTCTACACTTTTGAATGATGTACAAAAATGTTGTTACAGTGGCAAGACATTATTCGACACTCACACTAAAGTGTCTTGCACAACTACACATTGAAATATAGGCCTACTGATTGTATACATACAACTGAATTGCCAATTGAGAGAATATATTTCAATCCACAACATTAGATGCATGATTTTCATAAATTTTGCAATTATCAAGGCAATGCATCAATCAGTAAGAAGGAAAAGGTGTCGTGCACATCAGCATGTGATTTAGCGGTTACACCTGCCAAGATTTAGGTTTACAATGTACTACTAAAAAAATGAGGGTAGTTTGATCCACAAGACTTTGCAATGGACTGACCGATGGACCATCCTTTACAAAGTCTTGTGGATCAAACTACTCTAATTTTTTTTTTTTAGTACCAGCTTCAGAATTGGGTGCTGTTTATTCCGAAAGTTCGCTATTCCGAAGGTTGGTTAATCTGAAACACGCAAATTCCCTATACCTAGAGGTTCTTTAATCCGAAAATGAAAAAGGGTTTGTTAATCCGAATATTTGTGGCATTATTCCAAAGGTTCGTTATTCCTGAGATTCGTTAATCCGAAAATGAAATTTGGAATAAAGAACCTTTGGAATAACGAATCTGAGCACTAAAGAGCCTTCCGAATAATGAACCTTTGGAATAACAAGCTGTAACCTTCAGAATGATTCCTCTTGCTTCAGGTAGTATTTCTGCTCAAAATGAAACCTCAAAATGAAGTATTACTGTATATATACTGAAGGTAATTACCTTGTATTCAGGTACTCCTGCCTCCATCCAGTTTCCTTCTCTTTGGGAGGTTTTCTCCGAGTTATAATACAACAGGCCATTACCATGTCAAGGAAACCTAGTGTCTTACATTCTTTTATCGAGGCCAACAATGGTGGCAAAATTCATGAAAATTACTGGTATCCTGTGATAAGGTTTAATAATCATGCTTCATCCTTTATTTTTGCTATGCCATTATCATAGCAACCAATTCAGGACACTGCAAAGATGTGTCATGGACCTTTTCATATCACAGTCATCATGTGTACCAAAGTTTTGAGATATTTGCTTAAAAACTATGAAAACAGATTAAAATACATTCATAATTATTTTTTTTAAAAAGAACATAGCTTTACATTATTATGGCTTCATTAGCCTTCACCATACCTTCAAGAAACTGCATTATCTTGATAAAGACACAAACACAAATAAGAGTGTAATGCTTGTCACATTTTCAACTAATACATTGCTATTGTCTTGTACAACTTGATTGGAACAAATTGTTGCAACAACACAAGCAAACACCTTTCAGAATGAGGTGGTCACTATAGTTTGATAGAAATTGTGGAATATAAAGCAAAAGGGGAGAAGTCTGATCTGCCCAGATAGTCAGGATCCATGAAATGAAATTAAATGTGGTTCTATGCATATTCATGCCAGCATCAACCTAAAATGCATTTTCTCTACCAGATATTTTGTGTATTTCCTCCCTTTTCATATTAAATACATTTTTTTATTATCATTTTTATTTCTATTATCAATATCATTATCATTATTATCATTATTAGGCCCCTATTATCATTATTATTATTACTATTATTATGACTATTATTATTGCCTTTGATATGATTGAGAACTTGCATTGGTTGGTTGACACTCACTTTCATTTTGATGCCTCCTCTTGGTACACCTTATTAAGGCTCATTGCTTGCTCAGCCCCCCCCCCCCCCCATGCTTTTCACTCTTTTCCTTTTTTATCCCTCTGTTGTTCTTTATCTTGTTCGATATTGCCTCCCTATTCATCCTGTTCCTTCAAAGGTTTCCCCCTTTGGTCCTCGGATCTGGATCATCACTGACCCTCCTCAGCCTTATGTCTGTCCACCTC
Organism: Diadema setosum; assembly: GCA_033980235.1. Classification (NCBI taxonomy): domain Eukaryota; kingdom Metazoa; phylum Echinodermata; class Echinoidea; order Diadematoida; family Diadematidae; genus Diadema; species Diadema setosum. The sequence continues at coordinate 4,335,442 of CM067063.1, read as the reverse complement.
CCACTCTAATCCCCCTCCCTAAACCTGTTGGGCTTCTTGCCCATGACTTCCTACCCTCCCCTTTTGTTTTCCTTGTTCTGTGTCCCTAGCCAGTCTCTGACTATTCTTTATGTGTGAAGTCCTATTATATGATTGCTTTCCCTGCCTGTTTGTTATTTTGTCTCTGACAAAGATTCTGCTAGGATCGAAAGCTCAGTCCCCTTTTGACTCAATTTTACACCACTGGCCCTCCACAATTGGATAAGCAGTTTTCAGCAGGTTTTTTTTTTTTTTTTTACACTTAAAAAACAATGTGTGTACATATAGGAGTATGTCGTAGAAACAGGAAAACATTTCATTTTATGATACCTATAGGACAAACACACAAGCTTTTTTTTATAACATGAGCAATTTCACATTTCTAACCCATAGGGCCTATATGGTTGTTTGTTTTCACAGACAATTGCTAACATAACACAATCTGATGAGAATAAAGTGCAGTGGTCTATATTATAGTTTGATAACATTGTTAAAGATAAATTATGAAGATGGGACAAAATGTTCAATATAGGTAGTTGGAATTCTGCAAATGAAATTAAACAATCAGTACTCTTAGAAAACTAACTATAAGAAGGCTGAAAATAGATGGTAAATTTTTGGTCAAGTTATGATGTCACAGTATTTTTTTTTTTTTTCATTTGTGCATGCACATGTATGTGTATGCCACATAATGTCTTTTAGTAGCAAAGAAATATCATGTGAGCATTTAAATAATCAGAATATAACAGTCATGTTGCCCCCCCCCCAAAAAAAAAAAAAAAAATGTCAAACATGACAGACTCATTGTCTTTACTATCTTTATTCCTCATTTAAGTTCATATTGCATACACACTCACACACACACACAAAAGGAGGGAAATGGCTGAACAATGGGAACATTACAGAAAAAAACCAAATAATCCTCAATCATGTATACCGGTAATGTAAAGATTGCAACTTTATGAATGTGATTTGACTACCTGACATCCAAAAGGAGATACAAGTGTAGTTATAACTCACAGAATTGGTATTCAAAACTATTTTAATCTGTAACTGGGGGATTTGAAGGGGAGATAGAGATACAAGAGATCCTGACAAGAGAGAGATCCTGGAAAGAGAGATGAGTTGGTGGTGGCGGGAAGGTTGATACAATTTATTATGTTACCTATCAAAAAAAAAATGTCCAACTGTAGCCCAGTTGTTCAGTTTGCTCTTATAGCACCTCCCTGCTAGTAGTCCTTTGGAATGTTGTGGGCTGGTCGATGGAGGTGCACACTGATTTTGATTTTTCAGTAGGCGTACTCATCGCATTTATACCCTGTATCTTTTCTTCTTGGATATTTTTGTATTTGTATTTTGGTATTTTGGTATTATTTTGGTCAAAATATTAATTTTCCCGGTAAACTGTGCGCTCAGAAACATCCGTATTAAGCGCCTTATAAATGTAGTGTATTACTATTATTATTATTATTAAAACTGAAGACCAAAGTCATTGAAAAAAAGTGGAGGAAATGTCTCTGATTGTACGAGCCCTTTTGAATTAATCTGTGTTATGCATTTGTTTATTTACCCTGACCCTAATGGTTTGCAGTGACGATTTGCTGCGTGAAGGGATCGAGTCATCATCTTAATCAGTGTCACCTAAAAAGTTTGGTGAATTCACCTTTATGCCATGATCATCTGTTGCCAGTTTGTTATTATCAGCTCCATAGAAACACTTTCTTGCAATAAAATGAATGGGGTTAGCACAGTTTTGTATGCTATGTTACCGTATAGAAATATCTAATTATGACCATAATTAGAATTGTATTGGCCATTGCTGATGAGACCAAAAAAAAAAAAAAAAAATGCACCAGGAATCCATGGGGGGGGGGGGGTCCCTTTTTGATGCACTGCTAACCACCTTGCACCTGCAACTGAATATCCCAGCTGTGGAGTCCTGTTTGCATTAGCCAGAAAAAGAGAAAGACACATTTCCATCAGTGGGAGAAACTGTATTGCCATGGCAACAACAAATTATAATATCTAGATACCAGATAAGTAGATTGATGAACTCACATCAAACTGGGACATAAAATAAGACAAGATGGAATTAAAATGCACCTTTGTTTATGCCCTGATAAATAAAAGGCCGTGGATACCCCCCCCCCCCCTTTCATTCCCCCTTTTTTCTTAAAAAGGATTTGTTCAGATCATATCATCAACTTCAGAAAAGCACTGTCAGAAATTACTGGTAAATATAACTTACAAGTGTTTAAGTGTAAGTAACAGGCATTTTTTCCCCAAAAAATAATATCTTCTGCAAAGACCGAGAAAGAAGTGCATAGAAAAAAAATATAGAGGATTAATACACATACATTTGAAGTTTTCAGACAAGCTAAGACAGCCAGTTCCTCATGTACACCCTTTTCTTTTCTTTTTCTTCTTTTTTTTATGAATGCAGGACATGCAGAGCAACTCTCCTTTTTTTTGGCAAAAACAGAAATAAACAAACCACAAAAAAAGTAAAAGAAAAGGAGTGAGAAATTTTATTTCCTTTGTTGTCACCATCCTTTTTCCCCCATTATTTGTTGACAGTACAGTACTGGTCCCCACAGTACTGTCTCCATAGCTTGTGGGTAGCGTATGGCAGTGGTAGTGCGGAGAATTTGGGCTTGCATGATAAGACTGGTTGTCATGTTGTTGATGACTTTTACGAATCAATACAGTTCCGGTGAAATTTCAGACACTTTTCAAACCATTTAGTCAGTATAACATCGTTCAAAGTTAAAAGAGAGGTATGAAATAGTTTCATTGACTGGAATTTAGTTCAAATGTCGAAGAAAAAATCACGGTCGACTTCGTAGCTACGCAGCGACACAGCTCGCTCCACCCATCGAGCTGCACGACTGCCAGCCCTACAGCCCGGGGGCCCGCGGGCCGGTATCGGTGGTTGCGTGCGCCACTCTCGAGAGCAGCGTGCCGCGGTGTGGAAACCGAACGAAGACGATTCGACATAGGATTTGTTTCATTTTTCTTACTGAAATGATTCATTTACCCCTAAAAATGTCACCAAGGATAGAAAATACATGTACTTATATGAAATACTATATTTCATTGCTGGTTATTAGCATCTAAAGGAAATTTCTTAACAAATTTCACCTTACCAACCAGGCTGTCGTCACAAGTTGTGCTGGTATCGGTGCACGTGAGAGAGGGGGTCCGGTGGCCAGTGGGCGAGCGCCACGCCCAGCCGAGCCTCTCAGCAGCTAGCAGCACGGCGCGCGTCCCGCGATATGGAAACCGAACAAGTACGAACGAAGACGATTCGACATACTGTAGACATTTGTTTCATTTTTCATACTAAAACGATTCCTCTGCCCATGAAAATGTCACCAAGGATAGAAAACACATGTAACTATGTAAAATACCATATTTTATTGCTGGTGTTAAGCATTTAATGGAAATTTCTCAACAAATTTCACCTTACCATGCAAACTTTCGTCACAAGAAAAAGCTCGGTCACCGAGACTCTCAGAGCAGAGAAGATACCGTTAAAAATTGCTTCGCAGCATCAGAAAATAAAAAGGAATTGCCTTAAAATGCGATAAAACATTTTTTTCATACATCATTCCACTAACCTATGTCAATATTATGACAAAAATGTGTTCCATTCTGTAAAAATCAGGCACAAATAAAGTTGGGTCGAGTTGTCCAATCGCAAACCCGCCCCTGGACAACTCGACCCGGTCGAGCTGTCCAGGGGTAGGGACGAGTTGTCCAGGGACGACTTATCCCGCGGTCGAGTTGTCCAGGAACCACTTTTAATAGATAAGCACACGTTGTATCTCAGTGATGAACTGCTCAAAAGTGCACATAGCGAGAATAAACATGAGAAATTAATACATCTCCCATTGATGTGACAATTAATTTCATGAAAATCCATTTACAACTATATTCTTTCGTAATTCCCTCAAATCGTAATGTTCCAAGTGTTATCTGTGGTAGTGATAATCCATGTATTTATTATAGCAAGCCTTTGAGGCGGTTGTTAAGAAGTGAATATCAGATTGTCAGCAAGAGAGGAAACACATCAGAAAAAAAAAACAACAACACCGACGGATGTGAAAACATAAAATTCGAGATCGTTATGTAAAGTTCGCGAATTTTGCGAATTTGAGCGCGTTAAAAGGAAAATGCTTACTATGGTCAGCGTCTACCTATCTGTGACACCTTAAGAAAAGCATCATATCGCATGTGAAGCATGCGTTGCCCACGTAAAGCGGATAGCCATCATGCGAGTAGGCCGACGAATCTTATTGCACTCGTTTCATCGAGTTACAAAGTTTAAGCAAAGTGAATTTTGGAGTGTAACAACATAACTATGAAATCACAGAGAATAATTAAGAACTTACCTCGTGTATTGTTTACTCAAGCACTGTTAATATCCGTGAGATTCAAGAAAATGTCATCCGAGAAACTTTTTCTCGGCCTATTCTCGAATGAAACAAGTATCTTGGAAGTTGTCCGGTGTGTAAACTTCTCGACTTGTTACATTGCGTGATGACATGGGGTCTCGAGTGTATACAATCTGTGTGTATACACAAATAAAGAACACAGGTTATTTTCCCGGCGTGCTGTGGGGCAGAGTCAGCGTTGCCATAGACACCCTTTATGCTTATGCGCCGTACCGCATCGCGTCACAATAAGAACAATCGCGTGCACATTGGAAAGGGATGAATGGAGGAGAGACGCGTCGATGAAGATGAGACAACAATAGAGGTCGCACTGCAGGTGTTTGTAAATTCGGAGTATGGGCGTGGCTTCAGGTCGGAAATATTAGTTCCTAAACTTTATCTTTTGCGAGACCGAACTTTATGATTACACAGTATTACACTGTATTTTAGTCAAATGTCGCGACTGTGTCGATTCCATCAGCTACAGAGGAAACTAGAAAAACCTAAACCACAAAGGACTTTACTCCAAACACTGCATAATGTGCGCATTCGATCAGTGAATGCAGAAAAAAAAATCTACCACTGAAACTCGAAGAAATTCATACACTAACCGTCCTAAAGTAAATAAACAATGCATCTCTTTGGGATTCCAAGTAACGCAAAGGCTACAACAATAATATTCGAGATGTGGCAACAGTACAGTGATACTCTGTAAAAAGAAAAAAGGAAAGAGTTCCATAAAATTTAATTTTAAGAAAATACATGTAACAGGCACACATTACTTTGACTTGCTACCGACATAAAGAGTAAAATTTGTCTTTTATACATACATACATACATACATACAATTTCTATAGCGCCGTTCTCCACTTTGATTAAATGCTCAAGGCGCTTTACAATAGATACATCAAAGCAAACAGATTGAAAATACAAGTACATCACAGTAATAGAAGAAGATGAAGAAGCAGAAAAAAAAGACATGAAAGTCTGTCTTCAAAAGACACTGGTCTTCAAAATGCACTGCTAAACAGATAGGACTTTAAATTACTCCTGAAAGATGTTATAGAGCTTGAGTCTTTCAGCTCACGAGGAAGTGAATTCCACAGTGTTGGTCCAGCGTGAGCGAAAGCACGTTCCCCCCAAGATTTCCTAGAAAACGGAATATGTAAGAGACCTGAAGTTGAGGATCGAAGAGTTCGTGAAGGTTGGTATTGACGAAACAAACAAACATTGTAATCAGGAGCTGTTCCCTCAATAACATGATAAACCAAAAGAAGTATCTTAAACCGAATACGCTCCTGTACAGGCAACCAATGAAGACTCTTCAGGATAGGTGTGATATGACTGCGTTTATTTGACAAAGAAACAATACGTGCAGCGGCATGTTGTAGCTTTTGTAATTGGGCAATTTGCGAGTTTGGTAGATTGAAAAACAAACCATTACCAAAATCAAGGCGTGAAGAAATAAGTGCATGAACAAGTTTTTTCCGTGGCAGAGCGAGTCAAATACTTGCGAATAAAACCAATATTGCGCAATTGATAACGGACTGATTTAGAAATGTTGGTGATTTGATCGGACATAGCCATGTGAGAGTCAAACATAACACCCAGATTGCGACATGACTTTGACAGAGGAATATCATTACCTACAATCGAAATACAATTAATATCCAACTTATTCAAGTGAGATTTAGAACCAAAAAGGATAAATTCACACTTGCTGTGGTTTAGAAACAATGAGTTAGACCTCATCCAAGCATCAATATCAATGATGCAATTTTCTAGACAGCGCAGTGCATGAGATGCTTGGATTTGATGTGGTGGAAAAGATACAAAAACTTGTATGTCGTCTGCATATAGATGATACCGAACAGAATGCCTTTGAAATATTTTCCGCAGACCGATCAAATAGATAGAAAAAAGGGTGGGCCCGCCAACAGAGCCTTGAGGTACACCACAGCCTAATGGCTTTGAAGACGATGTGACACCATTCAAAAGAACAGACTGTGAATGGTGTGATAGGTATGATTTAAACCATTCGAGAGCTTGGCCCTGGATACCCAAACTTCTAAGTGTATTGACAAGAATTCTGTGATCTACAGTGTCGAAGGCCGAAGACAGATCCAACAAAACCATTGCTGTGACGGATCCGGAATCCATTTCCCTTAAAATATAACTAGAAACATTTATCAAAAGGGTCTCCACACTATGGTGAGGGCGATAAGCCGACTGTAAAGGATCGAATAGACCATGTTCCAGCATATAGTCTGAGAGTCTCGAAAACACAACTCTCTCTAAAATCTTGAACAAAAATGAAAGATTGCATACAGGACGATAACTTGTCAATGATTCCTTATCCAATGAAGGTTTTTTCAGCAAAGGACGGATCAGACCTTTCTTTAAAGATAAGGGTACGGTAGCTTGCTCGATACTGAGGTTAACAATTTGAGAAATAATCGGGGCAAACGTGGGTGCGCAGTCCTTTAAGAGAATGGTTGGAACCGGATCCAATGGACAAGATTTAGGAGGCAATTTACGAAGAAGGAGAAGTATTTCATCAGTAGTTGTATGTTGGAAGGTTTCCAGTGTGGAAGAGGTAACAGGTTCAGATTCAGATAGTACAACATTACAATTGAAATTATCTCGGATTTTTTCAACTTTCGAATGAAAAAACTGACTAAAAGTTTCAGCCATGGCACATTCATCGACATGCTTAGGCAATGGAGATGACTGTTTGCGGTTCAAAAGTAGATTGGCGACGTTGAAAAGCTTCTTATGATCATCTCCGCAGTTTTCGATGAGTGTTGTATTGTTGTAGATATTAGTCCTTCACCGCTCATTGATATAAGAAAAAAAATATGTTATTCAACATTTACAAGTATGTCTCCTCATTCACTTCACACCACTACTGTGTGTGTGTGTGTTTGTTTGTTTTTTCTACAAGAATCCCCTGGCACATCTCCATCGGCGACCAGAGTTGATGTGAACTAAAATAGAACGAAATAAAAACTCATCCTCTCATTGCACATAACACAAGAAGAAAAAAAAAAACCCACTTTAATATGCATAACTTATAATAGTAATTCCTGTTACAGAATAAGACGTTTCGACTTAGGCACAGGGCCTACATCGACGGTTCCGTCAGCGAAACCGAGTAGATTACAGTTTTTTACGTTTTAAGTTCAGTATTAAAATTATTTGAGGCATCTTATTCAAATTTTTAAGCGCAATCAGCAGGCCCTTTCAACGAGCATATGCGACATTTTTTTTTGTTATATTACTAATTACGTAAATCGAAAGATATACTTAGTCTTGAAGCAATGTGAATTTTTTTTAAGAGTGTTAAAACCACATCTTCAAAGAATATCCGAGACTTACATCGCATAACATATTTCAAAAATTTTCAAGAGCTCAGGCGCATCACATTGGAGTATACAATTTTCATGGACCATCGCACATTACCCGGTATCATGCTTTCCACTTCCACCGATAGTACCGCTATGCCCTACACTCCATTCAAATTATAACGAACACGATTTTAAAGAAATTCTCGTTACAACGATGTGAAATGCAGGTCTCACTATTATCATTTATAATTATACCTTTATATAGTATTTCTCCTTGTTTGTTTTTGTTTGGTTATAACGCAATTTCTATACAACAAATGAACACTGCAAATCCAAATTACTTCGTTATAAAGGGAATCGCCTGTACTTATCCTTCTGACCTTTAATGACCTCCTGTCTCATCTCTCCACTTACGTCTACCCACCCTTTTGCCGACATTACCCTCACACTTCCCGTCTGATTTAATTCAGCCGATGTGTACTCCCATATATACATTCGCCTGCTCTATCTTGCCTGGCAGCCCCATTTCCCACTTCCAAATCCAGATCAAATCCCCACGTAATCCCAGCTTGACGTAACCTCTTTTAGACACCTAAAATATTATAACTGTAAGGGGAGGTCCCCTCCCCCATCATATTATGTGATTCAGTGTATGCAGAAATCTTTTTGAAACGCTCACCAAATGTTCGACGAAAATCAGCCAATCTATTGAAAAGTTATCATTTTTGGTTGACTCCACTTGGGGTCTTCTTTAAACATGAACTCTACACAAAATTTTGTGTTGCCAAATGTTGAATGATTGTACAAACAATGTCCACAGATTTGTATTTTTTTTTCCCCTAAGACATCAGAAGTGCACCTGGCCTATATCTCCTCCGCAGAAGGGGATTATCATTTTCCTCAACATTATCTTAGTAACAGTTCGGGGGAATACTTATGTACATTAACTTTTTGTGTAAGGAAAAGAAAAACACCAGGTTCGTGGAGTGTTTGTTTTTTCTGTATTATAGTGTTCCACTTCTGGAACTTTACATACTGTTGTAGAGTTCTTAACTGTAGAGGGCAGCACACCGAGTTAACCCATAAGTAACTTAACAGTCCGAAACCGCCCGTGCACTTTTTTCTTATGCTTTACCATTTTTATTGTTATCATATAGAATACATAATTACATAATTTCAAAGAGGTCATGGGTCAACAAAAGTATATCAGAATAAACTTCTGTGACACACCAGACTCTTGGCAAAGTCTTACAGACTTTTAAATAAACATATATTAATTTATAACAGACAAAAATAAACATGCAGTCAGCTACTTTATGCGATTTAGACAATTTTCGAAATGAGAGCAATACTGCTGAATCTTCTTGGGAACAATAGGCCATTATATATGGAATCTTCAGTTGCTGAAGGGTTAACAAAAAAAAAAGTCATGACTTTCGATCAGACTACATGTATCTGATGTATCTGATTTTCCTTACACTTGCACCAAATTTCCCATATCTTTTTACATCCATTGAATCACTTAACTGTTTGTTTGGGCAATTGTCTTTTACATTACTGTACAGTTCGACCTCGATTATCCGGCCTCCTTTTATCCTGAAATCTCTATTATCCGGACGCGTTCACGCAGTGAAGGACTTTTTTTTTCATCCAAAATTTGAGAAAAAAACAGTGACTTTAACATCTTTTCATGGATCTATTTCACTTATTTCATAACATGTGCATGATAGGTTTCTCATTATCTAATTAGGTAAAACATGTATGATTTTCACATAAAGATATACTTTATTTTGTGAAGAAAGGACTACAATTTTGCGCAGGCTAGCATAGATTATACTACCGTTGCGGGGAACGCTACCTGCCTAAAGCTGCCAGTGCAATGGGACGGCAGCTTGAACGTCAGCTATATAGCCTACATTAACATTGTGTCTCCCATATCCGACCAATTCGCTTATCCGGATGAGCGCCGGTCCCGACATGGCCGGATAATCGAGGTCGAACTGTATAATATTATATATATGAAGAGTTTGTTTGCAAAAACCGATAAGTCCATATTTGCCAAACGGAGATATTTGCGATTAAAGGTCAAGAAAAATAAAGAGAATAATAAGAAAATTTTTGCTTCTTTTGACCATAACTTAAAAAATGTACCTTTATATGTAGTGACCAATATATCATTTAAAAGGTATTATTTTGTACTTTATGACAGAGACCGTACTTCAAAATCTTCAAAACTGGACTTGTCGGTTTTTGCAAACAAAGTCTTCATATATATATATATACATATGATCATATATAGCATGTTGAAATAAACAGTTTGATTGTTCTCTCAACACACAATCCTATCATACTCCCTTATTTTACTGCTCATTTTCCTGCTGCATAGGAATACATGATATCATCACAATTACACAATGTACTAAAGGTATAGGGTTGGCAAATGAAGTAAGTTATGCTTCTTTCTTGTTTAATCATAATGAAAAATCATGATTCTCAGCAATAACATCTCATACAGTGTATATGCAGCATTCACCTAATTGAACAACACATTTAATGGAACTGGGCTCTGAAAATAGGGAAACGTTATAATGCAAAACCAATACAGGAAAATAATCTTTTTTCACACAGCTTTTTTTTACTGCTCTAAGCATTTAGTTTTTAATGCTTAACATTTACTTGCCAGCGGTGTTGTCTCATGTTACTTGTATCTCAGACATTATAAGAAACTAGAACATGACAAAGTGGAAGAAAAAAAATAACAAAATCCTTGCACAATCAAATGCACATAGATGAACTCAGCATGCTGAATGCACTTGTCTGTTACAGCAGTAAAATACATACATGTACAAATCAAAACATTGGATTCAAGTTTGTTATTGCACTGCCATGCAGCAATGTACACAGCCAAACACTTAAAGCACATCTTTCAAGGTCAAGGTCAAGACACTCCCTGTTTACTGAAGACCCATGCATAAACACAGCGAAAACATGGGAAGCGCTGTTCCTATCCACTGTCAAAACATGAGAAACACTTATAATCTTCTTTTAAAGTTTGTGTGCCCCATTTGCAACCCTGAAAACTGGTTCCTTTCATAATTTTATAATACTGGTATACTACACGTGTATAGAGGTAAGGTAAATTCAAACCTTTTCTCAGAGAAATAAAACCGGAATCTTTTTTGTGATGGATGCGGAAAAAAATTCTATTGATTTCCCATGAATTTAGAAAAAAAAAATGTGTGTTTGGACCCTGAAAAAATACCAACAGTTATTCTCAGTACAAAAGAGGAGCGTATTCTCAAGTGACATGGGCAGAGACTCCAACCCCAAGCACCTTCTGATCTGGAGATTTTCCCGTCTGAAACCCCTAGCAAACAGGAGACTCCAAGTTTATGCGCGCAAAGTATTAAGTTCCCCTTTGGCAGGGGTCCAAGGGCCCTGGAAGCCCTAGGGTTCCAGATGCTCTCTTGTGCTATCTCAGGCTCATTTTTCGACATACAATGACACTAAGTAAGAGATTTTTTTAAAGCGGGAGACACAGAGCCAGGGCGGGAGAAATTGCATCTCAAGCGGGAGATTTTGCAAACATGGGCTTTCGGCGGGACATCTCCCGTCGAAAGCGGGAGAGTTGGAGTCTCTGCATGGGGTTAATCTTCACTGACAACTCTGAGGCTTATCACTGTAAGATTTCAAATGAGGTTGGGAGACATTATTCTTCAACTATGCAAAACTCTGTGATGTTTGCGATGGGATATATGACCTTTGACCCATTGTCTATGAAGAGCTGGTGGACTATATACAGAGTCTACAGCCAACTCAGTCTCTTGGGGCTGATGGGTTCATTTTAATTTCCATTTCAAGACTAAACTTTCATGCTGCCACTGTCATCATGCATTCTCACATTGTATATTACGTATCTAAATTTCCTCAAAATCAAACAATGTAGACTGCCTACTAAGTCTTAACACCTGAAAGGATTCCATTGAAAGAAGTTAACCTGAATTGCAATGGGACAGTGAATTTGATTTAAAATGTAGCCCTGCCTCTGGGATATTTACTTCTAGGGTCTGAGAGAAATTGGAAAAATTGCACTGTATAACATCTAGACTTGACAATGAAATAGACATGTTGACCTACATGTATTCACATCATCATGTCAGTGAAAATATGACATTTCATACTATATTTCAGCCAACTATTTACAGGATAGGTAGGCCTAACTATATTCTGCCCCGAATACAGTACAGTGAATCAATATCCACATAACACAACATCAACATGCTTGAAGGAAGAAATTATACTGAATAAATAAAAATTGTTATCTTAGAACAGGTATATTGCAGTACACTGCATAGACTGACATTTCAGTCTGAAATTTCACACTTTGACCTGTAAAATTGTGATCTCAGTCAACTGTTCAACCTTCCACTCAATCTGCTGCTTTTGGCCACTGTCAACATACTCGGACAAAAATGTCTTACCGGTATCTATAAATGTCCAATTTAAAAAAAAACGGCTGTGTTAAAGGTAGGGAATCCCATTTGCATGCCTCAAATGAAGAGTTGTATAAATACAATGGTATGTTGAAGAGAGTATCATTTTAGAAACTCCCATAAAGTATTGAAAGTGGAAGGTAACATTTAGTACATTTTTATTGACCGTTAGATTTTGAATTGAATTTTTTTCGGGGCTCACCGTAAATTCCAGTACATTACTAGGCTACCTTTGCAGACCCATGTACTGCGTGTGTGTCCATCATATATATTTTGTGAAGAAAGTTCATCAAAACTTACAAACATTTCTATATACATTCTTGCCACACACTCTATATGTTATTACATCAGCTCTTATACTTTTAGATTTGTGTTTATAGATAAAAAATACAGAAGACTGCAACAAAAAGGCTTAAGTGTGGCTGACACACAGAACTACTGAGTAGTTGAGTTTTGTGCATTATTCAAATTGTAGATAACTGTTGACTTCCAAATTTTTCAGCAGTGGCCTAAACAAATCCCCTGAGGTTCATATTTAATGTTTTGCTGCATTTTGGGAGGTCTGTAAAAGGTATCCCCTACCTTTAACTGGCTTGCTAGAAATGCTGTGCAGGGATGCTATTTTGCCAAGAAACACTGCAATATTCTGAGACCTGGAAATGCATATTTTTTTATCAAACAGCATTTTTCCTTTAATGCAATAGACATTGTGCAGTAATGCAATTTTTTTGGGGAAATACAATATTTTCCATGAAACCTACAGCATTTTTTGGGGAAAAAAAAGAGTACAAAACAGTGCAAAGAAAGGAACATTCGACATCTCTGGCTGTGGTATGAGTATAAATAATGGCAAGGCACTCCGTAAGACCAGTGGTAACACTGAACATGCAATCCTGGGTAATGAAAACTAATGTAAACAGGATATTTTCACGGCATGAAATTTTCGTGAATTGGAGCAGACAGTCTTTTATGTGGAATGAAATTTTTCGTTAGTTGCATCTGACATGCAATACATATAGTGTAGACAAGAACTTTTGAGTGCATTTTAATTTCATGAATCTTGCCTCTCGCGAAATTTGCGAAATTAAAATGCATGCGAACATTCCTCATTTTATAGTACATCATGACGCATACACTTGTACCATCCATGCATAGTGCCCAGTGTGATGCAGAGAAGATAGCACGCATTTCACACAAGAAGCAAAAACCAACAAAAAAAAAGGGGTTATGATACAAATCTGATTTGGCAAGATTCAAACTGGCCAAAGTTGCTCAAAAATCCAAATAACGGACATTGACATTGATAAAATGAGGTAAAGAAATGGTCTAAATGTCGGTAAAGACCGTTAGCATTTCTGCAAAAGTTGATGTCTAAAATTATTCATCTTCTTCGTGTACTTCAGCTGAGCAAAAAAAAAAAAAAAACCAAATAATGATTTCCCATTGCAAAGTATTGTGCAGTCAACCTTGCTTAAGTCGACCTCGTATACACTTAAGTCGAATAACTGCTTTAGTCAAAGGTCTTTTCAAGTTCTCTTCTCTTTATACTCTACTGATTTTAATTCCTCACAAAGGACGAAGCTAATTCTTTGGTCAATGAGTTTGACTGTATGTTCAAAGTTATTGCATCAAAAATTATTTTTGCAAGGTCATCTGAAGAGAAAATCAATGTTTCAAACATCCATTTTACACCAATCTAATTTTATAATTATCGTCAATTATATTCTCAGTGGTAAGAAGTGATGGTGAAATCATTTCATATTTGCTAAACATCTCTTTGCTCTGTTACTGCTTAGTCCTCAAGAAACCCAAAGCAGCAATACACAGTTTATGTTCTTCTTGTAGGGTAGTCACGACTGAGCTTTTGACAAATGACATCTGAAAAGTTTCAGACAGAGAATAAAAAGTGCAAGCATGAAGTATACATCACCAACTAGAAGAGCTTATATTTGCATTGATGGTAAGTAGATTGTGTAAAAAGACACACACAAATTAATGGATACTCTTTCATATATGAGCACATTTGTGTCAAATGTAGTTGATCACAACAACATAACAAGTAACTATAACTTCTGTCTGTTCATAATATCTACTTCTGTCAAGATGCAAAAAGTTGTTTCAATGCTATAATCTTACACCAATCATGTGGGCTTTTCATCCACTGCATCCACTGCCTTTTCTTTCTCTCTATCCTCTCTGCGCTTTTTAAACTTGAATTTCAGTAGAATCAGCTCGTGCTTCTCTTTGGAGTGAATGAAAGAATTAAGTTTTGGCGCAAAGCCGACATCTGTAAGCTCTTTGTGTCGTTTCTTTATCAAATCAATACTCCTCGCAAATATCCTGGGTGTCCGGATGATGTCCTCTACTGTGAAACCGAGTTCAAGGACAAGGTCAATGTGACTCTGTATCGTCTCCACGCTGGCATGAAGCAGCTGTGGATGCCTGCGGACAAGGTCCTTCAATTTCTCATTGCTCAGCACCAGCCGTTTCTGGAGGTACTCACATCGCGACTTCAGGAATTCGGTCCCAATCCGGATGGAACTCGGGCAGTATCGAATGACCGAGATCAGGTCCTCTCCCGAAAAGCCAAACTCCCTCAAAAATTTGACGTTGGTCTCCAGTTCTGAGACCTGGCGTACAAACAGAGTCGGGTCATTGCGCATGATGTATCGGATGACCCTATTCTGATCCCCAACAAACTTCTCTTCCATCATGACCTGTTTCAGATAAGAGGCTACACGCTCCACGCCATTCTGTACTCGATAAAACAGGGATGGAGTGTACACTAAGGTGTAGCATATGTTCTTGTCAGTAACCTCAAGGTACTTCATGTATTCTATGTTGCCAATGACTGTCTCTGGTGTGCTGTAGAAACGAGGGGCTCGCTGGAAGATGTTTGCAAGCTGTTCTACCTTGAGTCCAACAGTCATCAGGTAATCCACTAGTTCCTGGACCAACTTGACATCCTTCCTCAGAAATGATGCATCCTTGTAGATGATATTGATAATATCTGGATCATCCAAACCTAGCCCCCTGAGAAGGTCTACATGTTGTTTGAGACTATACGCATCCTGCTTCAGCACAGTGGGCCGTAGTTTCTGGAGTTTGTCACAATCAAGGCCGAGACTAGCTAGAAAATCCATGCTCTTCTTATTTGGCACAATGCGTTTGCGGCTGACAGCTTCACTGGAACAGCTCCTTCCATTCCAGTCATTGCTAATGTCACATCCAATAACCAAAGGTTTAGGAAAGACTATGGCAGCTGTTGATTCATCTCGACCAATTCTTGTATGATGGACGACTGATCTGACTTCATTCCAGAGAGGTCTTGTAGGACTGGGATAGCTGCTTGGCACCAAGACCGCTCTAATATACCTTGAGCTGCTCTGGGAACTTCTCAGAAATGCTGTGGAGAAGTGCCGCATCAGCAACGAGGCAGTAATGCAGAACTTCATCATGAATTTGCTGTTACCTGGCAAGGAAAGAAACAAAACATAAAATTTTAGTAGGCCTATTATTTCTTACACTTCCACCTCTACTAGTCTAGTCGCAGTGTGGGTAGTGAATGACATCACAAAAAGAATTAAGATTTTTCTGCACTATCAAATTCATTTTTCACCCTCACCATATCGGAACAATGATATCAATAAATCAAAAATTTACACAAATTATCTGTTTGCTAAAAAAACAAAAACAAAAAAAAATTGCATCACAAAGTTAACTTTAACGTAGTTTAAGATTGTCAGCTTGATGGAAAGTTGGGCCTTTAGTATACTTTAGCAAACCAGTCTCCTGGTTATATACATATATGCCTACCTACTACATACATTGATCCTCCCTATTTATACATAGATCTATATTTTTTTTTTTTGTAGATGTCCACTGACTCCAGTGACTGCGCACACAAACACACATCGCCCGATAAGAACGATAACAACATGAATATACATTAATGGGACTATTGTATACCGTTGCCAGTTTTCGTAACGATACGTTCGCCGTATATAATTATGAAGATTTTCTTGAAACATGGAGCTACGGCACGATAATTGGTACGTCACCAGTAGGGATATTGGGCGGTAGGATCATTTCTGTCTGCGTCTTTACACTTACGAACTTCTGGTGAAAGGGACACCTGTGGCTGTATAAAGGGTAACACCCGGGAATTCCCGAAATGAATGCGGTAATTTCATACAAAATGTACAAAGCAAAAGCGCCCTCAACATGAAGCCAGGTACGAAAAACGAAGGGCTCCATCGATCCACACCTCTGATTGTATACTCGCGTGGTCAATGGCATCCTGAGTTTCTTGACAAAATGAAAGGGAACTTCGATTGCCAAACGAATTTTTATAGAAGCGGAAAAAATGAACGATCCATTCAAAAGTTATTTAATGTTCAAAGTTTCGGTACCACCATCGCTGGATGAAAAAATTACTACAGTTTATGACGTTACTCAAAGAAAATATTAGAAAATTGGTTTGGTGAAATAATCAATGCATAAAGGGGACTCCCAGAGGAGCGCACCAAAGGCGCCCCCCCTTTATTTGTGTGTGTGTGTGTGTGTTAAAACAAAGGAAATAAAGAGAAATAAAAAAATGGGGGAGAGGTGCGTGCGCCCCGGCCCCTTAATTTTGTAAAGACGCCCTCTCTTAATGCGGAATCCCTGGATCCGCCCCTGATTCCCCTTCATCGCCGCCGGGCCACGTTTTAAAAAGTGTGTGTACACGTGTGTGTGTGTGTGTGTGTGTGGGGGGGGGGGGGCACTTCCGGGTTTCATGAGCTAACAAGTTAAAAAAAATGGTGGGGGCAAAGTGGTGACACCTTATGAATTTTCTTTGTATTGTGTAAAAAAAAAAAAAAAAAATGGGGGGGGGGGGCGGTTCCGCCGGCCCTGTTCATGTATTCCACCCAATGAGTGCACTGGACTCTGTAAATTGCAATCATGAAGATGCAAAATCTATAGGGGAGTCTAATATAGCTGCATAGCTGGCTGGTGGAGGGTGTCGAAGAGGTGTTACATTATATATAAATAAAATGAAGTATGAAACACACTATGCTCCTAACTATAGCCAGTTGTACCTCGTAAAGACCTGGGCCGGTATTCCATAAACTTCTAAGACAAATTGCTTAAGTCTAAGCAATTTGTCTAAGATTTTTGCTTAGCTAAGAAAATTGCTTAAACGGTATTCCATAAACTTTAGGACTTGGCTAAGCAAAAAGCTTAAATTCTGGTGACGTCATAAGCAAGATATTCAAATCATCAGTGTCACTGTTCGCGAACAGCTTCCCCGCGGTGAAAGTCTATGTATTTTACGTGTTTAAGCAGATATCGCAACGACCCTAACCACCCACAGGAAGAGATGTAGTTAGAAAACACTAAGCGGTAGTTAACAATTTTAGGTTGTTATTAGAGGCTTTATAGGAGCAACGTCTTCATGGATTGCTCTAGGTCTCACAGTGCCTCAGTGTAACACTACAAATGTCAGAAAACAGCCTACTTATACTAGGGTTCTAGTAGTAGGCTAGACCTAACAGTGACGTGTTGTTTTGGATCTTTTCGGCCAAAATTGCGGACATTTTGAGACTCACCTCACGGTCACACCGCAATTATCACGCCACATTTCAAACTTAAGTAGGCCTACGACACCCGAGTGAACATCATAAAATCACGGGAATCAAACTCAAAGCGAGTACCGGTACTTATGTTTACAACCTAACGTCACTAGAATAGTAATTATAGTATTCCGTACTCACAGATCCGATAGAGCTAACCGGAGAGAACGCGTCAGTTTGCCTGACTCGATACACAAACTGTGATCACCGCACATTGTAGTAGAAGTCTAGTAAACGTTAGGACGATGGCGTACCTGTACGTAAAAAGCGTAGTACACACACAAGCTAGGCGGGTTATGTATACCCTACTGACTGACTTATCCGGGCTATGCGCGTTCCTCCCCAACTGCGCGCTCCTCAGTCGCTAATGCGCGCTGAGAACGAGGTCGAGGGCACGCATGTACGCGCAACACATACCCCCCCCCCCCTCCCCCCGATTCCCTACCGAGTTTCTACCGCACGTATTCCTGTGGTCCGACGAGACGCACACGCGAGACTCTTCGTCAGACCCAGAACTCATTATACATACACATTACTATGAACTTGTTTGTTTACCAAATAGGTGAAAAATCATAAGCTCAAGCTGCCCTTTTTCCTACATTGTTAATGCTACACCCATGAAATTTTCTTACTGGAACCCAAGTTAAGACAGCTCATAGCTGGCTTAAACTTAGGGTAAATTTCTTAGACAAATGTCGTTATGGAATACCGACGGCACATTTTTAAAGCAAATATGCTTAACGAGCAAGCCGAAATCTATCTTAGCTAAGGCAGAATTCTTAGCAAAATTCTTAGCCAAATGCTCAGACAAATTCTTAGTAAATTTTTATGGAATACGAACTTTGGCTAAGAATTTTGTCTTAGCCTGAAAATAAGCAAAATTGCTTAGATTTTCTGACTTAAGCATGCTTATCTAGTTTATGGAATACCGGCCCTGGAATGTGTAATACTGTCAATCCCAAAAGTGTGCTAAATCTGTGGAGAGGAACCAAGCGGGGAAAGGGTAGATTTAACGAGATATCCCCTCCCACACTCTTGATGAAATAATATTTGGAAATAAAGTCAACATTAACTATGTGAATCAAATACGTCTATGTACGAAAGACCTATAAATGCGAGGGAGGTTTTGCATTTCAGAATTGCAATTCACCGATCTGAGATGCACACTATAAATGTATTAGTTGGGGAAGCCTAGTATACCAGGTTCCTCTGGGTCAACTGTTATACAGGAACCTTGTAGGACCCTAGGCATATACCATGATATATGGGTCCAAAAATGCAGACAAGAGAGACCGCAGTCATCACATGGCCTTAATCCATGTTTAGGCCTGTCTGTGTTATGTTTTCCACAAAAGATTATTGATTGATATCCGAATTTTATTTCTTTTTAGAAAACTTCGTGAATCGCAATATTATTTAGGACCCTATCTCCGAATTTCCAAAGTAGATTGCGCTTATACATAATTTAGCGATCAAGGCTGAGCTCAGTAGGTTTTTGCTTTCGCTGACCCCATTCAGGGCGTCTTTTGTGTAGAACAAAAGAGTTGGATAGCCCATCAGTGCACGTTCTATTCATACCTCACACTGATCGATATTTTCATTGTTCGATGGCACATGTAGTTGACCATGGAAAGGGAATTATTATGGCCACTTGCCTGCTTTCTCACACTGTGTGAATTACCAACCTGTCTTGTTCTCTGTCGACAATAATAATCGTTTGGGGGCATAGAAGGCTCTCGGTGAATAGCACGAGGAACGGGGTGGATTAGAAATGATGATGATGATTATATATAATTTGCAATTATATAGTCTGTCTAAAAGTTCAATCTCTTGGCCACTTTTGAGCATATTGATTTTTTCTTAGCCCATGCAACAATGTAAGAAGACACCTATTCAAGCGAACTACACAACTTCTTATCATGCTTGTTGATGCCGAGGATTCTGACGACAAATATTAATATTATATATATGGGTGTCATCCGCAAAGCGCTTCTATAATTCTTGATATAGGAGCACGGTGTACATTGTAGTGAATAACTTTCACGGACCAATGACTGATTCTTAGGATACTCTTCCACATGTGTTAAGCGGCTGGATTGGACAGTGATTTCAACATTGCGGACCTTCACAACATGAGAACGATTTGACTAAATAATAAGAACTTAACCACTTTACAAATGCGCCGTTCAGGCAATTTAGACCAGAAACCGTGCTTTAGTCGTGTCTGCAGTATGAATAGATCGATAGCGTCAAAACCTGAAATAAAG
This sequence comes from Diadema setosum, assembly GCA_033980235.1. NCBI lineage: Eukaryota > Metazoa > Echinodermata > Echinoidea > Diadematoida > Diadematidae > Diadema > Diadema setosum. The sequence continues at coordinate 4,315,266 of CM067063.1, read as the reverse complement.
TCTGTAACACAAGAACAATCTAATTCCGCTGATCTAACGACATCAGGACATCATTTTGAACTCTGGAAAGTGCTGTTTCAACACTATAAATAATGATTTATTGATAGGCGATAAGCGGATAGAAAGAGGCTATGGCTATCGTTGTCTGTGAAGCATGTGATGTGTTGGATATTGGATTTGTTTTGTTGCAGCTTTTTAGATTAGTTTTCCAAAGGAGAGAAAAGTTTGAGATTGGTCGATAATTTAGCAAATCCTCTGAGCAATGACATCATACATGATTTTGTTTATTTATTTATTTATTTATTCAATTATTTATTTATCTATTTATCTACTTATTTATTCATTTACTAGTTTTTTTTTTTTTTTTTTTTTTTTTTTTTTTGCGGTGTGACCTGTCGTGGCTGTGCAGATAATCTGGATGGTACCCGACTGAAGTCGATCTCCATTTAATTGTTTTCATAATGGTTATCAATGGCAATTCTGCAGAGCAACTACAAACTTGTAAGTGGCAAGTGAATTTGGTATAAGATCAAAAGGTGGTGTATAGCCAATGAGAATGGTTTAAAGTGATCGTATAGTTCTGGTTGAGACCTAATTTCAGGTTTCTAACATTTTTTGGTGAGATAATGAGAAACCTCTCATGAAATATGAAAGAGCATGTAATTCTATGAGGAATTCAACGTTTATTTGATGAAAATTGATTTTGAAATGGCTGAGATAACCAAAAAAGAGTGATTCTAAGAAAGTGTGGGACCCACACTTTATTACGATTGCTTTGTTTTACTTTGTTTTTGGATGCTTCAGTAATTCCAAACCCGATTTTCATCAAATAAACTTTGAATTCCTCTTAAAATGGTATGTTCTGTACTACATTATAGGTGTTTTCTTGGTATCTTGCAAAAAGTTTAAAGCCCAATTCTCATCTCCACCAATACTGTACTATCCCTTTAAAACATCATTCCCTTTGAGCCTTGATGCAATAATCCTTTGTTGCAGCTAACAAGTTCGAACTTAAATGTAGCTATATTGGGATGTTGAGCTTGGAGTGAGTGTCATAAGGGGGTGCTATTTATATACACGTATATCACACAGAAAAATGTGAGTATTAGTGCTCTAATATGGTGCAAGTAAATACCTATACATGGAACCTATCGTATCGGATCCAACAGGATTAAGGCACTTCTATTAACTAAGAACATACCATGGTAACAATCTCGAAGTTTATAAACTGCATGACATGTTTCAGTAACCTTGTTATCAAGTGTTCAGAAAAAAAAAAACCTTGCTGACACCAAGGCAAGGTGACCCTGCTGATTCAAACACTTTTCTTTTCACTTGCCTTTCCATATGGGCACCAAAGGACAATAAATGGACACAATGGTGATTCCCATGGATGGTCCCACGGAATTCCTTACATTATTAAAATGACGTTCCATTATATAACAATAACAACAATAACTATAAAATCAACTAACAACAAGTATTAACAACAATAACAAAAATTGATAAATGAAAAAAGGGAAAAGAACATAATGGTCCTGTTTGTTATGGGAAGATTTTTTAATCTATAAATTCCTATAAAGATTATATAAAAAGTATAAATCTGCACACATTTTGCAATTCTTTACCTCTTGCTCGAAAGTCTCTTGAATTTTAAAGGTGGATGGATTTTCAAAATAATACCTATTTATCAACAATTTCCTCTTTTTCTTCATAGGAATCACATTCGAGTAGATAATGGAATTCATCTCCTACGTGTACTACATTTTTCTTGCATTTTTCACAAGTTCTCTCAGACACGAGCACATTTTATTGCTCCGTGCTTCGCTGATTCCCTCACATGAACGGCGGAAGTGACGAATATGGATATCAGCAAATCAACGTTGGGCAGCTGATCAACACTGCGCCTGCGTAGATTTATGTAGCTTCCCCTTCCCTTCGGCCGTTGCGTTAGCAAAATAGAGTGAGCGAAATTTGTGGGAGTAGCAGCGATCTCCGTAAGTATTTGACATAGAAAAATAAAAAGGCGTCTGCTAGGATGCCTGATAATCCAGAAATAATAACCTGGACTATTTCTGTTCGTTTGATTTTGGTTATAAAGTAATGCCTTTCATCGTATAAGTACAGACCGACCGTAGCTAGTAGTAATGAGTAAGCCCTCGAATGACCGTGTCTTTACACGTTGTACACACGATGCAAAACTGCCTTGTTGAGCCTGCCTGCCTCCCCCTTTGGATATGGATGGCGGGGGCACGCTCATAATAGAGTGCAGCAGCGTTGTAGTTACTGTTGCATGCGCATGCCGAGCCGAAATATGCGCTTTATGTTTACGTTGGGCTTCGAAAAACCGTGTATCAAAGAGTAGACTGCGTAAAGGAAACGGCTGTCCACTGATATATTGCTCTCTGCAAGCTAGTTCGCAGTCGATTAGACATCGCAGAATATGGGTAATTATCATCTATATAGGACGTTTTAGCGGCGCATTAAAAACGCGTATTGTAGTCCGCTCAATTTTTACCGTTCAATATCGGAGCATATTGAACGAATCGCATAGACCAACGTATTAATTCCCCATAGGCTACCGTTGTTAATTGCCGTTCAAGATCACACGATATTCAATTCTCTCTCGTTTATTGCGTGAGCGCTTGCTGAATGCGCAAATGCTTGCTACTAAGTGCGCATCATTTTGTTACATTTTTCACACGCGCGCAAACATCTTGCTAGTTGTTTGTTTCAATACGCAGTTTTAGGGGCTTCCCCTTCTCAGCGCTGGGATGGGACTGCCGACTCAACTTCAAAGACGAGTAGAAGCCGGGTAATTTTGTGCAGTTCATGGTTGCTCTACTTGATTGTATAGATGATAATAATTATATTGGATGGCCTTGATTCATGGAATACCAGGGAATATTGCACTCGTTAGAGTCAATATTGCACTCATCTTCGATTCGTGCAATATTGGCCCTAACTCGTGCAATATTCCCTGGTATCCCATTCATAGCCATCCAATATAATATAAATATCCATAAAGTTATTTCACGTTACCTGACCTTCACCCAAGTTTGGTTAACCAGTTAACAAAACGATGCCGACGCCACACAACCGTTAATTGCAGTGTTGTGTGACAGGCCCAGCTCCAGGTTTACAGTATACACAGAAATGTGGACAAATCAAAGAGGTTGTTTGCACTGTGGAGTGTTGTCTATGCTGAACTGCTATGTACTAATGTAGGCCTTTATTTATTGGTGAAATTTTGATTGCATGACGGATCGTGAGTCTTGACTGAAAACATTAACATGGGAGAGAGAACATCACTTCCATAAGTTGCAAAAGCCCAAAAACCCAACACCCCAAACAACATTGCTGTTGACTTGAAGAATTTTAGCATTGTTGGTTCTAATCAAACATTGAACTCTATCTCAAGATCTGATTCGTATATTCTGGTCAGCAGTATTTTAGACCAAATCTGGTTTATATTTCTGGTGCCACTTCAGGCACTTGCAGGTTTCATCAGCTAACGAGGAAAAAAGGTCCTCGGTGCATCTTTCTTTCGGTGCAACTTCTGGGTTTCTTCAGCTGAAAAGCAAAAAAAAAAAAAAAGTAAAAATAAACGCCATGGCATACGGTTCTAGGCCTACTGGCACAGATGCTGTCTGTTTTTTTTTTTTTTCTTGTTTTTCTTGTTTTTTATTATTATTTATTTAATTTCATTTTTTATATTTTTTTTATTTTTATTTTTTATTTATTTATTTATTTATTTATTTATTTATTTATTTTTTTTTTTGGGGGGGGGGGGGGTGTCATAAGACCCTATTTGTTCCAAGCGCCCCCCCCCCCCCCCCCCCCCCATATTCCGCCAGCCCAGCAGAGGGTATTGAAATCTCTTCTTCATTGGCCAATAAAATGACCGTTAATCATTCACAAGCTGCTATTGTTGATGCTATATGGTATGCATTTTTTTTTTTTAATCTGCCATCAATCATAAGGTGTATTCCATGCACCTTGCAATTAAGGCCAGGGGTTGCAGGACTTGTGGGGGTGCTGCAGCTATCATGGGCCTACTGTATTGTAGGAATAGGAATGTTTCCTTGACCACAATACCCTCTCTGTAGCTGTAAAATCTGCAGTATTGTCATAATTAGTGTGTCACTTGTAAAACTTCATGAATATGATGATGTATGAAAATTGATGTTCACAGGTGCTTTTAATTAAAGTTTTCTACTGCAAAGCAAACATTTTGCATGTGTGAAAGGCCTTTTTTAGCTTACCTGAGCCAAAGACTCGCTGACATGCACGTCTATTGTGCGTCATGCATATATAGCCTTTTTACCTTTTTATATTTTTATTTCTTTAGAACTCCATGATGGATTTTTGCTCAACTTGGCAGATAGCATCCCTTGGGGAATGGGGTCTCAATTTATTCAATTGGGCAGCATGCCCCTCCCCACCCCTCCCCTAAAACAAACAAACAAACAAACAAAAAACAAAGGAGTCTTAGAACCACAGTTAAGCAGAGGGCTTTGGGTCCTGTGAGGTTCAAATTGAGGTCAAAATTTGAAATTTTCATCAAATTGAAAATGCATATTTTCATCAAACTTGGCAGGTGTTAAATAGCTGTGTGGTGATCAATAATTTGTTAAAATGAGCACCATTGCCCACCTGGGGCCCTCTGGAGCACAATGCCCCAGGGTGGGGGAAAGACAGACAAAACCACAAGTAACAATTCTTTACAAAGCTATTAAATCTTGTGCTATGAATAAGTGAGATTGGTGACTGTGATTTCAGGTTTGTCAAAGAATCTTTGTACCGTAAATCTTCTCACAGACCAAGTGATAAGCTAAGTTTGTGCTATCTGTACAGTACCGGGTAAGATTGAAGACCATAGTTTCAAGTTTGTTTGTGGCAGATCTGGGGATGGGGGGGGGGGGGGGGGGCAAATTGGGGCTGATTTTACATTTTCATCTTCTTCTTGAGAATGCATGATCAGATGTTTATCAAACTTGAAAGTTGTTATTGCTGGAGTGTACAAACAATGTCGGGGGGGGGGAGGGGTGGAGACAAAGCCCCCCATTTTTTTTTTTTTTCAAATAATCCTTACAAATATTCTTAAAACCAGAAGTGATAAAAGCTACGTTAGCACTACGAGTAAGTTGATTAGTGCAGTTTGTGATCATGGTACTTCCAGCATTGAGCTTTGTGTGTGTGTGTGGGGGGGGGGGGGATGACCAAATTTGGGCCTAATGTTCACATTTTTGTCTTCTTGGAAACACATGGTCAAATTTGTCACTCAAACTTGGCAGGTATAATTACTAGGGTGGCAATGTAGGCCTACAAGTATACATTGTACAAGGACCCCTGAACCCCCTATTTGAGAATCTTAGAAATTAAAAGAAAAAAAAAAGCAAAAAAAAAAAGAATTGTTGTTTAAAACCGAAAGTTACACAAAGTAATATACATTAGTTAATTTTGCTTTCAAGGTTGTTTATGGTAGATCCAAATTGTTTTCTAGATTTTTCACTTCTTTGTCAGACTTTATCACATCCAGGTATCGACAGTAGCATTTGTATTTTCAAAATGTTTTTACCAAGCTGATAGGATTTTATGAGAAAAGAGTTGTTTTTGTTTACTCTTCCAGCCAAGCCCTGTACCAATCCAGCAGATGATAATCATGGAGGAGGAACAGTGGACGAACCTGAAGAAGCACCTGGCTGTGTACACGGTGGAAGTCTACTGCTGCAAGCTGTGCAATGACTACTCCTCCACTCACAAGAGCCTAATGGCCACCCACCTGCACACAGTGCATCCAGACGACTTAACAGAGTCGCCGCCAGAGTCCAAGGTGGAAGCCACATTGCCCACGGCAACGGAGGGAGATGCCCAGGTTGTAAATGCAGCAGACGATATTGTGGACAGTGACCTCAAAGAAGACGGAAGCTCGGATTTCGCGCTGGCCCGACAGGTTGCGGAGAACGAGCAAATCGAGAAGACCATCCTGCAGATTTTGCAGACGAACAGCGACATCAGTGTGCAGGCAGCAGGCCAAGATGGCAAGGCCCAGCAGAGGGAGGACAAGGAGAACAAGCGCTCAAAGAAGAGTAAGAAGAAGAAGAAAGGAAAGAAGCAAGAGCAAGGAGTACCCAAGAGGAAGAACAGGAAAACATGCAAGCTCTGCGATTTCTCCACCAAAGAATCTGATGAGTTCAAGGCCCACTTGGAGAAACACTATGCGGACCCAAGCAGTCGCACCTGTCAGTTGTGTGTTAGAGTGTTCAAAACATACAAGGAACTCATGAAGCACACGAGACGCGGTTGCCCGCCCGGTCGGCAGGTGTACAAGTGTGATGAGTGCGGGAAAACATGCAATGACAAACGAGCTATCATGGAGCACATGGTGGTTCACTCAGAGGACAGGCCTTATGCTTGCCGCGTCTGCGGGAAAACATAACAAGACGAAGAAGATCCTTCGACGGCACGAGGGCATCCACGCCATGGAGCGAGACACGTACCAATGCCCGGAGTGTGCCTTCAAGACGCACTGGAAGACAAACATCAAGCGGCACATCCTGGAGGTCCACAAGAAGGACACGCGCCCCCTTTTCTCCTGCACACACTGTCCCTTCACCACGCCCAACAAGCGGTACATCGAAAAGCATAAATTTGGCCACTGGAAGGACTGCCCCTACATGTGTGAGACGTGCGGGAAAATGTTCAAGGCGGAGCAGGAAATGGAGGCCCCACAAGCAAACCCATGCCCAGCCGGACATTGCCTGGCAACTCATCCAGCTCCAGAACAGCGAACCCCAGCTGGTGGAAGAAACCATTGTCCAGTACCAGCCTCATATTCAGATGCACCACGCAGGAGATTCAGATCCATGACCATGACTCCAATCTCCAGCCTGTGCAGGTTACCATAAATGAACAGGATGAGGCAACCGGCACCATTGTCTTGTCCCAGATTCCCGTGGTTCAGTACTTGGACATAGTATCCAGGGACGTTGTTGAGCAGGAGTGACATCTGTTGTCTTGCTGCAGAAAATTTTTAAAAGGAAATGTGCCTCATGAGTTTTGAGATTTTAGAGACTCTCATATTGTATACATTTTTCATGCTTTTCTTTCCAATATTGACAGTGATTGTGTGTGTGTGTGTGTGTGTGTGTGTGTGTCTGCAAGTGTCTGCAAGTGATTTGGTTCTCCCTCAAATGACATGATTATACTTCACAAATACTTAACCAAGGATGTGTTCAAATCACTGACACGACATTTGCTCTTGAGACATTTGCACTGGTCTTATTTATTTATTTTTTGTTCCTGCAAGGACTTGATGCTAGGGTTAGGGTTGTTATAGGGTTATAAGTTTCGCTTGATGTGAGGATTTGGATTAGGATAAGGGTTAGGGTTATATATGTGGGTAGATTTATGTTTGGCTTAGCATGCAGATACATATGTGTACATGAATTTCATGGGAGCATTTGTTGCAAGAGCAATTGTCATGGAACTGTCCAGTTCATGTCTGTTTTGTGTGGTGCCAACATAATAAATATGCATGTTGACATTGATTTTAAAGGGAACTGCTGGGATATTGAATGCTTTTTTTTAATCTCCATAAACGCTTTAAAGGTATATCATGCCAATGAGATGTCTGTAGCATGGTTGTATGACTTTCTGTGAAGAGAAAACCAAGAATTGATTGATGGCATTTAATTGTGCATGCAACTTTTGTTTGAGTACAGGGGCATCTTAATGATCTGTGTACGTCCAATGCAATATTGCTCTGAAATCATTGTGTTCAGTGTGTCAATCGTAGTAAAGTGCAGGCTGCATACATGTACATACAAGTACACATGAAGTGTAGACTGGCTATATTATAACATATCAGCATGTGTGGTGGTTGCAACTGGCTTCATGCAAAAGCTTTACCCAAAAAAATTTAGATTTTGCTTTACCTCCCTATAACAGATTTGATTAGCCAATTTTTTCTTTGTTTGGAAATCACAAATTTTTTCTCGTTATAGCAGTTATTTCGCAATAACAGATCTTGCTATAAGAGTAGCATTTTACAGAGACCTGTGTGGAAGGAAATTTGGGACCAGGAAAGTTTCATCGTAATAACCGATATCTTGTTATAGCAGTGTTCGTTATATCGAGTTTCCCTGTATACCAAGCAGACATCGACGACACATTTACATGTATGGCATGTAGTTGTATCCAAGTCTTTATTGCCAGGTAACTTATTGCATTAGTCACTATTGCATTAGTCACCCCTGTGAAAATATTGTTAGATTTAGCAATGACAGTCCTTTAGACTTCCTGAAAAAGAAGACTCTAATGTCCTATGGTATGAAAGAGCATGAGCAGGAAATATGGAAATAATCAGGTTATAATGCCATTAACAGTCAAGTGGCCATTTCTTGGCTTCCTTTGTCATTTTTATGATATCTGAAGGCATCATTTCATCACAGTGGAATATGTTTTTTTTACCTTTTTGTATTTCTTCAAGCTTTGATTTATTTTGGTTTTCTGCTTTCACCCAGACTTCCTTTGAGTAAATTGCAATTTAGTAGTGAGAGTATTTCATGAGGCTTTCTTTGTCCTTGACTCCAAATATCATTCAGTGCATTAGTCAAATCATAAATTAACTTGGTGACAAATCTGACAAGAGCTTCATTATCTTTAAACTCCAGTTTATCAGAGACCATCACTCCAAGCACTTCATGATGCTTTGAATCAGAGGTCAAAGGGAAAAACCAAACTCATGCACATGTTTACACATTGGTAGCAAGGATGCGATTTTGTTCAGTATAAGATACAATCCAAGGGATGGAAAGTAGTTTGTTCTTTGAAAGTCGCGGATGTGCCCGAACTAAATAGATATTTTACCTGCTTACATGTGCAGTAAAGATTTGTTTTCATTTTCCATCTGAAAAGATGGTTAGATAGCCCATATTCAGCTACATTAGATGGTCTTTCATAGGGTCCAGTTGTATGTACTTGGGTTAGACTGCTTCGCCTGGTTAAATGCACCCTGCTCTCTGTGATGATGGAATGAAGCGGGATCTTGCATGTTCATGGCTTGTGACTCTCACACACGGGACCTCAATTTTATGTTCTAGTGTATATAATCCAAAGGAACAGAGTTTTGCCTGCACTAGGAGATGAGAGTATGATAATACACAACATTGCTCAGGAAGACTCACTAGGATTTGAACCCATGCCCTAACCCAAACTATTCGATTGGAAGGCAAATACACTACTGATGGAACAATGTTGGTGCCATATATTATACGTCAATACTGGATGAGATATGATCCGAGGGACAAAGGGTACTTTTCTCTCAGAAAGTTATGAATATGCTGAAAATACATAATGTACATGATATTTTTTCCACCATTTAGTAGTGGAAAAGGGTTCAATAATTCAAATATGAGCTAATGCTTACAGTGTACACAATTTCTAATTCTAATGGTGGTGTGATTTTGCCTCTGATACTCTGTATGTCAACATGGTAAATGTAAATTCTTGTTATTGTTTGATATGAATGACTATGTGAACTTTGATATTTTTGTACTTCTCTACAAAGGTACTACTGTTAATACCTATGATGCTTTCACCATGCTTTTTCTTTTTTGTTGTTGTGACAAGGGTGTACATTTCATGTTTAGGGAGAAAGAAGAATTTATGTGAATAATAATGATATTTTTAAACAGTGACACCTGAAAATGTGCATTCATTTTCTTACAAAATAGGAACCTGGAATGAGACTTTCGTGGATTTAGTGGTGGTGATGAAAATGTTTGGAATACAAGTCTAATGTGTTTCCAGGGAAGAGAGAAGCATAGCAATTAGTATTCCGGTAGTGGAGAATATGTATTGTTTTGTCGTCATTGCGAATGAATACCAGTACAGGCAACTTCCACTTTAACGTAATTCGTGGAACCGGCTTTTTTCTTTCATTATATAAATATTTTGTTATGATTGTAACAAATGAAGTATCTAAAGATATAGAGAATTACTTTTTGGACCTGAATTTTCACTTGGTTGTGTCAGGAATTTGGTTCGTTTGTTATACCAGGAGTGCACTGTGGGTACCTACACTGAATGCACATTATCCAAATGATACATTGTGTGTTTGTGTGTGTGTGTGTGTGTGTGTGTGTTTGCTTTGATTTGTACATACACGTGTATGTGCCAGACCTGCCAAGTGTCATGCATCAGGGGTCTTTCTCATGCTCAACATGCAAGCCTGACACTCTTTAAATTACTCTAATGCCTCACAAAATAAATAAATGAAGGAAAAAAAAAAAAACCCACATACAGATTCACAACTACCAAAGTAGGCACATTCTGAGAAAAAAATACAATTTTTTTTTTTATTAGAATTGACAAAAAAAAAGAATTATACTCGGTATGTACCACTGTTCTATATATGAAGGGTTTGTTTGCAAAAACTGATAAGTCCATATTTGCCAAATGGAGATATTTGCGATTAAAGGTCAAGAAAAATAAAGAGAATAATAAGAAAATTTTTGCTTCTTTTGACCATAACTTCAAAAATGTACCTTTATATGTAGTGACCAATATATCATTTAAAAGGTATTATTTTGTACTTTATGACAGATACCATACTTCAAAATCTTCAAAAATGGACTTATCGGTTTTTGCAAACAAACTCTTCATATATATCTATAACTTGAAATCCTAAAGCTGCCTACTATAGGCCTACAAGGGGGGGGGGGGGGGGTTCAGGGAATATTTTTCCTGGTATCACACAGCAATTGTATCACACAGCAATTTGCTATGCATTTTATTATGACTGCTATTTAAAATGCCATTTGCATAGCATTTTCATTACAAAAATGTGTACACTGTTTTGTTAAAAGTGTAGGTCCTTGACTAAAATTGCTATTCAATTTTGAAAAGGAAAATTATCCTCTAGGATTTCATTGATTCCCCCCCCCCCCCCCCCACCCACCCACCCTTGGATGTGTAATCTCACACCTAGCTGATCTAGCTGCATCTTTTAGGTTTAGCACTGGTCAGTGCAGAGTGTTTATAGAGTTAGGGAATAATGCCTTACATACTTCAAAAAGTTGCAGGGGGAGGGACGGGTGGTCAATCAGTTGATGATCAATTCATTACATTTTATGTTCTAGCTGACTGATACAAAACCTGAAATGAAATGAGCAAAACTACATAGTGAAGAACCGTTACTCTTTGAGGTAATGTCACTTTCGTGTGTTTATTTCGAGAATCATTGCCTAGTCAGCCATCAGTCTGCCCCTTCTTATTAGTTTTATATTTATTTTTCATATACACGTATTACTTTTCTTTTTGATGTTCGTGTCATGTTTTGTATCGCTTCCCAATTCCCCCTACATGTGATCGGAAGAGGGCAGCAGACGACATCCCTTATCAAATCTTGCGCAGCGTGACGAAGATGGCACTAAATCTTCTTGCCAGAGATCGTTCAAAGCTTTACGAAAAGATCGATTTCCTAGGAGAAGGGCAGGTAATCATTTGAATAATATGGCGCTACTATCTGTACAATGATATATGAATCTATGATAGTTAACACGAGAGGAAACTTATTTTTTGTTAAAATGTTCTATTCGTTCAGTCCCACATGTTGATATCAGTGTAGGCCTAAGAGTCTGTGCATCACCCGCGGTAAATTTTACTGTTGCAGCCCCATACGCATAATGCGTATGGGGGCTGGTCGCAGTAAGTAGCCAGTATGCAGTACACTTCACTTCACAGTTGCATATATGCCAGGAACTAGGAGCCAACAAAACAGCGCAGCAGGACCGAGTGGCGAGGTGTCGGTGTTACAAGGCCCTAGTCTACGCCAAAATGTCAGATCTCTAGATTACTAATTCTATCCTTTGGCTTTGTAATGTGTACTGTGCCTGTGGTGTATGGTGTAAAGTTTATTCAAAAATAAAGTAGGCCTAGATTCTATGTAAAATTTTATTAAAATTTAGAAATTCTATGAGAACTAATAAACGATGCAGTCTTGCAGACAAGGACTATAAGGAACAACAAAGGACAATGATTTTGTTTTAAATTCAATTCAATTGTCATTTTTTTTTAATAGTAAAGGAGTTAGTAAATACTATAACATGTTAGAGACAAAAAAAAAAAAAAATTGACACAGCACCAAAATCAGATGCACACTTGGCCTAATTTCTTTTTTATATTTTCTACTGTAAGTTAACACTAACATAGTAACAGTCACACTCGAGTTTTATTCGAACAGATCTAAAGCAAACAACTAAACAAACTTGGTAATAATGTAAACTGAAACCAGTCCCAGGGTGAAGGGCAAGAAGGTGAATAATATACTGTGTCAGACGAGTGAGTTGTTTGAAGTTGGAACTCTTTATTTCTTTATCGTCACACTTTAGTTTGCTACAGTGTACAAAGCACGGGATCTCAAGCATGATGGCAAGATAGTAGCAGTTAAAAAGGTTTGTTTCCTAATGTGGTTTTCTTCTTACCATTGTTGCAAAGTGATCTGTGAAAATGTAACTATAGCATGAAAACCCTTTCAATTTGTGTCTGGTCATGATTTGTGAAATGTGGTAGTGAGACAGGCTTAGGTGGTAGCATGTCTGGCTTGCAATCAGAGTGGCTCTGGTTGGTCGAGTCCCACTTTCACTAGCTGAGTCATGGATGTTGTGTGCCACTATGCTCTGTCCCCTCTAGTAAGAGGCAAAAAAAAAAAAAAAAAAAAAAAAGAAGAAGAAGAAAAGAAAAGAAAAGAAAAGAAAAAGCAGCTCTGTCCCTTGGATTGGATAGGACATTAAATGGAGGTCTTATGTGTGATAAAGTCAGAACTCGTGTACATGTAAAAGGTCCCACTTACTTCCTGTCCATAAGGGCAGGGTGCCCCATATACCCACATCAAAAAAAAAAAAAAAAAAAAAAAAGAGGGGGGGGGGGCAAACATTGATACCCACGTGACTATCAGTACTTGGCAAATAAGTAGAAGATATACAGGAAAAAATTACTTTCTATAATTCTGTGAGATGTGACAAAATTGTGTGAAACGAATTGTTCACATCATACTAGTGTCAGTACTCTTGGCATAGTTGTGACTTGAGCTATTGACATCCATTGTACATTGTATGTTGTAAGTTTCACATTAAACAGTCATATTATAGTCTCAGCTGATTATGCAGCTGGTACTAAACACAATGCTAACTGTCTGTTACTGTATTGATGTGTGCTGTCATTCCTGTAGTTGAAGTGAAATTTGTGAAATACTAAATTTAAGAAATAAATAAATAAACACCCTTGCATGTATACCTGCAATGTTCTACTGATTATACTTTTGGTCCTTCTGATGATCTCTTAGGGAAAACGCATTATTGAAGAAAAAAAAAAAAACACATTGTAAATGTTTTCTCTCTTATGTTCAAATTTGTGTTCACATTGTGACCAAGCCCTGTTGCCTTATCAACCCTTTCCCACACTACAAACTGTAAGACTATCAGATTCTCCCATTGCAAGGAAAGTCTGATAGTTACCTATAAGCCAGTTCGGGGTTAGCTCATGGGCACATCGGTACAAATGACCTTTCTTCTTTCTCAGTTGATTAGGCACTCCACGAGTTTTCAAGCGAGAGAAGGTATTTCAGCTTACCCGACGTAATAATTTATGAAATTCATCAGTCATGTTCAAACAAAGAATGAACTTGCGTAGACCAGGTGACCAGAATGATCCATCAATTAGCACTTTGGAAAGCATCCATTTCATTATTTCGCATTGAATGTATTAACAATCTTTTTTCTATTGATATTGTCAAATTCCGCTTTTGCTGTCAGGTGGATGTGCTGGCAAGCACCACTCATAATGATCACTTGAATAATCATTACATCACAGATGCTTATCTCAGTGAATAAAAAACCAGCATGCTCTGCCGGTACTGATGACCTTTTTCTGCTCATGCTCAAAGTGGAACACCGAACTGGCTTATTAGAAAGTCTAGAAATGTTTTCATTCATCTATATTATGTTATCCTACTTGAGTTTAAACCTTAGTTTAATGTTGTGATCATGCCCTGTCCCTGAATCAACCCTTTTTCCAGATCAAGCTTGGCCACAGGGCTGAGGCCCAGGATGGAATAAACCGCACAGCTCTCAGGGAAATCAAGCTCCTCCAGGAGTTAAGACATAACAATATCATTGGGGTAAGTAGATAGAGACATTGCAAGTCGATATCAACTCATGAGCAAATCAAGATGTGAAGTTTTTCAAACTTACAAATTTCATTTATTGTGCAGTGTAATGTAAATTTCAGCCCTCAATTCCTGTAAAAGAATTACACGTTTCTCTTGGGATGAAAAATAAATGAAAAAAAAAAAGAAAGAAAAGAAAAATGAATGTGTTTACTGTAGGTCATCTTATGGTCCTTTTGCATTCAAATATGGAAGATTTTCATAGTATAGTCAGAGGTGAAGTCAAGGGGAGACTGATTAGTGTGGGCCAAATAATGATTTCCATCATGGGAAAGACAGATATTATGGCCTTCACTGAGTTTCAAGTTTCTGAAGACACAGCTGTATGTACATCTTCACAAAGTTTGCAATGTAATCACTGTTTGTAGGCAAATTTAATCTTGACATCATCGTATTATACTTGTCTTGTATTGTGACTCACTGATAAATGGAAATATAGTTGCTAATACCAGTTACTTATTAACATTATCTCATTGTTTTTGTTTTCAAGCTGTTGGACTGCTTTGGTCATCGTTCCAATATCAGCCTCGTTTTTGACTTCATGGAAACGGATCTTGAGGTAAGTGAACTCATACAGTTTAGAATCCCTAAGGAGTAGTTTACTGTTGTTTTCCTTTTCAACAAGGAAGGCAAACCAGAGTCGTATCACCTTGCCCTAATCACTCGCTCTGACTTTTCAAGTCTTTGATGAGAGAGCTGTTTTCAAACCCAAAGTGCCATAGAGTGAAAGAAAACTGTGTGAGCTTCATTTTTTGCCATTGTCTTGGACTTGCATACAATATCTGTAGTGTTTCATGAATTTGAATATCTGTAGTGTTATCATCTCATCACACATAATGTGTCAATCTCCTTGATAAAACTTTCTTCTATTATCACACTCGCCATAGTGACTCCTTTTTATCCTTGATTAACACACACATACACATACATTCATATCCTCTCTCTTCTCAATTAACCCGTTGAAGACTAGTCCCGAGATTTCTCAGGCTGTTGTGAATGGGAAATGCGTGTTATAAGAAAATCAGTTTATCTTCAATGGGTTAATGACTCGGTAGCATGGTGATTCATGGGTGAATACTGATGATATTTATACATTGCCCACTGAGGTACATGTACATTAGAAAAGCACAAATAGCACTGGTCAACGATATGCCCACCAAAGTGTACATTCATCAGTAAAGGTCAACTTCAGTCAAGATTCTTTGGCTTTGTATGTATTGTAAACACAGAGATTAGTGACAAAACTGTACACAATTTATTAGGGGGATTCTCAAATACATACAAGACAGGTTAGGTTTCTTACTCCATGGTATCCCCATGCTGCTTAGTCTTCAAGGAGTATCTCCACTCACTGTCAACATTTCACAGATTTAACTTTTGAGTGTTTGCGTAGTATGTAATATGTAAATTAAAAGCAGAACTTCCCCTATCCGTCAGATTTAAAGGGACTGTACAGTGCTGGTTGAGGGGAGGATTCAGGTCTATAACATTCCTAAGTGAGATAATGAGAAACCTCTTAAGAAATATGAAAGAGTATATAAGTAGGATTCAATGTCTATTTGATGAAAATTGGTTTGCAAATGGCCAAGATATCAAAAAAGCGATAATGATAAAAGACGACAGGCCATGCCTTTTATTAGGATCTCTTTGTTTCACCTTATTTTTGGATATCTCAGTCATTTCAAAACTGATTTTCATCTTACGAAAGTAAACTTTTGATTCCCCTTAGAATTGTATGCTCTTTGACGTCTCTTGGAAAGGTTTCTGAATATCTCGCAAAACATTAAAAGCTAAATCCTCACCTCAACCAGAACTGTACAGTCCCTTTAACTTTTTATTGTTTGTGCACTATGTAATATGTAAAATAAAAGCAGAAAGTCCTGTACATGTCATTCTATAATCGGAATATGTTCTTTAGGAGAAGCAGGGTTTTTGCAATCATAGTCCAACCTATCCCATCCCAATCTACCATGTTTTAGACCCTGTTTACAGTGCGGGGCCGGGCTCGGCCCCTGCTCGACCGTGGCAGTGCCCGGCCTCAATTGCGAGGCCGAGCCTCGCAATTTTGTCCGTTTACACTGCTGGGCTCAGCCGTGCTTTTAATTCAAACCTTTCAATATTTTGTCGTAGTGGCGCTCTGCCTGTAAACAAACGCAATTTGGCATTGTCTGGTTTTCAGACCCTTTGCCAACTGAATTCTGTGGCGACGAAGTCGCCGTTCAGGCAAAGGCCTTTACCGAAGGAAAAAAATCCTTTGCAGGACAAAACCACCTTAAACTATACTAGTTTTCGACATTTAGGAGGTTAATATCCTGAATAGCGAAATAGTACTGGCAGAGGATTTGGAAGCCAGACTAAAATTGGCCGCGCATTTGGCCCAGTTTGCGTTTACACCGAGAAAAGGCCGGGCTCGCGGCCGAGACCACCTCCAGAGCGTGGCCAAATGCGAGGCCAATTTTGGCCTCGCATTTGGTCTTTTGCGCGTTTACACTGAAATGAAGGTGGGCTCGGTCGCGTAAACGGGGTCTTAGAGACTATTGTGGTTTGCCTAATGGTAATCATTTCTGTTTGCTAAATGACTTCTAAGCAAGTTGTGCAAAGTGTCTGTAGTTTCAAACAAACAAATAAAAGCATATAAGAATTGCCATATTTACTATACACTGTCGCACGTCATAAAGTGTATGTGCAAATATGTAATGCATGATAGTTATAATCTCATGTTGTTGTTGTTGTTTTTGAATAGTCTTTGCCTCTTCTCAGCTGCAAAAGGATGATTTCTTATTGTAATCTTCTCCTCAGGTCATTATCAAAGATACCAATCTAGTTTTGACTCCAGCGCACATCAAAGCCTATACTGTCATGGCACTGAGGGGTCTGGAGTATCTCCATTCAAACTGGATCTTGCACAGGGTCAGTACCATACAGACTGTAGGAGAAAGATTGTAGGGGTGTTGACATAGGGAGTAGTAGTACACCAGAATTGGGTGTACTTCTTAAGACCAGCTTGTCCAAGAGGCTCTTAATTTTAGCACATGCTGTCTCTTTATGTAGGGTAAAAGCACAAAAATGTCCTGAAATGGCATTTGGAATAAATGCTTCTTACACTACATGTACGGGTTTCCTGAAATACAATAACGAATTCAGTTTTAAAGTGAAAACAAAGTTCTGGTAAGGGCCTGAGAACCCGTCTGGCACCATTTCATATTTGCTTGCAATATATCGAAAGAGTCTACAAAGAAACTTACCTGGCTGACGCGGTTTGCCGGAATGATGAGTCGTTTTGGAGTATTTTGACAAAAATAATAAAAGTCGGTAGACCGACTTTTATTCCAGAAGGCTCCAGACTAACTCGGTCTCAGGGAAAACTCGACCCTATTTCAGACAATTTACACACAGTTCGTGATCGCCATGTTCATCAGTACTCTAGGCCCTATAATACTACGGGTACCAAACGAGGCCTTACTGAGCAGACAGGAAAGTGCGTGCTAATCCTGTACAAAACAAATGGACAGCGCGCTGTCCTCAAGCCTACTAGTATACGCACATCACCTCAGTTGCTGAGACGCGCGGTCTTTGAAGTTTTTGCTGTTGTTTATCAAGCGTCTTTGATTGTTTTTAGAGGTGCTTGATAGGCGCACACTAATTTTGCATGCGCGCCAAAGAGGTTTTTGATGCGCGCGTTGTAACAACTCGGACCATTACTGCGAGTAGCCAGAACGCTACAATGTAGTTTATACAGGCCGCTCCCATATTCATAGTACAATAACAATGATAGTGTATTAGCACAGAGAAGTCGGAAGGTACAGTACAACGCTGTACAATCCAGAGGGACAACCAATACAACTCATCCCGCCGTCAAGCAAAGCGAGGCCGAGTTATCCCCGAGTCCGAGTCTAGCCTGACCCCGTTCGGGTAAGTTCTGAGACTTAACGTTTTTGGTTAATATTTCCCATTTTCGTCGTTACCCATCGAATATCTTGTTATTACAGCGTTATTCCGCACATTTCCTAGGCATACGTTCACATTTTGGAGCAAAATTTGACAACTTTTGCAGGCGTACCAGAACTTTCTTTTGGCTTTAAGCACATCAGATTTAATTATATGTAATCCACAGCACTACATGTATGTAGTAGTATTTTGTGAAATACAACCCCTAAATGACAATAGAAAGAAAAACAACAACAAAACACACCTTGCTTTCAGGAGCACTTATTTGGGATGCAGGTGCATAGCAAGTCAGGTGGAATTCTTACTGTGATTTGTTTGCCAGTTCCATGTATTGATGAATAATGTTATTGTTGTCTGTTACAGAATTGGGTATACTACAGTGCACTCCTGTTATAACGAACACGGTTATAAGGAAATTCCGGTTACAAAGAAGTAAAAAATCAGGCCACAACATTATCCATTCTGTGTATATCTATTTCTTATTTGTTTGGTTAGAACGAAATTTCGATATAACAAAAGAAAACTGCTGGTCCTGAGGACTTTATTTTAACGGGAGTCCACTGTATTCAACCTGTTCCATACTGAATTCTGAAATGTCCATGGACTTAACACGCAGGTCACTAGGTTCCCGTACGGAACGGGTTAAAAACAGCATGTCAAGAGGCTCCTAATTTTATTCACATTCCTTTTCTTTATGTAGGGTATAAAGCATTTAAATGGTCTTTCATGTAGCTCCAGTTCATAGTTCTCAGCAGTTTTAAATATGCAGACTCCACATGATTTTCCCCTTTGTTTCTCTTACTTCATGTGGGGTGTAAACATTAAAATGCTATACTTGTATTGACTGTATTTCATCGCTGGGCCACAAGACCTCGTATATCTACAAAATGTCAAATATTCAGGAGAGCCAAAAAAACATGGCAGCCAAAACACAGAGGCCCGAATTCACGAAGGTGGTACAAATGAAACCATGGTTTAAACCATGGACAAAACCATGGAGCGCCAAGTGTCGCATGGAACATTTCGTTACGAAATCAGTCATTTCGTCGATGAAATGATTATGTTGTAACGAAATGACAACATTTTGTAACTAAATGAACATTTCGTCCGCAAAATGATAATTTCGTTAACGAAACGGTCATTTTGTCGACGAAATGACCAATATCATAACGAAATATTCCATGCGACACTTGGCGCCCCATGGTTTTTGTCCATGGTTTAAACCATGGTTTCATTTGTACCACCTTCGTGAATTCGAGCCAGAATGGAATGGGATAGCCTTTTCTTTGACATGCCATGGTGGCTAAATTGTTGGTGTTAGACAGCTAGGATTTGGACAGGACATCACTTAATTGATTATCTGACCATTAATCCAAAAAAGTAATTTCCAACAAAATTTGAGATACAAGGTTTTGTCAGCCCAACGACAGTTTGCTTTTATGAGATTATTTAAGAGATTGTATCACACATTCTCACATTAATTCATGTTTTTTTTTTCTCCAGGATATGAAGCCAAA
Source organism: Diadema setosum (assembly GCA_033980235.1). Lineage (NCBI taxonomy): Eukaryota > Metazoa > Echinodermata > Echinoidea > Diadematoida > Diadematidae > Diadema > Diadema setosum. Next base: position 4,295,568 of record CM067063.1, on the reverse strand, counting down.
TAATTTGCTTGTTGATGACAAAGGAGTCCTGAAGATCGGGGATTTTGGTCTCGCCAAGTTCTACGGCAGCCCAAATAGAATTTACACACATCAAGTGGTGACAAGGTCAGTCATGAATGGAAAAATAGCCTTATTGTGATAACTATATTAACACAAAAATGTGTCCAGTAAACAGACATGATTATGATGAAAAAAGGCTCAAAGCAAAAGTATAGAAGGACGTGTTTGTGTTAAATTCAACTTAATTCAGTTGAATTCAGTTTGTGTTATTACTCGTCAAAAAGTGTTGTGTATGTTGTAGTTACAGAGATTCTTTACGTTTGATTTTAAGCAAATGAAAACTGTTCAGGTGTTCAAAAGCCCCTACTCAAACAAAGTGAGATATAACAGATGATCTAAAGCCAGACTAAGAAATATCAATTTGTTAGAAATTGGTAAGCTGGTATTGGCAGTTATTGGTAAGAATTGATTCGGCTGAAATTTGTTGTAGATTTTTTTTGTGTGGATTGATTTATATCATATCATTTTGCAGTTGCTGTTGTTTATTACTTGAAAAATGTTTGCATTGCAGATGGTACAGGTGTCCAGAGCTCCTGTTTGGGGCCCGGATCTATGGTACCGGGGTGGACATGTGGGCCATGGGGTGCATCCTGGCAGAGCTGCTCCTACGGGTACCCTTCCTGCCAGGGGAGTCAGACCTGGACCAGCTCAGTAGAATCTTCCAAACTCTGGGCACGCCTTCCGAGGAAGAATGGCCGGTGAGAAATACATTCAAAATAGCTGAAATGAGACTAGTAACTGGGAGTTTTGTTGCTGTTGTTTCAACACTTGGTGTGTACAGTTCACGTTGAGGTGAGGATTTAGCTTTTAACGGTTTGCGAGATATTCAGAAACCACTCTAAGAGATGTCAAAGAGCATGCAATTCTAAGGGTATCAAAAGTTTATTGGATGAAAATCGGTTTTGAAACGGCTGAGATATCCAAAACAAGGGGAAACAAAGAGATCCTAATAAAAGGCGTAGCCTGTCGCCTTTTATTATTATCACTTTTTTTGATATCTCAGCCATTTGAAAACCAATTTTCATCAAATAAACGTCGAATCCTTCTTAAAATTACATGCTCTTTCATATTTTATAAGAGGTTTCTTATTATCTCACTTGGGAATGTTCAAAACATGAATCCCCACCTCAGTCGGTACTGTACAGTCCCTTTAAGTTCAGTATGGAGAGTATGAATAAATAGTCTTGTTGAAGCATGCAGCAGCATGAAGGATAATTCCCTATAATTTAGCTGAATTTGGATTTTGACTTGCAATTCTATGTGTGATTCAAGCATTATTTCATGCTTTTATTAAAAGTGGAAAGTTTTGTTATAAAAAATAAAAAAGAAGTGGTTCAACATCCATGTCTTATAAAAGTGTCTTCTGTATAGGAAACCATGACATAGCCTTCATAAAGTTCACATGAAGGAACCCGTTTTAGAGGTTCTTGAAAGTATCATATATGCAGGGCTCGACATTAGCAGTGACGTGGTGGCCCGGGGCTACAAAAACTTATGTAGGGCCACCAAGCTTCCAAAAAGGCTATCTTTTGGTGGCCTGATCAGGCAGTGTATATTCCAAATGAATTTTCAAGTTTTCCTTCATTTTGGGCTTCCATATTTATTTTTCAAGTCACCAACATTTTTAATTCAAAGATTTGATTGGCCCAAGCAGGCCGCCAGAGGTAAAAAAGATTATGTCAAGCCATGATATATATGTTGCTTTAATAGTTTATTGTTAATTTTGCCCATTCTGCTCAAGTTGATAGGTGGTTTGATGTAGAGTTGTATGGATGGATGTAACTGTGGACTAAGTGCCACAGAGGCAAAAACAAATAAAAGTGGATGAAATACGAAAAAAAAAAAGAGAGCAAAACTAGTCATGTAGCTTGGCCATCATTTGGTGATCTCCTTTCATTCCCTTATCCTGCATGGATTTTTTTTTTTTTTTCAGAACATGTCTGAGCTTGCAGACTACATCGTGTTCAAGAAGTTTCCTGGTACCCCACTCCAGGACATCTTCACTGCTGCCACCGATGACCTCCTGGACCTCCTACGGGCACTGCTCCTCATGAATCCCTGCAAGAGGTGCAAAGCCACCGAGGTTAGAAAGCCTCAATTCTGATGTTGTGCTGTTGGTCATCTTCCTTCTACACTATAAGGGGGGATTTAACCCAAATAAATATGTGAATTGAATAAATCCCCAAAAAGCGAATAAATAAGAATTATTAGTAGAAGGCATGATTGAAGTTTGAGGAAAACTGGACAATTCAGTCAGAAGTTTTAATACAACAATCACTGGGTTAGTAAGGAGAGTGCCTGTACAACAGTTTGTGATGTCACAACAGGACAGTGATACACAAAATATAAGAGAGTTCTACAAAATTTAATATTTTATGAAAACTGCACATTCCTTTTACTTGTTACTGACATATGCTGGGGAAAATACTGTTCCTTCTGCCTTCTAACTGAGGTAAGCCAAGTGCTCTTTTATTATGATAGAAAAATAAAAATGTGTTTGAGTTCTCTTTCCATTTTCTTTATATCATTGTCCATGGGTGACATCACAAAATGTAGTCTTCTCATCCAGTGATGGCTGTACGGAAACTCTAAAAATTCATACACTTTTGAATGGATCATCCTATTTTCCTTCATAATATAACTTCACTGATGTGTTCTACTAATATTGCTGCATTCGCTCAATCCACATATATATTTGGGTTTCATTTTCCTTCAAAGGGAAACTCCACATCATCTTGAAGGTCTCATCTATATAAAGTGTACAAGTTTCTTGAAAATGACCCCAAGTCTGTCAGAGACTGCCATCCAGATCTTTCTCCTACTGTCTCTACGTCTTTTTTTTTTTTTTTTTTTTTTTTTTTTCACAGGCCCTCAAGATGCCCTACTTCTTCAACAAACCGGCCCCCACCGCTGGAAGCCTCCTGCCCCGGCCTGGTATGACAACATCAGTGCCGGCCAACAGTAAGCCGCAGCCCAAACTGGGCAGCAGAAGGAAGATGGAGGACGATCACGCTTCAGGTACAAAATATTGTCTTGCTTGCTGACCGTGAATTTTGGCACGTACATTGCATGCTTGCCCCCTATGTAAAACCCTAGTGTGTTTAGATACACAGAAAGTCGCTATGGAGGTCTGTCTTCTTTGGTATTTTGTATAGAAGATGCTACTTAATGGCATAATAACATGCATGATTTACTCAACTTTCTTTTTTTTCACTTACAATTTTTATTTTTTTTTATTGTAGGAAGCTTCAAGGGATCATATAGTTTTGGTTGAGGTGAGGACTTGGCTTAAAAAATTTTTGCGAGATACTTAGAAACCACTTCATGAAATGTTAAAAGCATACACTGCTAAGAGGAATTCAAACTTTATTTGATGAAGATTGGTCTTAAAATGCTTTAGATATCCGAAGACAAAATAAAACAAAGCAATCCTGATAAAAAGTGGGTCTCTTTTATCAGGATCACTGTGTAGGAAATTCTACTATTTTTTTTTTTTTTTTTTGTGAAGAGCCTACAATTGTATATTACTAATTCTCCAAACTATTTGATAAATGCTGAATACATGAAGTCATTACATTTTTTGCCCTATTTTCGTTTAAATTTTTCTACGAATCAGGACCCATTGCCAAGAGACTAGTCTTCTGATGCAGACTGCGATGTGTGGAACACCAAAAGGTATGTGGAGCTTTCAACTATTTGAGATCCATTGCCATGATACTCGGATAAAGTCGCAGACACATTGCATGAATTAGAGACCTGGTAGCGTGGGAATACCATTGAGTAGAATGGCTGGCCCAAGTCGAATATATTGGAGGATCTCTGTGACAAATTGTGTACAGATTCCTTACTAATTGCTATGTAAGTACACACGCAGCCAAAGATTCTTGGCTTGAGTCGACCTTTACTGGTGAGTGATGACCGGTTCTATTTGTGATTTTCGAATGTACCCTGATGGGCAGTGAGTGAATTAATCCCCATACTATTGGGTCTATAAAGGTGAGAAACTGCTTTAAAAATGAAGATATTTGATATTTGTTGCAACTGAAAGGTTATGTGATGACTACCTTCCGTCCGCATTTCAAACTCTGAATATTTTTAAAGCAGAAACGTTTTCATTGCAACTGATTGACAAATTGCCCTACATCGACGTAAATAAGCACTGAATTGATCAGTGTTTTAGTAGTAGCCATGATAAAAAATCATGGGCGTACATACTCGAGCAGGATTCGAACCTACGACCTCCTGATCACCGGACAGGCGTCATCTCCACTAGACCACCGAGCTTTCGGCCGACAGCAAGTGTTTGGTTCTAATCCTTATAGCGTGCAGCGGGTACTGCTTTGTTATTCAAATTCCTTAAATTCTTCCGTCGAGATGTTTTCATTGCAACTGATTGACAAATTGCCCTACATCGACGTAAATAAGCACTGAATTGATCGGTGGTCTAGTGGAGATGACGCCTGTCCGGTGATCAGGAGGTCGTAGGTTCAAATCCTGCTCGAGTATGTACGCCCATGATTTTTTATCATGGCTACTACTAAAACACTGATCAATTCAGTGCTTATTTACGTCGATGTAGGGCAATTTGTCAATCAGTTGCAATGAAAACATCTCGACGGAAGAATTTAAGGAATTTGAATAACAAAGCAGTACCCGCTGCACGCTATAAGGATTAGAACCAAACACTTGCTGTCGGGCGAAAGCTCGGTGGTCTAGTGGAGATGACGCCTGTCCGGTGATCAGGAGGTCGTAGGTTCGAATCCTGCTCGAGTATGTACGCCCATGATTTTTTATCATGGCTACTACTAAAACACTGATCAATTCAGTGCTTATTTACGTTGATGTAGGGCAATTTGTCAATCAGTTGCAATGAAAACATCTCGACGGAAGAATTTAAGGAATTTGAATAACAAAGCAGTACCCGCTGCACGCTATAAGGATTAGAACCAAACACTTGCTGTCGGCCGAAAGCTCGGTGGTCTAGTGGAGATGACGCCTGTCCGGTGATCAGGAGGTCGTAGGTTCGAATCCTGCTCGAGTATGTACGCCCATGATTTTTTATCATGGCTACTACTAAAACACTGATCAATTCAGTGCTTATTTACGTCGATGTAGGGCAATTTGTCAATCAGTTGCAATGAAAACATCTCGACGGAAGAATTTAAGGAATTTGAAGAAACGTTTTCTGTTCTTTTACTGACCCATGTTGGTGTTAGGAATCAACCCATTGTGTGTGATTGCCTTATCTCCTGAATTCTCAACTGTGTCTGAATTTCTGAGCTGATTTTGTCAGAATTGTAGTCCTACATATGTGGTGGCCTGCTTTTGCACCATTTCTGTTGCGAGTTTTCAGAAACAGAGTGAAGCCAATTGTATACAGGCAGGAAAATTCACAAATCCAAAAAAAAAAAAAAAAAGGGAAATCATTGTGTATCAACACTGGGATGCTATTGTGACGATGAGTCATATATCCAGCAATGCATATTTGTTGTTACTAATCCCCTAAACAGAATAGTGTTTTACCACTAATATAACCACTTTGGATGGAAAATAAGAAGAAATATCAAAATATATATGTTGAATATGTAAAGAAAAACATCAAAGACATGGAACAAGAGAGATAGAAAAGGGGCAGAGAGCAAGAGAGAGAGAGGGAGGGGGGAGGGGATTCAGAAAACCATCATGATAGTGAAATAGACCAGTGGTCATTGCTGTATATGAAAATACAATATATACAGAGATACATACATATAGACAGACATATAGACAGACAGACAGACAGACAGAGGGAAGGAGGGAAGAATGAATACAGGGAGAGAGAGAGAGACAATTTTATATTTTTTTTGTGTGTGTTTGTGTGTGTATATGTATGCATGAATTATCCTTGGGCCTACACATCATCGACAAACCCTCACACAGCATTTGTCTTGTATGTTTCTCTTTGTTTAATTTGTGTGTGTGTGTGTGTGTGTGTGTGTGTGTGTGTGTGTGTAAATAGAGTCTACAGACATGGGACAGTGGCAATGTCAAAAGTCACATTCAACATAGAAATGGATATTGGTAACACTTTCAGAGATTCAAAGAATTGCAGTATGAATGTAGTATCTCTTGCATGATACGTTTACTGGACATTGGCATCTTTACCCCACTGACAGGGGTATTGAACCATCTTTGCTACAGGTGTATGTTTGCATTGGTACATCTGTCTGAGGGACTTTAATTATGATTAGATCAGATTCGGTTGTGTACAGATCTTCATTTTTGGTACCATCATGGCCATTTCGTTCATTTTTTTCAAAATGGAGTACGCCTGGATCTGCCTTGTCATAATTGTGGTAACAGTTTACCTATAGAGGGCGACAGACATCACAAACTGTTGTAGAGTGCTACATGAGAGAGTTTACTGGGTCGCCCAATAGCGATCAAATGCAGTGAGAAACTGTGCTATGTATTTCATTTTTATTCATTCATTTTTTTTTTTCACTGTTGTGAACTAGTGACCTTGTCATTGCTGTTCTCAGCAATTCATAATTTTTTCAGTACATATACAATGTGTATATTGACCAATTCGGGTTCGTTGAGGGCAGCAGACATTTTACGGCACAGGGTGCAGCCATAGTGGGTGTATCAGCCGACCCCCCCCCCCCCCCCCCCTGCTCTCCCCCACCCCCGGGCAACATGTTTATCATGCACTTTTAACAAAGGTTCGCGCACTAAGCAAGCATTCGCGCACTCAGTACGAGACGCCTATTGGCTAAAGCAGTTTTTCATTCTGCGCGCGTGCTAATGTAGGGAGAGGGGTGGGGGAGTGCGGAGGGGGGGTCGGCTGATACACCCACTATGGCTGCGCCCATGCCAAAAATACACATAGCGCGTCACAGAATCGGTCAATATCTGGAAAAAAAAAGGGTCTGGCCTAGGAATCACCAATCTGTGCAAGAAGAAAGAAGACAGTACTTTTTAAAAAAATAATTGTGTATGTCCTTTTTTTTTTTAAGTAGTCTTTGTTATATAGGCAGTTTTGTGAGTGCCATTTTAAGTTTTCTTGGTGTTGTCGGCAATACTGCTTATGTTTGCATTGTTGCTGTTTTTGGCATAGTAAGTATTATTTTCATGGTTGGTGTGATGGGACGAAGGAATGACTGCCTACATCGGAATGCACAGCATCTGACGAGATGCCGGCCATTGACATCAACCATGTGACAGGAAATGCACCTGTCAGTATATTCGGTTGGTATGCAGGTTAAAGGTACTGTTTACCGCAGGGAGCAGTGATTCAAAAAATGTTCGAGTTATCACATTTGATGCATATGTGTCGGTCAGTTGTATCACAAAACATCCTACCATGACAGACTTTGCAATAAAGCCTAAAATATTCACTAGGAGATATCACTATTTTTCTCACTAAACCATAACTGTAGACAGTTCAGTCTAGAAACAATTGTGTATATTTTACAACACTTAACATTAATTATACACTCTTTTTTTACAATGGTTGTTTCTATCCCTGACTCACATTTCAGAACTATTTTGAAGCAGTAAAGCTGGGTTTTTCATCTACACATGGTGAACAATGCCTTTGACCCGTTGAGGACGGTTTGATTTTGCTACAACACGCATTTTCCATAGACACCTGCCCGAGTATACTCGGGACTCGTCTTCAACGGGTTAAAGTAGAACTCTGCTGCATGTGCCAGTTGACATTGTAAAGCCCATCAAATCCAAGACCCTGTTTACAGTGTGGGGCTGGGCCGAGCCCCGCAATTCTGTCCGTTTACAGTGCCGGGCTCGGCCCGGGCTTTTAATTCAAACCTTTCAATATGTTGTGGTAGTGGCACTCTGCTTGTAAACAAACGCAATTTGGTATAGTCTGGTTTCCAGACCCTTTGCCAACTGCATTCCGTGGCGACGCAGTCGCCGTTCGGCAAAGGCCTTTGCCAAAGGAAGAATCCTTTGCAAAACCACCTTAAACTATACTAGTTTTTGACGTTGAGGGGGTTAATATTTTGAATAGCGAAATAGTAAGGGCAGAGGGTCTGGAAGCCACACTAAATTTGGTACCGCATTTGGCCCAGTTTGTGTTTACACTGAGAAAAGGCCATGGCTCGGGCGCGGCCGAGACCACCTCCAGAGCGTGGCCAAATGCATGGCCAATTTTGGCCCTGCATTTTTTTCTAATTATTTTTTCTAAATCAAAATCTTTGCCATTGAATTATCAGTATTTCATAAAGTAGAGTAAAAAGAATTATCTTGAGCTCATTGTTGTTCCATATTAAAATACAAATAGTGAATGGTCATGAGTGCAATGGTACAAGATTTCGCATGAGGTGAAAGATAGAGGTGTCTACTCAATGTGGTGAAGTTGAGTAGAATAAAGAAAAAAATAATAGAGCAAAAATAGAGTGAAAAATAATCCATATATCATGCAAATGCAATGATGTCAATATAGCATAGTGCAGTACTCTCCCATTGAGCTGCACCTGCCCAAGCATACTTGGGCAGGCGTCTATGGAAAATGCATGTTGTAGGAAAATGCTCATCCTCAATGGATTAAATGCCATTTTACAATATTACTTTCTTTGTAACAAGAAGCACTTAGTTCTTGGCATCAAATTATTCAAGAGCTGATTGGCTAGAAAGTAATTTTTTTTTTTCCGTATTACCATGAATTTATGTGAAATAGACCAGAAGGTACTTAATTTGCTACTTGATATCATTATGATAATGAGTAATTTTGTTGTTGTTGTTTGTTGTTTTGGTTTGGGCCACCCAGGTTCAAAATTTACCAACAGCTTCTTTCCCTCATACAATAGGTATTGAGAGCAATGATTAAGATAATTTTTTGAGAGAAAATTTATGATGGTGAAATCAGTAACTGTAAACTTGGTTAATCTGTCGAGGAGAGCTGACTACCACAACTATGTTGAAGAGTGATGTGTAGGTCAACGGTTGTGTGTTTTGTTCTGGTGATCCGGCATTGCGTTCAGTCCTGAAGTAGAACGGAAATGAGACTGATATCATGCAAACCTGCTGTCTGCAAGCCAGGCATAATCTGCTTGGATTGCTGACCTGCTTCTGACCCCCTCTTCAGATGCAAGCCACTTTATACCAAAACTCAGTAAAGAAATTACTTGTATATAAGAATCATTGTGTAGCCCACAGACTGTTCAGACACTAATTTCGACCGTTCTGGAAAACGTCGTATAGATGTGCAGTTTCCCACTGCGCATGCTGTTATGGTCATGAGTGACAGATGTGGGGTCACCTTTCGTGCGCGCTCCTCTTAAGCCCCGCCCAGTTATACCGTTCTATGGTTTCAATACGTTCCGATGCACAATGGACACAATGGAATGCTGATTTGTTATCGAGTTCTACTTCGAAGCGATGCTCTGACCATCGTTTTGTTATACATTGTTTCATTTGTCAGCGTTCAGACGTATAAGTTCATCGTTTAGCTGTACTGTTCTAGTATAATTTTTGTGTGTGTCTGAACACCCTGTGAGAGTTGTAGTTCTAGTCGAGCGAGATTAGACAGTAGTATGAAATTTTACCCACACTTTGCAGTATTTGTAAATTTATTTCGTCATGCTGTTTTATACAAATATGGCAGAGGCGAGATTGCATATGTGGAGACGCAGTGCACTTGAGGATGTTTACAATGGTGCAACTTGCACTAGACAAAGATGACTGCGTGTTTCAACAACATTGTGAATACCAGAGAGTATGCTGTTAGATTTCCACTAACAAAATTCAATCCTGTGCACCATTTGTTTTATAAAGTAGGTCTATGATCTATGATGTAAGCTGGTGAAACTGTTACAATACAATGGGGCTGCTCAAACTTCAACCTTACGAATCAAATATGAACATACCCTTTGATACCATTTTTATTGCCAATTTACTATTGGTAGATTCTGTTTACATGGCTCACATGAAAATTAATCTTGATATGTTCACATCGTAGGACCATATTGATTATGCAACTGGTGTGAATGCATCTTTGCATGCCATTCCTGCTTGCCAAATCATCCTTACACACCACACATTTTAAAGCCATAATTTACCATTTGCAGATGAAACAAAAACCCAGCATTAGTGCATCAAAGTTTTTCTAAAATGTGAGTTAGGGATGGAAACAACCAATGTAAAAATTTGAACCAGTACAAAATGTGAACAATAGTTATAATAAAAATGCTTTCAGACTAAACCGTCTCCAGTTATGATTTGATGAGAAATGTAGTGATATTTACTAAATATCTTAGGCTTTATTGCAAAAATTTTATACGGTAGGATGTTCTGTGATACAACTGACCTACACATGCATCAAATGTGATATCTTGAACATTTTTTTAAATCACTGCTCCCAAAGGTAAACAGGACCTTTAAATGAGTCTTGGTATTCACACCTATAACCATGTCGATCGTGCAATGTGAACACACCCATTACATGCCAATGCTTATTGCTGGGTATCCCCCTCAGGCAAGCTATTTTGTGGTCATGACATTGTCTGCTGTCATTAACACCTTTGTGTTAATAGTTCCAGTGACCTATGGCAGTCAAGAGGGGTAGCCCACTCTATGCTAGTCTTGTATCAAGACTCACATTCACTCCCAGCTATCAAAGCCTTCTCAGTGGGAATTAGCTGGTCATTGGGTGAAAGGAATATTGAGGTGAGACCCGAACCCAGTGCTGTCCATTTGGGGTATGTTTTTACAGTACATAGGTTTTTGTGTGTTTGTCTAATGGACAGGTATACTTTGTAAGCTTTGTCACTTATGAAGGTGGAAATGATAGGAATGTTACATTCCTTACCTGTGTCATGGTAATACACATTCCATACCTGTGTCATGGTATACATGCAGCAAGCACATTGGCCCCACATGCTTTGGACAACCAAAATTTACTCTAGTATTTTAATTTTTTTTTTTAAGCATGTGCCCCAAGTACCCTAGTGGGCATTGTGGATTTATTTCACTGCTAATGATGTCATCTATTAAAAAAAAAAGTGACTTTATATCACTATACTGTTTATCCTTTTTGCATTGTGCTGATGTTAGGCCTACTCTTCCTAGCTGGTGACAAGTTTATGAGGCCCGAACGGAATGATCTTAGTGTCCAGAAAATGAGACTAGATGTGTCGCCACTTCAAAGAGCTGGCCCTTGTGAGCTCGCCTCCAGCGTGTTTATCTTGTCTCACTGAGAGCATCAACTTTGAGCAATCAACCTGCTTCATCAGCTACCAGCAGGGGAGGGTGTGGCACTGGGAGGGGTATACATTTGTAGGACAGGAGATTTGGGGGGGGGGGTGGGATGGGGGCGGGGGTGGATTGGATGGGGGTCAGTGAGATGCTTTCCTACTTTTGTTGAAAATCTTCAAAACTAATAACCCATGCTTGGATGCCGCTGCAGAGGTTCCTCATACTCAACCATCACTAGCAACTTCTGTACATGTACAGATTTCGTGGGCATATGAAAGTAGTTATATACATTAAATTATTTATAAGACAAATGAGTTAAGCCTTATCTGTAGACATAGTTATTTCTGTGAAATCTTCATGTTTATGTTGGTTTTAGAGACTTCTTTTCTTATTATTATTTACCAGCAGCTAAATGTAATCAAAATAGTCTTGATAAAGTTAAAATTTTGTCTTATACATATGTATATATGAATGAAACAAAATATGCAACGTTTTAGTGAAGATTTTGGCAAAATCAGACCGTTGTTGTTTAAGTTGTGGGTTTTTTTTTTTTAATTCAATGATCCTGGGGTGAGACTAGCACAGTCACACATGCACACACATTGTGACTCAAAATGTGATCTTATAATTTATAACATACCTACTTGACAGAATCCAGCATTTGACAAATAGGGGTATCAAATAACAATGTGTATACCAAATGTCATTTGTGATTGGTTATATTCACATCACATGATTTGCACTGTTTCATCACAACATTGTATTCATGATGTTTGTACATGTGTCAGAGAGGTGAATGTGATAATTTTTGAACGTCATCAAAAGTCATATGACCCTTTTACGGTCCCTTCTCAAAGTAGTTCAAGGATATTCTGTTATTACTCATCTTGTCCTGGAAAGGGAAGTTTAATTCCTCCCTGTATACATTATACATTTGATAGTAATCATGAAACAGTGTTTGCGTGTTCGAAGTGAATGAGGATTTCCGCCCAATCTTTATTTCTGCTACGTGACCAGGATTGCTGTTGCATGGCTTGGTTATGAATTCTGTTGTAGATTAATGACTGTTGTTTAAACTCTCTTTATTTTTTCATTTCATCTTTTTAACAACAGCGATGACAATTCATGAATCCCATGTCACGTTGTACATGTCTTGATTTCATTTATTCTGTGTAAAAAAGCTTCCCTTTGAGGTCTATCATGTGGTAAGCTGTTTCAATAACAAAGAAACAAAAGTTACATAATCCAAGAACTAGCTGCTACAGTGAGCATTTCCAAATGCACATCTTGTAATCTGCTGACACTGATATGTAATGTTACCTGTGCTGAGGGCACAAAGTCAAACAGGGCCATGATAGAATTTAGTAGAAATGGGGCACTTGCAATGAGTGTAAAGCAAGAAATATTTGCGGCATGAAATTTTTTTTTGTGTGTGAATAGGAGTGAACGGTCCTTTTCACGGCATTAAACTTTTGTGAATTGCTACTGGCATCCAATTCATTATGATGAAGACCAAGTAGTCTAGTGTGCGTAGTCATTCTGCAAATGTTGGCTCTCGCAAAATTCCTAATGTACGTGGAGATTTTTGGTTTAACAGTATCAGGTTTGAAGCACAATTGCACACACTGTTCAAGCTGATTTTTTTATTAGAGTAAACTTCAGGTAAGCAAAATGGTAGATATTTTGTTTATTGTTTAAATTGGACATGAAATATGAAACTTTTTGTAACTTCAAGGTTTACAGATGTAAGTTTCAACAAATGGAAATATGAGTTCCAATCATGCACACACATTGGGAAAGGTGATGATAAAAAATAAAAATCTGCACTTTGGACACAAAAATATTATGGAGGTCATGCTGTAGGTCAATGATTTAGCAACTGCAATTCTTTATCATTAAAAGTCATGCCATTACAAGATTGCTATGATTTGATGCAAAGAATACAACTTATTTTTCTTGATTCAATCTGAAAAAAGGAAGAAATTTCACAGGGATTTGTAAACTAATGAATTGATATCAATTTATCCTTTGTTATGCCAGTTTGCTTTGTCACTGTGAGAATAAGATGCCATGTCATCGTGGAATCTATCAGAAAGAAATGAAGAACCTTCCAATGGATGAAAGGCGTACCTGAAAGAAACAATGTGGTTTGCCAGTATCTTGCTGATTAATGATATGACCTTTCTCTGAGAGAGTGACAATCTGTCCTTTGTGTCTGAGAGAAATACTAATGATTAATATAATCAAGCCGGTGATTTTATCCATCACTTTGAAGATAACAGTGTTGTACTGTGATGATAAAAAGACACAATATATTTTATATAATTACTTTTGAAAAGCATCAGAATACAATATGATATAATTCTGTGCAAAAGCAAAAAAATGTGAAAACAGTTTTGGAATCATGTGCCAGTAATTACACGAAAGAACATTTCCTTTAACACAAGTCACCTAACTATAATCTGTCTTTCCTCCTCGATCTCATTTTCCCCTACCCCTCCCCCTTCTCTGTCTAAATTTCATTCTCCAAAACCCCTGATGGCATTTTTGGAGTCAAGTCACTTCCCCCTTGTAAAGGTCTGTCATCCAGGCGTTCAAACTTTGATGGGGAGTAGAATTTGAAAAAAAAAAGTGAATAAGTGTGAAAGAAAGTGAAAAAGCCAAGCATTCTCTCCCTTGTCTTGTGTCGCTCTGTTATTAGAGTGACAACGCCTCTTGAGTGCTGAGGTCCCTGGCACTCTCCAAAGTAAACAGCTCGCAAAAAGTTCGTCCTCTGAGCTTCCAGCGTGCTTTTGTTGTTAATCACCAATGGGATGACAAGAGGAGGTGGGTAGAGGGCCAGAGGGAGGGCTACTTGATCATAACCTCCCCTCCCTCCCTATCTCTTCCCACCTTTCAATTTGTCAACCCTGTAGGAAATGCTGATTTTGATTCCCATTATGATTAAGAAAGCAATTCTAGCTGGGACTGGGTTTTGGTATGCATGTGTGCTGATTTTGTTTGTCTTTTAATGTCTGGCTTTGCATTCTGATCCTTTGGAGAGGTTAATTCTTCTGACTGGTCTTCCGACTTTTGACTGGTCCACTAGTGTTCTTTGAAGTATCAAAGCAGTGGGTGGTTTTCCAAACAACGAGCATTTAACAAATTGCTAAGAATGGACATTCAGACATCAGAAGTTGGTACAGATAACTCCTTCAGACAGGCAGTTTTCTTTCATTATATCAAACTTATAACTGAACAACAAAGTAACTAAAGATATATTAGACAATTGTTGGATTTGGATTTTTATTATGGTGTAGTATAAGATATTTATTGCCATGTTCATTATAACAGGAGTGCACTGTATCTGAATGATAAAGAGCCAAATACAAATTCATGGATATTGCTTGCCCATACATTGAGAGGCAATGTTCATCATTAAATGTATTAATTCATCACCACAGTGATGACTTTATCCTGGAGGAAAGCACTCAACTAACTTTTAATTGAGTGTGATTTGATTGAAACACATACTAATGATTTCTTTGTGTGTTGCAGATCTGTGTTTTTGATGTGAGGATGCAGATCTTTTCCCAGAATGTGTCGAGGTTTATATTCCCAGTGGTGATTGTATGTGTGTGGTGGCCACTGTGTACATACTCCCATTTGCAAACTCGGAGTGAGATTGAGGTCCTACAATAAACACAGAAAAAACAAAAAACACAAGAACTGTGAAACTTCTTGTTAATGCTATGTCGTTTGATGTTTAACTTCAGTGTTAAGTTGTCAAGCATCAAGTCAAGGAAAAGGTCCTCTATCTTCACACTCTTTTGACATAGATGTAAATATGTACATTGCCAACAGGGAGGTGGAAAGTGATTTGAGTTCAGTGCACTGTGTGTATTCATGGCTGATGGTGCTGTGTTCACAAAAGTTCACAAGCTAGGCGTTGTTTCACGAGATATGGTCACCAATGTAAACAAATCTTTAAGTGCCCTTTAGAACATGTTCGGAGAACATGCACACAGCTTTGTTTGGACAGCAATCACAGCCCTTCGATGACCTCACAATGCTTTGGGTCCTATACTACTTTCTCTCAGTCTGGCCAGATATGTCCTGTGGTCAATACTGATTCTTGTTCTTCACACCCACACACACACACACACACACACACACACACACACTCCACAAACACACACTGGCATATAAACATATATATGTCTCTTTCTCTCACTCTGTCTCTGTCTGTCTGTCTGTCTGTCTGTCTGTCTCTCTACAACCTGTATGTATTCCATATTCTATATGCATAACATACGTATGTGTAATATGTAACATCTACAGATAAATATTCCATCTTCTATCTGCTGTAAAACCCTGAAATATTCGTGTGCATGAATTTCATGAGGAGACATGATTCATGAAAGTAAAGTGCACACAAAATATTTTGTCTACATAATGCATTGAATAACAGTCACCAATTCCCAATAGTTTCATGCCCCAAATGTTTCTGATATTACAGTACTGTCAAAGTGGATATTTTTCGTGCGAGTAATTTTCTCGTGCTTGGCCGGGTAAGATGAATTTCATGTGTTTTTAATTTTGCAAAATCAGGACATTAACTACTGGTTGGAACATTATGGCATACAGAAATATTTGTGTGCCATTATTTTCTTGCTATCTTCTAGTAGCGCAATATATGCAAAAATTTCCACACCCTGAAAATTCCACTTTTACAGTAGGCTTATAAAAATGTAGGTAATTTTTCTCAGTATATTGTAAAAGATGATATATTCGCGGCACGAAATTTTCGCGAATTGGAGCCGACGGCCTTTTTCGTGCATTTTAATCTTTTGAATCTCTCTCATTTCTACTGCTCCATCTGTAATACTAGCTGTCATTCTCATCCTAAATTCTGATGTCTCTCTTCCGACATATTGTACTTGTATTATATGCAGTAGTCTTGGCATACCACAAGTACTTTATGCTCAGATTAATTCTCTTTTAGTATCTTCTTATATTTCTATGATGTGCATCTTCTGTATTCACAAACACTTGAATCATCCATACAACATAGCTGTCTGAAGTTGTCTTATTTTTGTATTCTTGTTGTATCTTCTTTATGGTACCAGGTACTGCACTTGGGTGTGGGGAGGGGTCATGGTCGTTGTCTTTACTGTCAAAACCTCTCGCAAGTTGTATTAATGTCTCTTACTGGTGCACTCTGATCATGTTATCCAATGTACTGTAATTTCATTATCCATGTTGATTTCTTGGATTCCCATTGGTCATAAAAGTGTCCCCTGCCCCGGTCATTCCTCGCGAGTCTCCCATGCTTCGGCGAGTTTAAGCGGCGTGGTGCCTGATCCGAATGCATTGTGTCCTCTGGAGGCAGTGTTAGGTGGCTACTGCGACAAGCACGTCCAGAGGAATGTCTTGCTGTGGTTTTGTGTGTGATTTGGCCTGTTCCAATCTCTGGGTCCGTATAAATGAACAGTGACAGACAAGAAATGTCTTTTCAACTAGCCTTCATCTAATCAAACAAACTCTGTTTAACCCATTGACAACTATTCCTGAGTATACTTGTGCAGGTGTCTATGGGAAAGATTTGTTGTGACAGAATCAGCTAATCCTCAATGGGTTAAAGGAGAAAACTCACTTCCAGGAGCATACTGCAGTATAGCAAATAAAACAAAAATGACCAATGGCTATAAGCCTGCACATCACTTAGCTGCAATATTTTGCTGTAATACATATCTTAAAGGGATCGTACAGTTTTGGTTGAGACCTAATTTCAGGTTTCTAACATTTTTTGGTGAGATAATGAGAAACCTCTTATGAAATATGAAAGAGCATGTAATTTTATGAGGAATTCAACGTTTATTTGATGAAAATTGGTTTTGAAATGGCTGAGATATCTAAAAAAGAGCGATTCTAATTAAGTGTGGGACCCACACTTTATTACGATCGCTTTGTTTTACTTTGTTTTTGGATGTTACAGCTATTCCAAACCCGATTTTTATCAAATAAACTTTGCATTCCTCTTAAAATTGTATGCTCTGTACTATATCATAAGTGTTTTCTTGGTATCTCGCAAAAAGTTAAAAGCCCAATTCTCATCTCCACCAATACTGTACTATCCCTTTAAGCCCAATGCCCACTGCGAGACCTGAGCCTGCGAGCTGGTGGCGAGCTGGTGCGAGCTGTATGGGGCACCAATAAGTGTCGCATGGACTAATTCTTTACAAAATCAGTCATTTCATCGAGGTAATGACTATTTTGTTACGAAATGTTGTTTCTTTAACGAAATGATCATTTTGTAATGAAATGCTAACATTTCGTTACGAAATGACTGATTTCGTAAAGAATTAGGCCATGCGACACTTGGCGTCCCAAACAGCTCACACCAGCTCGCAGGCTCAGGTCGCACAGTGGGCACTGGGCTTTAGAAATGAAAGCTGTGACTGTCTTCATTCATTCAATCAATCTGGATGCCATGTCAGATCCAGACGTCGGCAGCAATCATGTCTTCCTCTCTATTTGTGCAGCACTTGATGAGCTCAAGAGCGGCAACACCAGTGATTCTATGTAGCCATCCTAAGTATGTTAGGTGTTGCTGTCCATGTGATCTTTAACCCATTGAGGACAGGCTGATTTTGTTACAACACACATTTCCCATAGACACCTGCCTGAGAATACTTAGGACTCGTCCTCAACGGGTTAATCCTCTATCTTTCCTATAAGAGCTGGGTCCTCAAGCTGCTCTTTTCTCAAAGCTTATCCAGGAAAGTGGATCTGTCTCGTATTGATAGCCTTCATACGGTGTCTCTTAGTGCCAGCTGGGTCTAGAACTTGCTCATTTGTTATTTTCTCTGTTTAACCCATTTAGGATGGCTTGATTTTGCTACAACACACATTCCCCATAGATGCTTGCCCAAGTATACTCGGGACTTGTCCTCCAGGTATTCTTCTTAGGAACCACATCCCAGCAGTCCGATGGTGATCCTCTGTCCCACTGATTGTCTCAATTTTCAGCTCCATAAAGCAGTACTGATAATAGCATTTCATTCATTGTCAGTGCCAAATCGCTGTTTGAACAACAAAACCTTGTACTGTATCACAAAAATGTCGATGTTCAGGAGAGTGAAAACATGTGCCAGCCAAAGCATATTTTAACTAGAGAAGCACTCTTAAGAGTGCAGACCTCCGCCAAGCATGCAAATCATTTTCACCACTGATCTTGTTCTTCCATAGAGATATCAGTGATTTCCACCCATACGTACTTATAGCATTGTGTGCTGAAAGTCGCTTGATTTCCCAATGCCTTTGTTACGTCATAAACCCTCAGCTGCACGGCGCGCCTCGCCCTAGCAGAAACTGGAGCACGCACTTTATTGCGCGCATGCAAACCTCAAATACGCGCAGCCTGAACTCCCAAGTTCATTGACCCTACCTGCCAAAATATCAGAAATCCTTCGTAAATTCCCCCAAAATTCTCGAATCACCACCAAAAGTTAATCGTTTGTTACTTGTGTCATTCTCAACCTTTCCTGCAAGTTTCATCCCGATCCGTTAACTACTTTTTGAGTTATTTTGCACATAGACAAACTAACTAACTAACTAACGAACACACAAACCAACGGTAACGATAACATAACCGCCTCCCTTGGCGGAGGTAACAAGTGGGATCACCTTTCCTATAACATGCCATGTAGGCTTCATTTTTTTTTTTGGGGGGGGGGGGGTAACAGGGCTAGGATTTGGACAGGACACCACTAAGCTGATTATCTGACAATTAATCCAAAAAAGTGATTTTCACAAAATTTGAGATGCATGAATTGTTTCCCCAGTTGGCCTTCAATTTAATTTTGTCTCGTGCCTGTAACAAGTGGGTAGGTCCTTCAAATTCAAGCATGATTTGAGTACTACATTATATATCCTGTGTATTATAGCAGTCATGGTCTGCTGGACAAACATGGTCCAACGTGAAAAAATGGCCATGTCCCTTCGTGATGTCCAAATATCGCATAATGTAGCGTTTGTATATAAAACAGATGTTGAACTTATTTTGGCGGTGATCACATGTGTACTCACTTTTTGAAGAGAGTCCCTGTGCCCTGTCACTGATTTAAGAATGTCATCTCTAATATTGGTTAGATCCTCGGCCAGTGTCCCCCCAGAGAACCGTCCTTCTGATTAAGACCACTCTTGAATCTTTGGAAGGTGTGCGGCACGGCATCTGAATTATGCGGAGATTTCCCACATTTTACGGAGTCATCGCCAATTTCCGTCACCGAGGATTTTCGAGATAGCTTAACTTAGCGTGCGGCCGAGGTGACTCATTGGTTAATTCGCAATCGCTGCCATATCTTCCAGGGTATTTTTGCTGCATCTCTAGCAATTTCGGCTGCCAGAAATCAAACGCTTTGCAGCGGCAGACCACTCAACTGGGAAGACCATTCACTGTTGATCAACAAAATGTGCAAGGGATGACCTTGAGGGGGTCTGGGGTTTCCCCGTTTCTTAACAAACTTTCCATGTTTTGTAGAGATCTGAATTACGTGTTGCCCCTTAAGTCTCAATGAAATCCTTCTCTTGATACTTTACAAATTTGGAACCTGTATAGTCTTCTGGGGCAGGATATGGTGTGGTTTCTTGTTTGATTTCCCTTTGACACTATGTGATGAAGCTCTTTTGATATCCATATTAAAATTCCTTGAATGACAGACATTTTTGGGAGTGTGTTTTTTTTTGTGTGTGCAGCTTGAATTAGAGTTTAATCTAATCATAGCTGAAAACAAAAACTTAATTGTGCAGATGCCTAGGAAGTTTAAGAAGTTTTGCGCTGAGGTTCGAAAGCTACACGTATGTGCAGTTCAAACTTTTGTCGCCCTGTTTTAACTTTTAAAGGCAAAATTAACCATTTGCAGATGAAACAAAACCCAACATTAGTGCTTTAAAATAGTTATAAAATGTGAGTTAAGGATAGAAACAACCACTGTAAAAATTTGAATCCGTATAATCGATGTTAAATATTGTTAAATACACAAAATGTGAACAATAGTTATAATAAGAATGCTTCCAGACTAAACTGTATACAGTTATGGTTTATTGAGAAAAATGCTGATATCTCCTCATATTTTAGACTTTATTGCAAAAATTTTATCTGGTAGGAGGTTTTGTGATACAACAGACCTACACATATGCATCAAATGTGATATCTTGAACATTTTTGAAATCACTGCTCCCAAAAGTAAACTGGACCTTTAACATACAAGCTTTTAAGACTTGGCAAATAATTGCAATTATGCTGAGAGAACAGACAAAATGGCAGGCAAGACTTTGTCTTGTCAGAGATTTCCATTGCAATCCATGTGGACTTCCTTGCAGTTAACCCTTTCACTTCTAGTTGACATCACTGCTAGACTTTACCTTTGAGTGGCCCGTTTGGTAGGTGCTGTATAGGAGATCATAATGCACCATGAAAATTACTTGTTGAGTTGAGTTCTTTAGTGTATGTGTCACATTGTGGATTTTTATTTTCATTTTCTTACAAAGCTTGCTCAAGTGTGAGAAACCCACACGTTAGTGGAGTCTTCTTACTTTTGATTGTGAAGCTTAAATCTAGAGTACCTTGTTCCCTTTCTCTTTAAAATTACATACCCACATACACACCCATCATACAAACTGCACCAAACACATATTTCTTGGCTGTTCCTAGAGTTAGCCATGTGCTGGAGTGTAATACTATAAACATACATTATGGCGGGTATGATTCGCAATTGCACGATATTCCCAATGGATTATGTGTGACTCAAAGTTTGGAAACCAGCCAATCAAGCTTATAGTGTCAGACCTGAAATGTGGAATGCGAAATCATGACATACGCGGTACATTGTATGATGAAAAAGCAAACAAACTCATCTGTTTTTTTTTTTTTTTTTTTTTTTAATTCACTTGAAATGAATGTTTGGAAGAGAGGAAAAAAAAAAGATCTTTCACTTTTTCTTAATATTTTGTGTCTTTTTTGATAGGCATGATGTCATTTATTATAAAAGATTAGTTATTGAATGAGATTGCAGAATTTTCATGATGGGGGAAACCTGCCAGGAGGCGTAAAAAGGGATTCATTGCATCAAACCAAACTCATGTTTCGTCTATGTTTTTGATGAAATCAATGAACTGTGTGAAATATCCAGGATATGGGTAAATTGATTTATTTATGTGACGTAGAACAATCGACTCATATTTTTTATTGCTTATTCATAATCAACACAGTAGATTTCATATGGATATAATTATCTTTATCTGCAGAAGCTGAACATGATTACATGCTCCAGTTCGATAATCCTTTTTATTTCCATGTGACCTAGAAGAATTGTATGATGCTATGCCCCTTTGTTTTGAACTTTAAAATTGCAGTCTCTGTAAATAAAGATATATGATTTATGCTTAATTAGGTAGTAGTCTTCAAGAATGCATGGAAGATGAACTTGTGATACCCAGGTGAGCGTCAGATGCCTGGGTCTTGACTCTATCATGTTATTAAATAGAAAAGTCATAGAATTTGAGCTGAAGCAATTAGCATCTATTGAATGGTCGGATGTATTAAAGGCGCATAGTCCCGGTAGCGTAGAGGGTGCTGTTGATGATACTGCCGATCACCGTTAGCATTGATACAAAGATTACCAAAGTTGAGCTGTCATCAAGAGTAAAGTGTATAGGTGTTGCTAAGTAACGTTGCCTTCGTTGTCTTCTCTGCGCATCGCGCAGTCTGTAGTAATGCCAGGGTGTGTGCATATGTGCATCATGAGCCGAACTGTGATCGGACCACTGACTTACAGTGAATCGGATTCTTCGGACTCTGGGAAGTGGGCCACAGCGTAAGAGGAGTTGATAGAGGAGTCGATAGCGTAGGTCTCTAAAGGAAACTTGCGCCGTGCGCCCGCGTACGCATTTGACTAAACCATGTACCTGTGGACCATGTACCTTGAAGTAATAACATGTTGTATGTGACTGCCAAAGAAGCATTTCATGCTTGTATTTAAAGCATGTAACTACACAACCAGCAGGTGATATCATGGAGTAGGAAGGCTATCCCCCACTCAGATATTTGATAATCCCCGCAATGAATTGTGTACAGCTTGATCACTGAAGTACACGTAAGTACACACACAGCCATAGAATCTCAGCTAGAGTCGACCGTTGCGGATGAGCATATGCATTGATGCACATATTCGCTGACCGGTGCTTTTTGTGCTTTTTAGCTCACCTGAGCCAAAGGCTCTAGCTATTCGAATAGGTCCTACCAAGGAGGTATGAGAGAACGTTCTCTCATACCTCCTTGGTCAGTCTCAGCAATGAAGATGTTGTCGAGTTAATCAGTGACTACCCCTTACCTTTGGCATTGCTCCTGTCTGTCTGTCTGTCTGTCTTTCTCTCTCTATCTCTCCCTTCCCCCCCCCCCCCCTGCACCTCTATGTTCGCTGTGGTCGTACCCGAGTGGTGTAATTTTAAGCCCATCTGCATGTAGGAAATTGCTGTCCCCTTCCGCGAAACCCAACCGAGAGGAGCGCATCACTCCTCACCCCCTTGTTCCCTCCGCTACGCTACGGCTCTTCGCTCCTCGTAGTGTCGTCCGGTCGGCTGCGCTAATCTAATCACCCATCTCACGTGGCCTACTATCTCACATCTAGCTTCCACTGGAACTTCCATGTTTCGGTTTTCAGCGGTGGAGGGGAAGGGAGGCAAAGAGAAAGAGAGAGAGAATGTGTGAACAGTTTGTGTGTGTGTGTGTGTGTGTGTGTGTGTGTGTGTGTGCGAAATATAAGACAAGGAGGGTGACAGACAGAAGGTGAGGATAGAGAAAACTTTAGAGTGTTCACAAATTTGTCAGAGGCTACTTTTAGCACTTACAGCAGGTGGTGGAACATTCTATGCATATGAATCTTAAAGGTACACTGACTCAGGATTCAAGAGGGCGCTGTTGAATGGTGTGATGCAGTGCTGTATATAAAGAGAGTCTGGCCAACTCCTAAATTGGACACCGTGTCGTTGCCCAGCGTATTACACATTATAGGGTTAGCGTGTACACTCAGACATAATAATAAAAACCTACCAAATAAGGGGTAGTGAACAATGGGCACTGCGTATGAGCGCACTTTGGTAACGACATGGCTCCTCAAAGATCACGGGACCACTTTTGACCAATCACAGGCTTCAAAACTCCTAAGCGGAAAACCGAGTTGGCCAGACTCTCTTTATATACGGCACTGGTGTGATGATCGCTGCAATCTTCATTATGAGGGCTGATGATGTAAAGCTGGTTTTTAAACTTAAAAGTAGATCATGGGCTCATACTGCTTGTGCTCTCTTTCTTACAGTTTCAATAGTAGTTCACGATTCGCTGTACTCGATGTAATTATGGTACATGCATGTTAGGCTGGACTGATCATATCGATCTTGAGTAGATCTAAATGTAGTCTTACTCAGAAACCTGTAAAGTATTATGTTGTACTTGATACACATGAAGAGTTTGTTTGCAAAAACCGATAAGTCCATTTTTGAAGATTTTGAAGTACGGTCTCTGTCATAAAGTACAAAATAATGACTTTTAAATGATATATTGGTCACTACATATAAAGTTACATTTTTGCAGTTATGGTCAAAAGAAGCAAAAATTTTCTTATTATTCTCTTTATTTTTCTTGACCTTTAATCGCAAATATCTCCATTTGGCAAATATGGACTTATCGGTTTTTGAGAACAAACTCTTCACATATAAATACCTGAATGTAAGAACAACTTAAGTCCAGATTTGGCTATCATCTGTGGAGGCCCTAATGTAGATAATCAGCCAAGTGACTGTTTTACATTTGAATTTGTATGAATAATGTTCCAATAACTGAAGAACTGAAAACATTATGAAGTTTTTTATCCATTTCTGTTTTGTTTTGGGTTTTTTTTTTCTAAATTTTCTGTTATGGACTTGGGCCATCCATATATTCAGCTATTCATATGTACACTCAAAGTTTTCACTGATAGCTGGTAGGCAAACTTTGTCTTTTCAAGGTTCCTCACGTAGAAGGTGGAACCAACCAGGAACAAAGGCATAATCAAGAGACAAATCGAGACTGACATTATTTCGACCATTGTCGACATACTCACTGTACACATTGTTTTCATTTTGACGCTCAGAAAATGGCAGATGATAAGTATGGGTCCATGCCACAGTGCCTTCTTAAATCCTGGGAGTGTTTAAACAGCCCTTTATTTGGAAGAAGTAAAAAGATGCTCAGTGCAGGTAAACTTTGTTTGGTAAAGGACACCCTTTTGGGACAGCACACTCTGGCTCTCATACTTCCTTCTGCATTCACAAAGACTTTCAACTCTCCTGCTTTTGGCGGGAAATCTCCCACTTTGAGGACATTTTATCAATATCACAATAGATAACAGATAGACAGACAGAACAAGAGAGGGGTCATGTATGACTGCAGTTCTGTATTTGAAATGAGTACAGAATGTCCCCCAAAAAAATTACAATCGGATTTCTGCATTAATAACTTTCGATATGAATAAACTGTCTAAATGCTATTTCAGTATCTAAGAATAAAAAATCTTACCAATATGTTTTGCAAAAAAGACCCATGAAATTTGGTTAAGTGGTCAAAGAGAAATTATAGATTGTTGTAAAGCATGTCATGGGTCTGATTCTTCCAAGTTTAGCACTTGGATGCTCTTGGAACTGCATATCAACATGTGAACACAATGGACAGAACTTGGAGGGAAGGGATTCTTGACATGCTCTACAAAGATCCTCATTTCTCTTTGACCACTGAAGCAAATCAGATGGGGTTTTCTGTAAGATGTGGGTAATAAGTTATGGTTTCATACCCTGAAATTGTGTTTGGATTGATTTACTATTTTTAAAGATATTGTTGCAGAGCGTCCTGTTGTAATTTTTTTTTGACATACAGTACAGTCTCGCCACATATGCTAGCATTCAACAAAGCACCAAGTTTAAATGATGTTGGAGTCATCGGGAGTGGCTCAGTGTTATCGATGTTACGCAGCATGAAGAGAGTCATCCTTGTGGAGCCAGGGCCAAAGACTGGCTGGAAATAATTCACTTCGAAAGAGTTGTGCAAAAGTCTTTTATAAAAAGGAGATGTTCACTTCTTAATGTATATCAGATATCATGATCTGAGTAATGGTTTTGTCATATTTTGTTCTACTTTTGAGTGAACTGCTCTGTTAAGTAAGTTGGCATAGAAGTGTCAAAGACACCATAACCTCTTTTTCCAATCAAGTCGAAACAGGGTTTCCATTATATCGAGAAATGTCTATCAACATGAATGATTTTTGAAATAGCCACCTTTCTTTCTTTGTTATTTTTTGTGAGTTTTTGCCTCAAGCATTGTCTTAATGGCATTGTCTTCAGAAGGGATGCACTGTGCTCTCTAAATGCACAAGATATCTCTCATTTATGGAAAGCATGTGTTTTGTTTATGTCATTTTATCTTTTCCAGAGCCTCAAAAGACAATTAAGGGGAAGAGAGAGAGAGAGAAGGGAAATGCCCATGGCGTTGCTGCTGATCCCTGCAAAGTCAGACACTTGTGTCTTCATTTCTTGACAAATGTGTATCCTATCTTTGTTTTTTTTTTCCCCTCTCTCTCTCTCTCTCTCTCTGACACATGTCTTATTTCTGATAAATATGGCTTTATTAAGACTTCTTTCTTTTATCTGCATCACATCTGACAGCCCTGGGGTTATTCTGGCAGTTGAAGTTCTGAGAGCGAGAGAGGGAGAGTGAGTTTACCCGTGGCCCGGATGGCTGGTAGATGATTTTTAAGAGACTCTGTTTTCTAGGTGGGGAAAGAATTTGATGAGACCTGACGCGATGTAACCTCTCCCAGTCTCCTCCTGAGGGGCTGTTTTCACGAGGAAGCAGACCGTTATCCAGAACAGATGTTCCGTGTCCAGCTAGTCGCTTCTTTTGAAGCTGTTAATGAAAACAGAGGAAATAACCCCTTCTGCCGCTGTCTGTTTTTGGGATGTTGTTGTTGATGATGTTGGAGGGTTTTTTTCTTTCTAATAGTGTGACTTTTACCTGCAGAAAGCTGTAAGGTCTCTGTCTAAACCTGCCTCAACAATGGGTTTGTTAATTCACACAAAGATGGTGAGTGACATTAGAAAGCTTTTGCAAATTCTGAGCAGTTCATGTTTCTGATGCATTGAACTGTTGAATGGGCAAGTATTTAGTTGTACTGAGAATGGAACACTAGCTGTCATCCATACTAAAAATTGCTATCCGAATCTTCATCCCATTTCATCGGCAGTCATCTGAACCATTGTATATATTCAATTTTCACGTGAGAATGACATTTCAGGATAATCTCGTTTGAAGTTTACCCATTTTTTTTTTTACTGATTGCTATACTTTTATGTCTGGCATTTGCAATTATTTTTGTAATATGTAAGACTTTAATTCTTACTCTAATGTTTGATGCTTTCGGCGAATAGCATTGTTTGGAGTTATGCGAGAAATCGCAAGAGAGCTACCTGTATGTTTTTGATTTTTTTTTTCAGTTTGCAAAGACCATTGTCATTTATCATATATGACAGTTTTGTTGACCAGAAATGAACACAATGAAATGCCATGACTCTATAAAAGTGATAATTAAACAAAGATCATATCAAGTTAGAAATTGAAAATTTCACAATATGTATAACAGAATGTCCACTATTGAAAATCTTGAGATTGAAAATTTGACCGAAAATAAGAATATACTATGTGTCAGATGAGCACCGATGATTTGATGTTATCCTCATTGGGTAAAGTATTACAGCTTGTCTCGGAAAAAAATATGACAATTTCACTAAAGCTAGGATGATGAACCAAGTAGAGAATTTATTTTGAGGTTACACATGTTTTGTAAAACAATGGTAACTCTCACAAGCACATATGTGACCGTGCATCACAAAACAAACAAAAAGTCACACCCCTTGATTTTACGAGAGGACTCAAGAAAGATGAAATGGGTCAACCGAGTCAATTCTGACTTTTCCATATTTTTTGAACGAGCTATTCTTCGTCTACATTATTCTTGAGTTTGGGATCATAAATTGAATAGGAGAGTGAGTTTTCAGCAGTTTTTCTACAACCCCTTTTTTGGTAGAGTATTGTGATCAGGTTTTTCTTAAAGGACCCTTATCATTTCTTGAAAATCCTTTGCACCCTCTTCACTTTCAACTCTAATAACTTTTGAAAGGATGATGCTACTGCTCTGAAAGTTGATATTTATCATGGTCAGAATGTGGTAATAGACCATGCTCAGTTTCAGCTTAATCTGATAATCCCTTCATTGTTGGTGCTACAGTGGTGAACATCATGTTTTGTTCCATTCATGGCACAGGTAGCATGGCTTAGTAAAGATTAAAGGGTGTGTACAGTTCTGGTCGAGGTGAGGATTTAGCTTTTAACGTTGTGCAAGAAATTCAGAAACCACTCTTTGAAATGTCAAAGAGCATGAATTCTAAGGGGCATCAAAAGTTTATTTGATGAAAATCGGTTTTGAAATGGCCGAGATATCCAAAAACAAGGTGAAACAAAGAGATCCTGATAAAAGGCGTGGCCTGTAGTCTTTTATTATTATCACTTTTTTTTTTGGATATCTCGGCTATTTGAAAACCAATTTTCATCAAATAAACGTTGAATCCTTCTTAAATTGCATGCACTTTCATATTTCATAAGAGGTTCTCATTGTCTCACTTAGGAATGTTGAAAACATGACTCCCCACCTCAACCAGTACTGTACAGTCCCTTTAAGCACTTGAATAGACCATGTACTTCAGAGCCTCTTTTCTCAGTTCACACTTTGCAGAGTGTGTGTTTTCTTTCCAATATTTATTTAGGTTAGGGAAGTCCATTTGAATTGAGTTATACATCATTTTAAAGCTTAGAGTCTGCTCTTTCAGAATCTGCCCTTAACTAAAAATCCATGTCTGGTGACTTTTTGTTTGTTTTGTGGTGCAGGGTCACATATAATGTTGAGTGTATGAGGTAACGATGTCACTCCTGCACTGTCTTGAAGAGAAGTCTTTACCAAATTTCCTGTCCTTGCGTGAATTAAGAAAAAAAGAATAGGAAATTTATATCATTTGCTTCAAACATGGATGTCATAATATCAACTGGCATTTGCACATGGAAGTGAGTATTGTGCGTACGAAAGATGGCAGCACATGTTTTACAGACACGCTCACATCATGCTTGATTAAGTACAGCACAGAAGGGGTGTTTTTCTTATGTGTGTCTAGTCCAAGTGCATCATGGGTAATTATCAACAGGCCATCCAAGTTCTAGATCTTCTGATGTCACCAAGAAATTGTATTTTGTATCTTCCAAGAAATTTGTATCTTCCAAATTTATATGGGGCATACTGACAAGACTGTGGCATAGAATTTGGCAATGTTTGCAAAGTTACTTCTAAGCAATGTAGTCCTTGAGTGGCAGCCATAACATTCTGTTCATTTCATCACCAAGTAGTCCCATATGTACTATTTGGTGTACGTTTCATGCTTTTTTAGAATTTTTTCAACGTTGCTTATCAGCGCCACTTTGCAAGCAACTCAAGAGGTACACTGTAGGTAAGCAGTGAACAAAGACTGACTTCAAGATGCTTGGACATAGATGTAGATGAGTTGACAGAGATCCTTGCAAGAATCTTCCTGAAGCCGAAGGCTGTTGGACACCTCAAAGTAATGTTTGGGGGTAGCAATGGGATGGAAGGGGTAGATAGTTAACCCTCTTCCCATCTTCATAAGCCCCCTCTGTCCCCTCTAGGTAACTTGGAGTCAAAGCGACACTCATCTAACCCTGCAGAGTGTGAATCACTCACAAAATTTCCTGTGAAACTTTTCTTTACTCCTTTTTTCTTCTCACTCGCTCCCCCCCCCCCCCCCCCCCAAACCCCTGTCATCTGACTTCTTGCATTCCTCTTTCCTGCTGTAGTCCTTCTCTGTTGTGCTGGCAGCCAAAAGTTTGTGCCATGGAAGCAAAGTGAGAGGAGAGAGATGCTTCACCTTTCAGTCAGAGGATGTGCAGTGCATGTTGCGTGCATTGTGCTTGAGAGCCTGAAGACATAAAAGCTCCTTAATGGGTCCCCCTCCACCTTGGCCCACACCCCTCCCCCCCCCCCCCCTTCTCCCCCTTCTCCACTTCTCTTCTGTTCAAACTTGTGCAGGTCCTGTCCATGGACAACATAATTCTGAAAAAGTTTCAGAATGCACATGTATTTGGTAGTCTGAGATCAAGTGCTTGCTTCCTTGATTTTTTGTTTGCTTTCATATACAGAAATCTGTCAGATTAAGGAGAGCAGAAATAAACTGTATCAGCCTTGTTATCTTCAGTCACAGAAAAAACAAAAATACATGACGCAGTTTGTCAAGATAAGTAAACCGTAAATGGGACACTTATCTCTGCTTTGTGTCTCCGTTGCATGATATGATCAAACGTGCGTCTGTATGTAGACGACACTGGGTATCATTTCGTCCTATGAGGAAGGTCTAGGCAATTCTATCATGAGCTTATCGAGATAAACTCTCAAACTTTCACTAATTTGCAGCTTATCAGAAGGTATAATGTTGTCCCACAAACCTTGATAAGATAAAAACCCATGTAATATCTTCTTGACTATGTGCTGCTTGCAAACGCAGTAAACAGTACGTATTTAGTTCCCCGTGTTTTGATGAACTTGACGCAATCTAATCAATTGTAGATGTTTCTGCTGTATTCGCATGCAGTGCTAAGTAGAACTTAGTCACTTGATACAATATTATCTTGTAGCGACATTGTGAGTGTGTCACAAAATTGTATCACATTACATCACATCAATACCACATTGATTCAGTTACTGTTCATGAATGCAAGAGAATTGATTCAGTATATCCTTTGATATGTCATTGACATGATGACATCAGCACAATGAATTAATTTGTCATCACATTTACATACCTGCCAACTGTTCAGTTTTAATCTGAATATTCAGATTTTTCACTGAAAGAAAACACATTAATTTCATTGTGTTGTGATTTTTTGGAAATATCTGTTAATAGTAAAGTATATGAAATTTATGAAAGTTCAGATTTTTAAATTATTTTTCTTTGTTTGTTCAGATTTATTAAAGGGAAGATAAACCCTATGAGCAATGTGGGTTGAGTGAAAGCAGCAACATTAGTAGAAAGCATCAGTGAAAGTTTGAAGAAAATCGGACAATCGATGCAAAAGTTATGGATTTTTAAAGTTTTGGTGTTGGAACCGCTGGATGAGGAGACTACTAGAAGCTATGTCGTATGAGTGGACAACAATACAAAGAAAATATAAAGAAAATTCTACAAAAATCCATTTTTCACGAAAATTACAAATTCCGTCAACTTGATACTGACATATGTTAAGGGTAGCAATTATTCCCCATGCTTTCTGAAAGCGGTTAGTCAAGTGCTCTTTCATAATGCTAGAAAAATGAATTTTTGTTGAATTTCCTGTATTTATTTTCTTTGTATTGTTGTCCTCTCATACGTCATAACCTCTAGTAGTCTCCTATTCCAGCGGTTCCAACACCAAAACTTTAAAAATTCATAACTTTTGCATCGATTGTCCGATTTTCCTCAAACTTTCACTGATGTGTTCTACTAATGATGCTGCTTTCACTCAATCCACATTGCTCTTAGGGTTTACCTTCCCTTTAAGTATCAGGGTTGGCAGATATGCATTTGGCAGGCAAAGTTGGGACATATCTGTTTTAGATAAATACATTTTTGTTGAGCCTGTTCTTCACCATTTCTGAAATACTAAATGTAGGTGGATATGTCATGTAAACTGCTGACATCATGACTATCATTGTGTCACTAATTATGCAAAAGTATTAAAAAACAACATTCATGCCTTTTGGTAAACTATGTGTTATCTTCATTGAAGTCTTTAGTAACTTGCTTCAATACATGACTTTGCTTTTGCTTTTAATTTTTTGTTAATTATAGGGTTACAGTTTGTGTGGATGAAGAGTACTGCTTACATGAAATCATTAAATTTCACTGTTTTCACAATCAATTTTCCATGATTTTTTATAATGTGATTTTTAAAAAAGATTTAGGACAGTGCTAAAAACAACCAAGAGCATTATTGCCTGGTAGGAATTGACATATTGTTTGGCTTGTCACGAGTAATAGTTTGTTTGTGATGTTCCCAAGTCTGAAATTTAGAAAAGCCTTTAATTCTTGCTAGTTCTCACAACTACTTGTTGGCTGTGAAAGTAATAAAGACACAAAGTCATAGAATAATGCCATTAAAGTGAATGTCAAGTTACCCTTTTATTTTGCAAATAAATAACCATATTTACAAAAGTAACAAATAATCACACTGAAACAGCAAACATTCAACTGGAAATAATTCTGCCTATTTCATAGAGGTAGCAGTCCTCTTTTGCAAAGATTTGAAGTCAAAGATTCTCAAAGGAGTTGCTGCAATAGGGAGTAAAGACTAATCATACAAAATTACATACATCAGTTGTACTTGCAAGAAACTTTACAAATTTATAACTTTTGAACAGATTGTCCAATTTTCCTCAAACTTCACTGGTGCGTTCTGATAATATTGCTGGATTCACTCAATCCACATGTTTTGGGGATTTCATTCCCCTTTGACTTCACACATCGATGTTAGTGTAAATAATGATCATTGCATTGTGAGGTGCTGTTCTTGAAGAATCTTGCATGTCTAATGAAAGAGATATGTTATATCACTCTGGGACGAGCCTGGCTTGTTGCAGAGTAGGATTTGACATAAATAAATGTTTTTGCCGCTTCAGTTTTATGCTACACGCATGCTTGCCAGTGATGTGATGAGGCTGCTACACATGATTGATAGTCTTTACTTTTGTGTGTTATCAAAAGTTGGTCCAGCTACAGGCTTCAAAGTGGATACTACAGCATAATTCACTTTCACACAAATGATTACATCATTGGAATTTTGCGTATTCATTTTTTAAGGTAACGAAGTTCACTCATGTGTGTAACAGTGAATATTATCTCAAAGTACAATACTCCCAAAAGAGCAGACTGTGTAAGTGCTGTTGAGCTGTTTTACCTCAACTGTTGATGGTAGAAAAGATACATTTTCGTCGAATAATAACATGTCACAAAGAATAACAACAACAACACGGAGATATGAATGTACAGGGAATAATTTTCCTGGTATTGCATAGCAATTTGCTATGCATTTTGGTATGACTGCTGTACAAAATGTAATTTGCATAGCAGTTTCATTACATAGACTTGTATACCATTTTGTTGAAAATGTATGTCCATGGACAAAAATTGCTATTCAATTTCGAGAAGGAAAATTATTCCCTGATGTATGTTCTACATAACTTATACACCACCGACATTGCAGCTGTAAGTCACATGTCACTTGTAAAATTGCTTTCAACCTGCGACACAATGTACACAGTGTACCCAATGTTGATGGTATGTAGCTCCAAGCCTCATTCTTCTTGCCATCAGGGTTTCTCATGATATCAAAGGGGCATTCCAAATGATTTTCATAATTTCACATCATGTAGTACATAAATCAACAGCTCCATGTATAGATTCATGGAATTTATTGTGGTCCTTGAGCAGAGAAACCAATAAACTGAAAATCTTAAACAAATTACACTTAACAGTGTTGATGACATAGGAGCCTCACATATTTCAGAAATGTAGCAGTGTAATTCTTATACTGCTTGCTCAACAAGTTTACCTGTGATGAATCTATGCATGTCTTCTTCTTTTGTTAGAACTGCTTCCTTGAGCCCCAACTCATGCATGCATATGGTGAGGCTGCCATGTCATCATCCTTGTTCATTGCAATTTGTTATAAATTTGAACACATTCTTACTCCTCATTCCAATCACTAAAAATTCCGAAACTCTGTACTCAGTATAATTAATTTACTGCTGTTCAAATGTAAAAGGCTGAAAATCATCTGGAGGTCCCCTTTAACTGTTGTAGATTCTTATGAGTGGTTGATTACTTAAGTTAAATCTCAAGGAACCATGCAATCAATGTTTGCAAATTGGACTACTATGATAGATGGCTCGTAACGAAAAATGGTGAACAATCATATTATACTTTCATGATTGAGTAAATCATTAATCATTATGAGTACACTAGTATATTAATGTGAACTGACCAACCTGGTAAATATTTTGTGAAATTTGCTTTTTGAATACTTCAGCAATTGTTATGGTTAGTAATTCAGTCTTCTTTGCATTGAATAGCTGTTAAAGTTGATAAAATAGCCATGATTACTGAAGTTGGTAGAGTAACAAGTCAAAATACGGAATATTTGGAATTATCTGACAGATATTCTAGTCTACATTTGAAAAAAGAGCAATTTCACAAAAAAAAAGGTACTGTGCACAATAATTCTTGGAGTGAGAGTCTGCTCAGATAACTTGGTTTTTCTCAGCAATCTTAGTATTTCCAACTGCATACGTCATAAAATAGGTTAATAAATTAGGCCTACATGTTTATGTACAATTGAAATAGACAATTCAGCCTATTTAGATATGTACAGTACATTGAATACAAACATCTTTATTCAGTCATTGAAAATTGCAAAATCATTGTCTTAATGTCATAAATTACATGTACATACATTACTGTATACATGTAGTATGGAAGTCACCCAGGTAATGGATGATGACCATTTGCATTTACAAGTGAAAAGGGAAAGTTAAAATACACATGATGTTTGAAATGATTAAACCAGAATGTAATTTATACATATCTAGATAAACATGCAGAAACACACATATATACCATTTGTGATTGTTGTATGAGTTTAACAGCTGCAGCAATTTACAATTTATTAGGGATTAGTCGTGTAAAGACTGAGTAGTAAAAAGAAAAAGAGAAATGGTCACCACATTTGCCTTTTACCTGGGCTGAGATACTACGTCCATGATACAGCATCAGCAAACCAAAAAGTTATTGTTGAATAACTACAGTTGTATAAGTAGTAAATTTCTTGAGAAATCATGTGTCTTTTGTTTTTCATTCTGGAAAGTCATGGTTTTGCTTCCATTTTTTTTTTTAAATAGATATTTACTTTCTCTTTATAACATCTTTCTTTAGGTTCTATTTTTTTTTTCACTTTCTCTCTTCAGCTTCTCATCTCTTGGTACAGTGCAACCCTGTTAATGAACATGGTTGTAACGGAACTCTTGTTACAGTGAAGTGAAAATCCAGGTCCCAAAATTATTCTCTATAAAAAGGTACTTTATAAATTGCTTGGCTATTAAAAAAAACAGGTATTTACTTTTTATCGCTTTCAAACTTGGGAAGGTAAAACTTATCCAATATTATTCCAGTCTTATGCATGATTTTTTTTTTAACCTTTACAATTGTCATCGTATGAAGCCAGTGCTGCATTACTGTTACTGTTTCACATCTATATAGATTTTTGTGCTGCTTTTTATGACAATGACATGCACTGATGGCATGTTCCTATTTTTAGCACTTTGTGCTTGGATTTCAGGTCGATGATGATGTTGTCATGACAGTCATTGCCATGACGATTGATGACCATCATTCCTTTTTATCTTCTACTCTGCCATCATCTTAACGTAGCATTTAACAGCAATTGGAAATTTTTATCATCTGATAACTAGATAGCACTGTGTCAAAGCAGATCAGTTCATGACAAGATGAGTTATTGATTCGTCTTTAAATATGTATTTGTTTATACAAGCATGTCTATCATGATGTGTAAAGTCTTGTTTTGTGCATACAGACTCACACTTTGATGTGTGATATGCAAAAAAAAAAATAAAAGAAATGAATGCAATAGATTGTCTGACAGTAATTCTAGAATCATATGACATTACATGGAATTGCATTCAATATTAGTTTGTAATTCTAAGAATGAAATTTCATTTCATTCATTAACAGAAGACCAAATGGCTATACAAGGTTCATAGACATTTTCATCACATTGACATCACAGTACAAAGGGTTTAAATCATATTTCATACATTTCTTTACAGTCAATTTTACAGAACTCAAACTATGCTTTACCCTTAAAAAAAAGAAAAAGATGGCAATCCATTAGAAAGCTGTGCTTGTAAAAATGTGGACCTTACAAGAATGTGTTAGAAATCTAACACACCCAGCAGAGAAAAAGGAAGAAAATCCTGTTGCTGGAAGATGTATAAAACATTGTATGTGTGTATGCATTTGTATGTATGTGTGAGCATGCTGGATTCCTAACACATTCTCAACTAGAGAAGCACTCCCAGAGCGCAGACCTCCGCCAAGCATGCAGCTCATTTCCACCACCGATCTTGTTCTTCCATAGAGATATCAGTGATTTCCACCCATACGTACTTACATACAGCATCGTGTGCTGAAAGTCGCCCGATTTCCCAATATGGAAGCCTTTGTTACGTCATAAAACCTCAGCTGCACTGCGCGCCTCGTCCTAGCAGAAACTAGAGCACGCACTCTAGTGCGCGCATGCAAACCTCAAATACGTGCAGCCTGAACTCCCAAGTTCATTGACCCTACCTGCTAAAATATACAAAATCCTTCATAAATTCCCCCAAAATTCTCGGATCATCATTAAAAGTTAATCGTTTGTTACTTGTGTCATTCTCAGCCTTTCCTGCAAGTTTCATCCCAATCCGTTAACTGCTTTTTGAGTTATTTTGTACACGGACAAACGAACACACAAACCAACTGTAATGAAAACATAACCTCCTCCCTTGGCGGAGGTAATTAAGAAACCAATGTGTTAGAAATCTACAAATCTAACACACCAAATTTTCAAAGAGGAAGAGGAATAATGATATAGGGAGATGTGTGTGTTTTGTGAGTGAGTGTGTTTAACACTGTTGTTGTATTTCTGTTTATACAGCGGCATCAGCTGATATTGTATGTGTATTGATTTGAATGTCAATAAATAAAGATTATTTTTATAAAAAGTGTGTGTGTGTGTATGTGTGTGTGTGTGTTTGTTGGGGAGTGGGTAGTCATTGTGTTATTCCACAGAGGAGCACAGAGGATCCGTGGGAATATCTCTCGTAGTTCCTATAGACCTGTACTGCACTGTGGTACTCTGCATTGGAACTTTCCCGTGGATTCCTGTATTTAGGCATAGAGAGAAAAAAATAGAGAAAGAGATTTTACTACATTCCTTTAAGTTTAATTAGCTTGTTTTTTAATCATAGAAAATAATACACAACAGAATGCAGCTACAGATATAATAAACATTTTAGTTTGTAAGTGCAAACAACATGATGTTGAAGTCACATATCAGCATTAATGTTGAGTGAGGATCAGGTAATGATAACGGGTCTCATGCACACTTATATTTTCTATTGCAGGGTGCTGAAGAGAAAGGAATAGGAGGATAGAGATAGAGAAATGAACGACAGAAGAAACTGTGAAGGAGAAAAGAGAAGAATAGAGAGAGGGGGAGGAATTGAGAGGAAATGGAGGAGGAACAAAAAATGAAATGCAGAGGACAAAGATGATTTGAGGAATGAAAGGAATAGGTGATGCAATTAAACATGAAAAATGTACAGAAAATGAAGGGAGAGAGAGGTAAATCCAACAACTTTTTTAGAAGTAATGAAGTGAGCAACAAAATGAGTATGGGCAAGTAAAAAGCAGAAGATATGTTTAATGTAAGGAGTCATGATGATACAAAGACAGGAGTCACTCCACAGACTGGAACTTCTACCACACCACAACTTGCATTTTTCAAAATTTACTTTTAATTCTCTTTTCTCTCCATATTATATGGTATTTAGTAGGTATATCTTGGTATCAATTCATTTATCAATAGGGCTTTTTACACTTGTAAAATTTTGCTTAGCCCCGGACCAACGGTGGGGCTAAGGGGGGGGGGGGGGGGGGGGCATTAGCCCACTTTCTGTTTACACTCGTTTTTGCCAAAGTGGGCTAGCCCCACCGATAGTACGGTACTATCTGGCCCTGCAAAATAGCAGGGGTTAGCACCGCAATTGCGGTGCCAAGCAAGTGAGTGTAAACAGAACGAAAAAATAATCCTGGGCTACGCGACGGAGACGAAGTCCGACCCTCAATGACCAATCAGAAACGAGGTAATCAAGTGCTGCCGGTGCGTGCGTGTACGTGTACAGTACACAGCGTAATTATGAATATTCATGTGGTTTGGAAAGTCCGGGGCTAAGAAATATGAGTGTAAAAAGGTCAGTTTCTCCTTAGCCCCGGACAAGAGATAGTACGGGACTAATTGGCGAGTGTAAAAAGCTAAAAAAATTGGTACGGGACTAACGATAGTCCTGGGTCAGAGAAAGTCTGGGGTTAAGAAACACAAGTGTAAAAAGCCCTAATGTGTATATAGGAAAACCCCATTTTTACAAGGTCACCAGAAACACCAGGACCACCAATTTTTACCTTTTTTGGAAATATATGAGAAAGAGACCAGCTAGATACAGTCTCAGAAAATTTTAAAAATTGGTACCTTGTTCTAAGGAAGTTCGAAATGGTGGTATTTGCCTGTATCTAGATAGTTATGTAAAAATGTTAAAAAGAATATTTTCTTACCTGTGTGTCTTTCAGGTAGCAAGGGAACTGCTGTTTGGAGCACTTGCTTCTCCGCAGACACTTGGCATAGCGTCGGATGCAGCGGAAGTCATCCCGTGAGCACCGGCCGCAGTCCGGCTCGTCGGCGACAAACTGACACGCCAGGCAAGACGTGTGCTGACACTGTCCCTGGCAGTGCTGGAGAACATCCGCATTGTCACTGTATTGGGTCAGGTTTGGAGGGAAACCAGAGCAAGAAAAGATTTAAATGTCTATCTTTTTGTTGCTTTTGTTTTAGTTTATCTTTTCCATGCAAAAAGTGCAATAGATATTGGCCATGTGATAGTAGAGTCAATAGGTGCATTGACATTTGTATAAATGAGGCATTAAGTACCACAGTAATTTGTTGGCACCTTTATCATTGGTGAAATACAACAGTAACAGAATGATACTGCGGTAGTTCACTGGGCACCGTTCCCACTTCATGAAATGCCATGATATTTCTGGCCCAAAAATACACCTCTCCATGGTAAGCACTGTGCAACGTAAGAAAGGTACCACTGTATGATTGGTGGTACTTCTTGACACGATTGACACTTAAATCTTACATGCGTATTTTGTGCAATCACCAACCTTAATTCCATGGTATTTGCAATGTACTCCTGGGTGTGTTTTATGGAGTATGTACTTGCATTGACATTATGCATTACTATGCGAAGTGCTGTGGTATTTTGGCATAAATGTGACTGCATCTTTTGGCTGGGTAGAATCAAAGGGAGGAAATGTAGTGGAAAGCAAAAAAAAAAAGAGAATAATTATTATGTCTTGTATGTGCCAATCCAGCCAAATATCAGATGTCGCCCCCCTTCAATGAATGGGATACAATGTCAGCTATGACCCAAGCGGAGGTCTACCAGTAGCTGCATGTCACTGTACTGCCAATTGAAAGTTTTTTTGCTACTTTTATTTCAGAGTTGAAGTCAATTTGTTGAAAAAAAAAAAAGATATTCATTAGTTGTAATGGAATTGATCTTATAGCACTCTTTTTTGTATGTAAGATATATGTTCAAGTTAAGAATGGATATTCAATCGATTAAATCTCATGCTGTTTGCCAAAGACACAAGTGCAACTAAGATGCCATAAAAATAATGGCAGTATCTACTGCGTATTATTTTGATGACAATCTTAGAAGTTGCACAGAAAGAAGGGATAGTCTAACTTAATCTGTTTTCCATTCAGTCAATGCTTTTCTGTTTTTGGTTTTGTTATTTTAGTTTGCAAATTCAGGGCAACAAGTATTGATCAATGTTTGTGCAAAGCAGACACCTAAAACATCCAGATGGAATAAAGCTTCAACTCTTCTTTGTTGTTGTTGTTGTTGTTGTTGTTGATGATGATGAATGCACATGGTCAGAGCATTTTGTTTTGTGATACTTTATGAGTCCATTGTGCTAGTTCCCAGGCTTTGTGGTACACTCATATTTGTAGCTGTTGTTCAGCAGCAGTACATTTGTAGATTGAATGTAACTTTGCAGATATCATGGAATTTCTCCACCTTGGAAAGGATCAGTTTGACTGTTGGGAGACAACATAATTAATTCACATGGGGGTCTTTGATTGGAATCAGACGAGACAAATGGTAAGAAAGATGGAATCTATTCAATTTCAGTCTTCTGTTTGATAAGGTATCTTTTTAGGGGCATTCAAACTAGCTGCTTTGGCCATAAACTATGACTGTGTATTTCCCTTGTACTCTTCATTGTATTCCATATTAGCTTTAAGATACAATGTACAAGTTTTGGAAGAGGTACTTATAAGCTGTTAAGTTCCTCTATATCAGAAGAGATGAAAAAAAAAAATGTTCTGAGTACTTAGTGGGTGTATTTACAGGGTTACATACATTTAGTGTTTGTTTGTTTGTTTTTACTGATGAAAGAGGTGAAATCAGTTCTATTTTATGCACAAAGTGCTCATGATATGATTATGTCTTAATCATAAATGACAAATCATGTTCCTCTATATTGCATGATTTACCACATACATAAGAATGATAGCCTTGATCTGAGTATCAGTACATGTGAAGTCAAAGGCTGATTTTGTTGCTGATTTTGTTGTTGTTGTTGTCATTGTTTGCATATAAATGGTGAAACTATTGACCTATGCACTAATCATGAAAAGAGTACCATGGGAGAACATTTTTTGATTGGCTGTGTTTTGTATCTGAGTTTGCTTTTAAACTGTATCCTCTACTAATGCTACTTCAGGGAATGCATCTAAGATGGAGTATACAATGCCATTCTATCTATCTCTGTTCAACATTAGTGTTTTCATGTCTATTAATATCATGTCCAATAACTCTCCCTGTGCATTCCGTGTTGACTTGCACAATCACAGAGAGAAATTTTCCATTAAAGTTACAACAATAAACAAATTACATAACAGTATTCTGTTCTTTTTCTTTATGTCTTTGTGATTAATTTGAATCCTTTGGCCCGAATTCACGAAGGTGGTACAAACAAAACCATGGTTTAAACCATGGACAAAAACCATGGAGTGCCAAGTGTCGCATGGAATATTTCGTCACGAAATCAGTCATTTCGTCGATGAAATCATTATTTTGTAAAAAAATGGCAACATTTTGTAACTAAAATGAACATTTCGTCCACGGAATGATAATTTCGTTAACGAAACCTGTCATTCTATCGACGAAATGACTAATTTCGTAACGAAATATTCCGTGCGACACTTGGCGCTCCATGGTTTTTGTCCATGGTTTAAACCATGGTTTTGTTTGTACCACCTTCGTGAATTCGGGCCATTGTGTCAAGTCAACTGGGATATGCTTAGAGAAGTTTTGGAAATAGATTTGTGTTTCTTTCTTGTGTACCATTAGTTGAATCTGAAATTGTGAGTGTTTGATTGCAGAGCATTGTGTAGAGTATTAAGGGTGTGATAATGAAGTGTTGATTTTTTTTTTCTAATTCATTGATGTGTGTGTGTGTGTGTGTGTGTGTGTGTGTGTTATTGGATGTGCTGTTTGTGTTGTGTGTATGTTGTGAGAATGTTATGTGTGAGTGTTGTGTATCTGTATTGTGTTAGTATGTGTTGTGTGTGTTATATGTGTATGGTGTGTGTGTATCAGTTCATATACAGGCCACTATGTGTGAACCATAATATTGTTGCTACTCATAGCTTGTACTACCTGTTAATGTGAAATGCACCGGTCCATGAATAGATTTGCTCTAAGTATTTAAAAAAATAAAAAAATAAAAAGAAAGCTGACAAGTTATAGAGGATTCCACAGTTTACATCTGTTCTAAAAATAGCAGTTTAGTCACAATCACTCATACAAAATTAGATGAGATGTTGATGCCACTGGCTCATGAAGTTTCCAACTGGCATATATGAAAAACAATATTCACTAAAACCTATTTTTATTTACACTTTGATCTATGCTCCTTATGAAATGAAGACATAAGCCAGTTTACGACTAGTGCTGTTAAACTTGAGACATTTTAGATTAAGTGCCATGAGCGCCCTTTAAAGGCAGTTATCGGCACTGTATACAAGATGAGCCATCATCATCATTACCATGTTTCAAATGACCTCTGCACCACATACTTCCAAGTAACCATGATAACATGGACAGGTCATTTGATGAAGTACACTATTCATATGCCATCTTTGTGATCACTGTAAAATGAGATGCATGGATAGAATTTACCTGTACGTTCCAACAAGTGTGAAACGCACAACGTTACATTCTAGATAGAGTTTGCCAGGGAATTCTTTTCGTTTTGAAGTCATTGGCACGTTCACAAACATTCTAAAATGGCCTTTGGCCTTCTTGCATCTGTGAAGTGGCTTCATAACGTTTGATTGTACAAGTTGGAAAAAAAAATCAACCGGTCGTATTTGCAGTTAAATCATCAGAATCACTGACAATACAGGAATATCAACAACACACAAAAGAAGGAACTCATATTCACTCGTTTCTTGATGACCATAAAAATTCCAACGTCCAGTTTAGCCTTGTGGTTGTGCCACTGCCCGGCAACCACTCGGTAATGAGTTCAAATCTCACTGGACCAATTTTTCCTCACTTGTCAAATTCGCAGATCGAACATCCGATCGTTATTGGGTAAGATAGGAGGGGGAAGGGTGGGGAGCAGCGAAAGGCTCGTTTAATACAAAGCCACAAAGATTGCCTGCAAAGTTTGTGAGGTCACTACCCCCTAGGGTCTAATTAGTATGATCTCGTGATGTGCCAGCCAAACTATCGACTTTGACGTATGGATCTAGGGAGCGTCCTATACGGAACACCCGAAGAGGCAAAACAATGTCGTCCAGACTACTCATGCATATGGATGTGTTTGTATTGGGTCTTGCTTTCTTCGTCCTTTCTGGTTGCCTTCTGTGCCTTGTTCTTCTAATTCTGTATGTTTGTGTGTTTGCTTGTCTGTCTGTCTGTCTGGCTGGCTGTCTGTCTGGCTTCATTCCTACACATTGAAGCCGCTAATAATGACTATGCCTTAGTTAGATGTCGTCTTCTGAAGATTAACGTCTGTCTCTGATTGTAGACCTTGGGAGACAGCGTGATTGGATTCTTCGCTTTAACTACACTTCAGAATTTCGGTTGTGTACTTGGGACTATGAGGAAAGCAAGATAAAGAGAGAAAAAGAAGAGAGAAGAACAGAAACAGAGACAAACTCAGAAGGGGAGAGAGAGAGGGGGAGATGAGGGAAGTAGTCAAAGTGATAACTCATTTGTGTAAGTCATCACAACTTGTCGGAAGGTGACATTTGGTATGTCAATGTCCGGGGTCAGTGTCATATTCCGGTTCAATCTGCGTGCAGGGCGTTGTGCACACCTCGCCGCGTCAGGTGTGCACCTCACTCCCGGTCTTCTCACCCCAGATTTGTCCTCCACGAGTGTCAAAATAAGACGCCCACTTCATGTGGTGGAGATATGAGGATTGAGCTTTTTACTTTTTGCGCGAAGAAACCGTTTAAAGGGATTGTACAGTTATGGTTGAGACCTAATTTCAGGTTTCTAACATTTTTTGGTGAGATAATGAGAAACCTCTTATAAAATGTGAAAGAGCATGTAATTCTATGAGGAATTCAACGTTTATTTGATGAAAATTGGTTTTGAAATGGCTGAGATATCAAAAAAGAGCGATTCTAATAAAGTGTGGGACCCACACTTTATTACGATCGCTTTGTTTTACTTTGTTTTTTGATGTTTCAGTCATTCCAAACCCGATTTTCGTCAAATAAACTTTGAATTCCTCTTAAAATGGTATGTTCTGTACTATATCATAAGTGTTTTCTTGGTATCTCACAAAGAGTTAAAAACCCAATTCTCATCTCCACCAAAACTGTACTATCCCTTTAAACATGTTATAGAGCATTGAGGAATTCAAAGTTTATTTGATGAAAATCGGTTTTTACAGAAACATAAAACAAAACGATCCTTATAAAAGGTGGGTCCCATCTTTTATTCAGATGGCTTGTTTGGGATATCTCTGCCATTTCAAAGCCAATTTTCATCAAATAAACGTTGAATTTCTCCTTGAATTACGTACTCTTTCATATCCATAAAGGTTTCTCAAATGAAATTATTCCATCCCTTTACGACGAGAGGCAACTTAAAGGACAAGTTCACCTTCATAAACATAAGGATTGAGAGAATGCAGCAATATTAGTAGAACACATCAGTGAAAGTTTGAGGAAAATTGGACAATCGATGCAAAATTTATGAATTTTTCAAATTTTTGTGTTGGAACCGCTGTATGAGGAGACTACTATAGCTTATGAGTCATATGCCTACAACAGTATAAAGAAAATGTAAAGAAAATTTAACATATTTTCACTTTTTTTCGCATAATAAAAGAGCACCTGACTTGCCTCTTTCTAAGGGCAGGGGGAATAATATTACCCATAACATATGTCGGTAACGAGTCAAGGGAATGTGTACTTTTTTTTCAAAATATTAATTTTTGTGAAAATCTCTTTATACAATGTATTTTCCTTATATTGTTGTACGCATGTGACATCTAAGTTATTCATTCACTGTAGTAGTCGTCTCATCCAGCGGTTACTGCACGAAAACTTCAAAAATTCATAACTGTTGAACTGATTGTCCGATTTTCCTCAAACTTTCAATGATGTGTTCTACTAATATTGCTACATTCTCTCAATCCTTATGTTTATGAAGGTGAACTTGTCCTTTAATGACCGTATAATTTTGATATGGTGATGTGTCTCTTCCACACGGTTTTAAATCTCCGGGAGTCCATTTTCATGTTCGTTCTTGCTCCTTCAACATTATCAAAATGTTTCGAAAATGAAAAGAAGAAGAAGAAGAAGAAGAAGAAGAAGAAGAAGAAGAAGAAGAAGAAGAAGAAGACGAAGACATGACGGAGACAAAAACAAAAGCTAACAACAACAACAACCCATTGGAGTTTTGAGATAAACCATTTTAACCCTTTCTGTGCCCAAATGAGTTATGTGCACAAATTTCATACACATACCGTGGACAGGACATTATTGCGGTACGCAGATGGTTAATGGCTGGGAGGATGCAGAGTTATTGTTTATCTTCTACATCCATTGACATCGATGTGAGGTGAATAGGATCACGATGGTTGCAGTCACGTGGAAGTTGAGTTTAGTTAGTAGGTATACTTTGTATGTCCCGGCTAGGGAGACTATACTTAGCGCCATATGAGACCAAAAGAGCTACTCCTTCGTTAACCCGTCCACAACCACTTACTTCAGAGATACCACTGCCATTTCATGCAATAAAGTTGCCGGTGATCATGACAGATTAAAGTGGAATAGGAGGAAGGAGTGATGCAGAGAGCGAGAGTGAGTGAAAATTCCTAGATCATTGTAAAATATCGACTGAAGTATTTTTCTCCTTATTTCCTTTCAACTCTTAAAGATAAATT
Source organism: Diadema setosum (assembly GCA_033980235.1). Classification (NCBI taxonomy): domain Eukaryota; kingdom Metazoa; phylum Echinodermata; class Echinoidea; order Diadematoida; family Diadematidae; genus Diadema; species Diadema setosum. The sequence continues at coordinate 4,250,766 of CM067063.1, read as the reverse complement.
CCCTATCAGTTAAAAGTTAATCTAAAAAGAAAACAAAACTATTATAGGACAGGCACAATAGTGAAAATAATGATCAAAATCAGACTAAAAGTAAGACAGTTATGGAATATTTTAAGGATTCGCTATAATCTCCACAAAACAGTTCTTACACAGTTGACATGAATATGTAAATGAGTGAGCTGATGATGTCATTACCTCACAATTTTCCGTAGATAGTGTGAAAAAAGGGCGAAAACTACAGTTTTCTGCTGTAATAGTGTAAAACAATGCTATTTCTGGTTGAATTATGTCAAAATGATCAGCTTGATATATCAGAATTTGAGACTTCTTTTTGTTTTCTTTGCACAATTGCATTAAAAACAAAGACGAATCAAAACCTTCTGTACAAACTGTCGGACAAGTTGTGAGGGGTTGACATCGTCAGTTCACTGTTTGCATATTCACAGGGGGCGGATCCAGGAATAAGCCACTTCGTAATTAGCTCATGTACACCTTGGTACAAATGACCTTTCTTTTTTCTCAGTTGGTTAGACACTTCACTCGTTTTCAAAGCGGTATAATGCATAAGCTTGCCCGACATCACAATTTGTGGAATTCATGTTCAAACAAAGAATGAGCTTGTGCTTAGACCAGGTGACCAGAATAGTCCGTCAGCTCACATTTTAGCAGGCATCTAATTTATTGTTTCGTATGGATTGCAATGACAACCTTTTTCTTTTGATATTGCAAATGCCAGGATTGCTATCAGGTGGATGTGCTGGCAAGCACTAATCAGATAAGGATCACATGAATAATCATCACATCACAGATGCTCATTTCAGTGAAATAATAAACCAAAATTCCTGTTGGTACAAATGACCTTTCTCTGCTCATGCGCAAAGTGGAATTACGAACTGGTCTATTCTGTAAAGTGTGGGGGGGGGGAGGAGGGGGCGCAACTAATATTTCTGGTGCCACGTCCGGGTTTCATTTCTTCTTTTTTTTTCTTTTTTTTTAACGAAAAATAAAGGGGGCGTACGCCGGTTGCGCCCCCCCCCCCCCCCCGGATCCGCCACCGTATTCATATTGACTGTTCAAGGAACTGTTGCCTGAAAATCAGTGAAACTTTATAATTGCCTTAATTCTAATTCGATTTTGATCAAAATTTCATTGTTGTGCCTATATTCATTCTTCCCTTTCGGTATAACTTCCCACTGGTCCGGAATTCCCCTTTGAAAGCGGACTCTTTTCAGTGCAGTATCGGTGAAGATTCTCAGAAAGTGCATTGATTCCACCTCTCAACTTATGATTTAAGAAAATGCCTTCTGTAAAAGGAGGCGTATTGCGAAAAGCCATTTACAGCGTAAACAAAGAACGCCTTTATTCGTATCGAGATATTTTGTCCAGTGTTTAACTCTACATTCCATGTCACAGATCACGATGAACTCAATCCAACACAAGCGTCTTTGATGACATGGAATATGATTGTAAATAAATTATGCAAACACAATGCACTGTAAACAATGAGACCATTGACTCGCGTTAAGTGCGGAGTTCGATTCGCCACTAGGTTGCCACCGAAGATGACACTCACTGATACAAATCATTCTTACGCTTGTTAAATGATTTTTGTAGATACGTCTGCTGGCTGATAAATGTATTCGCATAGCTTCCGGGTCCTCAGGGATAATATTCGAGACGTTTTAATGCCCAGAGTTCGAACGCATTGACGAATCGTTGGCTAAGGTATCGCTGGAGAGTGTAGTATTTCTCTGTGTAATTTATCGGTCGTGGGGGGACCGATGCACGCTGAATGACATGTTTTCGCTGCGTAAATCTTCAACACAGGAAAAGAAGGAATTGCAGGATGGTGTAACAGCTCATTTCTTTCTCAACACGTGGGAAGCCAGCGACCGACCCCTGCTGCGTGAGCACAGTTTCTTTTCTGGCAAGGGAATATTTATTAATGAACTTGTCTATAGTTGATTTGTGACGTATCAAGTTCCGATAGAACACTATCATTGATGAGGTTATTAGCTTTTAAGGGCCTGAACTATCCACGTTTACAATCCCTATCGATCTAAAGTGATTTGATGCTATCTATTGTTATGAAACTTATCAAACAAAAAGAAAAACAAAACAGGCCTAACTACTACTACTAGTAGCAAAAGGGAATAAATTCACATTGACAATGATATCAATGATGACAATGATAGTAGATTATGAAAAATTGGGTTTCATAATGTTTGCACGCTACAAGGACCATGTTGGATAATAATATGTATCTTAAAGCAATTGAATAAATTGGTATGGTGCATAACAGATAATAAAAAAAAAAAGTATATATTTACAGTTTATAGAACATTACTTGAAATACTATTTCTACACTGTAAAAACATCGGTGTTAGATTTAACACCACGGGTGTTAAATCTAACACCGATCAAACTTCAATAAAGGACCACACCCACAGGTGTTAAAAATGCACTGTGATGGTGTTGAAAAGTGTTCACCTGACACTTGGTGGTGTTAGTTTGACACTGTACCTGGTGTTATTTTGACACTGTACTGGTGTTAATTCAAAAATGACACCACATGGTGTTGATTTGATATTTGTTGGTGTTAATATCAATGGTTTAACACCCGTCCAGCTTCAATAAGAGACCACACCAGCTGGTGTTACTTTGGTGTAAATTCATTTTCACATTTTTTCAAAAATCTAGTATTTTAATGTAAAATTCTTGATCGTCTTGTTTAAATTAAAAATCAACAAAAAGTGCAGTTACTAAGAAACTCTTAAAAAAACAGTTTAAAATTTGGAAATGACACCCAGAGGTGTTAATTTAACACCATAAATGAGCACCGAAAATTTAACACCAGCTCGGTGTTCACTTTTTAACACCGGACTTTTTGCAGTGTAATAGTCTGATCACTATACTGAATGGAAAAGTATAATCTGTAATCCATAGCGAGAACATGGCTTGTAATACCTCGTCTGCGAAGAAACGAAATGAACATGGTAAGTACAATATAGGGGAAGGGCAAAGGAAGAGAGGAAAGGAGAGAAAAAGAGAGGGAGAGAGTAGCTTGAGCTTGCGAGTCAAGTTCAGGGCAAGACGAGCATGCAAACGGAAACCGTCATTAATGTATTTCCCGTCGGTTCCCGCGTTTCCCAAAAGTCCCTCTCGTATTGGCCGATCAATACTCAATCGTCTGGTCTTGCTCCCCGAGCGTCGCGGCCTGACTCCGGTCAGCGACGCGTGAAGAAGGTCCTTATCCGCCTCACGCCTTGTAATTCTCGCATTACCCCCCCTCCATCTCAATTCCTCTCCTTCTGTGTCTTTTAGTTCTTTCTCTTTCATCCGCCCCCCCCCCCCCCCGGTTTGTATGCCTATCTCCTCCTCCTCCTCCTCCTCCTTCTCCTCCTCCTCATCTCCCCCTGTCTATAATCTCTAATTTTACATACATCATGACGTTATATTTTTGCCAGCTTTTTCATCTATCTATAAATCTGTTCATCAAATATGTACATAGTTATCTAATAATCCAGTCATCTTGTATGAAGTATCTACAGTAATCGTCTATGAAAAGATGTAAAATCATTGGTGTGATGTTTGCCAGTTATTTATCTGTATTAATTCTTCCATTCACTTGTCTGTATATACCGTGTACATGTTTATCCATCTTGCCTCGATAAAATGTTTGTAGGTAACTCGTACTCGTCATTGTCGCAACGGAGTTGACAAAAGTCACGCAGAAGAAGAAAACAGAAAAAAAAAAACAAAAATTATAACACTTTCCGTACAATGGTAATTGTGTCGGTATTTCAGTTTGCAAATTCCACGCTGAATTACGCCATACTGCGTAGTCATATGATGCGGACTATTATGCCACTATAGTATAGCGGGGAAAAAGTTGATCTTTACATTTTTACTGCAGAGATTTCAAAGATTAAAAAGAATTTGGAGAAGTGGCTATGGATAATAAACGTCGTACAAAGGCAGCAAAGCGATGAAAAGCTGACAAAACAATGCAGATTAAAAGATATTGCAGTCTGAAGTGAAGTAATTTAGTCATCCATGCAGCATTATATCTTAATAGCTCCGAAACAACTCTTAGTCACGTGACTGAAACAGCGACGACATAATTTTCGTTTGCCTAGGAGATGACAAAATGAAGTCAATCCACAAAGCAGGTTTGAAATCTGGCGTAGCCTGCAGGTACATTGCAACCCCTGTATGAACCCCTGTCACCAGATAGATGATAAGAAAAGTAACAACAACAAACAACAATGTTCCCGGCACGGCGCTGGCGCGAAAAGGGGTAGAGATGGGTGGATTTCTGCATTAATATTATTGATGCTTCCAGTTCCCATTCCATCAAGCCTATAATATACTCAAACCAATACCAGATCTTTCCTATATCTTAAGGGCTAGAATTTGTCACGACGTCCCAGGTTACCCACATACATAGTCGAATCTGCCTCTGATTAAGTAATAATCCTGCCAAGAAAAGCACCACGGGAACGGTATAACTATTCCAGAGGGGTTGATTTGTCATAGATGGTAAGCGCATTTACGGCAAAACATCAGTATTTTGTAGGAGTGATAAAAATCAATATTTTTACACTCCGTTTCCGTTCGAAAAAAAAAAAAGCTCGCCTTCAGGCCGTTCCGTTCTGTTCTGCTGTGCACAACCAGTACACTAATTGCTTTGCTCTTGGGTGAAAAAAAATTGTCTTTATATTTGATAATGTTGCCAATACAGCACATATAAGTTGCGTGCAAATGTCAAAGTGGGTAGGATGATTACGTGTCAATTAATTATCACAATATGTTATCAATTTCGACGCTTGAAAAAGAAAAACAGATCATAAGATGAAGGCTTCTCTCTTTACTCTCGTATGCCATTGTCTTTGAAAAGTGACGATTCCATGACTTTTCTATCTTTGAAACATTTAAATTCATGACTGCGCAAAGAAAATAAATGCTCAGCAGCAACATTCCCTACTGCAATTCATTTTGGACATCTGGGACAGTGTCAACAAAATAAAGATGTTACGCGGGTTGAATATAAAGCAAAGCAAGAAAAAAAGAATAATCAAGAAAAACAATAAATCCGATTAACGGGCCCTCGCGTTATGACGCATTGTGAACTTTCCACCAATCAAAATTTACCATGGCGTCAGACTTGGAGCAACTAACCAGCACTGAGTATCGGGAGAGTTGTTGCAGCGGTAACTGCATTCATTGTATCTTGAAAGTACAAATTATGAAAACGGTCCCGGCGTGGCGGTGTCGTCTGCTTGGACTGATGAGGTTGCGTGAAAGTTGAGCGCATGCGTCACGCATTCACCATCCTTATCATTGTATTTTTGTGTATTGGCAGAGCGTTTCACGACCACCAAGCAAACACGACGAATAGCATTCCCAATGCTTCCGATATGAGGTCAGTGTAAGGAGGTCACCCGACACATCTTGCTCGATCTTGGGCAGTCGACGCAAGGAAGGAAAACAAGATGCTCCTCATACATTTTCAGTCAAATCCCTTGTCCGGCCATTTGTTGGGCTCGGGTGGTACATAAGATAGATAGTTGTTTGTTTTGCTTTGTTGTTTTTTCTTTGTTAAGCTGCGTCTGACAAATGTTGATTTGGTTGGTAGCCAGGATTAAGGCTGAATTGATACCCCCCCCCCCCCCCCCCCCCCGCCGTCATTCGCACACCAACACGCAAAAACATGCACAAACACACATATAACATGTACAACATATATCCAGTCTAGCAAAACAAACAAACAAACAAATGAACAAAAAACACTAGAAAGTATAAAGCATTATCTCCCGTATAACCTCCATTCTTTTGACTGATATACTTTGCTTTAGTAAGGTCCATTTGCAGAAGGGGTATACTCACCATTTCAACGCAACACCAGCTCTCAATCATCACAACATTGTTGTTGCGTAAAATTACAGTGATTAAAATGTACTAGTGTCTCTCGATTATTGGACCATCAGGGAATGTTGTATTGTGCACTCAAACACGATAGATAATGATTCTTTTTCTTTCTTTTTGAATCACATTTATTCCTCCTTGCACAGTCTTAATAGTGGTGTAATCTGAAACCAGGCGCCTGCAATTTAATGTCCAGCCAAATGAAGAAAACAAAATCTTCACGCGCTGAACTCACAACAAAGTGGGAGAAACTGAAAGGAATAGTGACATCAATGTTTTAACTGCACCACGGACACACACACACACACGCACACACACACACACACACTCGCATACTCACACATGATAATAAATCATATAATATTCAACATTGAAATCTACCTACAGTGAGGACGAGTGGAGGTGGAATTCCTCGGAGCAGTGACGTTGTATACTTCGCGTTATTACGAAATACGATCCTACGTCACGATCAACTTCGTTGGGGACATCAACCCCGTCTCAGCGACGTGGGACTAGCAATCGCACCCCGGACGATCAAGTGAAATACAAACAAATAGCTTAAATTCTCATTGCATCCGTAACAATGGTTAAATTGAAAACTCTGAATCATTGTGCGAATATTGTAGTCTCGATGTGTTGCGAATGAAGTATAGTTTCGGTCAAAACTTATCACACGAATAATTGAAGCCGATTATACTTTGATTCGAAAAATCATAAGAGAACAAGATCATGGATTGTGTATGATCGTGTTTGTTTTCGTCTGCTGACTGCTCGCTATTTCTTGCCTTTTATCGATGAGTCATCACGCACTCACTCATAATTTTTCATTCTTTTTTTTCTTTCAGGTTCATGGATAAATCTTAGAGGTTAAAGTCGCAATGACCACGCACCGGTGAAAAAAAAAAATGTACATCACCTCATTTGGCATGATTGGATATGACTTAATTTCGAATCAGAGCTTGGATCTTGTAAAGAACTGAGCTTACTGTGATTGTTTTCATGGCAATTTAAGAAATGAATTATAGAATGATGGAAAACAACAACAATAACACGAAAAGCGTGTTAAAATTTGTTCATTCGGGTCATGAGTTTGGTCTGTTCCTTGCAGTTTTGTCACTCCATGACAAGGGATATACATTTAAAGCTATTTGTGTGTGTGTGTGTGTGTTTTACCTTAAAGGGGAAATCCAGTCCAAATATAAGTTAGTCTGATAAGAAAGAGTAAAATATCATTACTAGTTCAGCGGTAACATTTTGATCAAAATCGGACGAAAAATAAGGAAGTTATGACATTTTGAAGTTTCGCTAATTTTTGAGGAAACAGTTCTTGAACAGTCAATATAAATATGCAAATGACAAAGTGAGCATATCATCCCCTCACAACTTGCCATATAGTTTGTACATAAAATTTTGAAATTTCCACTTTTTCATTCAAACGCAATTATGCCCGAGGATCAAATCTTGACATATCTTAACTGATCACTATTCTGAAGTCATTCAACCAGGAAGAACATAATGTTTCAGACTTCAATGACAGAAACAATTAATTTTCTTCATTTTTTTGTACACGATCAATGGAAATTGTGAGGTTATGACATGGTGCGGTCACTCATTTGCATATTCACTTCCACTGTGACAAGAGCTGTTTTGCAGGAAATAGCAAAACTTCAACATTTCATAACTTCTGTATTTTTCATCCGATTTCAGTCAAATTTTACTGTTGAACTAGTAAAATTTTACTCTTTTTACCAGACTAACTTATTCTTGGACTAGATTTCCCATTTAATGCTTGATGAGGGAATGGATGGACTTAGTATGCAAAGAATGCACAACTGACAGTCAAGAAATACTTGTCTGAACGAGAGGTGAACTTTATCATAAGTTTTACTCCTCGAATCATAACATCTACCATTTTTTCGAAATTCGGTAGGGCACTGTACGGAGTGGATGGAAAATGCTTCCTCGACTATTGCTGCTCTTAGTATGCATGATGTTAAACATTGTGACTCGAATAGGTGGAATCACGTGGTCCATAATGTTGTGACGTCATGACCAATATCAGTTAGAGGAGAGATACATCGCCACGGTATGTGTAATGGATATGGACAGATGATACCTTAGCTGTAGTTATTGTGCATGGCCATCCATCTACGATGTTTGATGAATATGGTTCTGTGAAACAGACAGATAACACTTCAATCTTGAAGGATAACAACGACGCAGGGGACTAGAGTAGTAGGGAAAAAAGAAAAAAGAAATGGGGGAACTATGCTTCTCATTCCTTCACGCTTCTCATTTTACATGTATTCTTTGTCTTACGTCAGTCATGCCACACGCGCAGAACATAATGTCGGTATGTCTTGTACTTTGGTGTAGTTGGTAAACATAATATGAAAGATAATGTTCTGATCATAAATAATATACCGATGATCTGTAGCAACAATGATTGCTTCGTTGGGGAGGCAATGTGGACCGGTGTTTTGCACCTGTGTGCTCGATCTAACGATCATGTGTCACTAGCACACATAAACAGTTACACATATTATGCGCATGCATTATACACACACTCACATTATCACGCACACACTCTCTCTCACACACATACTCACACACACGCACATACACACATATACACACATTACAAACAAACTACCAATAGCAACAAACTAAACAAACATTTACGTGCGCGCGTTTTCAGTTCCCATGCGGCGGGAACAACTTGACAACACTCCGACTCGTAACGCGCTGATTTATCGCGTCAATTACGGCGCTAATAACAATCATTGACGAAAACAATACTAAACGGATAATGATTCATGATTTAAGACTTTGAGGTTCAAGTGCGCCCCCTTCCCGAGTCTTGGTAATGAGTCTGGTAATTTGTTCGCAGTTCCCGCCGAGAATGAGAGAGGCAAGTAAGTTGGCAAATTTGTCACCTCCTAAACCGACGCACGGCACGTCACTTCATCGCGTCGCGGGGCTTCGGTCTGTTGCAAAGTGTACAGGGGATGACGAAGAAGCGAAATGTCGAGATTAAAACTGCAAATTTGACGTCAAAATAACCCGCGTTCCGTCGAAGTGTGAAAATCTGCGATCATATACAGTCATGACTGAGAGAGTATCACATTAGATTCTATTTTTATTTTGTGTATGACTCATAACCGCTTCCCGGAAAAGGTTTCAGGGTGGGGCTATTTTGCTCCTCCCTCCCTCGATCTATTGCAAGGAAGATACTCACAAGCTCGTCAATATTTGTTTTTTCTTGTGTTCTTTTTTTTTTCTGAGGCTTTGATATAGGGAGACTCGTTCTGCACAAATTTATAACTTCACCATTGTTAAAGCCCTGGTGAACGAAAACTCCCTCTCCCTCTATCTCTCTCTCTATCTCTATCTTTCCTTCTCAGTGTGTGTGTTGTATTATATGATTGCCTTTAAGCAATAATTTTTTATATGATTTTCTAGATTTTATTTTATCCAGTCTGTACTTTAAGACGTATCTCACCTACCAGTAGTCTGTAAAGTACTGAATCATATTTCGACCAGTATTCTAGTGTACCTTTAAAATAATGACTCTATAACAAGGAACGCTGAACGCCGTAGTGTCACATTGTCAAACGCCCTCTCTCGATACGAGAAGTATTTGGCTTATGTACGTTCGGATGACGATAGCACGAATCAACGGTTAAAAATCATCGCAACTTTTGGAGATTGATAACATACACTCGACTCGACGAATATTGACTTGCTACCCAACGATCTGTGCTACAAGGCAGAGTTTGACGGCGAGTGACTATACAGCCGTTTCCTTAAAGGTGTACATCAAACATTCTCTCTCTCTCTGAACGTTTCAATCTGTTCGTCATTACTTCGCAATGTTTATAAAGGGAAACACAAAAAACGGAGTCAAACTTTCACTGTGATAAAACAAAGCATTTTTTTTTCTCGAAAAACTCGACCCCAAAACTGCGTCATACACCACTGCTCTCTCCCCACCCTTCGCTTCTAGTAGTCGATACATCCCTGGGAAGATTTGACAGCACGTCATGACATTAAAGTATGAATCTAATAAGCTTCTCCACAGGTTCCGTGTGCCCACACACCACGGATATCAACAAAGTGCTCTAGAAAGAGGCGATTGACGCAGCTTCGTAGCTCCATGGTTACAATACCGAATGTCTTTGGTCAAAAGACTATCATCCAATTTGTGTGCGAGGGTACGCCTATGTGTGAGTTTGTTCTGTGCGATTGTTTGTGCGTGTGTGTGTTCTGTGTGTCCAAAGATCTTCGGGTTTTATGCCTGATAATTGTAATGTAACCATTCCATATTGTAGCAAGGAAAAGACATTTGTGATGTCATGCAAAGATGAGTGAGTAATCTATAAATTGTTTTACCATTAGACCTGTATTCATTATTATCATTATTGAATTCAAATACATTGTATCATTTTAAACGAATGAAATCACAAAACGTTACGGTACTCACCAGGGGCGGATCCAGGAATTCCGTAAAGGGAAGGCGTCGTTGCAAAATTAAAGGGGGCACTCACACCCCCATTTTTTTCTTTTCATTTCTTTTGTTTTAATAAAACATAAAGAGGGACGCGCGCACCCGGTGCACCCCCCCCCCCCCCCGATCCGCTACTGCTCACTCACTATTTTAGTTGGTGAATGGATAGAAGACAAATTTTCAAACGTCATAATATGATTTACTCCAGAGGTCTTTTACTTAACTTACATGACTTGTTAATTCTTGAAAGCTTTCGTTAATGTGTGTCATAAATTATGGGAGATAGTGTACATTGTAATTTAATTTTCATAATTATTCAATATGTCTACTAATATGGTCACTTCTAATCGCTTCAATTACGACTGTTGATATTTCCTTGTTTATTTGCTTGTTTTGTGAGAATTACTCTTCCTAAAAGAACGCTACATTCTGTCTAATTATAACGATCACAGCATTATGTTGTCAAAATTCCAAAGCGGAGTCAAAACGAAGCTCTATACTATACCATCCCCTGAGTCCCGCTCATCCCAGGCGTCTCCCCCACCTCCCCGTTACAATGGATGGGAAAGTTTAAGAGCTCGGGAAGGATGGGGATAACCCAAAACTTTACCCTCCCGTTGAGGGAAACGCATAGTTCGTTTCCAGTGTCGTACGGTTTGTTTCACACCTGACACTTTGCTTGATGACACCTCATTAAGTTCAAGTGTGCCGGGCGCCTCGGGGTCGAGAGTCACGGGTGTGTCAAGACGGGTCCATAGTTTGATGACAATGAAATAAGCTGGTCAAATCTACGTGGACGATTGTTGAATGTGAAACTCCGCTCGATGGTTAAAGTGTTGTTAAGAATTAGGATGAAATTAAACAAGCAATGACGACCATTGTCATGATGTATATGATATATATAATAAAACCAACAAGACAGTTAAACATCAGGCCAATCAGACAGTCGTGGAATTTCAGAGCTTTGCAATCAGCTGGCAATGCTTTCTTGACATGCCTCACGTCACGTCCTTGTCATAAGAAACGATATGAAGTGATGGTGTCAGAGTGTGTAGGAGATGATTATTGATGATAACAGTTATTGGTGATGTCCTAGTGAAGCGTGAGTATTGATGAGACTTGGTAAATTTCAGTTCCACATCATAATTATTAAGAGTGATTTTCTCGACATACCTGATCATCGAATGGTAATGATTCTTTCACGCCATGAACGCGCGCGCTCACACACGAACACACACTCACAGGAAGAGAGAGAGAGATGTTCGTGATTTGATATTCATCATCTCTTAATGTAAGTACTTTAAATGATATACATATACGTTCAAAATGTAGTTTCTTCATAAAAAAGAAGAAAGATTTCGTCACGTCGGTAGGAACAGTACGCTAGTAGCTGGGATGGAAGGGATCAGGCTGGGGGTGAGGTCTGTATTTAGGTTTGCGAATATTGTGTTACAATTTCAACTTTTTCAAAATTGACCTTTCATCGCTGGGGCACCGAAGAAGCCACACAGTCTCAGCATCCCTGACAGGTGATCATAACTACGGCTGCGACCCAGTTTGCTCCGCCAGCCTGCCTAGCAATGTGGTGGGTCGTGTCTACATGGAACAATTTTCACATAGATGCACGACTACCCATGACTTCATGATTTTTCTCTTACGGTACGTCTTGCTTTTATGAGGAAAAAAAAAACAACAACTAGTCAGTTTGACACAGTCATGCACGGTGACAGTGATGAGAGATTAGAACTGACGAATCTGCGTGGTACCCTCGGCATACGCGTGAGATCGTACAAGGGTGTTCAATCAGAAATATATTTGTATCTCTGGTTTCTTTTTTGTTCCCTTTTATTACTGTCTTTAGCTTTCATAAATCAATGACCATTTTTGTTGAAAATATTGCACTCATAAATAAACCCGGTCGTTTACCCCTACATCAAAGGCGAAAAGCTCGGCCCAGACAGACTGAGGTTGAAGACGCTATCTTCCAGTGTGCGTTGGTATCAAAGCTACAAGTAGGGGTGCACATCACGAGTCTGACACCCACGAGTCAAATAGCCCAAATTGACACTAGGGCAAATATGGCCCACGAGCCCGACACTAGGCAAGAATTGCTAAGCAAACAAGACCCAAAAGTCTAAAACCCATCACATTACGGGGCTTAAATGTACGCAGTGTCGGTCTCGAGAGCCTTTTTTTTTTTTTTGCCTATCTTATCTTGCTTGACGTTATTTTGTTTGATATATCTTTTGTATATTTATTTCTGTTTCTCTCGTATGTTGTTTCGCTTGACGCAATTTAGCGTTCGTTTTTAAATTGTTTAGTTTTTCCCATGTTTAGTACTTCACCATGTTTGTGATAACAAAGTATGTCCGTAAAGCGCAAATGCTGCTGAGAGTGGGTGTCTCCGATCATCATCGAAGACTTTCAGACGTACTCGATTGAGACATTCCTGGGTCGAACATGATTCAAAGAGGATGGAATCTAATACCCTTGATGTTACAGCTCGTGTAAGTTTTAGGAAAACTATCCAGAAGAAAAAAAAAAGAACAAACAGAGAAAAGGAAATATGTCATAGTTTCGATTTAATCTCGGAGTCGGACGAAAGAAGACATCATTTTCCAAATATGAATACGCGAAAATATAGGTTTGAATATAAAATAAGCATCGTAAAACAAACCCTGCGGCAGATATCTCTTGGGATAATGTAACATTATCAAATCCCGTCATGAGTTCAAGAAGCAAGACGCAAACAAGTCATACGACTACAACATACCTCCCCCATCCATCTCTCTCTCTCCCTCCCCCTCTCTCTCTCCCTCTCTCTCTCTCTCTCTCCCTCTCTCTCTCCTTCTCTTTGTCCCACTACCTTAGGGAGTCCGCAAAGTTTTCATAATAGCGGATGGCTTGGAGCTAGACATTTCAATACACTTTCGCAGGTGTGTGCGTTTGAGGAGATGCGATCATCCATCAAACGATTCAGGGATAGTTTCGTCTCCTCTGACTGGTCCCGATTGGGAATTCACATCCACGACACACCGGTTTCTGGGGCTAAATTACTTTCAGGGTCTCTTTCACGGCGAAAGATGTTTCTTTCAAAGGGAATACTGTACTACTAACTGCTGAAGTTGACAGTATGTAATTTACCACACTTTAATAAGTAAAGAACAGTGAGAGTATGGAGGTGGGAAGACAGTTTGACTGAATGGGTCTTGATGTACAGAAGTAGTCTAAAAGATGATCAAAAGTTTAACGTTTTTTTGTTCTCCTCAGAAAAAAATGGCATCAATCGCAGTCTTATAATGATGCACATATCATGAGGTAATTATTCTATAGTCTCAAAAACCTCTCATTCGCTTGCACACAATTAATATCCACTAAATTTCCCTTTTCATCATAAATTCCACAAGGCATAAACGTACCCTTTGCTTTGAATTGTTTTAACGATAATCAGTGGATGCTTTTGCATAGTATGAGGAATATGGTCGCAGTCGCTAAAATACAGAAGAAAAGAATTGACTACATATTTCTTAAAAAAAAAAATCTGCAAATCAATAAGTGTTACGAGTCCATAACATCATGATATGCTTTAATGTTGTAGTGATCATGATCAGCAAAAGTATGATGAAATTCAACAGTCCATAACTTTCTCTTTTTGTCTAATTGTAATTAAAAGTTTACTGTTGTTGTTTGACTTTGCTCCTGTTTTCTTTGCTAAAAGTGTAATTAAAGAAACAGTGATTTCCTGCAATAATATGACAATGATGATAATATGATAATGTTTGATGAAATAATGATATTTATACCAATAAAAATACCAGCTTTTCTAAAGATTTCCTTGTTTTCACGAAACAGTGACAACGGTTACAAGCACGTGTAATTAGATACAAATTAGACGCAAATTAGATGCAAATTAGATGCAAAGTGGTGTTATCACTTTGGTACTCTGAGTAATTTGGCAGCCACGTCTATTGTCCTCGTTGTTGAATTATTACATCATAGCATATGCAGAGAATGTATATCCTGTCTGAATTCATTTTCAATGAATGTAGGGCAGACTTGTATGTGCAAACAGATGGGAGACTTGTGAAACTGAGATGCTGAGAGAAAAACGGAGATTTCTGCTAAACAAGCAGCACTTAACACTTACCATAATATCCTGTAATGTCTGCATGTTGTTCTTGGGAAATACAGTCATCAGGAAGACCCCTTCTTTTAAGGACCAAATCTCCCCCTTCCCCTCCCCCCCCCCCCCTCCCTTTTGCGTCCTCACCAGTTTCAACAATAGCGAACTCTCGCTCTCACTGGAACAGACACAATGTGAGATGACAAACATAACAGCATTATTAATCATTTGCAGATGAAACAAAAACCCAGTTTTAGTGCTTCAAAATAGTTCTAAAATGTGAGTTAGGGATAGAAACAATCAATGCAGTGTTTTATGTTAATCAGTATAATCCATGTTAAGTATTGTTAAATATATACAATATGTGAACAATAGTCATAATCAAATTGTTTCTAGAATAAATCATGTACAGTCATGGTTTATTGATAAAATCAGTGATATCTCCTTATATTTTAGGCTTTGTCGCGAATTTTTCATATGGTTGGATGTTTTGTGATACAATTGACCTACACATATGCATCAAAATGATAGTGATAGCTCGAACCACTGCTCCCAATGGTAAACAATACCTTTAATAGGTGTCATGAGCGATTTCTTTTACTACCTGTGGGTGATCATGTGTTCATTACTTTTAATAATCACCATGATCGGCGAGTGCAAACAACCCTCAAAGGCATACTCTTCCCATGTAAGTTAGGACATCGTATTCTCGTTTCTGTCACAAAATTTTCAATTGTATTTTGTGCGTTTTATCAGGTACTTGTGTTCCATCTTATTTTGAATAATTCTGTCTTTGAACATTTCCCAGTCCCAATCATTTCTCACAATTCTTATGTCTTTCTTCTTGAAGTATTCTAAGTGATTTTGAAAGAGAAAACGAAATATTATAGAAGTAATGATGTCAGCACTTTGTGATGATTCACACTTTGAGACAAACACAAACACGTACACGTGTAAACAGCTAAACTAAGATACTGTAGCATTAGAGCAAATACGAATAAGATTGCAAGCTAATGACAAACTTGAAATGAGATATGTCATTATCCCGGATTTCAGTCTGTCTGTTATACATTTACTATAAAAAGTTATTTTAATCACGTGACCATATAGCTTTAATCAATTGGTACCCCCCCCCCCCTTTGCTTCTTACACAAAAGGCTAAAAGCAGCAACAGCAATAAACCTTCTTTGAACCTTTATTCAAAGGATGTGACCTATTCATTCTTCCATAAGGTGATCAAACGTAATGTTCTGGGTGTATGTTTATCAAAATTAAGTGGGGAAATATTTCTTATAGGGAAAAAGAGTAAAATATATTGACTTTTCATGAACAATGTAAACATGAGAAGACTTTCATTGTGATATGATGAAGGCGGTTCCCTTTTATGATCCCCCGAGGACGTTTTAAATAACCCGTCAATGTTCAGAGTGGTCGTATTTTTTAGTAAAGATAATCCTCTTTACCGCTCATTGTCAGTAGATATAGCAGGGATACCAGATTTTTATTCTCTCTGATCATCATGTTCGTACATCAACTTTTCCTCTATGCCAACTCTCGCTAGCGATTCCTCTTAGCACACTACATCTACTGATTCTTATCATTTTCATTCACGGAAAAAATACAGAGACAAGCTAGTATGTACCTCACGGATATGCCATATCTTTTACCACATCCGCGGTTACTGTCATCGCCCCAATTTCACACTGGTATATGGGGGCATACTGGCTTCAATAGTCCACAATTCTCTTGTGATATTGCCCAATTTAACAATTGCCAGGAAGATTTTTTTTTTCCCAAAAACATGTCAAAGGTACTTCTTTCTCCTCTTTCGTCGGACATTAATTTTAACAAGATGTCAAATATGGAGGAACCGCAAAAGCAGAGCTTCTTACTACATAACTGAATTATTAAATCCGTTGCTGCAATAGGCCTATAGGCCTATTTATAAATCTCATCGGAATAGACACTATTTCTTCGGATCTTCGGGTGGAAAATCAAACTTATTCACCACCCAGGTGAAAAAAAAAAGCTGCTTTAAACAGTTACTAATAGTTACTGAAACGCACACTATTTGGCAGTCACACAGAACGGCATAGCCTGTTTTCAAGCCGCCTGACCATTTTGATGTGCACGTGCCGTTTACCCGCTCGGATTCGAGCAAAGATTGAATGAGCCTCTTAATGTTTCTGTAGTACTAAGGGGGCTATCAAAACGGTTAGAAAAACACTCGAAATACTGCAATAGTCGTTATTGTAGAAAGCTTGTAAATCAATTTTAAAGACTCGCATGACAACTGATCATTCTCTCGGGCTTTTATTTTTTTTTTTATTTTTTTTTTTTTTTACTTTCCAGTGATGCTGTGTATTTATGAAGTATTTTACCTTACTTGCCCGCAAGGTCACGGAACTGTAACAAATGATGGGAAAATGTTCAACTCTCTGGCCCGTAGGACTACAGACCTTCCAGTCAATATACCACCTATTTATTGCCCATCAAGCGCCTCAGCTCATTCATCACGTGCGCTATCTGCTCCTGTCTCATTTCACGAGTCAAATATGGGTACCTCTATATATTATCTCGGTCATCTAACTCGTCCTATTTTATCCCCATTTTTTTTCCCATTGACATTCATCAAAGATCAAATATCCACGAGACATACGCACGTCAACAGAAACATCAATATTTGCCCATTCCACGTACTATAACGATGGCAGAAGTTGAGACGCTACATTATGTTTTCATTTCCACGGCCGGTTTCGAACGCCCAGCATTCCAGCAGCAAAAACGCGACCTCGGAGTTTGGGGTTCACGCGGATACCATACCCGACTTGGATTGGCAGAAGACTGAATCTTTACTTTCCGAAATGCCATCATTTTTTTTTTCTAAGATACACTTTTTTTTCCTCCTTCTTCTTTCCATTCCTCTTCCACAATTTACTCAAAAAGGAAAATTCTATCTTTATTTCGTAAACTCGGTGATTACATTGCACAAATGTTAGAAATGTGTGATTTTGCCTTATTTTGTGTTAGAGCAAAAAAATCTGTATCGATGATAAATATGTTATGAAGGAAAGCGAGAGAGAATCTTGAGGGAACAAAGTTTGTCTTTCTTTATTGTCACGATCTCTTGTCATTATGATTACCATTATTATCATTACTATGTTATTATTATGATTATTATCGTCATCATCATTATTACAATTATTATTTCGGCGCCCAAAATAATCCTATATTACAAAGGAATTACTATAAAGCTAAACATTCAGAACACAGAAAATAAATGTTTGATATTCTTTATAACGATATGATATCGAAAAAAGCCAAAACAGAACTCAATCAACTGAAAATCAACCCTTGACCTCAGTCCGCTGAATATGAGCATACCTAATGTTCGATAGTCCGAAAATAATGGGGGAAAAAATCGTTGATTCCCAAGGTTTGTTAATCCGAAAATGAACAAAAAAAAAAGGTGGGGGGGGGGGGGGGCGTAATTCCGAAGGTTCGTAAGTTCGCACTTTTGCTTTTGTTTTCGGATTAATGAACCTTATTTCATCTTTTGAATAACGTACCTGTCGATATCGACTAACGCCACAAATGTTCGGATTAACGAGCCCAGATCTAATTTAAGGATTAAAGAACATCTAGTCGCAGGGAATTTGTTTATTTCTGAATAACGAACCTTCGGAATAATGAACTTTATTTCATTTTGGATTAGCGAACCTCCGGAATAACGAACATCACTCGGTATTCTCACAAGTCGAGCCGACACTAAGTGACAACAGAAATATGCCATTTTGTGGCGGAACTTTTCCCGCCAAGTGGGATTGGACGAAATGGACGTTATGGCAATGACAATGACAGAGGCGAAGAAGTTTGACCTTGCTACATCGTCTGACCTCTCTCGGCTTCCGACGCCGCATGGCGACGGTCGTAAGGTTTGATCTACAGTCTATAATATGTCCTGCTCGATGACGAACTAGATCATGGTCATAACATCTTTCAGCGTAAAGTGTAAAAGTACATGTTTTGTATTCCATATTTAAGGCAATAAATACAATGCCATGGTGAAATCAATGCATACACGCCACGCACACACACACACACACACACACACACACACACACACACACACACATATATATATATATATATATATATATATATATATATATATATATATATATATATAATGTTATATATACAATTATATATATACTTATATAATTACATATAAACGCACATTTGTGAACTGATACAGTAAAAGGGGGAATATATGTCTTTTTGACATGTTTGTAGCGGCATTTGAATTCTTTTAATGTTTGGCCGTTGATCTAATCGACTCTCTAAATTTTTTTTTTTTGCTTCTTTATTTCTCACATTCGAGTGACGTATAGAAACAAGAAATAAAGGATTCGTATACCAAATTCCGACTTTTATGGACCTTTGTTCTTTCGGACAGACCTGCCCTCCTATCCCCTCCCCAACGTCGAGCTCTTCATGTCACCCCGCCTTTTGGGTTTGTGGCTCAGTTTCATTTATTGATTTGTAATTAAAGGTATATAGCGGTCATTGTATGGGTCACGTTAATCTGGTCTGTTGATAGCAACAATAAATGAATAGCTGGATTTGAGAATCTAATGAAAATGCTGGTAAACGTGAAGTCAAGAAAGGAAAAGTCATCCGCCTCTTCATGTCTCGTGGTAGTAAACGCTAGATTCCATAAAATTCAAGCAAACATTTCTCAGACGCGTGTCAGGGAGTGACTGGAAATATTTCTTCAATCAAAAAACAAAACAAAACAAAACAAAACAACAACAACAACAAAAGGAAATGAAATGTCAAAAACGAAGCTATTGATGCCTATTTAGCTCAACAGAATTTCTGGACCACTGGATTTGACGAGTGTGAAGGCAAATAGCCCGAGACGAGAGTCGATCGTAAACACGTGAAAAATGGAGACTCCTCCCAAAGATGCAATGCTCTTGTCCCCACTTTGTGACGCACATTATTTTACAGACTTATTTTGTTCAGTTCCTTGTCGCCTGCCGATTCAAAGCCCATTCTCGAATATGTTATTGTCTCAATTAAGAGGTTCCTGTGAATAGGCCCTGCATATTTCCATGTTTGTTTATGGCCGCAATAACACGTAAGGTGTCGCGAAAAACCTACACCTCTATGTGGACTTTACGGGGACCAGTCAATAACAGGAATTCGAAAAACGTCGTAGTGAAATATTTTCGTCTTCCCCAAATTCATAAAGATAGCACTCGAAGGACAAAACCATTCTAGAGCATATGCATCCAACACATTTTGATTTCGAAACTTGATTCTTTTCTTTGCTTTGCGTCAGCAAAAGATGTGAAAAAATCTTTTTGGGAACGTCCCTTTTGTGCCTATCATGGCATGAATATAAATGAAATCTAATTCAAAAAGCTATGGAGTTATGCTCAGTCAAAAGTTCATACATATCCGTCAACAGCAAGAACGACTTCCGGTCACTCAGAAACAATTCTCGCTCTACATTCCGCATTTTCTGAATCGTTATGATTCGAAAATGTATTTCGCGTAATACTCAAAAGAATTATGCAGAATAATGACAAGCATTACGTACACCCAAGGAGGTATCCCTCCTTATCCTTGAATACTTTAATATCGAATAAGCATATATTTTTGGTATCAGAGGGGTAGATCAGATAGGTCCGTGTGGCTATAAAAATTTGAGAGAGTCGTATCCAGCACTTATTACTTACTTTCAAACACAGTTTTAACATTCATCGGTTTTCCAAAGATTTTATCGTTTTGATACATGTAAAAAGAAAATCTCGATATAGTGGAAATGTTGGATATGTAACTTTCAAAAGTAATGAAAAATATACAAGAAGTGTAAATTGTGGCCAACTGACGGGGAGAAATTCTTGAAATGAAGATTTTTGAAAAATCTGTATATCACTACCAATACGATTTTGAAAATATGTCAGTTCGACTATTATTGACAGGCGGTCGACGTAGGCCCCTACGGTGCCCGCATTGTTTTACAGGTATTTAACCTCACGGTGAGTCGTGGGTAATTCGACGTATGGGAATTTGATTTTCTCTCTATTTGTTTGAAAGAGACGTTGGTAGTTTCTGAACCTCCCCCAAATATGGCAGAAATGTGGTATTTGACAACGTGATGAGAGATAAACCAAGTTCTTTTTCTGTTCTCCTCCCCCCCCCCCTTTTTTTTTTCTTCTTCTTCCTTCTGTTATTTCCGTGACGCCAGGCCATCGCAGG
This sequence comes from Diadema setosum, assembly GCA_033980235.1. Taxonomy (NCBI): domain Eukaryota; kingdom Metazoa; phylum Echinodermata; class Echinoidea; order Diadematoida; family Diadematidae; genus Diadema; species Diadema setosum. The sequence continues at coordinate 4,229,935 of CM067063.1, read as the reverse complement.
AAAAACGTGAGAAAATTGATGGACGTTATGAACCAACTGCAAAGGGTCGTCAAGCATAAAAGATGACATAGCTAACAATTTTAAGCCTATGCTGCAGTCAATCATAATCATAACGTCCTTCTCCTTGCCATTACGTATTTTGATATGTGCCCTTGATATATCATCTTCTTTTTAGATATACTTTCTTTCTTTTTAATATCTTCTTTATATATCTTAGTATATTTTCATATCTTTTTTATCTTCGTATGTCAATTCAGTATGATATAATTGATGTTTTTACTTAATGGAATAAAAATAGAAAAATAAACGAAAACCAGTTTTAAGTATTAAGTTAGACTCGTGATAGTATTGTAGTATCTTTAAGGAGAGTATGTGTCAAATTTAGTCAATTTGTCAATCACTTTTAGCAGCGACAAAGTTTTCGTCATGTTATCGAAAGTTGTCAGTTGTCAAAGTTCTTCCAGTGCTCACGGGATTTTTAGCTGCCTAACCAGAAAAAGATTAATACTTCGTACTTTTGTATACGAGAAAACCTTTTTCTTTTGATATTAAGTAAACTGTAGTGACGTGTTAAACACATGAGCTTGCTTCTGTTCCAGCTCATGTAAAAGCTGTTCGTTCATATCCGTCACCCATCAAGCATTATGTTGGACCTCCCTTGTTTTATTGTATTAACGCTATGTATCATCAGTTAACAAAGAGTGAAGCTTTGTGCTTACTGTTCTGTACCGTTCTGTATGAAAATTTATAACGCGTGAATGTGATTATGTGACAGATGTAAATGTGTATGAAAATTGTTGAAATTGTAGGAAATGCCATGGTGTGTAGAACGGTACCAACCCCATATGTTTATGTTATAATGTTTGACGATATTGCTGAAAATAAGGAATTGAAAAGCAATGCCACATGGAATAAATCAAATCAATCACATCAAATCATTTAAGATTGTGGTGGAAAAGCTGATTATTTTAGACAAGAGTATAGACGGTAAGATTAACGAACGGCTAAACGAAAATACACTCAAATCTCTAAAACTGATCCCTGGACGACAGAATATCCACAGATGCTAAGTTTCGACCCAATAAAGAACAGCTGCATTTTTACCAAGATGGTTTAATTTGGGTCGTCCCCAGTTCATTCATACACTTTTTTTTTTTCAAATCTTCTCTCTGCTCCCTCCATGGATTGTTTGTGTGTCCGTGATTCGAAACGAAAACAACCTATACTTTAGTAAAATGGAATATACAATTTCTGTCCGACATGTTCGTTAGTAATAATCATAAGATGATGGCGATGTATGTAACGATGACATTTTGACGTAATTATTATCTTATGACCATTATCACCATTAACCATTATAATCTGAACAGTAATAATCAGGGGATACAAGCAAATCAAGGTCTATAGCGGTCACCGGTCTAGGTCTTATATGCGGGCTGCAAGAAACAGTTCCACTGTCGACGAAAAGAAGAAGAAGAAGAAGCAAAAGCTGCATGGGAATGCTTTCTTTTGTTTAAAAGTGTTTGCTTTGAAATATGATTAAAGTCGGTAAATAAGAAAACAAGTATTTTTCTTTTGCATATTCCTTTTATCTCGGTATATTCATTTTGTCGCCCGATATGATCGTTCAAAATGTGTATGTCTTCATTTTTTTCCCCTCCGCGATTGCTCCCCGGTCCGTCCATCAACAATTCTCCTAATCCTGCTTTGCCTCCAGGTGATCCCCCTTTCAATATTATGAGGGCTCCGGATTTAGCGTGGGCTTCGAGAATTTAGACGCAAGAGGTCGGACGAATATTTTCCCGATGATGGGACGTTTTGTCACATTTCTCCTTATCGCATGATATTTGAACTTGGAGAGGTACCGGAGGGCGACAGAAAAACAAAAAAGACACAGAAAAGGCAGAAGTGTCGCGCGGGTCTTGTAGGATATGGAGAGTTTGATAGCAAAATGAGTTAACTCCATTTTTGTAAATTTGAGGTATTCGCCATTGAAACTGCTAAAAACATAGAAAATCATAAGAATACATATGATATTCTTAATCATATTAAACGACAAGAAGATTATTTGTTCTCTAACAAGTGAGGTATCACCTGAAAGGATTTGATCTGCTCTATCTGATGATGGACTTGCTTTAATGTGTTTAAAAATAGCGTTTAACCCGTTTTGCAATTAAGGTCTTCATCTACACATACTTGGGCGATGTTAACTTAACGCCCATTTTGTGTCAACCGGCTGTGACTCCCATATCCGATTCTTGCAAGGTTTAGAGAGATAGGGAGCCCTTGCAACATCTTTCATGAAGTCATCTGAAGATAAAAATCATCGTGTATCGCCATGTCAAGCTTGAAATCAATTTTCATCGCCTTTCTACACCGAGAGGAGAAAAGACCCCCCGAAAACATCGAGTCCCTGTTCTTTTCTTTGGAGCGCCTGAAGTTGAACAATGCGAATGAAACTTTCGTTGCTTAAATTTTGAATCAAATAAATCCATTGATAGGTCCTTATGCGATCCTGTGAATAAAAAGAATATATACTAGTGAAATTGCTAATATCACATTCAAGACATACTGTATCGTCGTTATTTTGAGCCGAGTGGGCTTAAACGTTTGTTAACAGATTTGATTTTGCAAATGAGAGCTACCAACAAGTGTCATGGACTTCAAAGGACATGTTCACCTTCATAATGTGAGTGAATGTAGCAATATCAGTATAACACATGAGTGAGAGTTTGTTGAAAAATTGACGATCCGTTCAAAAGTTCAGAATTTAGGAAGTTTCAGTGCCGCCATCGCTCAGTGAGAAGACTACTATAGCTTGTGATGTCATGTGTATAGAACGATATAAATAAAATATAATAAAATTCCACATATTACTTCCACTCTTCTCGCATAGCAAAAAGCAATTTACTTGCCTCCTTCAGAAGACAGCGGGAATGATATTACCCTGAACATAATGTCAGCAACAAGTCAAGAGAATGTGTTCTTTTTTTTCAGAAACTTAAATTCTGCTGAATTCTCGTTCTACGCATGTGACATCATAAACTGTAGTTTTCTCATGCAGCACTGACTGCACAGAAACTTATAGAATTCACAACTTTTGGACGGATTGTCTGATCTTTTTCAAACTTTCACTGATGCGTTCAACTGATATTGCTTTGCTGCATTCATTCACTTCACAGGTATGATACTTATGAAGGTGAACTTGTCCTTTAACTATAGTACGGTCTGCAGGAGTTTTATGCTAAATCTGACTGACGTGCGACTTAAGTAGGCTCTATCGCCTGTTTCCCCATCTTGCATACGTCTCATTCAGCCATGTTTCTTTCACAGGAGGGCCGATTTCGTGCGCAAGGGACTCAAGGAATTACCAGGGGAATAATAAGCTGTTTTTGTTTCGGCTAAAACATAACATTAACCATTATGAGGGAGTAGAAAGACGCATTCACCGATTTCATCTTCCCTCTCCTTTTCTCCTCTTTTCTTCTTCTTTCTTTCAATTCTTTAATGCCTAAGAACTAGCTCGGGAATTGTGAATACAGACTTCCATTTTGTTCCGTTGGGGAGGAAAGAGCCTGATACAATACAAAGGAAAGTTTTGCCAAAGAATTTGAAATGTGAATGAACAAAAAAGAAAACAAAGGCAAAAAAAAAGAATATGCCAGGAAACTTCAGAAACAAGCGTACCACACCTGCGGAACCACCAGATAAAAATTCCCAGCAAACGGTGGTTAAAGGGATGGTATAGTTTTGTTTGAGATGGGGCTTCATTTTTTTTATTTTTTATTATTATTATTATTTTTTTTTGGGGGGGGGGAGGGAAATATTGAGAAGCTACTTATGAAAAATAAAACAGCATACGATTTCAAAGGAAATTTAAGTTCAATTGATAAAAATTGGTTTTGAAATGGCTGAGATATCAAAAAAAAAATAGTGGTTGTGACCAACTTTTATTAGGACCATTTTGGTTTTGGATATCTCAGCCATTTAAGAACCGATTTTCATCAAACAAACTTTGAATTTCTCTTGAAAGGGTACTCTTTCATAATTATATTTCACAAGCAGTTTCTCGATATCTTATAAAAATCTAAAAACTTAAAGCCCCATCTCAACCAAAACTATACCATCCCTTTAATGCGAAATTCTCTCCATCGGCCCTCATTGCCGAAACTGTATCTTCTTTCATAACCGTCTACTATTCCCATTCCTCAGAGGGTTCCTATAGTTTTCTTCATGTGATATTCTTCGGAAATCAACTCTAGAATTTGTCATTGTTGTATTCACAATGTCACTATACACCCCCCCCCCTCCCCTCCTAACTCTCAGGAGCTGCAATTGATTGTATAAATCTGTTTTCACTCGTAATTTGATTTTGATTTGATTTTGATTTTGATTTATTTCTGAATTCCTTTTTCATACATAAATGAAATACAAAGATAATTGAACGAACTAATTGAGCACAGTATAATCTAAATCTGACAATTAAAACATATAAATGATCAATTCAAATATCCAACATTTTTCTAACACAATGCAAATGAAAACAGGCATTATTTTATGCATATCATATTAATGCAAACATATGATTCCGGGTATATACTAAGTATCTGTCGTTCAAAGACGAATTAAGCAACTCTTGATGTAACAGAAATACAGGAGAGATCATCATCATAAGCAAACGCTTGACGAGGACAATCGCCTCAGAAAATGATTGTCTAAACAAGTCAAAGGCTAACTGTGCATTCTTACAGTAAAACGTGCAATCGCATTTTGCTCGTCAATGTGGAGGCCGCGGCCCCAATAGATGCTGGTGTCTGATTCGAATCCTATGGGGACGCCTTGCTGCACAGCGCACGGGTAACGGATGTGTCTATCAGGTGGGAGTGTTCTTTTTGGATCCCCCCCCCCCCTGATTATTAATTATTCTTAAGCAGCAATGTTGGGGGGGAGAGAAGAGACACAAAGACCAGCATAGAGAGATAGGAGAGAGATATATAAACTCATATATATATATATATATATATTTATATATATTGCATATATGCAGTGAGAAAGAGAGAGAGAGGTAGACAAAAATAGGAATAGCGTAGATAGAAAGGGAGAGTGAAAAGAGAGGCCGCGACAAACTATGAACATGATTGGATTATCAAACCCTTTCTTTACCATCCAACTGAAAATCGTTTTAAAAGGAAGATTAGTGCAATGACCTTTGCATTCTCAGACTGTGGTAATGGTGGTGGTTCAATGAGAGCAGTTGGGTGTAATTGTCTTTCATCTCCCTGATGAGAGGGTTTATAATCCTCCAACATCCGACCATTACATTACTTTACAATCACTTTATAATCACTGTCAATTATTTTAGGTTTCTGTCAAGAGTTACGTGCAAGATAAGGACCATTATCAAATACCCTATGTTATTCACATCGGAAGACAAATTTAATCTTTATCAGTTTTGTGTTTCAGTGCATACTAAGTTCTTATAATTAGGTTCCAATTTCAGAAGTTGGAATATAATAGAAATCATTTCTGCTACATGCAATACAATCACACAATTTAAACTACCAATGTTGGGATTGGTCATCGCTTTGTAAATTAACTTCTTATCTGTCATTGGCGACATTTGCCAAGCGGTGAGCAAACGCTCAGTGGCGCCCATAGCAGAGATGATAATTACCACTATGAATAGCAAACGAGGTAATTAAAGGCATTATCAATACCAACGACGATTCGGTGCTAACGCCGTCCGGTGTTAAAATTTGAAAATAAGCTATATGAACGAACAATGGGTGGAATGATTAGGCGCATTGTGGTTTGTCATAATGATTTCAAAAAAAAAGAAAAGAAAAAGAACCCGAATATTCTTTAACGATGTAATTACAAATTATCGTTAATATGATCCATTTACTGGGAGATAAGAATGATTACAAAGACCATCTTCAGCGATAGAAAACGCTCCGATGACACACCCATTCCTGTCACCACTCGTCAGTCATGCTAACAGGGGGTTGTTTAGGACTACGTGGTAGACCAGGGAAATCCTCGTCAATAAAGGTTCGGGTTTCGATAGCTTGTCAACAGTTTGGAGTTTGTGCGTACGTGCGCGAGTGCGTGTGTTCCGTGCGTGTAAGTGTATTGTTTGGGAGGAGTCGGGATTGTGTGTTTGTACGTATGCATTTTATGCAAACGTGTGGTCCATCACATGGTAATACTGTACTCGACTGTGTGACTTTGTTTTCTTATGTCCGGAAATTAATACCGAATGCACGTAATATTGCCCTTTGTTGTTGATTTTTCTTTTTTTTAAGTTTTTCAAAACGCGGTTCACCGATTGTCACTGTATACTTCCATACGTCATATACCTAAAAAAAAAAAAACAACCCCCCCCCCCACAAAAAAAAACAACAACAACAATTGCGTAGAGTCGAAATGGAATCGCGTATAATAGTTTGCTGCGGTCGGAAGTGATGAGGTCCTGTATCGCGCAGTCTTACGAAAGATTCTCGGTCACGTTCCCAACGCAGGAAACAATTAGATTAGCAAGTGTTGTTCCTTAGCCACATTATCTGACACTTAACTAGCCGGATGATTGACGTGTGGGATGGATAGCCTATATTCGTGTCGTCACCTCTTGATGTGCGGTCACTTGTCAATTACTGCTGTCTAGATGAATCAGTGCTATCCCGGTGAAACAGGAATAACCATCAAAATTATCACGTATTACAATATTATCACGTGCAATAATGACAAATGTAAAGCTTCTAGTGACTCTTCAGGTAGCATTCGATCCACTGATCATCGGTAACTTCGCACGATTACGCCCTTCCTTTCATTACAGTAGAAGGTAGATGTCATCACGCGAACAGAAGTGAAACACACATATTTGGGCGTGTACACATGTTTGCTCATACAAACACACGCACACGCCATGGATTTGCATTGCACGAAGTTTTTTGGGACAACATCACAACTCGCCGGTATGGTACACAAAACGGACTCGCGATCATTCCTACCATATATCATGCATGGAGCGCAAATGATTCGTAACTCACAACTTGAATCGATTAGAAGTGACCGGAAAGCGAAAAGATTTGAATATCTCCCCCTCGTAACAATGGTTCTTCAACCTTTAAGGAATCTAGCTTTTATTCTCTATCTCTTCATGAAAACGTCTGCATTCTTTCTTTCTTTCTTTTTTTTTGTCGATATCAGCCGAGAGGAAGCTCAGAACAACACATTCTCAAACTTCAACTAAAATTGGCAGTGCATAAGATTTCCATTAATTTGTTCAACTTGTAAATTGCAGTTGCATGATATCATTATGCACACGTCAGTACGTTAATTTTCTTGAATTTTCTTACACACCAATTTGATCACAACCATTGTACCTTTTATGTTTTAATGTGTAGCAAAATTCATCTTACACATTTATTTCTCATCAAATACAATGTTATATTCATATTCCCTCAAACGTCTGCGATGATTTTGTCAGTAAAGTTTGTGTTTGTTTGAAAGAAAGAAATCAAATCAGATGTCAAACCGAACTTTGGGAGCCGCAGCCGATTAATACGGTGACTCATACAGCAAACTTTTCACACCGTCTGAATTGCCGTCATATTTAAATGTATCATACCCGACAGAACAAACACTAATTATTGAGAACAGGTCCGAATGACTAACGCCCTCTCGTGAGCTCTTTCCACGGTCGTTTGTCAGTATTGATCTCAGCGAAGAATGACTATGGAAGTTTTCCTCTCAAGCGGAGAAATATGAAAATTCCACACCACGTTCACTTTCACATCAACGAGGAAATGAGCTGAAATTATAACAATCTGACAGAGAAAAATAACTCATTTTTTTGTAATGAAATAAGAAAGAATGAATTATGCTCTTTGCGCCATCAAATGATGTAAGGTTGGTAACCATGGAGGTCCCGTCTTCTCTTTGTTCAACCCCATTTCGATTTCAACCAGTTATCATTACAATTGATGTGTTATTACCATGTATACTGTTTGTTCTTGCACATTGATTACAAGGTAAAAGAATTTGTATTATTATTTCTGATGTAATATTCATATGCGAGAAGTATGAGAATAAATGAATTGAATTGAATTGAATTGAATTGAATTGAATTGAATTGAATTGAATTGAATTGAATTGAATTGAATTGAATTGAATTGAATTGAATGTGGCAATATCTTGAGATGTAGAGGGATTCTTGGTAATGAATGGTCAGAGTGAAAAGGTGACTTTGGCATGACGTTTTGTACAAATCAATAGCAGAGAATTCAATTGCAGTGAAGCTTGAGAGTCAATTTTGATGAAATGGAATTGCAGAGTATTTGACGCGTTCAATTGAGGTGTGCAGAGAACACAAACTGATTTGCAATGCTACTGCACTAGTTTTAGTGATACTTGTTTTAATTTGTGAATAAAACGTGACAAATACCGCGTTATCATTTGTTTGTTATTAAAATAGCATTCTCCAAATTTCCCTTCTTACTCTTCATAAGTCTCAATATGTCACTCCTTCATTCAATGCCATTGTTACGGTATCTCTCATATCTTTCTGTCTACCTTCCCCCTATGCTTCTCTATCTTTTCGTTCGAATTCTCCTAATTATTAGCAACTATATATACCATCATCATCATCATCATCATCATCATCATCATCATCATCATCATCATCATCATCATCCTGATCTCCACTTTCTCTTTCACATTCTTCTCTTCTTGCCATTCTCATCTACATATTTTTAGACAACGAAATTTTTTCCTCGCCAGCTGCTCGCAAATCTTTTGATTTGCTCTCTCTCTAATCTTTTTAATTGTGATATTAATTGTATGCTTAATCAATCGTGTGTGGTTTGTGTGTGTGTGTGTGTGTGCGTGTGTGTGTGTGTGTGTGTGTGTGTGTGTGCATGTCTGTGTATATATGTATGGGTGGTGAGAATGGAGTGAAGGGGGAGGCAAATGAGTTTCTCTGAAACCGACAGACTCCTAAAAGAAAAGACTCCGAAAAGACGCGGGAGAAGGAAAAAGGGGGCTGAGGTAGGAGCCGTGAATCCACAAGGACCACTTGACATGCTTGCCCGGTGCAAACCGCGTAACGGTGTGGTACATTAAACTCAAGTAGGTGTGAAAATACGCCTCCTACACAATGCCACAACGAATTTCCTGTGCAAACAGCGTGCTTGCTCTAAAGTTAACAAGTCTCATACTGGCGGTCCAGGCGGAAACTAAGCTTGTTTAAGAACAATTATTTAGAGGGAAAATTATATTTCCCCACCCCCCCCCCCCTAAAAAAAAAAAAACAAAAAAACATCGGCAAGATCGACAACATGATACATTTATAGAAGTAAAAATGATCATTCTCTTTATATAGATTTTACAAATCAGATCGCTGAGGTAGTGAGTGGGAAAATTATGTGAATGATCATTTTGCTAAGAAAAACGCAGCATTTCAAACCCTCCCAAGAACACAAATGACGATTATCAGCAGTTGGTACATTTCCTTTTTCTTTCTCTCTGTCTCTCTCTGCTTTGATTACACTTGAGAAATCAAATTTGGTCTTCCTGTGACTATTGGCTTCATTTTCTTCTCTGCGTTTTGTTGAAACACTAAAGACACTGAGAAAGATCTCATTCTGTCACTTTGGGGTAGACATTCATGAACATGTTACAAATCTGACCTTATATAACCATTATCATCTCATTATGTTCAGGGATTGCCTGAACCATCGTCACAGAGAAGTCAGGAAATCCCGATCAGGCCCTCTGCCAAACATGTCGTAATATGGGTTATTTTTCTTTTTTAACGGATCTGAAAGCGCTTAATCTAAACCAAAAACATTCAAGACATTGTAGCCGTGGGCAAGGTGAAGGTACCTCAAACTTCATCTTCTTTCCTAGTTACCTAACTCGCACACACACACACACACACACACACACACTCACACACACACTTTGTCTCCAACACACTTACCCATACAAATACAGACGATGGCTCTTAATGGTTTGTTCGAGCATTCGCGACTAGTGTTAAACTAATTTCACATGTCCCAAAATAAAACAGTATCAAGATCATGAAAAGGCCGCACGTTCATATAAATGTAATCAGACATACACAGTCACACACACACATACAAACACACATACAAACACACACACAAACACGCACACAAACACACACAAGCACAACTACAGACAGAAAGGAGATCGAAATAACAGACAGACTGTGTAAAGCAAAGCACGAACAAAAGTCGAGATCTCTCGATTGCAAGGCCCTATACATAGGCTCAAAAGACGATATTCCTTTTCCTTTCCCTTTGTTGCTTTGATTTCCTCCCTGAATTTCACCCATGACGTTGCAAAAATATCCTCGGAAAAATCAGAATACATTATGTACAACAAAAGCTCAGTGGCCAAGTGAGAGTTTTGACTCATGTCTCGCTGCGTAAAAGCACGCTCTAAAAGTACCATGGCTTTGTGTTACAGTGTGATTCTCGTCCAACCTCTGCTAAATATTTCAATATCCTTTAAGAATTGTTCCACAAATCATATTAGAATTGACGAGTGGAAAAAAAAAAGAATCATCAATATGGATATGTGGGTTTTTTCAGACTTTTCGATGAGCCTCTCCTACGACCTGCCTTAAAACTTCTATGAGCCTTTGTGTTGTAAGCTTTGTAAAGATACTAATTGCTTACGTGTCAAAATGGTTCAAAAACATTCGATTTCTTTGTCGATAGATAGACCCCAAGCAACCTATACTTCTGCATACACTGGCTGTGGAATGGGTACAGGATAAAATGAATGATTTGTTCTTGTTCATTTTACAGAAAACTTGGTTCAAAATAATGCATTCAAGAAAATAATCATTCATCACGAACGAGGAAAAAGGTAACTGAAACTACCTCAAAATTGTTTTTGAATATGCAACGGTTTGAAGAGTTGCCGTAAGAACCAAACTTATTTCCTTCTATTCATCATCATCATCATCATTATCATCTACAACGACAACAAATATGATATCCTCCATGCGGTTTGCATCTTGATATCGCATGCGATTTTTCTGTTTGTGCTTTTTCGAAATGAATCAATCTGGCTATTCAACAACAACAATAACAACAACGACGACGACGCCAAAGACGATTGACATCGTGGACACCACGAGTCGGCTCGGTGATGTTTTGACGTGTGGCGATGAAGTACTGGAGTACCCCTTTAAAATTGTCGTCTCTTCTTCTAAAGGTCTCTTCTCGTTTAGCAGCCCTCCACCGGGAGAACAGTTACAATTAAGCTGGGCCCATCTGAGAGTTGTTGAATTGATAGCCACAGTTTCCGCCGAGTTCAGACAATTTCCAAAAATAATGTCAAGAGCACCAACTAGGAAATCCTCGAACAAATCTAGTTCGACAGGGATGATATTACGCCCTCCAACCCCTCCCTCACCTCCTCTAGATACACACAATGCATAATATGCCCATTGAACAAATGCTTCTCTGAAGTTCTGTCCGCGACAGAACCGCATGTGGTCACTTACAAAGTCGGCAATATGTGGGACTATAATGTCACGAATCATTAAAACTTGGCGTAAAATGATTGCTTTTAGCTGTACATGGAATGGAAAAAAAAGAAGAAATAAAATAGACTGACTCGGACACTTCAAAAGGCGTTGGAAAGTCCATGGCAAAAGGCAATGATTTAAAACAACCAACGCCTACTCATTACGTGATAAGCGATAACAATATGAGGAAATCGAGGATTATCGAGTGTAATGGGGATCAAATATTTTTAAACAAGGTAGCTCTACTGCCATTTTAAGAACTGCATACTGTATAATTTATGCAGCAACTGGGAATACACATCCATCAACACAGGAATCACCAAAATTTTGGTCTGACTTTTTTTTTTCAATTATAACCTGATTCTGTCATGTAAAAAAAGCAACAACAGCATCACCCGCTTAGCTGTCAGCGTATGTATTCTAATTCATTGATAGCCCCACCTTTGTTTACTGAATCCATTAACAAAATGATAATTATGAAGATGTAAAACATAATTTTACCCAAGACTTTATAAACTTTTACAAAAATGATAACATTGCCTTCGGTTATCCTTATGTACATTATCACTGTGGTTGACATGGACCTGTTTCGGCGTATAATAGCGTTATGTATCCACAAATATATTATGTTCTCGAGTGGGCAACGGAAGAAAAAAACAGAGAAAACTAATAAAAACGAAAATGAGTTCTACCCCTCACCATGACAATCAATTATCGTGTTTAAGAAGTGAATGCCTCCCCGACTCGGGAGAAAAAAAAATCATGATCGAAAGATTTTTGAAAATTCGTTTCTTGCCAAACTTTGTACGATTTTTGTTTGCTGAAGGCAAGAGACATTATGTGCATAGATGACGTAAATAGATCACCAACAATAAACGGTATGCGTCATATTATCATCGTTCATGTTCGATACACGTCATGATCAAGCAGAACTCTTGTGGAACTACGCTAATCCTGGTTTTAAGCGCAGTCACGAGTAAAAGCAGAAACAGGAGCACGATCATGTGTGACGTTACCATGGTTACCTTAAGCGATACACAATTTTTGTAGTTTGGAGGTGGAGGTAATCGTGTGTCCAACCCATTTAATAAATCCTGGCCGATATTACTGACTAGATTGTGGTTCATTGTTTCCGCGTTGTTTGCGCAACATTGACGGGACTACGCCCTTATCCTTGATACTCAGCTGACCACAATTAAACTATCTTTACACCGATGTACCTTTGTTGATACAAAGCTTGATTTCGTTCGTGAAAATGAGACGCTTTGAAGGAGACACAACCTCCACACGCATTAATGGACACTACAGTGTTTTTATGTCTAAGGATATAAATCAGTGGTTCTTTCGTTCGCACGTAAACCTCATTGTCACACAGGCTGTAATAACGCAATATATTAATAGTTTATGATGATGGATAGTGTTGATGGTTGTATTGATAATACTGACGGATGATTATGTAACTATGATCATAACGTCATGTGCCCGGCAGAACGACACGAACGCATGCGATGCGCGTAAGTATACCGCGCGCTTCGCATGCCGTTCTGCTAGGGACACGACGATGAAATAGAGACTCAGCACTACTACTGTATTAAGCCCGCCATGATCAAGATGACTGCAGAAAAGAATTGATAGTGATAATTCATATAGGCCTTAGACAGGATGAGTTCGTGCTAGCGCCGTATGAAGAGAAAGTCACAGGAGAGAAGGATTAAATAGTAACTAGTGAGTGAAGTTTCACTCTCAGCGAGTAATGATTGCATAATTCTACTCACACTGCGGAGCAAATGGCCTTGGGGTTGCCCTTGCAGAACTCTGCCGTGCACTTCGGGCGACAGGTCTGGGCCTCCGGAGCCTGGTCGCTGCGTACGTCGGGTTGAATACCTGGAAGAAAGAATAAGATATTTCATTCCTCTCATTTTTCTGAGTACATCTATTCATAGATACCAGGACTAGCACGTTTAAATTATACTTTTAAGAGGCATGCGTCAAGAACACATGTAACACATAGATTTTATTGACCCCATCCTCCCGCCCCAAGGACAAATTGCTTTCTTTAAATCTGCCGAAATTCATGCCAATTTTTCAGATGAAATCAACAAAAATTGTAATTGTTTCTTAATGTTGATCTATCTGTTACATATTAATTCACTTATTTACTCATTTATCTATCTATGTATCTATTTATCTACAGTATATACTTATTCCTTCATTTGGTATCGTTCCTTGTGCATTAAGCGTATTTGTTATGTCACTGCTGTTTAAGGGTGGAAAGTTTCATAATATAACTATATACTTTGTATGCATTTGATCACCCGCAGACGCAGATATGAATTTACATGCCATGATACAATCTGGATTAAGGTGAATGACATTTCACTCTTAGTCGGTATAGTTGCCGGAAATAACATTTAACCCTTTCTGCGCCAGGGACTTATGGACGGTGTGGACAATGCTATGTGAGATTTCTGTGCCAAACTGCCCTCAACGCACACATTAATATTGACTCAGTATCCAGCGTATAAGGCAACCCACTTAAAATGACATTAAAGGGAACATTTAGCAGTGTTTAGTGAACATTTATCTGTATTCATTTCTGTAGAGTTGTTGATGAGTTACGAAGGAGACAGTCAAAAGGTCAAAGTACAAATTGCATTCTGAAAACACAGGGCTTTGATATATCATTGGCGGTAATGGTGAGGCATTAGTGACCGATATTCATAAATTATATAGGACCTACCCCTTAGCCTCAAGATCTGACGATCGGGGAAAGTTACATAACACCGACCTTTACATTAAGTTAATCCGGTAAGCCTCTACATGGACGATTTGATATTGTTGCCTTTAGCAATTTTTATTGTGTGTATTATGCGTCTTAAAAGTGGGTGCAATACACAACTTCAAATGTCCATGATGGGTTTTATAATGTGATGACATTAAGCACAAGAAACAAGCCAGTGATCCATAGTACTATACATATTTAAAGATCACATAGCGTGTTCTATAATTATTCCATCTAATTCCCAGTACACTGAATTAAAATTGCTAATAACCAAGGGCAAATAAAGTAGTGTTGTATCGTAATTCATATATTTGAGAAATTACTGCTCACTTTATATCATGAGTTGCTTGATGAGTATCAAAATCATATAAATTTGACATCTAAGTGAAGTGCGAAATTAATCAGTCACAATGAACGCCAGGTAATTGTCTGGAATAATAGACTGGCCAAGATGATAAAAACTTCCTCGAAAGTTCAAAGGGGTCCTTTTGAAGTTAGACCCCCAGGCGTTGCTGTTTCAGTCAGTCATTTTATTCAAACATTAAAAAAAAAATCTGGTAAAAGCGTAAATGGGAATGAATGTATCAATACGTTTAATTTTCAAATCACAGAATGTATTCACTGTCGTGCAGAATAATTCCTGACCAATTTCCCCTCCCCCTGTATCCTTCAGAAAGGGGGTTAAGTACCCATAACTCAATACCATGACGCTCCTTTCAGTGTATATGGACGTTTGATTCTAGGTGCATATTCTGTGTCCGTTGACACTTTGATCGATGTTTCTTGTTGTGTTCTTCGTTCTTTTTTTTTTTTGCCTCCTGCTGCGTATCATTTTATTCAATTTGATAGAAAAAGGTACACATTAGCGTTTAGCCATTACTCTAGTCTGTCTCATATCTTTATTTCCTTTTACCGATATGCCGTTCTTTCTACATGATTTATTGTACGAAATGAAAAGAATTATTGCTGTTTCAAATTCTTTGTCTTTATCTTTAGTTCTGGAGATTTCGTATAATACCATTTATAGAGCGCCAGTTCTATGAAAATGTGATAGCATGGTATAGTGCAACAGTCGTAGACAACGTTGTCGGATAGTTTTGTGATCAGTTATTTTGGCATATTTGGGGTTAATGCATACTATAGCCAAAAAAAAAAAAAAAAAAAAGAATCAAGCAAGCTTCCAGAATGTTTCTTGTGATTGGCTGTTTAGGTCAGAATTATTGATGACGAACTGATACTGTGAGTGCAATTTGTTTTCGTGTCCAAAATGTTAGTATTCTTCACTGGGTTGGGAGTCTTATGTCTGCCTGGTGGTGTGTTTTCTTGCTTTTTAATCTCCGTGAGGAACATCACATTTTGAGGACTGTTCTCGTGCAACAAAAATGCTAAAGAAAAACGTAATTTTCCCCGTCTGTTCATCAGCCTTACCCCTTCCTCAACCCGTTTCCCACCAAAACATGGAGAGTCTACTTGACCGCGGCCGTAGAAGTGAATAGTACCAGATGACTCAACTTGAGCGAATTCAATTCAATTAGATAGTTTATATTGTATTCTTCAAAAAAATGCCCTAATCAGACGAATAAAAGACAAATTGAAAACTTGTACCACTTTGGATCATGTTACATTTTTCTTTTTTTGATGATGGAAATAAATAAACTATTGGAATGAATAGGAGCGAATTAAATCATTATAAACGTGCAATGGTACTTGAAATGGAAATCTGGGACACATAAAAGTTAGTCCAGAAGAAAATGTAAAATCTTACAAACAAAACAGTGCAAGTTTGATCAAAATCAGATGAAAATTAGGGAAGTTTTGTGAAATTTCACAAAACAGTCAATAAAGTATGGAAATAGTGAATTTATAATGCCATTCCTTCACAATTTGCCATTCAGGTATATACATAAAATCATAAAGTTCCAACTTTTGGATCAAATGCAATTATGTCCCAATCTCAAATCCTGATAATCTGACTGGTCATTATTTTGAAATTATTCAAACAAGACACATTATGTTTCATACTTTTAGACCAGAATAAAAAAAAAAATAATTACCGCCATTATTTAGTACACGATTAATGGAAATTGTGAGCAGATGACATCATGAGCTCACTCATTTACATGTACAAAAGTCAGTAAATCTTTAAAACTTCATAATTTCCTAACTTTTTCTCCGATTTCCACTGTTGTGTTTTTCATATTATCATACTCTTTCTTTTCAGACTAACTTTTAAGTCGTCTGTAATTCTCTTCTAAGACCTCCACGCTCTTAGTCTTAATGTTTTGTAACAAGGCTTTTTTCGGACAACCGCGAGATGTTTATTTTCTTCGAAAAGAAAGGAAAAGATTTGTTTCTAGAACTTCTACGGATTTGTTAAAAGATCCTTGTCGGATGATTGTCATGTCGTCATATGCTGTGATCCAAGATTTAGTGTCAAATTTAAGAAGGCACTGCCCCAAAACATGACATACTGTATAGAATGAAATATAAAAAGTGCGTTATGGTTATCAGTGAAATGTTGTGCTGTGCTTTGCCTGATAAGATATTAATCTAGACTAAGAACATGAAGAAATAAATTTATCCTCCAGAAAAGCTTGTTGTCGTCATGTGAATGGCTTTATGATCTTCTATCAAAACTGCACATTAAAGCTACTTCACTACCACTAAAGACCGCATTTTGACATCGGTATAACCTGTCTGAAGTGGCAGCTGCCAATTATGTGCATTCTTTTTTTATCTATCCTGCAGTCTTGGCTTGATTTGAACACTTACGACCTTCTAGTCACTATGTGTACATTAGGCATGGCGCCGTCGTAAATGTAGGCTGACGCGTCAAATACATTCGCGTCCATTTGGCACTAATTCGCGTTTACGACAATTTCTTCTCTGTACATCTTGAGCGTGATTCAGACACTGCTAATACGCACACATCATGGCTGCTTGTAGTGTGATGGGATGGTTGACAATTCTCTCGGTACACACATGGTATATCCCGAATTAACGACGTTAATCAGAGAGCTGTCACTAAACGCAGAACTGACTCATGGAATACGTATCAAGATCTTCTGAGGTCAAAGTACATTTGGAGTTTAAGGGAAAGTCCACCCTGATATTTTGATCCTTTGTATGAAAAACAACAACGACAAATGGAGCTCCTCAACACTAATATACAACCTTCTAAACTTGTATAATTTATATAACGTTTATATTATGTGTCCGACTTTTCTCAATTGTTCACTGATCTGCTTCTGTTATCTTGCTACTTTCATACGAAACAACACAATTCTAGGTTGGACTTGTCCTTTAAATCTCAGAGGAGGCAAAAGCCCTTAGAATGTTACACCTCGACTTTGATAAGTAGACCAAACTTAACGTTTCGTGTATTTTGTCCGATCAAGCGAAATGGTGAAACATGACAAAACAAACCATACAAATATAGGACTTCAAATATCAAAATCTTTACCCAAGCACAATATTGACAATGGTCAAATTTCTGGGAAAAATGTCCTAAACTTGTCTTTTAAAAGTATATGTCTTCGTTGAAAAAATAAGTTATTTACATAATGTATGTATAAACATATTTAGATAGATAGATAGATAGATACATACATACATACATACATTTCTTTCCTTTTTTCTGATGGTTTCCACACACACACACACAAAAAGAATGATAAGCTAGTATTATGAGGTGTGAACATCTTGCTTCTGTAGACAAGCAATGAAAAATCATAGTGTTGAAAATAAATGGAATATGTGGAATGGAATAAACACATCTACTGAATATTTCAAGCAAGAAAACTTCAGCCACGTACAACGACCAGCGGTGCACAGTACTGCTAGACACATCCACACTCACTCATAGTTTGTTAGGGATACATTTAGAGTATGTGATTGCTTATCATCTGGTCAGGTCAAAAACTTTCACAATACGGGAGTAAGCATAATTTCTTTCCCAAGACAGTCACAGTGCTAAAAACAAAAATACGGGAAAATGCAGAAAAATGTTTGATTTCTATTTTAAGGGAACACGGAGACAGATGGGGCAATTGGCACCTATACCCCAAAGACAGCCACATGCAAGACACGATTTTTTTTAAAGCGAGAGTTAGTAGTATAGAGAGGGAAAGGGAGTAGGGAGCAACAAGATCGAGGAGGAGGAGGAGGAGGAGGAGGAGGAGGAGGTGGTGGAGAATGGGTGGTGCAGAGACGTTCTTGTCTCCCCTAGATGCACGCAGCGGCCATAAAACAAATATACGATTCCCGGTTCGCCATGACAAATCTCCTCCACGAAGTCTTCGCCGCGCCGGGAAAGTTGACATAAACACGCGCTCTCGGGACATCGATATTGTTTCCGCATCGTCATCTCTGATGCCAGTGACGGTTCACGGGTCAGAGAAAAAATTGCGATACACCGATTTATTTATTGTTTTGCACGCCTTTGAACTCGCCGGTTGCAGCATGCAAGAAAAAAAAAAGAAGAAAAGGAGAATAAAAGAAAGAATTAAAGTGGAAAAGGCAAATACATATACATGTATAACTGCAGTGCTATAGCGTCAGGGGCACTTTGTCATGAACGCGCCATTTGCTGTACAAACCCCGTCACGATCAGCTTCTAGGAAAGATTAAACGAAGCAGAAAGTCGGTGTGTGAAAATGGGATAAACAAAAGCTTTTCAGGTCTAAACGATTCCCGTTGATGCACACGACCAAAGTTCAAATTAAAACGAACTCGATCTTGCGGATTGTGTTATTTCACACCCCCATAAATAATCAGTTTCTCTTTCGCCATATGTTTTGTGTGGTACTGAGAGGTAAGAGATGATCGCTCGTTTACTTTACTCTTGGAAAATGTACAAAAGGCACCTTTTCTTTAAGAGTCAATTCTTCTTTAAACAGAAAATATATACTTGAAAAAAAGATGCCATCGTATTTCAGCTTGTGTTGCACAATTTCTTACGAGTTTGATTATTGAATATTACCAAATAATCATTAAAAGATTTCTTAATTGTATCAGATATCAAATGTTATACATGTATGACTGTAATTTTGTAATTGACATCGTGAGAAGGCCATAAAAGCCTGAGGTATTGTCTTGTTTCAAAAGGAAGTAAGATATTGGTGCTAAACGAAAAAAAAAAAAGACTCGATACCTCACATCTCAATGATAAATCAAAATGCAGTGCGCTGAAAGGTATTATTTTGGTAAAGTTTCCTGTTAGTTCCCATGACGTATCATTATTGCTTTGACATGAAGGGCATGTATAACTCAGCAGCTATTTTTATCATTGACACATTTATGAAACTCCGTCTAAAATTTACAGTCGGCACAGTCGTGAGGAAAATCTACTGTTGTCTACGACCATTTCAATGCCATACTAACTAATATTTATTCATGAGGAACTATTATCGTAAGTACAGTTCGGCTTCGAGTATTGGAGAGCAATGCATATGCTTTCTTGTAAATAGTTCCGATAGATACCGATCGATTTGTTCATATTCTTGAGTAACAAAGACTTTGATTATGTAACTAATGTATTTCAAAGTCGCCTTTACCACAAATAACAGGAGAGTAAAAATAATTAAATGTATTTCATAGAGGAGGATGTCTGCTTGTTGATTCGACGTATATGACTGCGCCTTGAAGTCCACGTTAAAACGCCATTAATCATAATCATGGGATTTATCAAAAATGATTACATATCTCCCTAAAATTATGACTGTTGTGATTGTCTATTAAGAGCTCCCGAAGACCGAAGACCTCAGTGAAAGGGATCTTATTGAATCCCAAGCGGCAATTAAACTTTAAAAACTTTATTTTTTCAGTCGAAGTTTTAATTTTCTTATGATTATTCCTTATTTTGAAATATTCTCCTACCCAACAATGGATACCCATAAAATGAATATATATATATATATATATATATATATATATATATTTGCTGTTATTTTCATTTTGTATTATCTTGCATTTTCGATTTTGGAGCATATTTTCCAGAAAAATATTTTGGCTGGTGAATTTGACCGTTTGAAGGTCGTTGCGAGTGTAGTGATGAAAAATGAATTGCAAGCCTGGTAGCTCTTTGATTCAATTCCGCCGGGCTTAGAAGCGCGCATTCGCATTTGGGAAGGCATCCATTCCCATTCCAAGAAGCCCCCTCCTCAAGTGTTTGCCTAAAGACGCGCCACGACTTGAGGAGAGAAACAAATAGGTCTTTTTAGTCGCAGGCCGGCGGAGTAAAGACGGAAACCACGTCCGAATTCTGTCACCACCAATAAGGTAAACATATTCTTGGAAGCCTTAAACAAGCAACGAAAAATAACGACAACACGGTAGCTCAAATTGACAGATATCTTGCATGAAATATGTTTCTGAATGTAATACAAACACGTGCAAAGAAAAAGATGTACGAAAAATTGGTTGCTTGAAAATCATATTACGTCCTAGTCTCAATGAGATGAACAGATCATAGTGTCAATTAACCACTGGTTTAGATTACTTAGAATTGAGTCCTTTTTCTGCATCTTGTATGATTTCACATGTTTTCGTCACTGTTCAGATCTCTTTGTTCAGCGTTTTGATACTCTAAGGTGATCAATTAAACATTGATTAAAGATTAGCGAACGCTGCTCCTACAATGATTTGCTTTCGTCAATATTTTTTTTTCAATAAACGTTTATAGTCATGAGAATAGATTAATCACCAACCTCTGGAGAAAACAGAAATCTGAAAACCCTTGATCTGGCTATTTGGAGGAAATAATCTAATATGGAAAGGATAACGCAGAACAACAAATGTTTTTCTTTGGACAAGAAAGTCATTAATCTAATTTCCGCATGCCGATAATGAAAATAGCCAGTGGTATTATGCTTCGTCACTGTTGCACATGCATGCTTTTGTCAAGTGAATTTCCACCCGACTATGTTAATTCCGACAGTTTGGGAATAACCTTAAATGTTTTTGTCTCCGCCCCACCGGTTAAATCATCTTACAATAGCATGGATTCCTATTTGCAAAACCTTTAACAGAGCCTTTCAGTAGCAACTCCGCACCTTAATAATGGCTCAACAAGGCTTGACGTGACTTTGTGTTTTAGTGACTGCTATCTCGATACAATAGCGAAAACTGGAAGGAAACATTGAATTAAATTGAATTGTTTTACATGGCCCCTAAAAAACAACAACAAACAATTATTGATGTTTTACCGTGCAACCGACGGCTTCCGAGGGGCTTAGAGGGGGACTTTAGTACGTTTCCCAGGCAAAAATGCCAGGGGCATAACGGCTGCAGCCAGGGACTTGAACCAGGGATCTCGTGATTGAGATATCCACAATGTCCACTGAACCACGACAGCTCCGCGACATCATAAATGTGATCGATTTACAATATCAATATTTCGTGCCAACACCAAGAACACAAATCTTCGGTGTATAGATACAGTTTTTCATCTGAGGATTCCTCCACGCATCTTTCAGTCGTGGTATTATTTTGCTTCTCTTTCTTCACGCAGTTGTCATTTTCTTTGAATGATAAGGGCATGAAGGGTGTGATCCCGTTGTCTCATTATAAAAAGTATTTTCTTTTATATTAAATAGGATCTACTGGTTTTAATTCCGTAGGAGCTACGCTTGATACATTATCCCTTTATACTGATATCTCCTCTACATCCACCTGATACATTCACTCTTTTAGATTCACTCGTGATTTACTCGGCTACATAATCTTGTCCAGTTTATTCTAATAGGGCAGTACAAGTATAATTCTGCCCTCAAATTATTTTTTTTTCGAACTATAAGTATTGATATCTTTTTCTTACTGAAAAAATGGCAGGAAGGAAATAGTTATAATGTGCAATGATAATTTATAACATACGTCTATATCTATGGATAGATATGTATCATATATTTGTAATTAGATATCTGATAATTAAACAAACTTGAAAGAACACACAGAGATACACAAAAGGCTTCATACAATGAATCGACGTGAAGATATAAAATTAATGAGAACGTCTAAGCACTTATCGAACTTTTACATTTTTCTTGTGTTGACATATGCATCTACAATTAACACACTCCCACAGATGCTTGTCTTTCGAATTAAAAAACAAAACAAAACCAAAACCTGTACAATGATAAAGGGTGTTTTTTTTTTTATAATGCGTATAATTCTATTGATATTATGCCTGCATCATGATAATTATTGAATAATAACTGTTTCATTCCTGATTGGCAAAAAGGAGAGGAATCGGTAATTCATTAAACAGAGGAAGTCATGTTTCGGTTACTTCTGCCGCTAAAGAGTACTAAATATTCAGGGTAAAGATGTCACGTCAGTTAGACACAGTGGTGCCATCATGGGGTCATGCCTTCTTGGAGGAAGTATTAAATACGCTGCTTCATTGAGCAAACGATAATATTAGGAAGCAGTAAACATGTTTGTAGGCAATGCATGATGTCCGTGGGGTGTAGTAATTTTGGCTGATTGAAATTAAGGAGCTTCCTGAATGCGCTTGACCGCTGCGTCATTAATCCACAACCCTGCTCCACCCCTCCATTAAAGCCGGTGGGGGGGGGGGGGGGGGGGGTGGCGAGTAGGAAGAAGAGGGTGGGACGCACTGACCGTATTACAGTGCCCTCCGCCTGTCACTGTTTTCTGCCAAGCCAAGCCATATCCAAAATAGTGAAGCAGGAAAGAAGAATCAATTTGAAACGTTGCCAAAACCTTCCGCAGCGATCGTATTATACGATTAATGATGGATCGGCGCTAAATGGATAACAAATCTCTGTTTGGTTTGTTATTCAGTTTGTTTGTTTGTGTGTCTGTTTGTGGTAAAGATTGAATTTCTTCACTGAGTGGTCAGAAAAGAAAGCATACTTTTTGGCTAGTGCAGTCGATAGAAAAATCATATATATATATATATATATATATATATATATATATATTTATATATATATATTAGTTTTTAAACGTCTTTTCCCTGTAAGGTTATTATGCTACGTATCATATAATGTTCTCGTGGCGATTAGAATGTTCACATGCAAATAACAGTTATTGCAATTCACTTCAATTCATTTGCATAAAATTACAACAGCCGTAAGTAATTCCGATTACTTTACACCATAGTTTCATGTTGCACTTATCCTTTACACAGAGACCCATTTGATTTTCCCCCCTCCCCTCCCCCCCCCCCAAAAAAAAAAGTTTTTGTAGTAATCTGTCATCTTACCCTGGAACTGGTCCGAAAAGATTTTTACCAATAGTTTAGACGTAGATCAATTGAATGATATATTTATACGTTCGTTTTGCTTATCAACATGCATGCAGATGCACGGCTGATTTAGGTTTCTGAGAGAGAGCGTGTGTTTGTCTGTGTGTGTTGAGAGATTCATTTACATGCGAAATAATCATAATGTCAAAAAAATATAAAAAACATTTAGGTTTTATTTCCGCCCCACCTGTTACCACTGTCATTCAGTTCCAATTTGTTGTTTGTTTGACCTGGATCAACACGCTTTTGTTCGTCGTCAAAAGCCAACTGTATAACCAGTTGCCAACACGCAAGTAATCAGAACAAGTGTCGAGCACTCTGCCTTGTAGTTCATATGCAACCAGTCTAAGCATATGTAATCGATCATCACAGCGAGAGATAGTCGCTCCACAGATGCCCTAACTTCACCTGTGAAATTTCATGAAACTTTGTCAGTAGTTAAGATCAGGATGCCTTGCGTGACACTGAACCTATCCCATGGCCATAATTAAGTAGCCCAACTTCTAATGCATCTCTCTCACTAACCGCCTTAAACAGACATGTTAGCATGACTTTTCACTTAAATGTAGAATAGAGTGCTTGCTTTCAAGGGGACGATACCCGAATATAATTATTATGTGAATTGAGTTAGTGCAGAAATATCAACAGAGCACATCAGTGAAGTTTGAGGAAGTTTGAGAAAGTTTGAGGACTAGACCAAATCGTGATATCACAGTATGCCTGCGATATGAGGAAAATATAGAGAAAATTTCACAAAATTTCACTTTTTAATGAAAAGTACACTACATTCCTTGCGCTTGCTAGTGACATGTACTAAAGGCAATGTCATTGCTAATGCCTTCTAAAAGAGGTAAGTCATTTTTTTTTCTCTCATTCAGCACTAAAAATGACAATACATAATGTAAAATCTTGACATTTTCTTTATATTGTTTTCCTACTGTGACAACACGAATTGAAATCTTCTCATCCAGCGATGGTATTACCGAAACTATTAATTTCGTGACTTTTGAACGGATTGTCCAATTGTCCTTTACCCTTTAATGAAATATTCTGCACTCACTCAACCCACATGTATAGTAAAATAACTAATTTTGGCTTCATCCTCCTTTCATGTCACATTGTATTTCCGTTATTTCGAGTCACATAGTTTTTATATTGAAGGGCCATATTATTGCAGATTATCAATAAGAGAGCAATTTTAGTAAGTGTTCCGCAGACAAATCACAGCAATAAATGAGTTGAATTCATGTTATAGGCGCGTAAATCCTTAGACTGAGCATTATACCCAAGCTATCCCTCTCTGTTCATTTGGATGCCCAAAAAGGATAAGAATGATGGCAAAACCCTTATAGAAGAAGCAGTCAAGAATAAAGTTAAAAACCATTACTAATCGAGTTCTTATAGTTGCTACAGTATTACTTCCAAATTGGTCAGAGTTGTAAATCAAGTGCCTAATCCATGTAATCCGTATCTATTACCAGCTATGTTTGTTACTTTGTTTATTTCCTTCCTTTTTTTCTTTTTCTTTCTGGAGCAAAATGATGATAGATTTTCAAGGATACATTAGCTCATAGAGGAAGTTGTTTTGAATACAGCTGTTCTTTTCTGACAGGTGATAAGCGCAATACCGAGAAAAGGCATACACGTAGTTTGACTCTTCCGTATATCATTTGATATACCCTACTACACCCAGGTATAATCATAAGTGTTTAAAAACGACCTCGATGGTCATGTGACCGAAGATCTCTTGCGAAGTTTTCGTCATTTCCTTTCTTAACAAATTGATTGCCAATCAGTGATCACAAACATGAGTTTGCAGGAACATCTTGGCATGTTTTGTCAAGGATATAGGTAAGAACATGATATCTTACATAACATATCTTTATTAGAGTGATAGAAAAATTGTGAACTTGAAGAGAATAACGGTTCGCTATTAACGGTCACAATCATATTACCTTTGAAGTCATTCAAAAATGCCAATAGGATACCATGTACGTTCGTCCATTGACATTAAAGCGGTGCACCGTTGCGCTGACCTCACTCGCTTTAAGTTTTACTGTGATATTGATAATGATTACATTAAAAATCAAGAGAATATAATGGTCTCATTTCCCGTGGGGAACCTCTTCACTGTTACCACTTCCAGGGGATCCTGCCATTCTTATTACCTTAGTATTGCCAGACATCCATTTACAGACCAAGGATTTGGGTGGACGTGTCAGACAGGGTTCGAACTCTCGATCTCTTCTCTGTCGCTGCACCTTCTGCTCTTCATCGAATCAACTTTTTCGTTCGAGTAAACATTCCTTTAAGCTACTGGAAGAAGTCGTTTTCTCTCTCCTTGACTCCCAAGATGATTAGCAAGTTTTGGTTGCTACCCTCAGGTTCGACTTCAGCCTCTTTTACCCATTTCCTCTCACCTTCCATCCCATCCTTTGCATAAGAAGAGAGATTGAAATCTGTCTAATTGTACAGTCAACCCATTTCCTGAAATCACATGGGTGGCTAAGGAGAGGGCACTTTAATGTCTCAGTTTTTCTATACTTCATTCATCTCTTCTTGCCACCCTTTTACTTTCGAAGTTCTTCCTCTTTTCACGGATATGTAAGACAGAGAGCAAATACACATTGTTTGCTTAACGTTCATTAGCATGCTTGTTACTATTTGAGGTATACTGTCCACTAGTCAACCAATGGTGATAACGTCTCCCCCACCTACCCCCACCCCGCTGCATACGCCAAAGGCTGCGTCTGCACACGAATAAAAGACAAAAATGCACATTTTATATTCTACCACACAATATGACAGCAATTCCGTGACATGTTCTTTATTTGGATACTTTTTGATGGCTGTTCACTGTGGGGCTAACAGGAAACCTGCTGTTCGAACTGAATAGAATTGACATATTGTGTATTGTTCATAAAACGGCCCATAGGGATTGCGTAACTTACACTTTAGATTTCAAACTCATCAAGTTCTGATATTTCCTCATCGGAAATGGCATGAAAAGGGGTCAATTATAGAAGTTTGTGAACTCATCTATTAGAGCTAGTCATTTAGAAGTTGTGACGTCATGCAACCGACACGAGAGACTGACTTATTTATGATAACGTCGTGTCAAGCCGTTGACCTTTGAGGTTACATCGAGTTATCACCAATTACGACACTATAAAGTGATAGGCTGAAGATTCTGAATGCTATCAAGTAATGCTCCTTTCCTTCATACTACAGAACCGAGATATTCCCTTTTCTTGGATTTTTTAATTTCATTAAGATGCTCTTCAAAACAAGGCGGGCTCACCTTCTCAAACACATGTAGGGGCACCTCCTTTTAAAGTGGGGCGCCTCCTGTTAAAGTGGTGCGTCTTCTGGCGGAAAATTGGCGTACCCGCATTTACGACAGAGATTTGCCAGTTGCGGCGTAACACCGGTTTACAACGCGTGTCATGCAGAAAGTAATGACAAGAAATCAATGCTCCACCCCCTGACTGTGACTATATTAGGATTCGGCGGGGAAAACACCGCCTCTATAAGAGTCAAACCCAGCGAAAACAGGCATTAGATTCCATCGATCCAGCTGCTCGGAGGAGCGAAAAAAGTTCGTTGGTTTCTTTTCTTAACGTCTAATTGGCTGGCTGACATGTTTTCCTCCTTTCCCCCAGGCCTGATTACGCTATTATTGATTAATATGAAATCTTCTTCGGAGCATTGCGTCGCTGTACTCGCACAGTTGTATTTTCCCTTCTTTCCGTATAGAACTGCTTTCGCCCTTTTCGTGCACTCTCATGCTTTTTATTCATAGGTTTTCAGTCAAGATAAGTTGTGTGTGTAGTGTTGCTATAATGTGTGAAATAAGACAATATTAAGAGGTGATACGTAGACTTTCATACACGCATTCGAGAGAGGAAAATTTAGGAAGTATAAAGGACAAATAAAAAAAAAACACCAAAAACAACCCACTAACTCCTTCCACCCTAAACAAAAAAGAAGAAAAACAAAACAAAAAACAAGTAAAAAAAACCAACTTTACTTGTCATATATATGCCGTATTCTACTTCCCTTTGTTTCCAAAAGGGCGGGGGAGGGGAACTTTTCGGCATTCTACGAAAGTGACATCACACCCACGTGATCAAGGCACCTTGTTAGTACTATACTCATCGGATGACGTGTTAAATGACATTCTCTGACATTCACACTGTCGCGAATTTTTAAAAGCTTGTCCTCTTCTCTCTCGCAGATCAATCTGACGAGTTTGGTTCTCTGATCGTCTCTCACATGATTCTTCTCCAGGTATGCTTTCCTCAAAATATCGAGGGTTCTCAGTCAGCGATTGGGAGCTATCATCCAAGTTTGCTGAACATGTCGGAAACGCAAACAAACATTATTGTTATCAGTGACTTTAAGTGACGAAAGCGGGCATGTTATAACTCAATAAATACCATGTTCGTTCTAATTTGCTTGTTTGTGTGTTTGTTTGTTTGTTTGTTTGTTTGTTTGCGTTGATACATATAATGTAGACATGCTTTATGAATCCTCGATTTCCAGTAAACATTTCAACATCATTGGGGTGAAGACCTTTGACAGTGTCTTGAATTATGTAATGGCAGAAATGCATCAAATTCTTGTCTTCCAGTATCATCGTTCGTCATTAAAATCTATCTTTGAAGTTCCAACTTCTACCGTTTTCACACGCTAATTTTAGCACTCATCTTATTTGATTCACCCTGCCATGCAGTGTGAAACGCATATTATACCAAACGTGATGGTGATGCGCACAATGAGGATATTCGCGTAACGCTCACGCAAAATTTGAAGAAGCAAAGTCTCTTTTCTTTTCTTAGAAAAACAAATAATCCATTCACTATCTTGATGTCATATACTCTGAACACGAGTGAGTGTGTGTGGGTCTGTCTGTGTGTGTGTGTGTCTGTGTGTGTGCGTGCGGTTGTGTGCATATGTGTTTGTGTATGTGTTTAGATTTATTTTACAATATGAATCTCTATTTTATACATTCTCAGGTCTCTATTTGTTAACTATCATATATCATTCGCACATCGTTTATCTTTCACACATTCTACTAGTAGTATGTGCCTCTTCCTGATTCACTCTGTCAATGTCTGTGTTATGCTTTGCTGGAAGAAAATGAGAATGAAAATAAATTAATTGAATTGAATTGAATTGAACAAACTACCTCATGCAGGACACATGGTTTAAATAAGCATTTCCAAAGGGCCTTACCGCCGCCGTAGTGACTGCAAGAGACTCGAACCACGGACTTCACAACTGATAATGTGCGGTCATATCCACTGGGCCACATCGGCTCCCGCAAGTTAAAAGTTCCAATCGTGCTTGAGTGTTCTCGTATTCTCGCCAAGCCAGGCATGATACCAACTTGGCAGATTTCTAAACTA
Organism: Diadema setosum; assembly: GCA_033980235.1. Taxonomy (NCBI): domain Eukaryota; kingdom Metazoa; phylum Echinodermata; class Echinoidea; order Diadematoida; family Diadematidae; genus Diadema; species Diadema setosum. The sequence continues at coordinate 4,200,905 of CM067063.1, read as the reverse complement.
GGCAGACCCAGCAAGACAGGAGCTTGACGTGTGGAGAATACATCCGTTCTCTCGTGCTATTATCATGCAAGATAAGCCTACGTTACGTACAGGGAGACGAATATCATCAAATGAAATCTAATCGACTGATCTCGCAATGACAGAGATTAGAATCAGATAGAATTAGATGAGATGTCAAAAACTTTGGATTCGTTAGAAAGCAGGAAATTTGGCGATTAAAGCAAGGCCGCGTGACAACCAATCCCGTGACGAGATATTGATCACGTTGCGAGTTACTGATGAATTAATTACGAGGCCTGAAATATTAACACGGAATCATCACTTGGGAATGCACAAATGAAATGAACTATTTCGTAGTTTCTATTTCATCTTCGCTTAACATGCTCAGATAGGCAACGAAAAAAATCAGTATTTGCCTTATTCTTTAAATGTGATGTTCAGAAGATTCGTTGAGAAGTTTCTTGACGGCGCTGCACAGGCAGCGCCGTATTGGCGGGCATCCTCGGTAATATATGTGCTTGGATTTTTGTTACTCCGTGTTTTTGTGTGAGCATGTGTGTGTTTCTTATTCTTGAGACAAGTAAACGAATCATCCATCTATACATTCATGATCTTCTGCTGACAGTGTGTCCATTCAACTGACGAATTTATGTTTTGTATCGTCGGACTAAATGAAACATAGACTCTACCTTCCTCGTCGAAGACTCAGAAGGATGAGAAAAAAAAAAGCTTATCTTACTATCATTATCATTCTTACAATCTTATCTCTTATCAGAATTAAATGTTTTAAGGTCGACGGAACTCGATAGGTTTTTCGGATTTGGTTGTCGAACACAATCAGCATTTCAGGTATCGTATGACCTTAGTTTCCAACCTCGATTAAACACAAATTCATGGACGTGTTTCCGGTCTTACGGGAGAGATGCCACTAAAAACCAAACTAGGACAAGATCTCCCTCTCTCCGCTTCCTTTCTTCCCTCTCTCTCACTTTCTCCGCCCCCACCTCCCCCCCCCCCCCCCCCTCTCTCTCTTTGGACATGCGTTCGCGCGGGAAACATCTTAGCTCGCTTTCCCTTCTATAAGTGTAAGAGTTTGTATCGAATTGTCCGAAATTCTTTACCTTTAACACAGCATCATGTTAAAAAATGCCTCTTGACAAAAATCACTGGACTTGGAAAAGGGACATTCCATCCACTTTCTATGTATATTCCCTGAGTGCTTACGGTATGTTGAGCAAGAACTACTAAACTAGATCTCGTCTAGCGAAAATGTAATGTGCAATTGAATCGATGCGATTTTTAGTGCGACTGATAAAAATCGTTTAACTTTGTAAGAAAGAGACATACCATTTTTCCGTATCTTTTGAGCGATTAAAAGATACTATGACATCCGAGGACTTATCGAGTTTCGTCGACCTTAAAACAGTTTTACTGATAAATACTCTGATAATGACGATGTTATTATCACTTACTCGGAAGAAAAGATTACGAATCTGGTTGGGGTGGTGTAAGAACACCCCCCCCCCCCACACACACACACACACTGGACTTCATGTCATGAACCAGGGAAGTTCAATCATTTCTGAGGCCATTATCCTCGTCAAGCGTTTCCTTTTTTTTAATAATATTATGATGATGGTCTCCTGTATTTCTGTTATATTCAGAGTTGATCAATTTGTCTTTTGAACGGCAGGTACATGAGATCCTGTGTTTGCTTATATGCATAAAATAACGACTGCTCGTTTTCATTTTGCATTTTAATGGAATAATGCTGGATATTTGAATTAATCATTTATCTGTTTCAACTGTTAGATTAAAATGATATTATACTCAAATAGTTCGTTCAATTGACTGTTATAACATTTGTGTGTGAAAAACGAATTCAGAAAATCAATCAGGCAATCAATCAATCAATCAATCAATCAAATCAGGGAAGTGAGCGTGTATGAACACAATCATGGTATATCGCAAGTTACGAATTTCTTCCATCCACAACTTTACCACGCTACCACCTTAAACACACAACCACACATACACTTACTCAAGAGACTCGGCCACATGGAAGACAACACTGTATATAAAGAACCCGATGGTCCAAACGTAATATAAGGACGCGGTGTGAGTGATTCACTTTGAGTACACTGAAAATGTAGACATGCCAAGCCATATTATACCTTAATCGGGTCGTAACGTATAACTGAAAGTTGATTACTTCATGTCAACTGTTTTAGTTATACTGCAGATAAGTTATGGCAACATTTACAACAGAAGAGGTAATAACTTTTGATAGAGATAACACAGAAAGAATGCACCAATAAAGTATTGTTACACAGACGACGATTGTAAAACCATGGATATCACACATAGGAATCAGGAGTTCACTGAATACAGAAGTATATCGGTGGTGCAGTCATCATCGAAATTTAAAAATCTAAAACTGTGTAAAGCTCACGCTGAGAGCACCGAGTAATCCAGTCAAACATGAGCTAGATTACTTCATGCATCATGCATGAAACACAAAAACCAATAGATTAAACATACCTAGGGACACGCACGTGAGCCAGAAAACTGAAAGAGAAGTTCGAGTTTGTGAAAACCCTCAAATGGTTAATAGTCCCACTTACTTATTCTCCTGCAAACTCCCTGTGGCGTCGTGTTCGCGTGACCTTGATCCGAATCTGGGACGCACTCCGTACCCTGGTCACACCGTCCCAGATAATTCCACTTGCCGCCGCATCGCTCCCCTTCAATCTTGGCACATCGCGGGCAACAGTTGCACACTCCCAAGGTGACTCCACCCTTGCAGGTGAGCTTGGAAGCCTTCCGGGGACTGCAATGCAGACGTTCGCAGGGCGGACAATTCAAGCGGGTGAGGTCCTCGGTGCCACGCCTAACTATCCTGTGTAGATCCTCGAGGTCCTGCAAGAGTTCCTCCTCCGTCAACTCCAGTTTCTCCAGCTCCGTGGTGCCGCTGCCTCCTCCATCTCCACCTTGTCCACCGCTACTGTGCCTCGAGTCCCCTAGAGTGATGGCGATAGATCCGAAAATGGACAGAACAAGAACGGGGAATAAACTTTGGATTCCTGATGGATACATGGTGAAGGCCCGAAACGATCTCTAAGAATACGCGCTCCACCCGAGTGAGAAAGTCAAACAACCCCACCCGATGGCGGTGTCGAATGTCAGGACGTGCTACCACAGTGGCTCCCTTGGACTCCGGGCGAGTTTCATTCACACAGCGCTCCTAACAATATTGGCGTAGGGAAGTGATGAGTAACGTTTTTCAACGCCTTTGTTTAACGACGTCCAGAAGTCAGACAAACTTCAAATAAGTCGAGTCAATATTTGAGTTCGAAAGTGACACGCCGTGTCCGCGTCTTTATTCAGCCCCCTCTGGTGTGCTGACCCACCGGATGAAGAGAGAACGGCCTGATTGACAAGCAAAGGAGTTTTGTTTTGATCTTCTTCTTCTTTTTCCTTTAAAGTGCCCCCTTTTTTCAGATCCCGTGTTGATGGGAGGATGAGGAGGGAAGTGAATGAAGAGATGAACGCATCGCGATTACGAACTCCAGAAAGAACTCCAGCACGTACTATGTGTAACGGCGAGGAGCGGTATAAATGAATAACGCGAAGTTCAACAGGTGAGAAGTGCCAACATTCCAGAGCATATTTGATTATTGCACTCCTCAATGGAAGTTTCTGCGGTGCTTCACTGCGTGCCCCTCTTGGTAAATGCTAATGACCTGGATCCGGATAGGCAGAACTTTTTTTTTTTTTGACAACTGCAGGCGTTGCGATTGGCCTCGTCAAGCTCGCATTTGTCCTGCTAATCTGAAGGTGTCGACAATTTATATGCAACTAACCTTCCTGTCACATAAAAGGTGTAGTTGAATGTAACGCATCTTTCGGAAATAAGATGATTAGATAAAGGATATGAAATAATGTTGTAAGGCGCGCGCTTAGGTGTCTGGACACCATAATGCCCCTCTTCTCAGCGACAGCTGGCAGTACCCAAAGTGCCACGGGTAATTTGTCACGTATTTACCCATGTCAACATTGCTACTGTGGTGGCACGCTGCCTTGCTCGTACGCAGCCAGTATTCGTCACTCATGTACGCTCAGCAACATAGTTCCTGGATCCCCCTTTGGTGCAAGTGGAGCAGCCTAGCTCCTTGTCTCACGCTTTCCAACCAATCGTGTCTCGTTTAGCGGAACCATCAGTCAACATCAAAGCGTGTCATTCGTCACACTTCCAGCCAATCGCGTGAATCAGTGTCTCGTGTGGCCACGCCCTCTTGACAACCTTTCACCAACAGTCGGCTTGGCAGTCACGATGATTGTGTTCTGCCTCCCCCTCCCTCCCCACTCCAACGTCTCGTGTCTCTCGGTAATCTCAAAGCGTTTGTAACCAGCTATACTTTCATAATAATTATGCTTTCCGTGTACAAAAGTTCCATAACAATGGTTTTCTTTATCAAGAGAAAATGAGCAGGCCACAAACAGAGATCACGAGACAATTCACCAATAGACATAAAGTATTAAACCTTCAAGAGGAGAGTTGCATAGTAGAACCTCAATTCACAGCTGAATCAAAAAAACACAAATGAAAATGTGATTCTTCTGACATAGCATAAATGTATGGGCTTTCTCAGGGAACATATAATATGCAGGTGTGTAAAATATTATCAAATCAAATCAAATCAAAACTTAACAAATCTAATGTTAGTTGTCTGTCAGACTTCAGATGCACATCGGAGACTCCAATATCCTGTTCGCGTCCTTCCAAGGCACGAAAGACATGAAAGATCACAAACTATTTATACATAACATTGGAAATACCATGACTACAACCCTTGTCGTGTTAAACAAACCAGTAAGCATGAAAAGATTTATCTTGATTGAAATAGGTTAAATCTGACAAGACACACATTAAGTATCTTAACGCAAAGCCTATTAGACATACAGACAGGCAGACAGGCAGAAAGAGGAAGAGAGAGGGGGAATGAGAGATTGATGTGGAGAAAGAAAAAAAAAGTTTAAACACCTTGAAGCATAAAGTTTAAAACTAAGTTTGACCTAGACATAAGCTTTTAGCAAAGATATCTAAATCATAATTCATCCACCGTGTCCAAGTAGACTTTGACAAACCGAATTAAATCGGAGGAATACAAGAAAAAAAAAGTTTCATCAAAATCAGACATTAAATTAGAGATTTATAGAATTCTAAAGTCGCCCATACTTCATTTATTTTCCATTTCCCACAAAAAAATACACCACAGCGTATTTTCTGAATACAAGGTATTTCAAACATTTACATCAGCAAGCGAAGTGCAACATTATGATAAAGTAATAAAGTCTAAACAGAGTTAATATAGATTTGATAAATTATTGGTACGACTGTTGTAAATGAAGACCTGCTAAAAAGTTGAGCTTATGGCAGTCCCCTCAGAAAAATAGATGATAACCACCAAAATGTAAGCAACCTTTGCTGCTAATGAAGAGAATAGAGAGGTGAGAACAAAACGTTCGCTTTGATCTTGGGAGAGGCTGTGACGTCATCACAAAGGCATCTCTCTTCCGACTTGTACACGAACTAGATAATGTACATAACTACATCAACATTAATACTGTGTTGTTGTCGTTGTTGTTGTTGTCTTTTAATGATTTAGGAAATGCAGACCATCCCTGCCATTTTTATTGAAAGCTTTTACTTTGATGTGCATAATGAATTACTTATTCTAATTGCTTTTCTGTTAGAAAAAAAAACAAAGTAATCTGTCGAAGACTTACGCACAGTTTATACATGGAATATTTGGAAGGCAATGGTATTCTAAACTTTACCAACAGTGCGAGCATGTGGTTGCTACTAATATTACTAATTTTGAAAAAATCAAAAATTTGAGATACCGTATTTTTCTTATTTTGATCAGACTCTGATGAAGTTTATATTACTCTTCTGTCTAGCTTAATTCTAGTTTTAAAGCCAAATTGAATGCAATAAGTAGTTTCAAGGTTTGTTTTATATCAATCTCAACTTCGATATGGTTTCAGGCCTTGATTCTAAATTGAAATTGATCACATTATAAAGTAAAAGACCTTCTTTACCCTAGTTGTAGACACAGGGAAGTAAAGGTCCTTTAAATAATTCATGGAATTTCGCACAACGAACAACTGACGAAATACACTCTAGCACAAAGAGAAGTAACATTAACTGGTAGTTGATTAGGCATCAACATATTCTTGACGCTTATTCTTTTTTTTTTTCCTTCTTTTTTCTTGTTTATTTCTTTCTTTCTTTCGTTCATTCTTTCTTTCTGTTTCTCGTATTCTTCCGAACAGCAACCACATAAAGGAGTTTTAATTTCCTGTAGTTCGTTACTCTCGCACACAAACACCAAAGTATGTATGATTTATTTATTTGTTTGTTTGTTGTTGTTGTTGTTGTTTGTTTGTTTGTTTGTTTGTTTTGGTTTTCATTTCTTCGCCTGTCTGTTTGTTAGCCTTTCGTTGATTGGAGGAACAACTAAATTTTGGTCTGAGAAATCTCGTTTCCCAATTTTGTCGCCAGTTGCTGCTAAAAACAGTCGAGAGAAGATTGAATGTTGTCTGCTGCGGTTTCGTCGCGCCCATTTGCAGACGATTTTTGCCTAGCTTGATGCGCCGTAGCTCCACGCCCTGTTTCACGTGCGTTCACACTTCGTCGCCTGTGTGGCCGCTGTCGCGAGGATCCGTCGACAGAATGGCTCGCCCATGAACTGCACTTATTTTCCATAATAAGGCGATGACGAATAACACCGTTTCTTAACAAATTTTGTCGCCGTTGTAGGTTTCTTATAAGAAAGTCAAGGGAAGAAATTATTTGCTATAATAATTGAATACTTCCATTTTGGACTGATATCATTTTGATATCTGCTGCTTTATTAACATACACAATATATCAACTACAGCATCAACGTTTCTAAGAAGAGAAGTGTTATCAATGTTATCATTTTCAATACACATTATCATACAAAATGGTAGAGGTTACGTGCTAGAATATGGAAACTTTAAAGTTTCACATGATTTTGTCAGACCATGATATTAGTAGCAACGCCTATATGCACATATGTCATGGCCTCAAAAGTCCCCCATTGACCTGCTGACCTACAGGATCTTCACATCATGATTTCCGTTTTGACATGAGATTTAAACAAAAACTGTCTTGTGCACCCTTAATTAGCGCTAAATATTCAGTGATATTCTAGTCGTGGAATCTTGAAATTATGCCTCATGGGTAGAGGATTTTGGTTGCTGGAGTATTGTCCCCAAAGCTCATATTTACTGAAGTTTGCGCATAACCCAACCCCCCCCCCAAAAAAAAAAAAAATAAAAAAAATAGAAAGGGGGTGGGGGTAGGGGAATTTTGATTTGATAACACCGATACATTAGCTGATTTGTACAGTGATTGCGACCATTATCAAATCATTGGCTGAAAACGCACGGAGCTTTGAAATCCCTGCTGGAAAAAACAGAGTGTGTTCACAGTGTGTAGTCGACTATGTGAAAACGCTCGAATTTAACAGTGTGAAGATCATTTCGCTCTGTGACGTGGTTTTTCTCAGGATATTCACATACTGATGTTCTGTTTCACACTGTGAATTGATGATTCACGATGTGTTCACACTGTTGATATGCTCAGTGTGGAGAGATTTCACATTGTGTTTCACATTGTGGGACTCTGTGTTCTTTCCACCAGGGAACCATGCCTCTGTCTTATCATGGGCCACTCTTTGATGAACATCAAAGACCAAATCATTAAAACCAAATTACCAACATAAACAGGCTTAGTATTTCATAATAGTGTAAATTCATATTATAACATAAATAAAGATATAACAGAAAATCATACACTTTGTTATATACATAAAGAAAAAGAAAACACATTACAGACATAATGGCAGCCTAAACACGATGTGAAATAGCACTTTCTACCTAATATCCAGTGCTGCTGCCAGAAGAGTTACTATGTAATCGGGGACACTCATATTTTATGTACATGTACATGTAAGTGATAACAGGCAAATACGAATGGGGGAGGGATAGGGTGTGATTCTTAGTTTGAATATGTCACGGCCGTCATGATGCGTGAGGCCACAAACTAAATTCGTCATCTTTAATTATCAGAAACCGTGTATAACGGCGTAACCTTCTACTCGTCTAATCTGTTCCCTGGTCCTCTCCAGGGTTGGATTGATAAAGATAAGTGAAATCTAACTCTGACTGCATGCCCACATGCATGGTTTGCACCTACCTCACTGCCGGAATATTGGGGGAACTTCTCCTCGACGTCTCGGAGCTGCTAGCCCTCACTTTCGAGCTTTTTCAGGAACCACATTATGTTAGTCTGTAAATGCAAATGTCTTGACATTCAGAAGCAACGTGTAGAATTTGGCTTTTGCTGACCTTTAGGTTTAGCGGAAAACGGAGATGTAGTTTTTTTTTATCGAAATGATTTTCGGTTTCTTTGGTTCTTTTCTTTTCGTCTTTTATTTTCTTTTCGTATCGTTTTTTTTCGTCATCATTTTGCCGACGTCAGAAGTTCCAGCTGATACGTTTCATTTCATCTGTTTAATTAGATCAAAGAGTATCGTTAAATTTGAATGTTAAAACAACAACAACAACAACAAAGCATATGACCTGAGACAATTTTTGTTTGAGATAGTAATAAATTGGAAGTGCAGCTGTATGGTTCCGTTATTTCATTGCTACTCGATATTTCTCTATTAGTTATCCGATTTTCAATAAACAAGTGACACCAGGGAAAATGACGTCGGTGAAACATCTTAACGTTTACGATTCCATACGTCCGATATCGGTCACCGTATTGTTAAGGAGAGAAAAACAAGAAATACTAGAAGGTAGGTATAACCAGTTTTCACGGAGTATTTCAAAGACTTGAAAGATAATAAATAACCAAAAAGGAACAGAATTTGGAAAGATCGAGGAACCACTCATATTTTCAAAATGTATGGTCTATTACACCTACCATTTTTTTGATTTGCCTTGTTTTGTTTCTTGTTTGTTCAATTCAGGTATTTTTGTCAAAGGTGTGATTCACGACGGTTAAAGGAAAGCCACAGGAAAGTATGTTGGACAGAAAGTCATCAAGGAATTCCGCATAGTCCGATCAAAAGTTATGAATTAAACAAACAAACAAACAAACAAAATTGACCACCATCGCTGGATAACTATAGTCTACAGCAATTTTTGAGCAGGTGATGTCATATAAGTGGCAAGATATACAGAGAAAACAAACAGAATTCTACTTATTTTCATTTTCGAGAGGACATAACCTACCTCTTTCAGAAGGTAGGGGGAATATCAATGTCCTTGACATCATGTCCGCAACACGTAAATAGCTAATGCACTTTTCATTAAAAATGGAATTTCGTGGAGGTCTCTCTATACTTCATTTACTAGTAGGTCTACATCCTTCTACTCCTGTGTTGTAACCTTCTTACCTCACCATTTAAGTTTTGAATCTATGTCAGCCGTGGTCTCTAACAACACTACTAGTCTTGAGATTGTAGTTATGTACAGACCACCAGGATATCGTTCTTTTTCATCTTTTATTGATGAGTTCTCGGATTTGTTAGATGAAAAGTTGTATAAGTTATCTTCTCTCGTAATCACAGGAGATCTTAATATACACTTAGATAAGCTCTCATCCCAGTACACGCAGAAGTTCAACGACCTCGTCGATGGCCATGGACTCCGCCAGTTGGTGACTACACCTACACATGATCATGGCCATATTCTCGACGTCATCTTGATACGGCAATCCGACAGACTGCTATTTTCTAACAAACGAGTTATTCCCGGCATCTCCGACCATTCCGCCGTAACCTGCTTGTTTCGTTTTAACAAGCCAGAGAGGAATGATGCTACGTTCTCATCTCGCAACATAAAAGGCATCAACAGGACTGATTTCGCCAACGACGTGTCTGACAGTAACATTTCGTCCTTGTCAACAGCCGACGTTGATGATGCTGTGAACCGCTACAATTCAGAACTTAGCAGGTTACTGGACATTCACGCACCAGCCAAGACTCGGAAAGTGAAGTCTCATCAGTACAGTCCCTGGTATGACTCTGGTATCTCTGAAGCAAAGAAAGAGCGGCGGCGACTTGAGAGGAGATGGCGCATCAATGGAAAGCTGCAGACAGACAGAAAGTTGTTCTGTGATCAGAGAGACCGAGTAAACTATCTTGTGTCCAGAGCCAAACGCATCTATCACACCAGACTCATCGAAAACTGCGGAGATGATCATAAGAAGCTTTTCAACGTCGCCAATCGACTTTTGAACCGCAAACAGTCATCTCCATTGCCTAAACATGTCGATGAATGTGCCATGGCTGAAACTTTTAGTCAGTTTTTTCATTCGAAAGTTGAAAAAATCCGAGATAATTTCAATTGTAATGTTGTACTATCTGAATCTGAACCTGTTACCTCTTCCACACTGGAAACCTTCCAACATACAACTACTGATGAATACTTCTCCTTCTTCGTAAATTGCCTCCTAAATCCTGTCCATTGGATCCGGTTCCAACCATTCTCTTAAAGGACTGCGCACCCACGTTTGCCCCGATTATTTCTCAAATTGTTAACCTCAGTATCGAGCAAGCTACCGTACCCTTATCTTTAAAGAAAGGTCTGATCCGTCCTTTGCTGAAAAAACCTTCATTGGATAAGGAATCATTGACAAGTTATCGTCCTGTATGCAATCTTTCATTTTTGTTCAAGATTTTAGAGAGAGTTGTGTTTTCGAGACTCTCAGACTATATGCTGGAACATGGTCTATTCGATCCTTTACAGTCGGCTTATCGCCCTCACCATAGTGTGGAGACCCTTTTGATAAATGTTTCTAGTTATATTTTAAGGGAAATGGATTCCGGATCCGTCACAGCAATGGTTTTGTTGGATCTGTCTTCGGCCTTCGACACTGTAGATCACAGAATTCTTGTCAATACACTTAGAAGTTTGGGTATCCAGGGCCAAGCTCTCGAATGGTTTAAATCATACCTATCACACCATTCACAGTCTGTTCTTTTGAATGGTGTCACATCGTCTTCAAAGCCATTAGGCTGTGGTGTACCTCAAGGCTCCGTTGGCGGGCCCACCCTTTTTTCTATCTATTTGATCGGTCTGCGGAAAATATTTCAAAGGCATTCTGTTCGGTATCATCTATATGCAGACGACATACAAGTTTTTGTATCTTTTCCACCACATCAAATCCAAGCATCTCATGCACTGCGCTGTCTAGAAAATTGCATCATTGATATTGATGCTTGGATGAGGTCTAACTCATTGTTTCTAAACCACAGCAAGTTGAATTTATCCTTTTTGGTTCTAAATCTCACTTGAATAAGTTGGATATTAATTGTATTTCGATTGTAGGTAATGATATTCCTCTGTCAAAGTCATGTCGCAATCTGGGTGTTATGTTTGACTCTCACATGGCTATGTCCGATCAAATCACCAACATTTCTAAATCAGTCCGTTATCAATTGCGCAATATTGGTTTTATTCGCAAGTATTTGACTCGCTCTGCCACGGAAAAACTTGTTCATGCACTTATTTCTTCACGCCTTGATTTTGGTAATGGTTTGTTTTTCAATCTACCAAACTCGCAAATTGCCCAATTACAAAAGCTACAAAATGCCGCTGCACGTATTGTTTCTTTGTCAAGTAAACGCAGTCATATCACACCTATCCTGAAGAGTCTTCATTGGTTGCCTGTACAGGAGCGTATTCGGTTTAAGATACTTCTTTTGGTTTATCATGTTATTGAGGGAACAGCTCCTGATTACAATGTTTGTTTGTTTCGTCAATACCAACCTTCACGAACTCTTCGATCCTCAACTTCAGGTCTCTTACATATTCCGTTTTCTAGGAAATCTTGGGGGGAACGTGCTTTCGCTCACGCTGGACCAACACTGTGGAATTCACTTCCTCGTGAGCTGAAAGGCTCAAGCTCTATAACATCTTTCAGTAGTAATTTAAAATCCTATCTGTTTAGCAGTGCATTTTGAAGTCCAGTGTCTTTTGAAGACAGACTTTCATGTCTTTTTTTTCTGCTTCTTCATCTTCTTCCATTACTGTGATGTACTTGTATTTTCAATCTGTTTGCTTTGATGTACCTATTGTAAAGCGCCTTGAGCATTTAATCAAAGTGGAGAACGGCGCTATAGAAATTGTATGTATTATTATTACGGTGAATAACATGATTTTAATCTAAAATTTGAAAATTCAATAGCTTTGAACGGATCGTTCGATTTTCCTCTATTCCCTCATGGAGCTACTTTGCAGCTCTATGATTTCAGCACTGCTATATATTCCTGCATATTTCTGCATTCATTTCATTCACCTATGTTTTAGTAAGAAATTCCCTTTATCAAAGTTATAATTCCCCATCATCACCATCTACCAACCTCTCCATGGAGTCTATGCACTCAGTAAACATATCATAGTTCCTTGAGTAACCTTGATTTCATGATCGTGGAAATAAATATCAGGTGAGCTGATTCGGAGCAACCTGCCCACTGCAGCCATGATTGGCAGCCACAGAACTCTACACACGTGTAGAATTCTGTATTGGCAGCACGGACATGACGGAGAGATAATATTTATAGATCATATGACAACACAAGAGGGCGCTTGACAAATATTATCACTGGCCACATTGATGGGGTCCCGCATGCGTGTTTTTTTTAGACGGCACAGATTGGGGAAACTAAAAATCTATCGGGGACCCTATCCCTAAACCTAACCCTAATCCTAATCCTAACCCTAACCATCAAACCCTAACCCTAACCCTAACCCCAACCCTAACCCTAACCCTAACCATAACCATAACCAAAAACCCTAACCCAACGTTTTTCCCATAGGTTTAACACGCGCCATGCCCCAATCTGTGCCGTCTAAAAAAAAAAAACGCCTCCCGCATCGACTAAACGCTCTTAGTTATGTCATAACAAAGTCATATCCATGGACTTGCCATCCCCTTTCTTTCTCTTCCTCTCCCTCTCTCCTTTTCTCACTCTCTCTCTCTCTCTCTCTCTTTATACCTATAAAATAAAGAGAGGGAGAGGGAGAGAGAGACAATAGAATAGAATGAATATTAACTTTGTGTGTGTGTGTGTGTTTCAGGCATGAGTCTTATCATTGAGCATTCATACCATAACTATGTGTATCTGTTGATGTGTTAAACCTTCTGGAGATCGAACTGGGAACATGATGTCAATCCTACTTCAATAAGTGACCAGGTATTAAAGGGATGGTATAGTATTGACGGAGATGAGGATTGGGCTTTCAGCTTTTTACGAGATACCAAGAAACTATTTATGAAATAATACAGAACATATCATTCTTAGAGGAATTCTAAGTTTATTAGGTGAAAATCGATTTTGGAATGACTGAGACATTCAAAAACAAAGTAAATCAAGCGATCCTAATAAATGGTTGGTCCCACTTTTTATTAGGATTACTCTGTTTTGGATATCTCAGCCATTTCAAAACCAGTTTCATCAAAAACTTTGAATCCCTCTTGGAATTGCATGCACTTTCATATTTCATAAGAGGTTTCCTATTATCTCACACACCCACCCACACACACAAATTAGACCTCAATCAAAACTATGATCCCTTTAACATCTCTTGAGTCCGGAAATGGAGATCTAGCTATTTAAATACAAGTGCCATAGGCTGAAAATATTGCTCCCTCCTGGTATAGGTTGAACATAGAAAAATAGCTTCGAAGTACCACATTATCATTATTTGATGCATCAAAGGTGTCACTGTGATAACCATCTCCAATGCATTACGGATGTTATGAATAGAGCAACTTCTAAAATCTTATATCAACAATTTTAATTCAATACAATTTAGTTTCCTGTATATTTCCTATATATATTTCTTCACATTGGAAATGAACATGCACTCATGGCAATATGCTTAAAGGAAATATATATAGCTAAGCTATAATAATTCAATAATAATTCAATATCATGACAAAGCAAGAGAAACATTACAGAACCTCCATCAATTATACCTGCCAAAGTAAATGGTGTTGATGTGTGTGTGTGTATGTGTGGTGTGTGTGTGTACGTGTGTATGTGCACTGCAAAAACAGTGGTGTTAGATTTAACACCACTGGTGTTGAATCTAACACCGGCCGAACTTCAATAAAGGACCACACCATCTGGTGTTGAAGTAACACCGTCTCTGGTGTTAAAATATCCAACACCCATGGGTGTTAAAGGGTGTAAAAATATACCAACACCAGCCTCGGTGTTTTTTCAACACTTAAGAGAGTGTTAAGAAGTTGACACCATAATGGTGTTCATTTGACATCCCAACACCAGTTATGGTGTAAGTTCAACACCCGTGGTGTTAAAATATACCAACACCAGCTTTGGTGTTGCTTAGATTATTGATAAGTTGACACCACTTTGGTGTTCTTTTGACACCCTTTAACACCAATGACGGTGTAACTTCAACACTATTTGTTGTTAGAATCTATACCCCAACACCTGTCATGGTGTTATTCTAACACTTCAAAGTGTTATAAGTTTGCATTATTTGGTGTTTATTTGACACCACAGAAGTGTTGATTCAACGCTTCAGAGTGAGAAATAAATTCCAAGTGATGCCAACTTATTAACAATTTGAAGTGTCGATATCTCGACATCATTTCACACTCTCCACGTTCAATCGCACAAAATAACACAGTAATTTAAGTAGGTGAAAGACAGTCACGTGCTACTAGGTTGATCAAAATATTTAATAAATTCTGTCTGTCACAACAAAACACAATAATTTTATTACATGTAATGAAAGCCTCATCTCTACAATATAAGTATCAAAATGGAATACCTTTGACCCTGTCAGTTGGTTCTTTGATTATCTATGCAAATGAGATACATTATGGCTATTGTAGGCTAAAATATCAAATTTAAATACTCACTCTGAATACCTTTGGCCTTCTTGGCACTATCAAGTTGAATTTTCAAATGAAATTGATACTAGTATTATATCTTCTTGGCTCTATCATTCAAATGTTCAAATTGAATTGCCTACTCAGCTGTATAATTCAAATATTCAACATAGATCATCCAGTCTGGTTGTAAAATGTTAACATAAAAATAAAATATACTCTTTCTTTTGATCAATGCTATTGCAAGTGATGATACAAGCATGTGAAATTCGGATCATTTAAATATTCAAATGACACACATAAGGCCTTCTTGGGCCAATATTTTCAACTCGAACTGGATGTAATTGATACCCCCACCTAAAACTTAGAGAGTTAGCTCAATTCATGATATTCTTGTATGCCTTTTGTTGAAAAAAAGTACAATGTAACAAAAGTTGTTACCATAGCAAGGTTACTCAACAGTGAGATCAGGGTGCGACTCATTTTAAGATTACACTGGTTACATGAGCGAAACCTCAAGTCAAATGCTAGAAAACTGAGGGAGCTCACCCAATTCACAGTATTTTTTGTTTGATTTTCATTTTAAAAGATGGTTGCCATTACATTAGCACTCTGTTCAATATTTCAGGCCAAATGCTCAGAAACTGAAGGAGATTGCATAATCAACTGTTGTGTAAGTTTTTAATTTGAAAATGTCACTGCCATGATAACATTTTCTTTGACCGATACAAAAGATGACATTTGCACATTAGCGCACTACAGTGGTCACGTGCCAAATTTCAAGTCAAATGCCTAAAACATGAGGGAGTTATGAGTCAATCACAATATCTTCGATTGCTTTGTATTAAAAAAAAAAATAAGTTAGCATGGCAACGCATTAACATTGACGAGAAAAGTGTTTTGCACATCTAGAATTTATCTTGTCACAATATATAGGTGTCATATCTCAAGGTTATTGCTAAAAATTGAGAGAGTAAGCTCAATCCACTTGTAGTTTATACGATTCTCATTACATAATACCATTAACTTGACAACATACTATTTGACAATGACGAAAAATAAAATTTGCACAGGTACATAATACAGTGGTCACATGTGCCAAATTTAAAGTCAAATGCTCAAAATCTGAGGAAGTTAGCTGAATCCACATCGTACTTGTGGATGATTTGTATGAAGATGATCTTGCCATGGAAACGGATTTACGACCCCCACAAAATGTCTTGCACGATAACATATTATCATAGTGACCATATGTATCAAATTCAAATTTAAATGCTAAAAAAAAAAAAGAAACTAAGAGAGCAGCGTGATGCACACAATTTTGTATGATTTGTTTAAAAACTGCAATTGCCATGGCAACAGATTTCTGGACAATCGAATTTCAACAGAATTGATTTAAAACTGACTAGCTTGATCCACATTCTGTATTTGTAATCTTTATGAAAATTTGATGTTACCATGGCAATGCATTACTCCATGCTGACACATGTAAACAAGGACATGTAAAAATTACAAGGTCGTTGTTCAATGTCCTCTGGACTAAAGGTAATCACCTCCTCATCAAAAACTGTCATCGACTAATGGAGAGTACTGCTTCATCAACTGTATACAACTTGTATCATCAGTCTCTATCTCGGTTCCTCCATAGAACTGGACTTGGAGTATCTTCACAGTTTCATTGTCACAATGATGATTCTTCAAGTGTCTTCTAAAACCATTGAACGAATCAAATTATGTCCGTACACAGGCCCCCTGGGCGCAATTTATTGTTTGTCCATCACTCAGTCCATGTTCGTATGGCAAACAGTGAAAAAAAAAGCAGTTTCAGTGGGAACTCCTAAAGAATGCATCACTTCATTATCTATTTGAAAGTTTAGATCTCGGTTCACGAACTCGGGGTAATTCCAAATGTCTAAAGGTTGATGAGAGGTTTTGCATACTGTAGACAAAACACATATTTAATGTGCTTTGAACAATGTGTCGAAGGCACTCTGAATGATATCACCAGGGCAGGGTAGTACCAAGTGGTCAACAATGAAGTAATATTGGTACACATGTATGTTATCCTTCTGACGTCCTCTGTCAAGCAAGCTGCATCTTCTGATCTTCAAGCAAGCAAGCTGCATCAAGAGCTGCATCTTCTTCTGCTTTCCCTCTTCAAGTGGTGATCAAAACTAGCATCAGGCTGAAAATGTAAGGAAACAATGAAAAACAAACAGACATTGTATGAATCTATTACAAATAAAAACTAGACAAATTTGACTGTGACCTTTATTTCGATTCCATAATGCAATTTGATAGACTCAGTCATACATAGGCTTAACACATTAATTCACATTTATGATTATTTTAACAGATTTCAAGCTATCACACACACGGAGGGATGGACTACTCAAAACCATAACAATTCAGGCACCACTTCTTGGCAGAGAATAATGAATGGATGTTATTCCATTTTACTTAAAGATCACTATAATTTCACAATTAAAACTCACTTATACCTATTTTTTCTTAAAGAAGCTTTGAAATTTATCACTTTTCTCTTATTCGTGACTGATCAAAAAGCAACTTCAAAATTTCAGCCTACATATGGGGAAGACAATCTTTAAAGTTCAAGGATCGACTTTGAAGCATTCACGAGTAAAGTTCTCGTCGACATCAGGATATAACCCTGGCAAAGGCAAGTGCGCAAAAATATTCACAACATCCAAAAAAAAAAAGTTAACCTGTGAAACATTGAAAAGCAAGTGATCTTAATAAACTACATAGTCCAACAACACAAAAAAAACCCAGAAAATTCCCCTTGACCTCTAATTTCTTTTCTAATACAAAAACAGATCATAGAAAGTAGAAAATGGAAAATCAATTAAACTCGTAAAAATCAATTTCATTTTCAGAATACCAAAGTAGTGTGAGTTCTCATTGCCTGTCCAAAATGACTCATAAAGGCTTGTTCAGATATGATGAGTCAAACTCCGGCAACATTATAGTGCACAAATCAATGCGATATGAGATGGTAAAAAACAAACAAATAAACAGATCAAAATGCAACAAAACAAAACAAAAACACTGAGGCAAGAGGAATATATTTTGCACACAGTGGCAAGAAGTTATGGTGCAATCAAGCTCAAAAGTGAAGATACAATGTCATGAGTTTATCTTTATCTTATTTTTTTTTTTAGTCATGTGCATTCATTAACATAATGAAAGTGGCGTGGTTCGGCGCACCATATCTGAACACTAAAAATGTCAGGGGTTTGTCGCATCATATTTGAACAAACCTTATAGTCATGTAGACTTATCTTTTGAAATCGGATAAGGCAGTCTATATCCAAAGCCACAGCAATCTTGCACAATCCTTGCGCCCTGGTTCACAGGTGGAAGCAGATAGAGTACAAGAAGGATTTGCAGGTTACTTACATTCTATGCTGTGTTGTAAGAAATGCATGTTATATACAATATATTCTACGACCCATTAACAAAGTATCCAGGTATCAACAGAAATTATCAGTGAATTGCACTGCATAATCATTGAGCATTAAGTAAAACATATGATCCTTCATGTAGGATGAACCCATGGGTTGTTGTGTGACTTCTTTAAAAAAAAAAGAAAAAAAAAACTCTTCTTTATTTCATCAGCATCTCCAAAATAACAAAATTACATTACATATTTGATTTGTGACTGTGAGCTTTTATATTACAATTGAGTATGGTGAAATCCATTCATCGGCCTTTGAAAAATCAAAGTCGCAAGATATTTCCTGCATTTTTTTTTTTCATAATGAAGGGCTCCTTACCCTTGATTATTGACCTCATGACCCTTATCGACTCCAGGGAAACGTTTGATAAAATGTATTGTCAGATGCAAAGATTTCAGCTACTTATAACAGTTGTCACCAATGACAAGTTTTGTGGAACGTCCCCCTGGATTTACATAGCCTTACCAAGTTTCATTCACAGATGATTGTTTTCAACTTGCGGCAAGATACACAAGAAACGATATTGGATGGATAGACGTCTAGAACATAAAAAAGGGGCTTTCAAAACCTATAGTATTGTGCATTCCCTGACTGCTACCAGGTCTGGTGGTACACTATTTGATGATTGCTCCAAGTCTCATGAATCCACATCAGTTTTCCGCATGTGTTCTCCCAGCAATCTCAACAGCTTGACTGTGGTTTCTGAAGGCTTTCCTCTTGCTAGCTTGACAAGACCTTCCACCAAAAACTGGCCACTGCTCAAAAAAGCTTGGCATCGTTGCATGGGAGAAGGAGTGAGAAGTACTGTTCAACCTGCAAATGTAAGGACCATGAACATACATAATTATCAAGTGGCTACAAGTCCACAAACTGTCAAACTGGTGCGCAAGGTGTGATGCACTGGCTTAGGATTCAAAGTACTGAACATCCACATAACTGCACTAGTGTATTTACTGTATACAAGTGCATGAAACAGATTTATCTTGTGTGCATGAAAGATTTGATCAGAACTGCAGAAAACAAAGGGTTTTGTTCAGGTGGCTTCAGATTAATTCAGTCGGTGATTCTATTAACGTTAATATACCTACTTGAGATATGCTCATAATTTCAAGTTCGTTTTAATTAGCCAGGGGGGGGGGGGGGGGGGCAATAATATCCTGCTTCCAGGTATTCATCATCTTTATGCAGTGTACATTTATGCAAATATTATTTAAGGAGAAATGGAAAAATCAAATGCCATTTTGCAATTGATCTACTCTCATTTTCAAGGTTTTTTAGATAGATAATAAAAGGTCTTTTTGCAATTCTGTCATTTTCAAGATTCTCAAGTGCACTATTGCCAATATCATTAAGTGTGGCAATAACATAAGTATGGGAAAGAGGCATATTCCAGAAGGGATTTTTTTTTCAAGAGATTATTTCAACAAATACTACCATCAAAGTAGACGTACAGTTGTATATTCCCTCACCTGAATCATGAAAAAAGCGATGATACATGTATTCCATTTTGACTCATTTGTGAAATTTAGGATCAGTTCTCAGACAGAGAACAACTGCCAGCTATTAATATGGGCTGTGATTCTGTTTCTCGCTACCCTTGAACTCGCACCTTACAATTACATGTAGATCTAGAGTCTTAACATGGACTCGGTGGAAATACCGGTTTTACATGCATGTGACGTCATCAACTTTATAAGAGCATATTCTTACAGTATATAATGTAAATTTGTAAGCGGTTAGCAAACTCATAAATAGTAGTACTCATTTTAGAAACTAGTTAGTAGATTCTAACGTAAGATCCACGCGCAAACACTAGCGTCCTATATAGGCCCCTACGTTCCTACGTGTACACTGTAGCTACTGAAAACATCACGTAACCTGTTGTGATAAACAAAAATCGGGTCGGGAGAACCCCCCACCCAACCCCTTTAATCGGGTATTTACGCTCTTTTTAGAGCGATATTTGCTACTAGTACCTAGTACTAATTTAAACCTAACAGTTTGGACCTAGAACAGTTACAGTAGGCCCTACAAAAAATATAGTAGGCCTAGGGGCCTACCAGTATACCTACGAACATGTACAAACCTACGAACATGTACACACAAACATTGTTCCAACGTCGTCTTCGTGCACGTCAGTAGCGGGTAATGATTTGCGCGCTAACAAAGATCCGCACCAGAGCCTCAGAGGTAAGAAAACTACATCAATAACAATACAAAATGCCACGGAACCTTTTATATTTAAAATTTGATGATATTTTTAAAATGTAATTATTGGACAAAGGGACCCTCAGTGAAATTCGGACTCAATGCACCGCTGCAGCGCGTTGGTGTTATGGCCTATTATGTATGGCAAACACTATAGGCTACATGTACTTAGTATGCTGCGCTACATAGTATACTATAGTATTACGTGCGTGCAAAGACAAAGTTGTCTATATGCGATGAAATCCGTGAAAATCATGCACATCGTTTATGACAGAAAATAACTGGAAAAGGAAATAATTACCTTAAAAGATACTTATCCCCGCTGACAGACTTAGCAAAGTCACCATCATAGATTCAATGTCATTTTTAGCCCCAGACGACATCGAAAACCTGACTATCGCGATGACAGACGTTGACGACTCCGCGCCACAGCAACAAATTTCAGGCATTGGCATGTGTAACCAATGAGATCATCGGACTGCGAACACGTGACTTTCTCTGTTGGACAACTAACACCGATACGGTGTTATTAGTGAAAACCCCCTTTTCATGACAAAACTATAACACCGCTTGGGTGTCATTTTAACACCGAGAATCTAACACCCAATGAATGAGAGAATGTTGGTGTTAAATTAACACCGAAGGGTGTCAAATTGTGTCAATTTAACACCAAATTTAACACCCACAGTTTGACACCCGGTTGGTGTTACACTTTTAACACCGCATTTTTTTGCAGTGTGTATGCTTTGAACCAAAAAAAAAAAAAATATATAGTACTGTGTTTTGGAAAAATTATTAAGCAACACAAGACAGAAGAATATAGCTGGTTTTTTTTTTTGTGTTCATATCAATTTCAGTGTTGACATGGACCTGATATTGAATGAAATTCAAATAAAGAATATCATAAACCCCCGCCCCCCAATAAAAATGGATGTGTGTTGGGGTAGGATTAAAATTTTCACTAAAATGCTCACTTCAATCACACAGCAGTAAATGTCATTATTTCTACAAAGCAAGTGAAAGTAAGAAACATGACAGAAACTACAATATATAAATTTACATTATGATTGCATTTCATTACACTCTGTTTTCCCGTCTTAGAAAATGTGAGCCTCTTTGATATCGTATAACTATGTACATTTGTATTTGCGAATGTTGTGCTGAATTTATACTTCGTTGTAAATGAAATAAATGAAATCATTTATCAAATGAAATGAAAACAAACTTATAGACCTGAAGGATTTCGGATTTATCAATAAAAGATATACAGAACATAATTAAAGACGCATGATCAAATGATTATAATTCTATATCAAATGACTATAATTGGATTGACTATAAACGGATATATGATTTAAAGAACAAAATCTGTCCAAAAATATTTAAGACATGACATAATCAAGCCGCAGTGTGTCCCTCCCTCCCTTCCCCCCCCCCCAAAAAAAAAAAAGATGTCTAGCAAATTACGCTGTTTTTATAATTTTTGCAGCAATGATAAAAGTGATATCAATGGAAATATCAATGATGAGATTAATAATATCACGAATATTGCTTTCCTTATAAATTCATCATCATCATCATAGTCATTATCATCATTACCATCGGCGTCGTCATTACTATCATCATAATTTTCACCTAACTCAAATGCAGAAGAGATAAAAAGGGTCTTATATCCTTTTTGCAAACTTTACAAAATTTGATTGAAGAATAATGTGTTCTTACATCATGTATGATGTTATACTTCAGAGTTAAAAAAAAAAAGAAACTAAAAAGTAACCCATACATGTCACTCGAAAGTATATGCTCCCCTCTTGTACCGAAAAAAACGTTTGGATGTTTTTGCCCCCCTCCCCCCCCCCCCCAAAAAAAAAAAAAAATCACTCGAAATCTATTGTATTGCCGGTAGTATTTATCCCCCTCCCCTATCATAAAATAGCTTCCATTTCTGTTATTCTCAGGAACGGTCTGAATTACCTACCTCAACAATATACAGTTTATATGAAAGGAATCTAATTTCCAGGATTGCAAAAGGGCACACGAACTTTAAAAGATTTGCACGGTCGACATAATACGAGAGCGTGCTGAGATACAGTTTTCACTATTTTGTTACTCACACTACATGACAAAAAAAAAAAAAAAGTCTGGTCTGTACCAAAACATTGTGTAGGTCGCCCCCCCCCCCCCCCCCCGGCCCCCTTCAACCTATGCGCACCAATTGACATTTATTGAAAACAAAACAAAACAAAAAAACTCAAAGATTTATGGAGTCTTTGTATTTCTTACGGGATGTGCATATTCCACAGCCTATGGAAATACTGATATTTAGGACTGGTTTTACAACCAGATAGCGCTGAATTGATACGGCACCATACAATGTGTTTTTGTCACGGTAAAAAAAAAATTGTATTAAATACATTCACTTTCGGCATGCTAAGGTTGTTTCATTCTTTGTTAGAATCAAGCCCTCTATCGTCCGTACTTTGACAGTTTATGGTAACCCCAGAAAAACTCATACAAGTTGACTGGAAACTGGCTGTTGCTTATTCTTCGAGGAAAAGGTCTGCTGTTGACTGGGATCACCATTATTCAAGACTTTTCCTTTTACGAAGGTAAGAGATCTTTGATTTTCAACCATGTAAGTATATTATTTACCCTATATCTGTACTATTATTTTTATAGTATAGCACTTTTGGTCAAATCTTCACAAATTTGTGAGCTTCTCTTGACCTGGAAGATGGTAAGCAAATAATCGGGGCATACCCGTGTGTATACCCGCGTAGCGTGTATGCCATAAAGCTTGAGGGTAGATTATGTTGTTGCTCACTGATATAGTATTTTAGACGGACTCTCAATGATACTTGAAGTTGAGGTCCATGGACATGGTATCGGTCCGCTGCAGCGCGCTGGCAACAGCAGCAGCGCCAGCAGTTTACTGTCTTGATAAGTAGGCCTATAATTATTTTGAGATAACCTTCAAGGGGGAGGAGCGAAGTACCATTTACCCTTGACCATCACAGCCCCATCCGCCTTCAAAAAAGAAATGAAAAGAAATGTTCCCACCTCTCTGCTTTATTGTCTAGTCCTTCGAAGGGACCATTAAACATTTCAT
Source organism: Diadema setosum (assembly GCA_033980235.1). Lineage (NCBI taxonomy): Eukaryota > Metazoa > Echinodermata > Echinoidea > Diadematoida > Diadematidae > Diadema > Diadema setosum. Next base: position 4,177,135 of record CM067063.1, on the reverse strand, counting down.
GACGTTGTTGCTTACTTGCCTATAAGTTGTATTTGCTCGCTGCTGTGATAGAGACCACGCAACAGAATTCGAAACTTGACCTTTTAAAAACTCTTACATAAGACTCAATAAAAGATCAATTTGCACACCATAAACTACTCCGCACTCATCAGTGATTGAAGTCGTTATAGTGTTTGAACGGTACAGCCGCGTTAACATTGCTTGCACTCAAGGGAAACGCGGGATAAATACCAGTCGCCATTTTTAGACAGTGGTGGGAATTCCCATTTTTGTCAAAGGCAATATTCACAGCAGACAGTGTCTCTATGTAACAGGCACGCGCTGTGATAATAAACATGATGATGATAATGTCAGCTAATTGGCACTAATTGCGACGACACAGACAGCTGTTTGATACTCGCACTTGAACAAAATCTTGCACGGTACAAAGTCCATGTATCGGTGGCACAGTTGCAGAAGAATAATGAGCATCGACGAACATTATGAACCCCTAAGCGGTATATATTGACAGTGATCTATTTCTGCTCCTGCTCTCTGACACGCATGCGGTAAAGCTACAGCTGAAATGCTGCCAATAACGCATACTTATAAGAAAGCATCTTCAAAAGGCGTTCAGTCAAATGATCTGATATATTATGAAAATGACAATAATGCAGAATTCTTCAGCAAAAGGGGCTTTGTCATCAAAGTTCTTGATAAATATACTCTCTATGTACGCAAATGGCAGACTATCCCGAAAACATTTTTTTTTCTCCTCGCAAATGGCAGTACAAATATTTTTGACATTGTCTGTTGCCCTCGAACTTTGAATAGATAGATGGTTTTGATTGTACAGGAGATCAAAGGTAAGTGTTTATTGTCTGTGACAATCTGCTGACAATATTAAATTCCTTCAAACTGAACTAGCGTGGTCCATGCTTAAGCTACGGTGCCAGGGATCTCTAAACAGTGTTTGGCAATCACGATCGGGGAAATTAAATACTAGTAGTAGTTTCGAGAATAACTAGATACGTGTAACTTTTTTCCCAAATTCGATGCCGGCTTATTTCCTCAACATAATCATGATGATAAACCGAAGTATCATGGCTAACGTGGCCTCATATTCATGGCATTGCTCGGAAACATTGCTTTAACATGCAAGTAGAAATTACTATTTTGATCCTAGAAGATTAATTTAAAGAAACATTTGATGTGAGTGAATATGCCTGTACTTAATAATAGAGACTCAGTATGCTCGTAATTATATTACATATGGATGTATATGAACACAATCTTCAAGCGATATTAATTGTTCAGATTAGCGAAAACAAATTACGATAGTTTGATTAAACTATAATATGATTTGTTGCCAGTAAAAATAATTTTTTTTTAAACTGGGGAAATCTATTGATGATGGTTGTCAAAAATTTTGTATTAGGGAGGATCTAAATCACGTATTTATTGAATGAAAACTGAATGAATCTCTGTGAAATATTAGAGAGAAATATTACCAGAAATATACTCTACATTCCAATTAAAGCTCTCTTTCAGTATTCAAAATTATTTTGCTCGGGATAGATTGTGGAAACAAAATGCCTTTTGTTGCAAAGTTTCTAGACCATTTAAAGATTCATTGTAAGTGTCGAAAAAGTGAAATCCGTTCAACTATTCGTCAGACGAGAGAGAGAGAGAGAGCATCCTTTTACCAAGACAGTTAGTGCTTGTCCTTTGGAAAAAGGAGACCCCCCAAAAATAGTTATTTGTATGAATTTTCGTGTCAAATAATTTCAAAGTCTTTGTATTACACTATTTATTCATTTCAAATTATTTGCTTGTGTACTATAATGGTTTCGTCATGATGTAATTTGAGTCGCGTCGTAAAGTTATTTGGTACCTACTGGTACCTTTGAATGCAAATCATCAGATGAGAAAAAAAATATAAATGCATGCTTCTTGCAGTCCTGAATGGAGATGATTTGCTTTATCTACAAAAATAATTATACATATATAATTTTTCAAACACAGAAATAATTCCTCGCTGTCAGGATGGGGGAAATCAGTGATGCAACTCTGATAGAATTATCAGAGAAGATTCCTTTAGATATCACTCGACTCGGTGTCCAACTCGGTTTTTCCTTGACTGACATGAAACGCTACAAAGCGTCAAATTACTCTGGTGGAGATGTGACGTCACAGGGAACGCTACAGATGTTTCTTGACTGGAGAAATGACGTAAAATCTGCCTCCCAAAGACGGAAATTGAAAACAGCGATGGAAAAAGCTGAACTAGGCGGAATTGCAGAGGAATTCTTTGGGTCAAGTACAGTAGTAGAAGATTTTGCGCAGAGTTTAAGGATTTCGATTTAACTTATTTATGACCGCCAAAGAGATACAATAGTGCTTATAAATATCAGATAAGGGATAAGGGTAATCATCGGTGGCTTCAGTCAATAAGGACTTGTCCATGAGAGTCTTACATTTACGGTCTTGATATCATAATTAAATTTTATTTGTTTTAAAGTATTTATGTACAGGATTAAGTTCAGAATTGGGATTAGGATTAGGGTCCGGATAAGGGTCTGGGGTAATTGTCATAGGATCCATGGGACTCATTTTATGTGCAAGTCCTAACCCTTAACCGAACCCTAACCCTAACCCTATTACTCCAACCCTATATCAGTAACCGATCTTTAATTGGGGGGGGGGGGGGTAATTGTCCTGATACGGTCTCTAAGTACAGATATTTTCATTCATTCAGAATGTGTAGAACATACTTATTATAATATATGTAAATGAAAATAGAAGTGAAGTATCATTCTACCTGGAAATGGTACCCTTGGCGCTGTGAATGTGGTGAAAGTCAGAAGATGAGCAGAATAATTTTTGATAATACATTTCAGTAGTATTATACATTTTTTAACACAATTCTTGTTAAGTACATGGAGAGATGTTCAGGTTATTTTTGATAATCTGCAGCAAAATTATGAAGGCTTTTCCAGCTATCACATGGGCTTGTTTTGTTTTTCACTCCTGATATTTTTCCCCCTCACGACAAATGTTTGTTTCTTTCTGGTTTCTTTGCCTCATTTACAGGTAGCAGACCTACCGCTGGCAACGAAATGGCATCCAGTGGAAGTGACGGTAAAAGGGCAATACCACTTTATCCTGTAACCACTTTATTTGAAAAAAAAAAAACGAAACTGAAATACATGAGTTAAACCTGTAAGTTTTAAGCCTAAGGGTTTGATATACTTTTTTCTTTTGGATTGGTTGAGACTGCGAAGTTTTCACACTGTATAAGGTGGAATTCTTAGCGAAATCATTACATCTAAAGCTGAATACAAGCTAATACATTTAGATAAACTATATCATTTCTGATACCCCCCCCCAAAAAAAAAAAATATATATATATAACGATTTTCTCTGATAAAAGAAATGTAATTTGTTATGAAATAAACTGGGGCTTATAAAAGTTCAGAGGATTGTCTCGTGTTGTCTGGGTGTTTCGTATGAGCAAACAATCATTGATTAGCAAAATGGTGAGCTTCTGCGGAATGATCAGGTTTTGTAAATTGTAAAAACATCTTCCCTTCATCGAACCGGTTCTGTTTTTGTATCCTCAGAGGACAACTATTCTCCAGAGATCGTACAAACAGACTCAAAGATATCTTTTTCGGGAACTGGAAGTATGGAGAATGTTAATGTCAAAGGTCAAGAAGCTAACGTCGGCAGGTAAGCAGATTGTGTCCCTATAATACCTCAAACAAACACAAACACGCACGCACATACATGAAATTAATGATAGATATATGTACTCATACGATGTACGCATGTAAATCTTTGCATGGCTATGTGTTTTTTTTTTCTCTCTCTCTCTTCTCATTATTCGTGGAATCATGTGAGTTCAGTTGATTTCTTTTTTTTTCGGGGGGGGGGGTGAATATGAAACCTACTTTTTGTGACTGGAAACTTGCAATGCTATGGTTATTACTAATGCAATAATATATATAGCAAAAAAAAAAATTAGAAGAAAGTAAACAATTTTTCCAGTTCATATTATTATTATACAAGATGGAAATCAATGTATTATATACTATATTAAAGTAATGTAATTGGCTATCAACTCAGTAGATCAACATAAAGGAAAATTTTACCCATTAGTGAACACATTCGTTTTTGTCCTCGAAGGCACAAAGTACAAATTGCAAAAATTGACACATTATCTTTCATTTGGAAATGCCCTTCAAACCAACAGTGATAACAAAAGACCAGGTTAACACAATGAGAGACCTGAATGAAGTAACAAAAACATGTTTTTTCCTTTTTTTCTCATTATAACCTCAAACAAAATCAAAGAGGGAAACTACAGGGAGAAAATAAGAATCTTCTGTCAACTCAAGGTTCAAATGGCATAGGGAGTAAGGGCACAAAGATGATTAAATGAACCGAATATCTGTATTTCATTCTTTTGATTTAGTAATGCAAGAATTCATGATACAGACTAAAAAACCAAATACTATTAAAAATTTTCCTAATTCGGGAAATCGATTGGAATTCTTACCATTTTTGTTTATAATGCTTCTCCTCTTATTCCACTTGAATTTGGATTTGACAGAAGATTTTTCATTTTCCTCCAGTATTTTAGCCTTTATTGATCTTTTGACCTTCAAAGATATAATAGAAATCATAGTTTTACTGTTGCAGCGTAAGTCATGTTTTATTATTGCCTTAAATTTGTATTTTGTTCTTATTGTTACATGGAAGAGCACTTACTCATGAATGACATCTTATTAATTTTTGCAATTTTTACTTTCGTGCCTTTAAAAAAGAAAAATAAAATTGTTCATTCATGCGTAAAGTTTATTGACCTACCAGGTTGATAGCCAATTAAAACATCTTCATATGATATATACTACAATAACTTTTAGCCAAATATTCTATGTCTTAAAATCACGTAAAATGTAGCAATTCTCTAGTACGACACGTGCCATGCATGACCTATAGTAACTGTGTTCTATTCTTTCGTCCTGCAAAAGCTTGACCGAGACAACTCAAGGTGCCTCCCAGCCCGCAACGACCAGCAGAAAGAGAGCTGGAAAAGGTAATTTCAGTTTAGTTGTTTTTCCTATTTCTCAATTAAAAGAAAAAATAGTAGATTGTTGTAAAACAAAAACACATGATAACATGCAGAAAAAGATACAAATTGTAAAATGCTCATTTGCATTTCAAATAACTGGTTTCGAATAATTTTATCTCACAAAAAATTAAACACTGAATCCCACCTCAAGCAAAACTATAGCATCCCTTTAGGTTTTAATGAGTCATGACATTGTAAATAATTATGCTTACAGTGATAAGTATTTTTTCATTGAATCCTTGATTAAAAAACAACAACAATCAAACAAACAAACTTGCGAACAGTGTTTCAAAGATCTGAATGCTAGACATATTAATTTAATTCATGAAGATGTCTAAAATTACGGTACAGCGTGGATTAAGTCTATTATATACCCCGGGTTACTTACTGGGCTTGTAACTATCACGACATTCTGTCACTTGCAACTCTTGTTTGCCTATCTCGCGGTGTCCGCACAGGTGCCGGCTCAGCGCCAAAGGTAAAGCAGCAAGGGTCATCCATTACATTCACTAATATGGGACCGATTACTAACCTGAATGTCGTGGGACAGGAAGCCAACGTGGACAGGTAAGTACTAAGGTATCAAATGTTTGTCTTTTTATAACTAAAAAAAACAGTATGACTGATACGATCCTGAAATGGAAAAATGATTCTGTCAAAAATTGCACGTGTACGTATATTATCATGATTCCTTCAAAGTAAAAGCGATGTCGTATATATCGTATAATACGGATTCATATCTATTCCATGCAAAGTCATATTCTGACAGTTGAGATCTAGCGCTAGTAGAATGACGTGATGCACGGAGGTTGAAGCTATCATATTCACAAAATTGGTGCTTTTAACAGCTAAGAGACATTGCCTTCATGTAGCTCAAAGGCATTTAGACAGTCAACATAATTTAAGTAGTATCTAGTATATATTTTTTCATTTTTTCCATTTTTTCTTTTTTGGTTCACACGTGACGTCTTTAATTTTTTTTTTTTTTGCGGTAATTTAATTTCCAGTGAAAATGCAAGTATCCTTTACCATTGAAGGGTCACAAATGTAATGTAACCCACTTATTTCAAGGATATAAACTTAAGATATGTTCACATAAACTCGGTCATTCTTTGCATTTTACCGCTAACTTTCAGCTCAAAGACAGTTTCACAAACGGCTTCATCAAAGACGGCGTCTAAAAGAAAAGGAGGATCAGCGGAAGGAGGTACGTCGTCCCGACCTCGGAAGAAAGTCAAAAAATCTTCTAAGTAACACGTCAGATGTTCCCCCGAGGTCAAATAAAAGGTCACGGCTCTCTATAGCGTATTTCTGCACTTAAGATTGAAAGCGATATTGGTGCCGCAACGTGCGTGCACACACTTTCCTAAATGCACTTACATCTGTCTCTTTTAAGTAATCGGTTCCCATCGTACAATATTAGCGCCATTCAAAAAATATTGTGAAGTAAGTCTACCATCAGAGCAAAATAAAATGCTTTTCGTGATACCTCACTTGTTACATGACTAGGAATATTCTTGAAGTTATGATTAATAGTATCCTGTATTTTCTGTTTTAATTGCAAATACCTCAACTTTAACAAGATTAGGTTTAATTTGTTTTGTGATGAAGTGATGAAACCATACTTTCAATTGTATCTATTCCGTCTTGCAGAAAGGTTAAAGAACATGCATGTTAGGACATATCAAGATACAATCCTCGACCCGTCGCATTCTTTATCTTTAACTGAAATAATGTGAAGTGAACATTATGTTTTATGATTCCCTGTGGTCGGTTTATGCCGTGTAGATAAGTTTTCTTTTAGATTTCGTTGAAATGAAAATCGCTTCTCCCTTTTCAACTTCTTCCCGCAGATGAGGAAACAGAAGAGACGGGACAGCTTTCGAACAGTGTCATGATCTTCGCTATGGTGCCATTCTGTGCCCTTGTAGCTTACGTTATATATTTCTGGCTGTTGTGACAATATAACATTTTTGCCAACCCAACTACAGTAGATTCCGTAGTTTCTCCAAAGTATTGTAGTCATGTATGTGATTCCATGACATTTGCTCCCGCGACAACATATCGCTCCTATTATGTATCTGCATGAAGCCAAACATAATTTCTACCCACGAATATAACCCTAACCTAATCTTCAAATCAAACTAAACCTACAACCCTATCACAACCCTTACCTAACCCTCAGTACTTGGAGAAAAATAATAAGACCGGAGCAGAAATTATTGTCATTGATTGTCGCAGGAGCATTATGTACTGTCACCCATGTAAATAGGGATAAGTGTATCAAATGTATTCAACCATCTGTTTCATCATCACTTATGTGGCCAGAAGAATATCTAAATACAGTACGTGTCAAATATTTTCTTGGAAGTTTGTACTATTTTTTTCCTCCAGACTACTTTAATGCGATCACAAGAACATTCCAAACCAAGATTCTGTCGATGGGAATAATACAGTATTGTTAAATTACTAATAAAGTGCACTCCCGTTATCACGAACATGGTTTTAACAAAATTCTTGTTACAACAATGTAAAAATTCGGGACACAAAATTATCATCAGCATGTCTATTATGCACGTTATTGTTCGGTTGGAACAAAATTTCGATTTTTTTTTCCAGTTTTATAGTATTTTAATCAGGGTAGCCTCGTCACTTATAAAACTGCTTTCACTGAGGGCCCTGCAAAGGGGGGGGGGGGCCTGCAGAAATTATTTAGTCCTATAATGACGAAAGAAGACTGCCGATCCCGTAAACTTCGTTATGATGAATGTCGCTTGTCTGATTAACAAAAGACACTTGGATGCACTTTGTCTTATGGGCTCAGCATAACTTGCATGCTTCCAATTCTGATTAACAAGAAATTGCAGGAATTAAACAAAATTAACAACATTTTGAACAAAACCCAGCCACGTTGACCAGCCACAGCTATCTACGGAAAATAAAATTAAATGAAATGAAATAAAAATAAAAAGAATAACAATCCGAAAGCCAGAGAGTGCCTAAATGTGATATACACATTTATAGTTATATATTTTGTATGTATTCTTTTATGGATTTTGTTGCTTAGTGCTCGGACTGTAAACCCTTAATAGGAGGTGTCCTTTTCCCAGAAATGCCTTAACTTTGTATGAATATAGGCCTATAAGATGGTTCGACTTTGACTCGGCGTCATGTGTTCTGCGCATATATAACTACAGGTATGTATGATTTTTTTTTTTATATGTATATAAACTTGTTCCCTATATCATAGGTCCTATTTACTTTCACTGTTCATTATTCGACTTCGAATAACCACATTGATTTTGTTACTATATAAAAGGGATCAACACACCTTGAATTATAATATCGTATGAAACATCATTGTCTCCTTGAATCGCAATATTCTTAAAAAGATGAGGATCATTTAGCTTTCATCTTGCGTCATCTCTTTTCGTGTAAATTATCTGGAGACATTCTAGCTTAACAGTATTGAATATCTTTACTGAACTACTCAACAGAAAAAAAAAAAACACTATGAACTATCGTGTATACATTCAACACTTTCGATGAAATACACAAACTTTTGTTTTGTTATACGTTTCCCTACTGAGACTCTTGTAACAGTTTCTTTGAGTGTTATGATTTTAAGCAATGAAGAAAATAAATTCAATTTAATTTAGTTCAATTATGCTCATTACTCTGTTTGTAGTTGTTTCTTGTATAACTGTTTGTCTGTCTGTCTTTAAATGGGCTGCCAAACTTTTTTGTGACAAACTTTTTGTACCGATTTGTTGTTGTCTTTAATTCAATTTTTGCATCGGGTTTTTAATACAAGAGGGGCCCACACTCTACAAGCTTTGTCTTTTTAGTGGGTCCCTCCGGTTTTTTTTTTTTTTCACACAGTGCATATATCTCTTGTATATTCAATTCAGTTCAATTCAATAGTTTATTTATTTCCATCATCAAAAAGAAAAGAAAAGAAAAAGTTGACGTGATCCAAAGCGATACAATTTTTTTTTCATTTCTCTTACACTCGTCTGATAAAGGATTTCTTTAAATTCAATAAAAAGTATATACACGAATGATGTCGTAAAATAGAAACAATGCACTTTGCCATGGCAACAAAAATAGTAAATAATCACAATGATGGAAAACAGCGTTCAACTAAAGAATTGACAACTATTTCACTATCGTTACCTGTGCGCTACGGTTTTTTTTTCTATTACTGTTGTTTTCTCTGTACATTTGTATGCATTGTTTCTGTCACTGAAGAAAGTAAGATTTATTGTTTGTATATTGTGGAAAAAAAACGAATAAATTTGAACTTGAACTTGAACTCTTACTCCAATGTGCACCACATTTTATTTGCGTGATTGTACGAGTGTATGTGGGACTGTGTTTGTTTGTTTGTTTGTTAATTTCCATCTGCGAAGATGGCTGGATAGCCCATATTCAGCTACGTTAAGCTGGTCTTCCATGGGGTCCAGTTGGATGTGAGGTGGGACCACTTCACCGGGTTAGACACCCTGCTCTTTGCGATGAATGAATGAAGCGGGATCTTTTACGTGCATGAGTTACTACTCTCTCATACACGGGACCTCCATTTTATGTCCTATCCGAGGGACAGAGTGTTTTGCCTCTTGACGGTATGCTTACACACAACATTGCTCAGTCCAGACTCGGGTTCGAACCCGGGCCGCGTGATCGTTAGGCAGACGCGCTACCGACTGAGCCAACTCACTGTGTGAATATACTAGGTCATATTGTGTTATGTGTATGCGAATAATGATTATTATGTCATAATGATTTCTTTCTTCAGTAGCTGCTGATTATCATACACCGTCCTAGAAATGGAGAGTTTGATTGCAAAACGAGTTATCTCCATTTTTGTCAATTTTAAATATTTGCGATTAAAGCTACAAAAAATAGAAAAAATAATAAAGAAAATATGGGATATATTTTTAATCATAACTTAAAAACATATTCCATGTGATGCAACGAGTAAAGTATTTGTGGAAAGGTTATCATAATTATTCTTCATCAGATAGTGGACTTAAAATGGCGTTTAACACTTTTTTTCGACCTAATTCTTCAAATAAAACAAGATCTCACTGAGAACGAATGACAACGATGATAAAGTTTATTACTGCATTTCTAGGACATTGTAAAATGTCAAAATGTATCTTAATCTTTCATGTTTTTTTTATCATATTGATGTTGTGTTTCTTATCTAATGTGTGTGTGGGGGGGGGGGGGAGGGGTACTCAAACAAAATCACTCTAAACAAAATTTAAAAAGTAACAAAATCACTATCCTCAATTAAAGTTCCAGCCGATAGAAAGTCCGAAGTCTTGCGCACAAAACATCTCTCACCAGATACTTCAGTTGTCAAAAGCGGGAATGACAATTATTAACGAAAAAAAAAAATACACCGTATGAGTATGTGGAACCCTTCCTCCCCACCCCCCCCCCAAAAAAAAAAAGTTGAAAAAGGTAAGAATGTATACTGAGTTGTATTTTTTCTTCACTACTGCCCGAAATGACCAGGAGGGGCCAGTTTGTTCCTGACATGCCTAAAATAGAGAAAGAAACGAATAGAAAGAAAAAGGCCTTTAATCAATCAAACAAACAAACAAAAAGAATGCAAGTAAATCACACCAAACAACTCTATGACGCTTGATTGATGACTTCAACTGTTCAGCTAGCTCAACTTTCTAGCTTGTTGGTACCATAGAACTTGCGGTGATGAGAAAAAATGACCAGATGTATAATATTCATAATCAAATTTAATTACTTTATTGGTCAGAAACTTAATTATTCCGTGTTTAGTTCGGTTACTCAATGGTTTGTATAATTATTTGTTTTTATAAATGTGCAATATCTTTCAGTAGGCCTATTTGGAAAGTACTATTAATTTTAATATATTTATTTCAATTGATGGTTACAAGGTCAAAGGTTTAGTGGAAAAAAAAAAACACATATTGATGCATGTACTGTTAGTCGATGATTTTCTTGGGAATTTTGGGGTCTGCATGGGATCAAAAAGTTTAATGTCAAGGATTTAAGGCCGGGTTGTAATATTAAGGTTTTATTTGTATGTACAGTGTTTCGGCATTACAATATTGATAGCTAATTTCAACAAAAAAAATACATTTTTTTCATAATGTCGCAAATGAACAACAATGAACAATGAACAATGAATTTTATTCTTGAACGGCCCCGCCAGGGGGCATGGAAGAATAACAAACAGGTAAATGTTTTATGGCAAAACAAAGCCATAAATAAAGATGTAATACAAAAAGCATATTATGTACATACATTATCATAACCTTCATAAGGCAAACAACGACAGTTAACAAAAAAACGATCGAATAAGTGAAACAGTGGCAGTAGTATCTTACAATATACACAATGTAAAAGGAAAGTAATGACAAGACATCAAAATCTGGCCATTATGATCTGACAAAAACGTGACAATTTCTTTAAAACTCTGATGTTCTTAGAATTAAAAAGCTGCTTCATTTTCAAGACATTCGGTCGGCGAGTATAATAGGTCTTAATTAAAACTTTCCGATCTGTTTCGAAGAACGGACATTTAAAAAAAAAAATGAAACTCGTCACCTGGATCATTCATTTTACACAAGGTGCAGGATTTAACTTCTTGATTAGGGAGATAACGTCCCTCACTAACAGGTAATCTGTGATTTCCACATCTAAATCTACATAACGTTAACCGTTCCAAATAATCAAGTTTAATCAAATATTCCTCAAAAATGTAGCTTTCTTTAAATATCCTACAGTTAGTGCAAAGGCGGTTTCTATTTACTTCCGCACACCAATTCTGCTGACCAATATCATTTAAACGAAGAGTGACGGCTGATTCAACCCATAAATAGATTGAGGATAATGGCTCGATCGGACCAAATAATATTATTAGACATACCACATTTGTCGAGAATATCTTTCACCTTTACTATCCACTTTGACCTAAAGATTTCTTTATCGTGCAATTGACGTAAAATGTTATAAATACTGTAATACAAGACAGTTTCGATCTCCCATTTACATTTCCATTTAATCTAAGCCAAAAGTTCACCATGCGCTTCTCAATGTTGTAAGTCAGGCTTACCCTCCCGAGCTCACCAAACGCCATACAGTTAGCTGTTCCACGCTTCAAACCTAAAAGACTCTTAAGAAATTTCTTATAAAACATTTCAATACATTCTAAATTTTCATGACCCCAAACATCACTTCCATACGGTAAAAATGGAGCAACAAGGATATCAAACAGCTCACATTGCACATCGACTGGCAAGGATAGTTTCCTGGCTTTGCTTTTCAAATGGAACATAGCTCTACGTGCTTGTCACGGGAGGGGGGGGGGGTAACCATAATAATTGACTTTGACTGGAGTTGGTGGTACGTCCAGTCCCACCGAACTAACCTAGTTCGGTGTCCAGTCCGTGGGTGGAGTAGCCTTAAATTGTACATTATTTTGGTAGAGGTTTACCGTACAATTGGACTGCTGCCCTCTTCTGTGTGTGTGACGAGCATCTAGCAGCGCAGGCGATCCAGTTATAAGCGTCAATGGTTGCCAAGCAAGGAGAGGAGAGGCAGGTAAGAATGACTGTCGAATGTAGAGCTTTTTCAATTTAGTAGGTGAAACTTATCTTGTTATATCGCATGCAAATCATTTTGCCTATTCCCAGCACTGTGTATTATAATGAAAGAGCTGGAGTGGCGATGTAACGTACTCTTACGATGAAAGTGATGTGCAGCTCCGATTAAGTCATCCATGCAGCGACACTTCCACCGCAACAGCTCTCCTCCTTTAGTCCCATACGCGTTATTTCTAGTTATCAAAATGTACTTACGAGGCGAGGCGAGGGTGTTCTAACCAATGGTCCTAACTACAGTTAACTGCGACCAGCCCGAACGCGATAACTGTGTCAAGGAGCGCCCCCCCCCCCCATCCATAGTCCTAACGTTGAAGTGTTGCTATTTGCTTTCTGTGTGAATAGAATAGAATGGAAGTTAAAAACTCTGCTTGCATTAGCTGTGTTGTGACTGGTCGCAAATAAGTAACTGGTTAGGTTCTAACGTAGAACGTCTAGACCTATAGAGTTTCTAACGTTAGATCTAGAGTCTAGAGAAGTTTTCTACCAGTGGAATTAGTTCTCACTTCTACAAGGTATGGACTATGGACTCACGACTTGTATTCAATACCTATGTAGGCCTACAGCGTAACTGCATCAGCAACCCTAGCCCGACCAGACGCTGTTAATACGCTACGCGAATACAGCGTCTGACCAGCGAGCGGGCACCTTCAAAGTGGGGAACCACAACACAACTACAAAACTTATGAAAATTTATACGTTCTTTATAAACAATGTACACGTTACCAAACGTTACTCACCTTAAGTGCATGCTTGTATTACAGAAAGTTCGTAAGTCCATTGAGAGCCCTCGTGATAAGTCCGTGGATCAAAAAATGATACTTTCTGGCGGATTCCCTAACACCGTCGCGGTTCATCGTTGCAGAATTCAAAATGGCGCCTTGATCTCTGCGGAAATCTTTTGCGTGCGTGCGATGCGCTGCTTGAGTGTTGGTGTAGCAGCGCGGTCGACAGCGCGACCTTTTGAAAGGGCATTCAGATCATGTGACCTCCCGAATATTGGAAATGGCCTGGCGTGAAAGACGATGTACCGTTCGTGAACCGTTCACACATGCTGCATATAACCATCAAGTTAGGTAAGTTATTGAATCTAAATTTCAATACTCATAGCATAGATATGAAGTCTCATTATCATTTTGTTCGTCAGATGAGTTTGTACTTGGCAAAAAAATGATCTAAAGTATCAAAATTCAATCCGATCGCATGCGATCGTTGGACCCTCTTCGTGTTTGGAGCTTCGTTGGTACAGCCCTGTCGCGCTACGTACAGTGTATGTACAGCGGCGACTGGGCTGTGTATAGTTACAGCAACCCTAACACTGATTAACAGCGCCTTGCGCTGGGGTTCGGTATTGCCAGGGAGCTCCTCCCTGATCAGTGATATTGCCGTACCCATCATGTAAATAGATGACAAAGATTTTGTAACCTAAGCTGTGTATAGATCTACAATACATCTGCAGAAGAGATTATACTCGTACTCAAACTCTGTGTCCTTGGATCAATGATTGTTTCATACAATAAAAAAAAATGGAAAAAATAAATCTGTCTTTATCCCTGAACAACTCACATCTGGAAACAGTTACCAGCTACAGCAGTTACTGCCTCAACACTTGCTGCTTTTCAGGATCGGCAGGAAGCTTTCGGTCGTGTCCTCGGATGTTTAAACCTCTCGTCAGTGTAGGTACAGTATGACTATGAGAGGGAAGTGGTTCAAGAAATTTATACCTCACCAAGAGTAGAATTTTGTTCATTGTGCTCTCTTTGTTTCAAGATTAAATCCTCCATCTATCATCTACTTTGTACATTAGGTTCTGGTTCTGGTTCTGGTTGTATACTGCGCACAATGCCCTGGTGGGCTATCACGGTACAGTGGTCAAGGACATTTGCAGCAGCAACAATTGAATTTTGAAGTGAGCTTATTGGGTTAAATGTTAAACACATCTACATGTGTGTATATTGGATAGGTCTGCTTTAAACTTGTCAAGGTTGTGGGCCGTCTTCACACTATCTGGTAGTACGTTCCACTCTGGAATAGTTCAAGCGTAGAGGGAATACTTGAGTCAATCCTTACTAAATTCAGGCCTCTCATAAGAAAATTCTCCATGAAGTCGACGAGTATGGTAGTTTCCTTTGTGGGTGAATTTCTCTACATTGTTTGGGATCAGTCCATGGGTTTCTTTATAGATGGTTGTAAGTCTGGCTCTAGTACGATGGTCTTCAAGGGTCTCCCATCCGAGTCTTTGGACCAGGGAAGACAAGCTGGTTTCTCTGTTGTAATTGCTGGTTACAAATCGTGCAGCTCTATTTTTGATTTTTTTCAATTGATGATATGTGTACCTTGTGGTAGGGATCCCAGATGGCATTGCAGTATTCCAGTCTTGGGCGTACCAGTGATTTATAAGCAATTGACTTGACTTCAGGAGGACAGCAGTAGATGTTACTTCTTAGAAGCCCCAGCATACTATTTGCGTTGTGGCCATGGACAAGACAAGAACATGGACAAGAATTAATGCAAAAATTTTTGGCCCAGTTTCATGAAATCACAAGTATGGCATTCATCCATGGATTGATTGTTGGACAGTGTCTTAATTGTCCAACACAGCATACTTTCCCTTATACATATAATTCACTAGATTTGCTTTAACATTGTCTCTTTTTGTGATTGTTCCATTGCAGGACTAAACAAAACCTTTCAGGTTACAGTGAAGGATATTTCATTTCCATCCTCATGAGTAAGTTCAGCCTCGCCCCATTATGGCAACTTCCAGACAAGAGACTCCTGGGGGCCCCTACCAGTATCCCGTGCAGTCTTTTGATGAATGGATTGAAAGGGAGAGAAAAGGGGTGAGTATGTCAATGATATTTTAAAACATGATATATTCGCGGCATGAATTTTTCGCAAATTGGAGCGGACTGCCTTTATTGTGGCATGAAATTTTCGCAAACTACCACTGGCATTCAATGCATATAGTGTGCACAAGAACTTTTGTGTGCATTTTAATTTCGCGAATCTTGGCGCTCGTTTTACAGTATCTCTACGTGGTCCAGTAAAAAAGGTATAATTTCATACAACTGTACATACTTGAGCATTTGAATGACTACCAGACACTTTAATGTCAGCACTTGCAGGGTTCTCCCTCATTCGATACACTTTGAAAAAGTTATATTCTGCAATAATCTTTCAGGAGTGAAGGAGGCGGATTGTCGTAAAGGAGAAGAAACAAAAACAGAAATATTCTGTGTGACATCACCAGAGTATGTAGAGATCAACAATGTATTTGGGATAGAACATTCAAGTATAATGCAGAATTTAATAGAGATATTCACGTACCCGTGTAGTGGTAGAATAGGGATAAGTTTATTGGTGATAAAGCAACTTTCCAGATTTTAAATTCCAAGTTTGTTTGAACTCAAATGTATTCTAACCTTTAATCAGACTCTCTCAGGAAGTCACTGCTCCCAAGGCCAAATTCAAAGACAATTTCATTTCAGAGACCTCCGTCTGTTTTAAACTCAGTTGAAGACAAGTCCCGAGTATACTCATGTAGGTGACTACGGGAAATGCATGTTGTAGCAAAATCAGTCTGTCCTCAACGGGTTAAGTATTCTCCCTCCAAACAGCACAAATCCCTCTTTTCATATAATTTTTCTATGTTTTTGTGTTCAAAGATGTGATTTTTTTTGCAAGTGTATCATTTTTCCATCATGGCTTGTCACTATGAGTCAACAAAGATGTAATGTGCAAAATGACAACCTCCAACTACAAGCAATATGAAAAAGTCCAACAAGTGGATTGTGGTCACTGGCCATGAAGAGGTACCATTGCAAGCTCTCCTTTGAATATGAGTAACATTATGTTCACACTTTAACCCTTTTGGGATGAGCTAATTTTGACTTCATTTAAACACCTGCCGCAGTATACATGCGACTACAGTTGAACCTCTTGTATCCGGACAACTTGGGACCGGGGCTCATCTGGATAAGGGATTTGGCCGGATACGGGAGACTCAATGCTTTATACATGTACATATACATACACATGTACTGATGTAGCCCATTGTAGTACCACATGTAGTAATGTGTATACTGCAACCTTTTCATTGTTACATTTGGGGATGTTTCGGGATGTTGAAATGTCTGAAGGTAAGCAATTTGGAAGGAAATTTGATGCAATGTACAACTTGTATGTTAATCATATTGGAAGTAATATGTAATTCATGTGTGTTTGGGTAGGAGTTCTCAAGGAGTTGGGAATCCCCCTTTCTTCTCGTAATTATTAAAAAAAAATCACGGCGAGATTGCGTCCGGATATTGAATAGAGAGATCCGGATAAAGGGAGGCCGGATAATAGAGGTTCAACTGTAGTCTTCAATAGGTTAAACGCTCAAAACCATCAAGAGAAGTGGCTAGAAATGCTCTCTTTGTAAACCAACCCT
The DNA here is from genome assembly GCA_033980235.1 of Diadema setosum. NCBI lineage: Eukaryota > Metazoa > Echinodermata > Echinoidea > Diadematoida > Diadematidae > Diadema > Diadema setosum. The sequence continues at coordinate 4,159,929 of CM067063.1, read as the reverse complement.
TCTTGACCCTAGATGGATTGGCCCATACTGGAGGCAGACAAGACGATGTGGGATCTATCCAAAGAGAAAGGACTCCTTGGAACTCATGAGGACATCACGGAGGCTCTTGCTCAATATGCCTGTATCCTTTAAGCCATAATTTACATAAATGATGATGATGAATTTGATCATGAACAAATCTCTGTTTGATTGATTCACAAATGTGATTTACAGATGTTCTAAGGTGTGTGTATCTTCTTCTTTTTTTAATGCTTTAGGTTATAGTAGATATGTAATCCCACCTGGGTATTATCGTTTATTTGATTAGTTTTTTTTATTTTTTTTTTGTCAGTGCATAGGTTTTGTGTGATTGTATGGGGTCTAGTGGAAGAACTGTGCCTGTGTATGCTGTACTTTGTGTAAATATCATTGTTATGTTATTATCTGTATGTGTTATGATTGTATGTACAGGGCCCCCAGGAAGAATAGTACCTGCCTACTGATGGGGCTACAATGTACCCTGTTGAAATAAATAAATATAGTCAGCCTTGCCTAAGTTGACTTTGTACAAGGAAAAAAATTGGCGAGATACATTATGTGCATCAATTCTTTTGTGTAAGTAGAAATTCTGTATTAATTCAAAGGGGTTTCCGTGATCCCTTTGGATTTGACTAAGGCAAGGTTTACTACAACTGCAATGACTGAGCTTTCCAGTGATATACATGTAAATAACACTCTCAACTGATCACAAGTAGCTTCAATTTCCTTTACGCTGAAGACAGCCTTCCCCATTCACATTCTGGATGATCTCGAGACAAAGATTGACCGACTTCAAGAAAGGCTGGACGAGTACGCAGTCCAGGTGGTGACCGAGGATGGAAGGTCATCTAGGCTGCAGAATGAACTTTTCCATTCTCCAGCGACAGGTAATGCAGACTGAGAAATGATACTATTTTGTTCACTTTTCTTTTCATTTTGCAAGCAAAATTTATTAGAGTAAAGCAGATTTGCTCAGAGCAGATGTCTAGCATTTTTTTTCCTATGTGGTTATGAATGTTGAAGATGTATATCTCAAAACACAGACATCTGAATACTTGATATATACAGTATTAAAGAAGACTGATTGTTTCTTGTAGATATCTGACCCATCTGAAGGCAATGATAAAGATGCAGTATTATGCACTCTTTGTGTAATATTTATATTTTCTGATTCAACTGACAAGAACTCAGCTGTAATATCAAGTTTCATTGCCAGTGATACAGCAATAACATCTTTTGAAAAAAAAAAATCATAGCTTTTCATTTGTTTTGTAGTTAACATTCTATTCCAAACTTAGACTTGAGGTAAAAGGAAGTTGAATTTTGATACAGATCATCTTTGAATGGAATGATAATAAATCATTAGCGTTAGATATTAACCTGGATTCCTTTTTACTTGAGAAAGAATATTATGGACTGTGCTCTTTTACATTGTTCTTACAAAACTTATATCGATACATTTTTCCATAAATTTTTAAAGAACAAAATGAATAAAATTTACAAACTAACAAATGACTGTCATGTTACCCCTAACATTCACCCACATATAAAAGGATTACCTCATCATTGCAACTAATTTCTTCCTACCTATGAGTCTAGAATTGGTGTTCCATAAGTCTTACTTCCAATACACACATGTTGGATGTGGGAAGCCTCAGTTCTGTACATGTAAGAGAGTACATTCTTTAGTGACATCAAAGTTATATTGCATGTTGCATGCATATTATCATCATGCTGTTTCGCGTCGATTCTAATCCAATAATGTTTGCTCTTCAATTGCTATGCATCCTTTCATGTAATCAGGACCAGTTGTGTTCAAACCAGGTATGTGATCATGAGTGAGTAGATGTAGATTTGCACAATGATGGCTATCACTGTGTTTCCCTCACTGCCCTTTGCACTCTGCAGAATATTGTGACAAAATGCACCACAGCACTTCTATTCTTCTTCCACTGGCTTGCATTGTAACCCCTCCCCCCCCCCCACACACACACACACACACCACCCTCTGTATGTTTGTGCTTCAGTCTATGTTATATTCTTTAGTGACAAACTTGCATTTCTTATGGATACAAGGTAAGAGATTTATCAGAAAAACATTTCATGCATGAACGTCCTGCCTTTTTCTTACTTCTGAAATTTCCATTTCCATGATCACCATGAAAAGAATTTATTTGATGCAAGGTATAAATTATGTACAAAAAATGCAAGCTACATTATGCATCATATAGACTGAATATGAACTCAAAAAACATGTACAGAGATATCATAAAGCTTGGCTGTAGTATTTTCCATAATGGCATGAAGGCAACAAATACTCTTTGAGTGACATATTTACAACAGAAATGTGCAAGTCTGAAAACTAGTGTAAGAATCTGGTATTAGTTCTATCATAATGTCATACACCATACACCATAGACATAGCTTCAACTCAAGTTACTGTTAAAGTCCCCTCCTTCTGTGTGTATGAACCCTTCCAATCTCACCGAAGCTGCCACCATTACATCATAGTATTTTGAAGTTCAAGGCATCTACTTTCTTTCTGTTTTTTATGCCTCCGCCACGAAGTGGTGCCGGAGGCATTATGTTTTCGGGTTGTCCGTCCGTCCGTCCGTCCGTCCGTCCGTCCGTCCTTCCGTCCGTCCGTCCTTCCGTCCGTCCGTAATGAATTTTGTGGACAAGGTAACTATCGAAACCTGTTGAGGTATCCTAATGAAACTTGGCATGTATGTGTATTAGGGGGTGAAGTTGTGCCTATCAACTTTTGGGTGCACATGCTCAAGGTCAAAGGTCAAAAGGTCAAGGTCAAATACATAAAATTTCACTATTTCCACCATATCTATTGAATGCCTGAAGATATTTTCTTGAAACTTAGTGTATACATGTATTACCCAATTAAGATTCTCTGGTGAAAGTTTGGGTTATGCGGTCAAAGGTCAAAGGTCAAAAGGTCAGGGTCAAATACATAGAATTTCACTATTTCCACCATATCTATTGAATGCCCGAAGATATTTTCTTGAAACTTAGTGTATACATGTATTACCCAATTAAGATTCTCTGGTGAAAGTTTGGGTCATGAGGTCAAAGGTCAAAGGTCAAAAGGTCAAGTAAAAATATTAAAACTTCTTTTTTTTTCTCCATACCTTGGAAAATTGTTCAAGGTATCTTCATGGAACATAGTATATACATATACTGACTGGAAGTGATTATCTAGAGAATGTAGGGTTCATGGGGTCAAAGGTCAGGGGTCAAAGGTCAAGTGCAGCACTTCAAAATTTTACTATTTCCTTCCTATCATGCAATGCCAGCAGGGTTATTATTTTTTTTTTTACACTTGGTGTATGCATACATGTGTAACCTAATCGAAATTCTCTGGAAAGTTTTTTTTTCTTCTTTTTTTGCCTCAAAGGTCAAAAGGTCAAAGATCAAGTGAAAGTGCTGAACTAACTTTTTCCTCCATATCTCGGAAGTGGCTCAAGTTATCTTGAAACTTAGTACATATTATGCATGTTCTACCTGAAAGTGATTATCTTATGAATCTTAGGGTCAAGGGCCAGATGAAAATGGTAACAATTTACTATTCAATTCAGAAATTGCACTTTTTCTCCACACCTGTACCTTGAAAATTACTCAATGCCCAAATGTATGAATGGGTCAAAGTCGAGTTAAAGTCCTTAAATCCCTAGATACATACTCTCCTATTCATCCAATTAAACCTAGGTCAAGGAATGTGAACATTCAACACATTTGTGACAAACTTGTCATTTCAATATTTTGCCAATTTTGTGAAAATGTAATCACACATTGTCCACATGTACTATCTAGACCTATTGGGAAAATCATACATTATGGCGGAGGCATACCAGTCGCCAAAGCGACATTTCTAGTTTTTTCTTTAAATCTAAGAAAAAAACACACATTGCCAGAAATACTTTTTGACATCCAATCAAATCACATAGTTGTGTATTTTGTTTGCATGTATGACCTTGGGACATCTTTATCAGAGTGATGTGCCAAGTGACCTATTGATTAACATTTGATTGATTGATGGATGGATGGATGGATGAATGAATGGTTGATTAATTGATTTTACACATGTTTTTTAGGCACAAGAGTGAAGTTGAATCTTTATCACTTTCATGTGATGCTACCCAAGAAACTGATCTCGTTTACCACGCTCCCCCACTACTTGATTTGGATATGCAGAAACAAACAGTAAATAGATGACCTGTAAAATCAACAAAGAGAAAATATGATGGATTTTTGTTTCTTGGAGAAATGTTCCGTTTGCAAGTGCATGTATTTTTTTTAAATCATTGTTGGAGTAGATGCTGTTGTGTTCTTTTTGTAGTTTTCTTCGTAATTGAGCAAAGTCTTTAGTCTCCACATTGCTGCCTTTCCTCTGATGCTGATTTGACGTTTCATTTCTAAGTGAAAGGTATTATTACTATTTTATTCAACAAAAATGTAATGAAGAATTACCGGTAAGACATCAATTTGTTTAATGGATGCAAGACATGATTGCACATATGTCTGGAATTTCTGTCTCTGTATTGGACATCAATATTTCATGCATAATTCCATCATTAATTGCTTATTGATATAAAACCATACAAACTTATTTCTTGTCAGTCAATAATGGAAAAAAAAATCAAATGACGGGTCTTTTGATTTACTTGAATAGCATTTTGTGTGTGAAAGAAAGAAAAGAGAGAATTTTTTTTTTTTTTTTTTTGGGGGGGGGTTTCCCCACAAAATGCAGATCTACTGAGCAGTGTCCTTACAATACACATCAAAGTATGAAGATGATACAAAGTTACCATTCGAATCACTCTTCACATTGATACCTGTTGAGGACGAGTCCCGAGTATACTCAGGCAGGTGTGTATGGGAAATGCGTGTTGTAACAAAATCAGCCAGTCCTCAATGGGTTAAAGCAAAAACACACTAGTATACCCCATACATGGAGGTGGTACACAATTTTGATATGATACAATTTCATCTTACTTTAATGATTTTTCTTTTTCGTGTTATGGTTTTCGTTCATCCTCCCTTCATCATTTTTTCCCTTTGGTCATGAAAAACAGTCATGCAGCGAGCTGCCAACAGCGACATGGTGAAAGCGCACCGTGTGCAGGAGAAAGACAATAACACCGAACTCCGGGCACTGATCCTTGGTAGCAAGGCCAGGAGTATGGAGGTACGTCACCATCAATATTCTCCTTACCACCAATTTTGATTGATGTCATGGGCCAAAAACTGACCATAATGAATTCAGATATTTCCATTAGAGAGATCACCTGGGCTACCCTTTAGACGCAATTGTATCAGCTTTTGCATGACACAGCAGCAATGAATTCTTGCAGTGTGGATACCGATAGGTGAGGCAAGAGAACTTAAGTATCCTTTAACTCATTGCGTTATGAAAACTTGGCGTGCCATGTAGAAAATCAACACTTGGTGAGATGCAGTAGGTTAAGTAATGAATGGGTAGCCAGTTGTAGTAGTACTTGTACACACGGATGAAACTTCTTTTGTCTCCTTGAAAGAAGTGCACTTGAAACTATGACAAAGCTGTGAAAAGAACAAATTAACTCCTTTTCTGGAGAATAGATGCAGTAGGCAGTTCAATGTTGTAGTCAAATTTATACATGTTTTCTCTCACAGTGGATTGCTACCATACAGTCCTGTGATACTGACACAACAATGATAGCATCTCCAGTCTGAAGTAAAATAAACAAAATGCATAATTTAGTTGATACTATTCCCCTCCAGTCTGTGAAAGGTAAGAGATGCTAATGAGTTGAAATTTGTTCTTGAAAACCTTACAGTGATGTTGTTGCCTTGTTCATAAACCAGAAGATACTGTTGATACTGAATATGAGTGAAATCTTGGTATCATGGTGTCCCTGTCTTTGAAACAGATGATGAGCTATCCAGGATTCAACCGGAATGAGCTGAATGAGCTCCCCCACGGCTTGGAGGCGCCCCAGATCCTGGACAGGGTCACCCGAGCCCAGGATTACAATGTAATTCATTTTCACCTCACATTCAACCCCTCAGAGTCAGTCATGATTATTTGTTAGCCTGAAAATATCATGCTAGATCCAACAAAATGTAAAAAAAAAAAAAAAAAAAAAAAAAAAAATGAATAGATGAGTCTATGTGCACTGGAGTTCTGTATAAAGCTGTGACTCCAAAGGGCCAAGAATGCATTGATATGATACTGAGCTTCATACAGTGCGAATTTGCTGCCACACCACAGCTATCCCTTTGCATAAGATTGTCCTTGTTTGTAGGGTCCTATGTGTTTTTAGAAAAGAAAAAGTAATTGGTATTTCTGATTAATAATATGATCAATATACATTGTACATTAGGAAATAATTCAAGGGGGCAGAGATGAGGGTAAGTGATAGAAAGCAGGGTCACAAAATATTAAAAGATCGTAAAGACGTGTTTATATGTTTCATTATCCCTTTCATAACCACCATCACTAAATGCCCTTGACATTACACACAAGTGGGTTGAAAATGGTAATGATAGACAGTTCAAGATCTTCATAATTTCAGTGTTCATGCATCTTCAACAAAAGACCGTTTCAGTAATTTATTACAATTGCTGCTCCCTCCCATTACGTTCCATTAGGAGGAATTCACCTAGTCATTGCCAGGTTGGGCAAGCCTCTGGCAAGCTTTATGGTTTTTAAAGGCAACTCTTTTTTGAGCAAAGCATGCATAAAATCTGAATACATTTCAGAACCAGTCTATTCTGTGCGATCCATCTGTATGAGACTTATGTACATGTAGATAACCCTGTAGTACATGAAAATTAGTGTCATCCGACTTGAAATGGTACTTTCATTGCTAATCATTGTCAAGTGCTGATTAGTTAATACAAAAACCAGGTGAGATGGTTGAAATCATCAAATTGCTGCAGTGTTTTGTTTTCTCTCCCTCAGGCTGGGTTCAACAAGTTTTGGAAGAAACTCTTCCTCTCAGAAGCATCAGTAGCTGTCATGCAGGACATGTTCTGGTGGCTCTTCTTGGACAAGTATGAGGTAAAGTTTACGTAACACCTCGCACCACACCTTCCACAGAATGTATTACCAAGATCATTCACTTCCATGTTCACAGCAACTAGAATGTAAACAGGAGAACTTCATTATGAGATTTCTAAGGGATGCATATATACTTTTCACTACTGAATAAATAACAGGTTTTTCAAATTCATGAAATTCTTCTGTCGAGGTGTTTTTATAGCAACTGATTGAAAAATTGCCCCACATCGACCTCGATGTAGGGCAATTTGTCAATCAGTTACAATAGATAAACAGGTTATCTCTTCTAGAAAGAGTTTAGAGGAAATATTGTCTGATGATTTTGATTGTTAAAGGCATAATGTACCATTTGCAGATGAAATATAATAAAAATATAATATAATAAAAATGTTTCCAGACAAAACTGTCTACAGTTATGGTTTATTGAGAAAAACACTGACATCTCCCTATATTTTAGGCTTTATTGCAAAAAATTTATATGGTAGGATCTTCTGTAATACAACAAACCTCCACATATGCATCAAATGTGATATCTTGAACATTTTTGAAATCACTGCTCCCAAAGGTAAACTGGACCTTAAAGTTTTTTGATATGTGATTTTCAACTCTGGAAAGGAAGTCTTCCATTTCAGAGGTGAGTATCAAAAAAAAAAAAAAAAAAAAAAGGAATTGAAATTAATTATATATAGACTTCAAGACTTTTATAGGAGGCTCTTTCACTTTTAAAGTGATATTAACAATCAGAAGCAGTTTGATCAGTGAATTTGGCTGTTGCATGTTTCCTTCTCATACCAGTATTGCAGTTTGTATATTGAATGAGGTACACGGTGAATATCTTGCAATTATTATGGTACCTTCGAGTGAATCAGTATTGGACCTTGTCTATAACATGCCATGCCCAGTTGTAATTCTCCATCTATTAAGTTAAATGATGTGACGTGTTTGTGTTTCTCCTATAGCCTGGAAAAGAGGAGGACAAGAAGAAGCTGTTTAACAGAGTAGCAGACAGCTTCGTGGCCCTGTTTGTCAGCGTCAACCCGGAGATAAAGGACAAGTTCTTTGCAGTGAGTGTCACCAAATTAGATGGCATTCTTACTGTACAGTATATCCCAAAAAAAAGTACAATCGGATTTTCTTGTTGATAACACCAAATATGATTAAATTGTCTAAATGCTACTTCAGGGTCTTAAAATATAACATCTTAGCTCTCTATTTTGCAGAAAGCCCCATTCAGTTTGGTTAAGTGGTCACAGAGAAATGTGGATTGTTGTAAAACATGTCAGGAGCCTGATTCTTCCAAGTTTAGCACTTGGATACTCTTGGAACTGCAAATTAATGTGTGAACACAATAGACAGAACTTGGAGGGAAGAGATTCCTGACATGCTCTACAAAATTCCTCATTTCTCTTTGACCACTGAAGCAAATCAAATGAGGTTTTCTGTAAGATGTGGGCAATGAGTTATAGTTTCATACCCCGAAATCATATTTGGATTAATTCACTTTTTTTGAAGTTATCGTTGCGGAGGATATCGTAATTTTTTGGGGGGACGTACAGTATACACGTAGTGCCATTCTGTATTTTTGAAGAGAACACAAAGGCAACGTCCATGTATGTAGATCATACTGATGAGTACTATTTGTGCATAAATGATCATATTGTGCATCAAACTTAATAATCGATGATAACATTCTTTTCAAACTCTTGTGATGCTTTGTATTAACAAAGCATTCAAGAGTACGGAAATGTATCGTATCAGATAATATGATATTAGAGTATTTTGATATGGAGAGGTACCCTGAAAACCTGCTCCAACATAAGTTTTAGAGAAGAATTCTTCAATTTCTGCTTTGATCGTCCCGAGTTAATGTCAAAGTAATACTTCATGTCAGACATGCAGGTTGTGTATATTAGGTATAGGTACAGCATAAAGGGTACATGTGGATCATGTATAGGTGTTTATATGTTTTTGGCGCCACTGTACATACTCTCGTAGAATAAGCAGTCATCACAAAGAAGTTAGTGATGATATAACGGACATTGTAATCTTGAGTCATATCATATGAAAAATACTGCTAGATGTCAATTAACTGCATACATGTACCAATGAGTGATAGCATAATTGCCATAATGGAGAACAATTTTATGTTTTTTCTTGTATTGCATGCCCAAATCACCTGTTCTAACTTTATAAACAGTCATGTAGCTATTCTTTGAACTGTTAAAATTTGTTTATGTATGAGCATGAATGAGAGTGACAGAGATTGTAATTATCTAAACAGCAGTCTTACTGTCTTATCTGTGTATGTGTAACAGGTGTATGCAGACTGTCTAGCCCAGGCCCTCTTTGCAGCTTACTGGGAGGCCTTCATCGACTCCCACCATCATCTTGGTGACCGCTTCCGCCAGCATGTTGCCTCGGTCTGTTCGGAACTTATCGCAGGTGGGGAATATTCTGACTTAGATTTTCCTTGTTTGTTGTTGTTGTTGTTGTTGTTGTTATTGTAAATACAATGCAAAGAGTTCAAGTGTAAAGCTAGCTTACTGTTAGCTTTATGGAAAAATATAACCTGTTCATGGCATACATTGTACACTTGTGTATCATTTTAATACACACGACAGATTATGCCCTGTGCTCTCATTGTTTGTGATGTTGATAATGTTGTGAAATACTGTACACATGCACACACACACACACACACTAAATATTTTAATCACCTATGCTCTCTTCTCAAGAACTGCTTCTGTATGGCTTCTGCTGATATATTTCCAATGTGCACAGTTGGATGTGCTAAGCAAATTAATATCTACAAAGCACATGTACTACTACATGATGTTTTGACATTCTGTAAACCAAAATACAGCTACATGCAGCTTTCTTTTCTTTCATGTAGGGTAGATTATAACTCTACTTTTCTTCATGTACTCTAGCTGTCCTCACAAATGGGTTAAACCCTCAATGTTAGCAAACAGACACCATAAAACATAAACCCTTCTACAGAAACTCTTGCAAAATCTAAATCCCTGGTGTGAGGGGTGTATAAAACGTAAGTGCAGTGCATCCTGTGTGTACACTTTGCAATGTTGATCAGCATTCAGTAGTAAATTAGGCAAATTCCTTTACTTATTGGTAAATGACTTTGGTTTTGCAGTAAAAAAAACAAGCTAAAGTTAATCAGTCTGGGAAGTGCCATCTACACACTTTGAAAGAAGTGTGATGGCATATTAAAGTTTTAATCATATGTTGTTACAGTACACATTCATATTCTGTACAATGTATAGTGAGTGAATGTTTTGCTATGTGTTTTTGATGTATACCAAGGTGTCAAACCAAAACCGTTGTCATGGAAACACTGGGATGTGAAGCGTCTGCAGCCAAAGAGCATGAACAAGGAGAAGGAGGAGGACAAACATCGGGTGGTCCTCATCAAGGAAGGGCAGATCAACAAGGATGGTGAGCAATGCATCATGGGTCAAGCCCATAATGCACTCTGAGCATGACATAAATTTTGTAATACTGTATTAAAGTGTAGAAGTATTTGCGGGACATTCATTTTTGCGTATTTTGTGCTACCTCCGGCCACCACGCATTCTGTAACCCACAAAAATAATCTTCACAATTTTCTGTGCACATTTGAAAGGGTTGAATTCTGGGCTTCATCAGGGGGGTGCCTCCCTGATAGCGAGTGTGTGTGCGCACTCAAGTGTACTAGTACAAACTATAATGTATAGCAGTATTCATTGAATGCATGTGTGTGTATATGTGGTAGTTTCTTTCCAGGCCATACATGCAAATGGAAAATCTGATTGAGAACTTAAAAAAAAAATGATTATTGCATATTAAAGAAAGAATTACCTTATATGGTACTTCACTTGCGCCATTGACCTTTGTAGTGTCAACAATGCAAAATCAACAACAAACATAGAATGAAGACAAACACTAAACTCAGAGTACTGCACATTTTATGTACTTATGTTGTAAGCTGTGATTATGTATGAAATGTCCCCAAATTACTGCTGCTTGTACAATGTGTCCTTTCCACAGCCGACTTTTCCGTTAACTTGGACATCCTGGATGAGACAGACTCACTAAATGGCGGCTCGACGGTGTCTCGTGAAATGACCCTCGCCAACAAGAGTCTTCGCTTCCAGCCAACCAATGTAGAGGGGGCCCAGGTGGCGGAGGTAAATTATCGCTCACCACCTCGCTTTCCTTGTTAAAAGTTTTGAGAAGTTACTTCACTTCAAAGTTGACATTGTCAGTAGGAGGAAAACTGAGTTGGTCTGTGTGTTTGAGGTGATTTGGCTGGACAAATCCAAAGTAGGGATTAATTGTGACCGTGCATCACAAAACGAACACAAAGTCACAGCCCTTGATTTTCGTGTGAGGTCCTCAAAAAGGTGAAACAGGTCACCCAAGTCAATCTTGAGATTTGGAAAGTGTGTTTTCACCAATTTTTCTACAACCGCTTTTTTGTAGAGTAGTGCGATTACTTACGTCTTTAGAGGTCCCTTTTCATTACTTTAAAATCATTTGCACACCCTTCACTTTCAACTATAATATCGTTTGAATGGATAGTGCTACCACCTTGAAAGTTGGCATTTATTATGGACTGAATGTGTTAATTGAGCATGCTCAATTTCAACTTAATCTGATAATCCTTTCATTGTTGTTGTTAGGGTGGTTTACTTCCTGTTTTTTGTCCCCTTTATCGCACAGCCAGCACTGTTTCTAAAGATTAAGCGCTTGAACAGACCCTTTACTGTAGAGCCTCTTTTCTCAGTTCACACCTTTCCAGAGTGTGTGCTTTCTTTCCAGTATTTAGATAGGTCAGGAGAGTCCATTTGAGTTGAGTTATACATCATTTTAAAGCTTAGAATTTGCTCATTCAATATCTGCCTATAACTAAAAATCTATGTCTGGCGACTTTTTGTTGGTTTTGTGGTGCAGGGTCACAATTGTTGCTTTGTGTCGCAGATTATTAACCCGTTGAGGGCGGGCTGATTTTACTACAACACGCATTTCCTACAGACACTGGCCCAAGTACGCTCGGGACTCCTCAACGGGTTAATTGGCAATACAAATGAGAAGACACCAGTTGAGATATTGATATATGCAAACATTGCTTCATTTCTTTGAAAGTAAAATTGTCAGTCATAGTTCATGTGATGAACAGTTCTGTTTTTGTTCTTGTAGATTATCAAATTTTATCATAACTTTTATCCACAGTGTATCAATTTAGAACTTGAAGAGCATGGGCCATTGACCATCTAGCATAAATTATGCTTAGTGTCTGTTGTGCTCTACTGTAGAAAAAACAAACATTTTCTTGAATGGTATTCTATAGTGTGTTGTGCTGTGATTTTGAAATGTAAAGTGATGCATCACTCGGTTGCATCATACCTTTGCATGGCTTTCATTTCCATCAGTCCCATCAAATAGGACCTGGTCCCGACTTTGAGCGGGTCTTGTTCAACATCAAGGGGCGGAGTCCGCTGGTAGCCCACTACCTTCACATGAGGCAGCTCGCTGGCAACAAGAACGTGGGCAGACACGTCCGAAGGACAGAGATTGAGAAACTTCCGTATCCTTTTTAGACACAAGTAGTCCCACTGTTGAACCAAAAGAGCAGAAGCACTGTACAAACTGCCTTTTGATTCTGAAGTGATTCTGTAACAGTCAGTTAAGAGCAACAAAGGCATTAGCAATTTGCTAGATCTATGTACCAGTACAATGTATATAACTGCCTTCTGGTTTTCAGCTGTGATATCTGGGGCCCCTTTTCATGCACTTCCATGGAAACATAACATTGTAACCTTTATAGCAAACCAAAACCCAAAGAGAAATGTGGATTGAGTGAAAGCAGCAACATTAGTAGAACGCATTAGTGAAAGTTTGAGGAAAATCGGACAATTGATGCAAAAGTTACAAATTTTTAAAGTTTTGGTGTTGGAACTGCTGGTTGAGGAGACTACTAGAGGTTATGACATATGAGTGGACAACAATATAAAGAAAATATAAAGGGAATTCCTCAAAAATTCATTTTTCATGAAAATTACACATTCCATCAACTTGATACCGACATATGTCAAGGGCAGTAATTATTCCCCCTCCCTTCTGAAAGCAGTTAATCAGGTGCTCTTTTATCATGCGAGAAAAATGGAATCATGTTTAATTTTCTTTATATTTTCTTTATAACGTTGTCCACACATGATGCCATAAACTCAAGTAGTCTCCTTATCCAGCAGTTTCCACACCAAAACTTTAAAAATTCATAACTTTTGCATCGATCGTCCGATTTTCCTCAAACTTTCACTGATGTGTTCTACTAATGTTGCTGCTTTTACTCAATCCACATTTTTTGGGGGGTTTTGGTTTCCTTTAAGTGTACAACCTGTAGGTCTGTGGCAACAACTAGGCAATAACCAATAAGCTCTGAGGATTTGCTATTGCTATGGAAACTAACAGCTGTATTTTACAGTGATAGCTGTAGTTTGTTTTATAGTTGTCTTTCTTGCTTTAATAAAATTAGGCCCTTGTCAGTGTTTTGATAGTACAGGGGAAACTCGGTATAACGAACACTGCTATAACGAGATATCGGTTATAACGAGGAAATTTTCTCGGTCCCAAATTTCCTTCCACACAAGTCTATGTAAAATGCTACTCTTATAGCGAGATCGGCTATAACGAAATAACTGCTATAACGAGATAAATTTTGTGACTTCCAAACAAAGAAAAACATAGTAAATCAAACCTGCTATAGCGAGGTAAAGCAAAATGCCTTCGGTAAAGCTTTACTTCGCCTGTGCTATCGATGCATCTTCCGAGATTGTAAAGCTTGATGCGCCAAAAACTGTCTTGTACACACATAATCATTTTCTTCAATGCACTCCAGCTAGCACTGCATGTTGTACGTGTAAAGTGTGTGTGTGCACGCACACTGATACATGCAGAAAATGTGGTGGGACGGCCATATGTATACATGACATCATCATGACGTTTAGCAGGTGTGAGGCAATCTGATGCTGTGATTGGCCTTCCACTTAGGGAATTCCCCGTCTTCACACACACGCAGTCATAATGTACATACAGAATGTGTCACATACACACACAGCATTGTGCAGACCATATTCAAGCTTTCCACACATCACACACCCATACGATAATCATGCACATACCAAACCACAGACGATCTTGATACAATCGCAAGCTATATAAATTTACACATTCAAACATCTACAATTAATAAGAAACACATTCTTGATATTGGATTTCCTTGGCAAAAACATCTTCTTACCCATAAAGGTGAGTAATTCCCTCACACACAATATCAAGTTTTCAGTATTGATTGAAATATGATGGGTAGTCCCACATGTGCAAATTAATGTCATTATTTTATGCCTTCTTTTATGCCTACTGATATAACGAGATATCGGCTATAACGAGGAAAATGACTCGGTCCCGACCATCTCGTTATATCGAGTTTCCACTGTATTAGCTTCAAGAACAAGCAATAATATAACAAGTGTTGAGGTGTGCATTATAAACGAAGCCACATTTTACACTGAAATTAATGTTTGTGTGTTTTGTAACTCCAAGGTAATGATAGTTACAAAAGTAACTCAGGGTCAGAATATGTGGAAGTAATATTATCCACCAGTTAGAAGGAAATCAAAGAAAATTGCTCTGAAGGATATTACTCATTGCTGAAACTTCACCATTTCAATTCAGTTCAATTCAAACTTTATTTTCATTTTTTTTCAACAGAATGTACAAGGAAATATGTGAAATTTGACATGCTTTTTATCGAATGATACACAGGCAGCAAAGAATTACCACATGATCATGTGTATGGTCAGAACAAGAAGAGGCAACATAGTAAGGTACAAAACATATTTATTTATACGTTTTGCACACAAAAAAGAAGAAGAAAAAATTGTGAACAGGTAAAAACTTGTTAAGCAATATACTTCGTCGCTGGGGCGACAAGACCTCGTATCTACAAAATGTCAAATGTTCAGGAGAGCCAAAAAACATGGTGGCCAAAGCACTGTACCGAATGGGACAGCCGTTCCTTTGATGTGGCATGGTGGCTTCTTTTTTTGTATATAAGACAACTAGGATTTGGACAGGACATCACTTAACCAATTATTTGACCATAAATGCAAAAAAGTCAGTTTCACCAAAATTGCAGATACAAGGTCTTGTCACCCCAGCGACGTTATATATCATGGTCATGAAGTTTGTGTTGGATTTTACAGTGGTAAATGGTACATGTGTATGCATGACCCTTGACCTATGACCAGTCCTCCAGCTCCAACTTATCGTGAGGTTATCAAAGATTCCAACCGCATGGCCAAAGCCCTCAGCACAGAGTACCAGAAGTGAGTGAATCAGTAGATAGATAGATAGATAGATAGATAGATAGATAGATAGATAGATAGATAGATAGATAGATAGATAGATAGATAGATAGATAATGATCATACAGCTGTGGACAGACAGATGTACATACGGCTGTATTGGCAGATACACTAGTATCATGGTAGATAGATCAAGTTGAATGTAATGATTGTATGTGCATTAAGAAATAGAAAGCCAAGAAAATCACAATGAATCATTCTATGGAGGATTCTTTGCTTCAGAGAGACAGTCATACGTGTATGCCATGTGTATTCTTAGTTGTTCTTCAGTCCTTCCATCACAGCTGTGATTAAAAGGAATTCATATATTTTTTCCTACTGAGCATATAAAGCATTAATGCAAATGAGTTTTGGCAATGCCCATGTGACATATGCAATCATTCAATGTTGTGTACAGACACAGATGTTCGCAACCTATTTTAAAGCATTAATGTCTATCCCAACTCTTAGTTTGTCATCCTCTCTGTAAACAATGAGAGATTTGGGATTTCTATAGATCTGTATCATTTAAACAATTCATTATATGTTACAAACATCTGTGAAGATTTAAGACATGAAAAGAAAAGATGCTATGTAGTTGTGCCTCCACAATGATTGCTGTTTTAAGTATCAGAACATAACGTAAAGGGAGAAGTTGCATCAGAGTTTGTAAAGTGATGTCCGTCTTCTCTTTCCCACCACGATCCTTTCAGGATCAGTGATATCCTGAGCAAGGAGCTCGCCGCCATTGAGAAGCAGCGGGCCCAGCAGACCAGGGAGATAGAGGCGCTGAAATCACAAATCCTTCAGAGATCCTTTGACACCAAGATCCTCAGCGAGAAGATCCTAGACTTCAGGGTAAGGGGTAGCCACCAGCTTCAATATCAACAGTACCAACCATGTCTGATGGAAATGTCTCTTTCAGAACTGGTGGAGGGGGAGGGGTTATGTAATGTGCCCCTCCACACTTTCCTCCAAAGATTTCAAACTTGATACCAATGACAGAGTAACCTCATCATAAGCAAAGTCTCTGGGTCCACAGATTTTACCTCATTATAAACATACTAAAAAAAAAGACACCGGCTAAATACAGAAATGGAAAATTATACGGCTTAGGCGTCATTAAAAGCAGCACCATGTCAAAGGCAAGCTTTTTATAATGTTTGTTCCTTGTACATATCTGCTTTGCTGTGTTTGGTAGTATGATTCAAAGTGATGATTTATTGTAGGGCATGATAGCAGTTACTGTGCAAGAAAGCTGATGGAAGGGGGAAGATGTGTCATAGTGTTTAAATTAACTTTTTTAAATGCCGTCAGCAACATAGTGTACATGGCACACTAAAATAATGGTTGTTAGAAGGTTGATATGCTTTATGGATAATGATGATGGTCCCTGTATAAATACTTGCTGCTCTTGTTTGGGCATGAAACAAATTTGACCATGAAAGTAAAATTCACAAAAGATGTTTTTACAGTTTGCCTAGAGCTGTGCCGTAGATTTGGAATTCACTCAGTGCAGAAAATGTTGCAGTGTTTGTTTAATAGATACTCTAGTACATTGCAACCCCTTATTCACTATTACAGATCTTTCAAGGTTGTGGGGGAGGGGTAGTGTGAAGGTCATCCCAGGTGTGTATGATGCGGCAAAGCTCCAGGCAGAGCTGTATATTTAGAAAGAAATTTGCAAGACAGAATTGACTTGTATCTATGTATGATACTGATCAATCACATACATTGTACCTGTACACATATTGGGTGTAAGGCACTGTTTGAACCGTGGGCAAATGATTGAAGGGATTAATCAAGGGGGAAAAGCCTGTAAATTGTTCGTACTGTATTAGTCAGTATGCTTTGTAATTTTTAATTTCCTCTTTTTTTTTCGGAGGGGGGTGGGGGAAGGGGTGGAAGGCATGGGTGTCATTCATTGTTGTTTTACTGGAATGTGCTAACTTCCTTTGCCTGTAGGAGAGTGGTAACAAGAGTTTCCAGAACATTCTGGATATATCCGAGTATACAGCAGTCGGAAAGGTAAAACTGAATGTCGGGGATTAGGCCCCCTTCCGGTTCTTGGCATGCCTAATCAAATTTCTGTTACCTTGCACCCTAACAGCATGACTTTATTCTCTCTTGTCCTAATTAAGATGAGACTGAGATTCTTGAGCAACATCAAAAGAATTACGAAGTTGCTCCACGCATGTTGATTCAGTTGTTTATATGTTGGTATGTTGGTATTTTTTTTTTAATGTCTTTGTATTTTTTTTCCTGCTGGATTTACCTGAGAAGGTGGTATCAATGACCGACTAATACTAGATTGCATGCCAATTGTTCTTTGCACATGGTCATGTAGGATACTAGCACAATTCAATTCAATTTAATTGATTCACAGGCCCAGTTCAATTTCTTATGATTTTTCAAGGTAGGCTACTTTGGGGGAATAGAGCAATATCATCTATATATGTAATGGGAATGTAAGAACGAGGTTCATTTTAACTGTCTGCAAGATTCCAGGAAGGTGCCTACATACCACAATGCAATGCAAGAGTTGGTACAAAAATTTAACAGAAAACAGAACTTTTGTTTAATAATCTCAATCTTTTCTTCATGCTAGGTTAGTTTTTCAGTTGTTCTGTGATATATGTGTAATGGTTTCTTTCTGGATTTAATTTGTCTTTAATATGTGAAGCAGATTGTTGGAGGATGATTCAGACTCTCTCATGAAGTCATCCTAAAAACTGAAAAGAAAGAAGAAAAAAAAAACACATCAGTTTTCTGCAATATTCAACTGGCATTTTCCTGAGCCAGTATCAAACTAGAGAAGCACTCTTAGAGCACAGACCTCCACCAAGCAGCTCATTTTCACCACTGATCTTTTTCTTCCATAGGGATCAGTGATTTCCACCCATACATAGGCATGCTAAAAGTCGCCCAATTTCCCTGTACAGATTAGTTTTTTGTTACATCATCAACCTCCAGCTGCGCGACATGCCTCATCCCAGCAGAAACTACAGCGCGAGCATGTACTTTAGTGTGCGTATGCAAACCTAAAAAAATGCGCCGCTTGAACTCGCAAGTTCATTGACCCTACCTGCCGAAATATCGAAAAGCCTTCATAAAATCCACAAAAATTATCGGATCACTACCAAAATTTAATCATCTGTTCCTTGTGTCATTCTCAACCTTTCCTGTAAGTTTTATCCAAATCCGTTTACTACTTTTTTAGTTATTTTGCACATGGACAAACAAACAAACGGTGAAGAAACATAACCTCCCCCCTTGGCGGAGGTAATGAACACAACTGTTACAATCAATAACACTCAGAAAGCACATGCATGCCATGACAATGTTCTTTGATTTTAGAAACTAATGAATGAGATTCACTGACCTCTCTTTCTTAAAGGGGAAGGCTAGTAACTGATCAGTGGGAATCAATGGAAATGCTGGGAGATGATTGTTCCAATCCTTATGGGATTCATTCAAGAGTTCATTGTATATCTATTGTTGTGTGAAAATAATTTGCTTCAGAATGGTCTCATATTTAAGTAATGTGCAGTTTAATGCTTCCAGGTTAGCGTCCCTGGTCAGTGACGGAGCATTAATCTGCACATTACTTGAAAATGAGACCGTTCTGAAGCAAATCATTTTCACACAACAATAGATATACAATGAACTCTTGAATGAATCCCATAACGATTGGAACAATCATCTCCCAGCATTTCCACTGATTCCCACTGATCAGTTACTAGCCTTCCCCTTTAACCCGTTGAGGACAGGTTTGGTTTTGCTACAACACGCATTTCCCATAGACACCTGCCCGAGTATACTCAGGACTCATCCTCTATGGGTTTATGCCACCATCTCACGAGAGATGGTGTATTTGAATGAGTTGAATAGCCAGACTTTGATAATACACAGATACACAAATTCTGTTTGACGAACTTTGATGTACAACATACATGGTGGTTGAGGGCTGATAATGCCAAGAAGCAATAATCTGCAAATTTGACACACTTTTTTTCTTCCAAACTGACTTGATTGCCCTGAGATTTTCTTTGGATTACTAGGTTTTAGTATTGCTATGTTGACATTGCCATTTCATTTTCTCAAAGCTGATTGAGCAACAGTCACATTGGTCTCTACCCAAAATTATGTTTGCTGTGAGCAGCGAACAACATAATTGTTCATTCTATGTGCTACATGTATCAAAATGACTGCAAACAAACCTGTGATGAAGTAAAATGTTTGTTTAGATCAAAATGGAATAGGATTAAAGATGAGTATGTATGTATACATGTAGATGGTACTGCTTAGATTTGTACCATGAATGTGATTGATCGTGCAACAGTATATAACTAGTGTAAGTATTTCCAAAGGGGATATCTCTGCAGTCCAAAGTCTCCTTCAAAGACAAAGAAATGTGTCATTGCATCAACGAATGCATGTAGACAGCAGTGTGTGTGGATTTCAAAATTTTGTACCTAGAGACCTTAATGCTCCTTTGGGACACTAATTTCTCTTATTGGCAGTAAAAGGATGCAGCTCTCCTCTGGGAAGATGAATGTAATTTCTCTTTCAATGGTGGGAGACCATTAGAGGGATTCCATGGTTGTAGCTGTGGTTGGTTAAACATGCATAGATTTCCGGGATGTGTAATTCTTATTTTTGTGTTTACAGTCTTGAGTTTGTTGTCGTTTCTGTTTTATTCAATTATGGCAGCTCATTGCAGTAATGCTAATAGTGTAGTACATTCAACTTAGTCTGTCGCTAAAGCTCATAGTTTGTGAAGTAAAAACAAAACAAAAACAAAAAAACATGAGGAAAAAAACTACCATGTGAACATGTGTGCAAAAGTCAGGTCAGTGCCCTGTCAGCAGTGATGTAGACCTCTGCTGGTCTTGCATTGTAGACTTTGTGTCTAATGTCTCATACTATCCAAGAATTTGTCTTAGTTTGATGATTTTTACTGGGACAGTAATGTTGTTTCCATGTTTAACACAATTAAATCATTTAGATGTCGTCATTTCCCACTGCAGGTTCAGTCATTCTATAATTCTTAAATCATTCATGATCCACTCTTTTTTAGAAAATACTTCAGCCTTTAATTGTGAATTACTTTTACGAGGAAATTAATATGAAGCCAGGCAAGACAAAGCTGAGGTCTGGACAGTTCCAACTTTACTATCTGCGTGTAATTTAACTTCCCCATGTTTAAACAGTGGACAGAGCACTATAGAACATCAGGCGCCAGCTTCCTTCATAGATTGACTTGCGAGGTATTGGAAACAACTTCTAGACAGGTCAAAAAAATGTTCTAGCATACTCAGCTCTGGAATTCGGTGGTATCCAAATACTGAAACTGTACAGCGAGATCAGCAATTTGTGAATTATCACCCCCTATATCTCTGTCTGTAAAGTGACTTGGATATTTTGCATACCATCCTTGCAGGTAATGGGTAGACAAAACAAATGAACAAACAAACAAAAATTACGTAGGTGGTCAGTGCTCAGCAGCAGTCACCTCAAGGTGCCTAGCTATTGAAAAGAAAAAAAAAAATTAAATCCCGTATGGAAAAGCTTTTTTTGCTTTTCTTGGAGAAATGTGTTTCACCAATCACCAATAGCCTCAACAGCTTCTTCCATCTCAAGTTTACTCATGAATATGTTTGAAATCTTTCTATTCTATCTTTACAGGGCAAGGAAGGGATTCTGACTTTGATGAAACAGGTAAGTGATGTGAGGCCCCTGTTTTCACAGTGTCCTCTGTGTACTGAGTGCATTATAATCACTTTTAACACACAAATGCAGTCATTGCAACTGATTTACAAATTGCCTTTAAATACATCAATGTAAATGCCCACCAGTTTATTCAGTGCCATTGAGAAAAAGCAATAATCATGGGATGATGTATTGAAATAGGAACACTGAAGAAAAAAGAAAAAAAAAAGCATTGACTGTTTGGTGTGTCTGTAATATGTTGATGAAGGGCAAATTTGTTATTGAAATCCAGGGAGGTGGGAAGAGATCTCTTCCCACTTCCATGGTTAATCAGTTGCAATAAAAAACAGCTCAATGCAAGAGTCATTCATGTGAACACCAAGCCATCACTCCAATAATTAACTCAACATGTCCTCTTTTTATCCCTATGTGTGGCTCACTGCTGTGTGTTCGAGCTTTCAGAGAAATTGAAGAGTGAGAACACACAGTAAACATTTGTGTAATTTCCCTTCATGCCCTTTCCTTGCGTGTGAAGGCCGTTAAAAGTAAGAACACACTCTAGATATTGCAACTGATTGACAAATTGCCCTCCATCGATATCTTGACGGAAGAATTCCATGAATTTGAATAATTACGCAGTACCTGCTGCATGCTATAAGGAGTAGAACCAACACCTGCTATTGGGTGGAAGCTTGGTGGTCTAGTGGAGATGACGCCTGTCAGGGGATTAAGAGGTCGTAGGTTTGAATCCTGCTCGAGTACGTACGCCCATGATATGATTTCTTTTATCATGGCTACTTCTAAAACACTGATCAATTCAGTGCTTATTTACGTCGATGTAGGGCAATTTGTCAATCAGTTGCAATGAAAACACCTCAACGGAAGAATTTCATGAATTTGAACACTCTAGATATTTGTTTTGATTTCATTCCTACATGAGGGTTTTGTGTGTTAGAGCATTCAGCATAAGTGTAGAGTAAGAACACACTCTAGATATTTGTTTTAATTTAATCTCTACATGTACTTCTTGTGTATTTGAGAGCATTCAGCATATTCAAGTTCAGAGTGAGAACACAGTCTGAGACATTTTGTTAGATTTCATCCTTATCTGCACTCCCTGTGTACGAGTGTGCAGAGCAAGTTAAAGGGGATGGCTAGTAACCGATCAGTGGGAATCAGTGGGAATGCTGAGGGATGATTGTTCCAATCCTAGTGGGATTCATTTAAGAGTACATTATATATCTACTGTTGTGTGAAAATTATTTGCTTTAGAACGGTCTCATATTCAAGTAATGTGCAGATTAATGCCCCATCACTGACCAGGCACGCTAACCTGGAAACATCATTTTTTTCCCCCTTAATTTCATCCTTCATAGTGCTTCCTGTGTGTTAGAGCATTCTGAGTAAGTTATGAGTGCCTGGTAAGAACACATTCGGACATTAAAGGGATGGTATAGTATTGGTGGAGATGGGGCACTAAATGGATGATATGGTATTGGTGGAGATGAGGATTTGGCTTTTAACTTTTTGTGAAATACCAAGAAACCACTTGTGAAATAATAAAGAGCATACCATTCTACAAGGACATCAAAGTTTATAAGATGAAAATCAGTTTTTGGAATGGCCGAGACATCAAACACCAAATAAAACAAAGCAATCCTACTAAAAGGTGACTCCCACCTATTATTAGGATTGCTCTGTTTTTGGATATCTCAGCCATTTCAAAACCAATTTTCATCAAATAAACATTGAATCCCTCTTGGAATTACAATCATGCTCTTTCAGATTTATAAGAGGTTTCTCATGATCTCACTGAAAAATGTTTGAAACCTGAAGTTAGGTCTCGACCAAAACTATATGATCCCTTAAATTTGTATTCCAATCCAATCTACACTTCCAGCATGTCCGTGTTCAGTGTATTAAAGTTAAGAGTGAGAACTCGCTTGTAGACATTTGTTTCAATTTCTGGGGATTGACTCCATGTCTATCTAACGACAATCTTTCAATGAAGAATAAAAAATGTGAAGTTTAAAGGTCATGGTTCATTGTCCACTGGAGATTATGTCTTGGGTGGGGGGGGGGGGGAAATCCAGTTTTCGTCCTAGCTGATGAGCTCCAGTTCATTAAAAACAAGTCATGTTTTACTTTATTTCATTTTTAGCACGAGTACCTATGCAACAAAATCTAAGAAATCCCCTCCAAAACAAAATTAATTAAAGCAAAAAACAAAAACGAAAACATAAACACAAACCCTGGAACAGCAGACGCAATAGGAAGGAGAAAACAAAAACAGGATAAAGGTATACTGCATCAAGATATTATTTTGGTAGTTCGTTCTTTCGTTTCCGGAATTACTTAAAAAAAAACAAATCTTGGTAAAGCAATTAAACATAACTAGATCAGTTCTGTTCTTTGCTTCTGGGCTTTTTCCTTTTTTTATATTTGTTTTTTATTTGTTTCAAAAGAGTGAGACAGAATGGAAGGGTAACAAGTATCCTGGATTCGTGATGTATTCACTGATAGATCCACTGTGTCAAATTTCTCACTCGCTCAGGAAGACATTTAAAGTTGTGAGGAGAATGTCGCTGCATCATTTACCGGAATAAAAGAAAAAAACATAATCCCCCGGGGGAAAATGAGAAGAAAGAGAATGATGCATCGCGAAGAGGAAGGAGAGAGGTGGAGAGAGGCCATCGCAGGATGTCTCAGTGATACTCAGACAGGAAGCATAGGTGTCATCAACTGGGTGTCATAGACAGAGAACCATGTTTAGAGAGGATTACAATCTTAAAGGACAAGTCCACCTTCATATAAATGTGAATTGAGTGAATGCAGTAATATTTATAGTAGAACACAACAGTGAAAGTTTGGGGGAAATTGGAGAATCCGTTCAAAAGTTATGAATTTCTAAAATAGATGCACAGTCACTGCTGGATGAGAAGACTACTAAAAGTGTATGATGTCACATGCGTACAACAATATAACGAAAATATAAAGAGAATTTCACAAAATCTGTCTTTTTGAAAAAAGTGTTCATTTCCTTGACTTGTCACTGATGTATGTTTAGGGTAATATTATTCCCCTGTACCTTTTGAAAGAGGGAAGTCAAGTGTTCTTTTTTTTATGTGAGAAAAGTGAAAATATGTTGAATTTTCTTTATATTTTCTTTATATTATTGTACACATGTGACATCACAAGCTGTAGTAGTCTTCTCATCCAGTAGTGACTAAGCAGAAACTTCAAAAATTCATAACATTTAAACGGATTGTCTGATTTTCCTCAAACTCTTGCTGATGTGTTCTATTAACATTGTTGCATTCACTCATTCGACATGTCTATGAAGGTGGACTTGTCCTTTAAGTTAAATGCCAACACAAAAGAACGAAGATAACAACAACAATAATATTAATTAAAAAATGAAACATGGAAAGTACTGGATGGAAAGTGAGAGAGGAAGAGATGGATCAGCAAGAGAAAGAAAGTGAGAGAAAGAGGGGAGAGATGAAATATATCAAACGACATATTTCTAAAAGGGTGACATGACCTGAAATAGTGGTGGTAGAGGTATAATTGAGAAGTATGTTTTTTGTCAAGGGGGATAGAAAGAGAATGAATCCCAAATATATATTTGGATTGATTCAACGCAGCAATATTAATAGAACACATCAGTGAAGTCTGAGGAAAATCGGACATCCTGTTCAGAAGTTATGAGTTTTTAAAGTTTAGGTGCCGCCATTGCTGGATGAGATGAGTGCAACATTTTGACGTAACACAATTGGACAACAATATAAAGAAAGGATACATAAAATTCAATATGTTTTTATTCTCTAGCTTATTTAAAAAGCACTTGATTCACCTCCTCCAGAAAACAGGGGGAAAGTAGATTACCCTTAACATATATCAGTATCAAGAGAAGTGAATGTTTTACTTTCATAAAAAGTTAAATTTGATGGAATTATCTTTATATTTTCCTTATATCACTGTCTATGCATTATGTCACAAATTGTTGTAGTATTCTCATACAGTGATAGCTACACCAAAACATTGAAAATTAATATTTTCTGCAGGAATGGTCAGGTTTTCCTCAAACTTCACTGATGTGTTCTACTAAATATCGCCTCATTTATTCAATCGATATTGGGTTTTATTCCCCTTTGAAGGACAAGTTCACCTTCATAGATATGTGGGTTGTGTGAATGCAGCAATATTAGTAGAACACATCAATGAGAGTTTGAGGTAAATCGGACAATCCGTTCAAAAGTTATGAATTTTTGAAGTTTCTGCTCAGTCACGGCTGGATGAGAAGATTATTATAGCTTGTGATGTCACTGTGTACAACGATATAAAGAAAGTATAAAGAAAATTTAACATACTTTTACTTTTCGGGCATAACAAAAGAACACTCAACTTCTTTCATTCAGAAGGCGGGGGAATAATATTACCCTTGACATATGTCAGTAACAAGTCGAAGAAATGTGCACTTTATTTAAAAAGTACAGTTTTGTGAAATTTTCTTTTTATTTTCCTTATATCGTTGTATGCATGTGACATCATACACTGTAGTAGTCTTCTCATTCAGCAGTGATTGCGCAGATACTTTAAAAATTCAGGACTTTGTAACGGATTGTCGGATTTTCCCTAAACTTTCACTGATGTGTTCCATTAATATTGTTGCATTCACTCAATCCACATGTATAATGAAGGTGGACTTGTCCTGCAAGATAAGTTGTCACATAGCAAAGGTAACTCCTGTGAGGCTGAGACAGCAACATGAATGTGAGACTGTCGAGAAGGGGACGGGGGAGTGTTAGAGTCCAAAAAAGTACACTGGGAAGCTGAGCTGCAATTTTAGCCCACATCACATTACGTATTCCCAGGTGTCCAGGGACTCTGAACTGTAAGAGCCTCTGGCTTTCACTTGCAGAGCAACGTGGGAACTCAAAGAGTGCAATATATCCGGTCGTGCTTTTGGCTCTGAATCAGGATGCCTTATATTTTCATATCACATTGAACTCATAAGGACATTTGAGAGCTCTTTAAATGTTAAGCAGAGTAGGGGGATATGTTAAATTCCATCTCATTATTCTTTTTCTGCACTTCATGGGTACATTACGGAAACCAAGGATACATTCCAGAATAATCCACCATTTTAAAAGTCACATAACAAAAAAGTAATATGACTTTTGGTAGTACATGTACTTGGTATTTTAATGCCAGCTTATGTACCAACCACTCACAAAGGCAGTAGCGTCCAAAGTTGATGTATTTTCTAAAGATTACTGCACAATGTAAGATTCAAACATTGTGAATGTGAAAGGTCCAAGAAATTCAGTAGATGCAGTCTGCACATCTAAAATTATCAAGTCATCATCTCACTAACGTATATCAGTAGGACAAGGTAACTTCTACACTTTCCTTTTGCTCTGCCAAGTTGCTTCGTGTATTCCATTATTGTGCAGATACTTTCCAAAGGTTGATCACATCAGTTCCATTAATTTCCTCTCCTCTCACACTTTAAAGGAAAACTCTGCATGATTAATTTCAGACTTTTATATTTGAACAACTATAAATTGGTTATCCAGAGTTCCAGAATTAAATAGTGATTGGGATATTGAAGAAATGAGAATGTTTTCAAAATCTACAGAGCACTATGAACAAGAATGGTGATGTAGCAGCTTCACCATAAGAATGCATGAGTTTGGACTCAAGGAAGCAGAACAAAAGAAGAAAGCATGTATAAATTCTACATACTAGGTGACCTTGTTTAGCAAGCAGCATTTTAGTGGATTATATTGCTACTTTTCAGGCATTCTTATGGTGAAGCTGCTATGTCATCATCCTTGTTCAGTGTGATTTGTTTTGGGTTTTCAGAGTACTGGTTTCTATGCTTTAAAAGACCCCTGGGCCAGTTAATTCCACAAATCTAAACATGGAGCTGCCAATGTACGTCCTACATGATATGAAATTATGAAACTTGCCTGGCCTTCCCCTTTTTAACCGGTGCAAAGGCAACATACTCGGGATATCCCCTTCCAAAGGGGCCATTTTGTTTGTAAAACTATGTCGGGTGGTAAAAGCTTAGCAGTGTACCACATATTCTTTCTACACCGTAGATAAGGGCGAAGCACCTACCCTAGAAAAAATGTGGTGCACCATTAAACCTTTTACCACCCAACGTTCTACCGCCACGGAAGCCTTCAAAGATTTCATTAAAACTATGTCATCTTCCAGAGCAGATTAGCTTCCACAAGAAAATCACATTATCTTGCAGTAGGTGTTTGCTTTCTTTCCATCGGATTCCCTGCTTGAAATATCATTCTATTGTTAAAAGGTAGATATTGACGCATCACTTTGAAACTGGAGCCAATTTCGTTTGGCCGTGCCATATGGTGTCCATATTCACTTTCTTGTTCCAGCAATTTTTTGTTCCTTTTGTGCAATTCCCCAAGCAATCAACATTCCACTTGCTGCTAGCAAGAGTTATGAATCAGTTTCAGATTAAACAAAGCCCAGTAAAGGGAGGCATTCCTTATCAGATTTCATCAAGTGAGCTGTAATGGTACCACTGATCGAGCTGTTGTGATGAATGTACAGTTATGATTTTATAGAATGGGTCAAGAGAATTCTGCGATATCGGTCGAGAGCTGTGTGTTGATTTTTGTTGGTCGCATGTTTGCCTCATGGATTAAACAAGCAAAAGGTATGCACACATCTCCTACTGACGCACTCAGACCCGTGTGCCATATTTTGTACTGTAGTGTATATTTGAGCTTGCTATATTTTGTACTGTAGTGTATATTTGAGCTTGCTAACCTATCATTCAAGGGAGAGACATGAGTTTCTGCTTGAGTAAACCTTGGCAAAGAAGTACATGCAGTGACTACTGTAAAAAAAAAAAAAAAAAAAAACCAGCCATCAAATGTCAACCATGTACTATACTCGTAGGATTCAGATGGTGTAATTATTGGGAAACTTCTACATAACTGAAATCTGGCACAAGGCAGAGGTATGATGACACAAGTACCTGTTATTTCATACACATTCATCAAGATTCTTGACTGTGTGTCAAGTTTGGAAATTGCTGAATTTTACTGAAAGTAAAGTACCAGTACTTGTGCAGTCTTGCCACTGTTTCATCAATCCAAGAGTAGACTTTTGTAAGCTGTATTCACCTTTTCATTTTATTTCTCTCATTCTCCTCTCTCTACCCCCCCCCCCCCCCCCAAGGAAAAGGCCGGACTTGCAAAAGCCAGACCTCACAGTCGGAAGACAGAGAGCTACACGACAGGGAGCTCGCAGGCAGACGAGGAGGAAGACGATGAGGAGCAGGATGTCGATGATGAAACGGATGATGGCACATAAAGGCATCTTAGCATTGTCAGTGAGAGAGAGGAGAGAGCAAGTAGAGGAGATACATGAAAATGGTGAATTAGATGACACATTATCTACTTTTGTCATAAATGCCAAAACAGAGACAATAAAGAGATATTGAGGTGTGTGTGTGTGGAGGGGAAAGGAGGTCGGAGAGAGACAAAAATAGAATGGGGGGGGGGGGGAGGAGGAGGAGAGAGAGAGGTACTGGATAAATTCAGAAGACATTCATAGATGCATTTAAAATCATGGTCTGTAGAAGGCTGTAAAGAGGTTTGTGAGGCCTTACAGGCATTGGAAAAGGGACAACTTTTACATTATTAAGTCTTGTATTACTGCTCTTTAAATGTGGAGGTTAAAGGCATGTTTGCCTACAAGAGATGTGACAATGTGTTTAACCCGATCAGCCATGGACGATGACGTGTGGATTATTCCACAATGGTGTCAGATAATTAAAGCGTGCAAAGTAACTACCAATTTCTGTATGAAAGAATTGCAGCCCTTGGGCAGATTAGGGAACAGGAGTTACACTATGGTGAAAATTAGCACCATCAATCTTTGAAATTGGCGCATTCTTCCAGTAAATTTCACCTCCTTCTGTGGTATATTGCTTGTGCACTCGAAGTGCCTTTTCTGTAGTCCTTTTAAAACCTTCATGTTCCTGTTAGCTATGCTGAAACTTTCCAAGCTGTTTCAGTAATATATGGTCAAATGTCCCTAAACTTAACCAACTGTAGCACAGACGACCTGTTTGGCTGAAACTGCTAGAAGTTTTATAAGTCTTGAAGAAAGGCTTTTTGCAATGCAACATGGATTTGAATTATTGAACCCAAACATCAGTGGTTTCCAGGCCTTCTCAGTAAACTGCCGAAGAAAGAAAACCATCTGGTGGACAAAGCACAATGAAGATTTTTACAAATTAGTGTCATTTTACAAACAAATTTATGCACACTTTCTTCTCAAATGTCAATTGTGACAGTGCTAAAAACATGACTGCAAATTTGCCAGAGGCTAGCTTTAGCTTGTTCAGCCTGGCTACACAGAGCAAGTATCAAACCGAACAAGTCCTGCCAAGTTTTCTGTCTTTCTTGTTTATACACCGAAATTGACTAAGTGTGCTTTCCTGTTTATATACCGAAATTGACTAAGTGTGAACGTGTAGGTGGATTGAATAATTCAGTAAGAGACATTTTAGCACTAAATGTCAATTTACCCTCACCATGCCATGTTTCCATTTACGTGTATCAGGCATTACATTGCATCGCATTTGTGCAAACAACTGGAAAAAAAGTCATTTTGTATGCCTCCCTATTTTGGTTAATTATATTTGTATGCACGACCGATTCCATTGTACAGGTACTCCCCAACGTATCCCAGTTTTATATGCTTGCCTGTGGTGAAGTGTTTTGCAGGAGTGTCATTCTAAATCTCCACAGATATGGCATCAGAGAAATTGTGCCTTTGCACTTCACTCCGCCCTCCTCCCCCAACCCCAACCCCCCCCCCAAAAAAAAAAAATGTATACAAGTACATGTACAATGTACAGGCAAACCTCACTATAACGAATATGGATACAACAAATTTTTGATAGAACATTTAAGATGATGTTCATGGTAACTGTCACCATGTTGTCTGTTTTCTCAGTATTTTGATATAACGTGAAAATTCTTATGGTATAGACTTTGTTATAGGTCATTTCCTGCATTCCTTATGTTGGCCTTTTTGCAAATGGCTACCAAAAACACAATGATTTGCTTAAGCAACCATCACAGAATTGTTCTCTTTCCACAGGTTTCTATCGTTCTCACTCTCTCTAGTAGTTACGTACACACACACACACACACACACACACACACACATATGATAATAAAGATAGAAACACAGATATAGATACAATCAGTGCATTCCCATTGTGACGAAATTTCATTAAGCCAACAATAAAGAATATATGTGACCCTGCACCTCAAAACAAACAAAAAGTCGCCAGACATGAATTTTTAGTTAAGACCATATTCTAAAAGAGCAGACTCTAAGCATTAAAATGATGTATAACTCAAGTCACTTGGACTCTCCTAACCTATCTAAATAATGGAAAGAAAGCACAAACTCAGGAAAAGTGTGAACTGTGAAAAGAGGCTCTGAAGTACAGTGTCTATTCCAGCGCTTAATCTTTACCAAACCGTCCTGGCTGTGCGATGATTGGAACAAAAAAACAGGAAGTAAACCACCAGAGTAACAACAATGAAGGGATTATCGGATTAAATTGAAACTGAGCATGCCTCATTAACACATTCTGTCCATAATTAATGCCAACTTTCAAAGTAGTAGCGCTATCCTTTCAAAAGTTATTATACCCCCGCCAAACGAAGTTTGAAGGGGGTATATAGGAATCAGCGGACGGTCAGGCGGTCGGTCGGGCGGTCGGGCGGTCAGTCCGATGCAAATCTTGCGTCGCAAACTACTTCCTCAGTTTTCAACCGATTCCCATAAAACTTGGCACAGATGTGTGCCTTGGGTTGTAGATGTGCAAGACGTATTTTTTTACAGTACCCAAAAGTACGTTGCCATGGTAACGGCATATTATGGGCAAAAATGGGTACAAATCTTGCATCGCGAACTCCTCCCACAGTTTTTGATCAATTTTTATGAAATTAGGTACAGATGTTCATCTCAATATGTTAATGTGCAAGACACATATTTCCGCAGTGGCAAAAAGTGCGTTGCCATGGTAACGGCATGTTATTGGTAAAATATAGGGCAAAATGCTTCATGGCAAAACTGCTTCATCAGTGTTCTTCCAATTCTCATGGAATTCATATTGAATGTTTGTCTTAGGATATAGGTCAGCATGACACATTTCTTGACAGTGACAAAAAGTATGTTGCCATGGTAACAGCTCACATATGAGCCAAAATGATGGAAAATATTGTGTTGCAAACTACTTCCTCAGTTTTTGCCCAATTTCCATGAAACTTGGTACAGATGTGTGCCTTTGGTTGTAGATGTGCAAGACGCATTTTTCGACAGTACCCAAAAGTACGTTGCCATGGTAACGGCATATTAATGGCAGAAGATCAAGGAAAGATCTTGCGGATTTAACTACTTCCTCAGTTTTTTGACCAAAGCTTGTGAAATGTTGTTTTGACCAAAGCTTATGAAATGTTGTTTGGCGGGGGTATAACCAGTCGCTGTAGCGACATTTCTAGTTAGAGTTGAAAGTGAAGAGTGTGTACAAGGTTTTTCAGAAATGAAAAAGGGACTCTAAAGACACACATAATCACACTATTCTACCAAAAAAATTTTCGAGATAAACTGCTAAAAAAAACACTTTCCCGCCCGTTTTATGATACCAAATTTTAGCATAATGTAAAAGAAGACCTGCTCTTTAAGAAAATATGAAAAGGTCAAGATCTGCTAGGTTGACCCATTTCACTTATTTTCAGTCCTCATGCAAAATCAGTGTGTGCGACTTTATGTTCGTTTTGAGGTGCACGGTCACATATGAAGATCTAATTTTGGAACCAGAATTTTTACTTTAATATACAGTGTGTAACAACATCTTTGTTATATTACTATGTTTGCTGTAATGGGAGTGCACTATATAACAACACCTTGTTTTGAAAAAATACAAATTTAGATCCCAAAATTATTATCTGTCCATTTTCATGTACTTTATTTGTTACGCTAAAACAAAATTAAAACAAAAGAAAACTGCAGTTCCCAAGGACTTTGTTATACTGGGAGTTGCTTGTATATGACTGAACAAAATGCAATATACGTGTATGTATGTATGTATCCCATGTATATAAAAATAAGTCTTTCTTGAGAAAGTGTTGCCTTTAAATTTGTACATAAAGAGTATTTATTGTAAAGATTTTGATGTGCAACTTGACTTGCAAATAAAGTGATATGTTCAGTTTGACAAGAGCAAATAATCACATCTGAGTTGATGCCTTTGATTTCAGTTGTAATACAATCTTAATGATTTACGATAAAGCTGGTACCGGCAGCTTCATACACAGAATAGACAGTAAAACTAGACACAGATCAATACATATACAGTCTTGCTTTTTCAAAACAAGGACACATGCAGGACCTCCTTCAGGGTTTCAGACATAATACTGAAAACTTTATCCCCATACTTCTATCTGTAAGTACCACACCATGTAACTGAGGGAGTAGGAAAACAAAACAAAACTGGGCCCTCTTGCATAAGAAGATGCAATCAAACACAAATCGGGTATCAGCCAATCAAAATGGAGCATTCACAGATTTATGATTGATTTTTTACTTAACCCTAAAAAGACTGGGCTATTTTGGTAGCTCGAAAGACTGGGGGGGGGCCTAAAGGGCCCCCCCTTAAGATCTCGGCCGTGGATCGCGCGATCGCCGCGAAAATTTGCACAATGGTAGTGTGCGATGTAATCTACAAGATCGTATATTCAAATTTTACAAAATAGTCTTCTTTTATTTTATTTTGATTAATTATGCTAATTTATGCGAGAAATCAGACTCTTTGATCTAAATCAGTAAATAAAGCTCCAAAAGTGCTCATTTTTGGTCTAATTATTCTTAGTGGCATTCTTAGCAAATGTACTTGAAAAAAAATTCGGTATCAAAATTAATTTCTTATCTATTTTATTGTTTTATGAATTTCTTATGTATTTCTTTGTTTTTTCGACCTTTTGTTTTTGTTGTTTTTTTAACAAAATTTGTGGCAGACACTTTTTGAAGCATAATACTCCTAAAACAAATTAATTTTAGCCATTGAGAGTAAAAATAAGCATATTTATATGAGCCATGTGAAAAAACTCAATATGCATTGACTTTGTACACAAAATCACATTTTTGAGCCATTTTCGGCCTCGCGTGCATGTACAAAAAGTTATGTAACTTCAGAACCGTACCCCCGGGCGTCACAAATTTGGTGTCAAAATGTGCGGGAAACTCGAAAGAAAAAAGTCATAGAGCATCGCGGCGAGAGCATTGCGTGTTGCAGAGTAATCGCGCGAAATGTCGAGGGGGGGGCCTTTTAGGCCCCCCCCCAGTCTTTTTAGGGTTAAGTTTGATTTCACCTTTTAGGCAAGAGGTCTCATCATAGACAAATGATGTATCATACAGAATTCAAATAAGGCTAAAAGTAGTGACACGGGCCATAATGGCAAGTTGGGACATTGCTTCCTCTTTCATTACAAAATTTAAAAAAAAAAAAAAAAATATATATATATATATATATATATATATATATATATTTTTCTCCACATTTCGTATCATGTGTACAGATTGTATACAAACTTCACCCTCATCCCCATCAAAAAAAACCCAACAAAACAAAACATAACAAAACAAAGATGTAAGAATGAAAATACATGGACTTGATAAGGCACAGATAATTAAAGGAATACATTGTATAACATTTGTTAAATACTGGAATGCCTTGAGTTCATTAGACTACACACACCAATGTACAACATCCAGTGAGTTCTGAAAGAAAATACACAAAGAATCTTCCTTTTTGGGGGGGCGGGGGGCTAAAGCAAAGCACTTTTTAAAACATTTTCTGTCACACTGTATTGCCACATACATGTACATGTATCACAATGTTGAGTAAAATGATATTAGCCAGCTTAAATCCTAGCATTATATGGAATCAAGTTTTCTTCTTCGGCAAGAGGCACCAGAAAAGTCTACTCGGAAAGAGTGATTTCTGGTGAATACAAGTGTAGTACCCTCCTTGGTCCTCCTTGGACTTGACCAACGTTATTAAGCTGAATGGAATTTTCATGATCATCAACTACAGCTATTGCACCGATGATTAAACTCTTCGTATGCCCAGGCGCATGCAAATAGTCCAGTAGACGGCCCAACAGACCATTTACATGACCTGGAAAAACAATGTACACTGTACAAGGTTTTTTAATTGATTTGTGTTCTAGAAGGGCATTGAGGTAATATAAAACTGAAATTAGAAATTGAAGCAAATTTCGACGATACCATGTCCCATTCTAATGAACTGGAAAAAAGTGTTCACTTCATTGTTAATTGATTTGTGTTCTAGACTGGCAAATTTGTTACCATCTTGGCAACCTTGGGCAAATCTGGCATACTGTAAAAGTAGATATTTTCGCGCGACTAATTTTTCGCACTTGGCAGGGTACGAAGAGTTTCGCGTGTTTTTAATTCCGCGGAATCAAGACATTATGCACAGGAACATATGGCAAGCAAGATTATTTGCATGCTTTTATTTTCGCGCTAGTTTCTGGTTCCGCGAAATACGTGAAAATTTCAACACCATGAAAATTTCCACTTTTACAGTAATCAATTATAAGCATAATTAGCATAATGAGCCAATTGACATTTATGCAAGATATGGATTCATTTCCATCATTTGCATAACCTAGAAAGAATACAGTGTAGTTTTCGGTAAACTGTTAAGATGCAAACTACATTTAGAAAAATGCTCTTTTATTTGCTCTACCTTTCCTTTCATGAACACCATGTCACGCATGTATTAATACCCCACAATCAAGTTACAGCTGTAGGCCTATATGCCATATATTTCGCGAGTCTAAATTTTCGCAAATCGGGAATTCCTGGAGATGTCGCTAGTGGTTAAATTCGCGATCGTGGAGTCCTGTACTGAACGGAGAAATGTACATGCGTACGTGACATCCATATCAGAATCAATATTTTCGCGTGTCTTTAATTTCGCGAAATTCATGAAAATAAAAACCTCACGAAATATTTGGCGTATACAGTACTCAAAGTGTTGTATGTCTGTAAACTTGCCAGCCATCGATGATATGGGATCCCGTTTGGTTTCACCTATTTCAACGATCCGAGGCATACTCTCGTCTTGAGATCCTCCCAGTTTGCGAAAATTTGCAACAAGATCCTGGCTACGAGTGCCTCTGTATTTTCAACAGCATTCAATATTCCATTCAAACGTGACCTAGTTGAAAATTAGCAGGCTCACAACTGTATAAAGGCCTAGCAATACATGTAGGGCGTGTCTACATCAGACAAAGTTCAAACTATTGCAGTTTGAGGAAATAGCCTGATATTACGCATGTAGGTCTGAACATTACCTTGAAAACAGCCTGCTTGGGAAATTAGCCCAAAATGGACACGTGTATACTTTGCGTCATTACTCGGTTCAGTGCACTGTCTAAAAGTGGCTTCCCAAGTATGAATGTGTGATGGGAATGAGAAAATTTGGGGGCTGATGGGGATGCAACCCAAATAGGGCGCTGATTCACAAATTAGCGCATTGCAGTTACTTCAAGAACTACGTGTAGTCCAAGGATTTGGGGAAAGCTTTCCAGATCAAAAAGTGCACTACTTGCATCTATATACATGTAGCACAAATGTAGCAGGTAAATTTGACATGGTGCTAATTTCCTAACCACAAAATAGTGTGTTATTTAGAAACTTTGGTCTGAGGAAGACAGGCCTCAATCCTGATAGGAAGGCCATGGTGACATAAAAAGGGATCAAGGGGTGAAGCTAACTTCTCTTTTAATTGCCAATAAGGTGTCTGGATATTTGTGCAAATCAGCGAAGAAAGCTTTCCAGTTTGTGTGTCAGTCGACAGAAAGCACAGGTAGGGTTACAGACCCGGTAGCAAAGGGGATTCACTGTTGACCTAATTCATTCGCTGCCCAACATTAAAAAAATCATGAATAGCACCAGCCAGCAAATATATGCATCGAAGCTAATTCACATCAGTAATGGTCAACTCCAGTTGACATTCTTGGACTATGTGTATACTTTATGCACATACAGTTGAACCTCTTGTATCCGGATAAGGGATTTGGCCGGATACGGGAGACTCCATGCTTTATACATGTACATATACATACACATGTACTGATGTAGCCCATTGTAGTACCACATGTAGTAATGTGTATACTGCAACCTTTTCATTGTTACACTCAGTAACAGACCCCAAAATAGAGGTTCCTGTTTGCAAGAATGAAATCATTTTCTTTTATAAATTCTTGGGATGATTTACCTAAATAATTATTAAGAAATGTATCAAGTATATGTAATTCATTGTGTTTGTGTAGGAGATCTCAAGGAGTTGGGAATCCCCCTTTCCTCCCGTAATTATTAAAAAAAAAAAAATCACGGCAAGATTGCGTCCGTATAATAGAGAGATCCGGATAAAGGGAGGCCGGATAAGAGAGGTTCAACTGTATGTACTTATGCACAGATCAGTGATAAAGCTGTACCCAAGTCATTACAGGGATTCTCAACTATATCCGAACTGGGCCAGGCTTCTCACTCAATGCTTTCCCCATGCTACTGGGCCTCTAAGATGGATTTTCACAAGGTGAGCCCGCTGTAGATGACAGCCCCTTGGCCCGGCTGGGTAGCAAACAAGCTCTCCTTGACTCGGGCCATCCTCTCAGCTGTCTTTCCATAGAACTCCTCCTCCACCTGTTGGAGGAATGCACGCACAGCATCAGCGGGTACCATGGAAACGGTGCACCCCGCCCACCCAGCACCTGTCAGTCTGGATCCCAGAGCTCCAGCTTTCCTGAGGGGAAAAAACAAAACAAAAAATCAAGATATACATGATATAGATAGATAATAGGAATATTTATTCAAAGTTACAGTGGAATACATGTATTCCAACCTATGACAGAATTGGGCTGCAATGGAAAAAAAAAAGGAACAAAATTTTTTTGTGTGTGGCAATACATCCTGCATTGTTATGTGTAGACAGGAAAAGCAAGTACATTGTAATTTGAGATAAGTTCACACAAACGAAAAACAAAATGCCCAAACAAAATTTTGTCAATGTTTAAAAAAAAAAAAGAACAATAAAAGTATCAATACAGAGGTGTATGTGGATATAAGTGAACTGTTGAGGGAAATGAAAAGACAGACTGCAAATGAGTTTAAAGTGCTGCTGAATACGCGTCAGCTGCTTTTGACCCATCCTAGCTGGTAATACACCAGAACACAATCAAATACATGAACCAAAGAGAAGATCAGATACTGGTTCTAAATAGTTCACTGCTGCCAAAAATCACTTTCTTTGTTTATCAACCACCAGAGGATGGGGCTGATTTTACTATAACATACATTTCCTACAGACACCTGCCTGAGTATACTCTAGGCTAGTCTTCAATGGGCTAAAGTTTCATATCCTGTAGTGTCTTAATTGTTCAATATTTGCAGGAATGTTGTGTTGGCATTCAGAAAATATTCACAGGCAGTGTATATTGCATATAGTAACACTTTCAATACAAATAGAAGAAGAAGAAGGAGGAGGAGGAGGAGGAGAAGAAGAACAAAAAAAAAAAGGAAAAGAAAAGAAAACCACCACAATACTAAGACTGGAGAAGAGGCTAAAAGGATTTAGTGGAGGTCTGATCTGAAGCCTGCATAGCAATCTCACTTGCACACTTGGGTGAGTTCATCCAGTTCCGGACAGCTGCACTGGTAGAGGTCCCGGCAGCTGGCGTGGCTTTCGTCCATCAATCTGCCCAGGGAGGCTGCTGTGTCAGTGCCAGCATCGGGCTGGCCACACAGGGCCTTGAATTTCAGGACTCGGTTGGCCTCGCTGAAGACGTGCATGGCACGGTCGTGAAGCTTGAAGGATTGGACTGGGTGATGAATTGGATGTTGGATGGAGAGCCATTACTCAAATCATCATTTTTTTTCTATAGAGATATTAATCTCTTGATTCATGTTTAAACCTTATCTATGACCAATATCATGTACCATTTCATCTTCAGGGAAATATGAAGTGGCCTTAAAGTTTCAAAGCAAATGATAAGAGTACAGAGTATGCTTTCATTTTCTTATAATACTATTTGACTTCAGTTCTGCTCATATGGTACCTCCTGTAATTTTTTAACAAAATTTTGTAGCCATAGTGAATCGCCCTGGGTGACTAGCAATAGTCAGTAAATGGTATCAACCAGGCACACTGTGACATTGTGCCATACGCTAGAAGAAGAAGAAGCCATAGTGAGTAGTGTTCTGTCAGAACATCTTACCATTTCCCTTTATATTTGGATGATCAGCCACTTCTTTTCACGATTTGCTATCATTCCTATTTCTATCTGTGCTTGTTTTTGTCCTACACATTTCATTTTCATTTGCCAAGCTGCTTTGAAGGAGAGAGATGCTTCTCTCCTGAGTTGCCTTGGACAGCCATGTGATAGTTTGAACATAGGAGCCTCTTTAACCCTTACTGTACTGGGCTATTTGGCTCCATGAAAATACGGGGGGGGGGGGGGCCTGGGAGGCCCCCCCCCCCATTGATCTCGGAAACGCAATGTCCGATGAGCTTGAAAATTTGCATGCTGATAGATCTTTGCATGCTGAATCGGATGGTGTAATTTATTTTAATCAATTATGCATTTTTTTTTTGCATAATTAGCTAATTAATTATTCATAATGCATATTTTATGCATTTGGGGGTGATTTGAGTGCCCAGTAAATCATGTGGAAGGATAAGAGTTATTTGAATCATCTATGTGGATAAAAACTCAATTTCCCCCTCAGAGAGAGAAAAAAAAAAGGAGAAAAAAACAACTTTTTTGTTATGTTTTGTATTGTTTTTATTTCTTATGTTTTCTATTGTTTTATATTCCTTATGTATATCATTGTTTCTAAACTTTGCCCAATTTATTTCAGAACAATATAGAAGCATGAACCAAGTGGAAAACCAATTCCTGAGCAAAATTTATAAAGTAATGCAAGTCAAGGTCTATTGACAGTATGTAACTGTACACAAATATATGCAGCGATTAGCCGTTTTAATGACATGCGCATACTAATTGGCCCATAACATCCCCTAGGTAGGTCTGATATGGACAAATGTGGTATCAAAATGTGCGCAAGACTTCAGGGGAAAAAGTCATGAAGCGAGAATCCGAAATGCCCAGCGGTCGCGATGCAATCGCCAAAAGTATGGAGGGGGGGCCTCCCAGGCCCCCCCCCCCCCCCCCCCCCCCCCCCGTGCAGTTAGGGTTAATATAACAAACTCCATGGGACCAATGAAAGCACTTTGTTAATGATTTTAAATCAATGTGTTGTTGTATCAGGGTTTATACTCAATATGGAAGTTTGAGGCAAGAAATGTCACTTTGGTAAAACAAGGGTTTTTTGTTTTTTGTTTTTGTTTTTTGTTTTTGGGGGGTTGGGGGTTTTGGGTTTGGGGTTTTGGGTTTTGGGTTTTTTTTTTTTTTTTTTTTTAATAAATTTGAACCTCGTTATGATGAGGTCAGATAAAATCCTCTCATAACAAGGTAATTTTGCCGGACCCAACTCCTTTATACAGTCAAACCTGTCATAGTGGCCACCTGTCTGTATCAGCCTCTACTTTCATCTACCGAAGATGGCTGCTCGATGGACAGGATTGACTGTATATCTTTGTTCTTGTACCCTGACATACTGAGGAGCTTGATAAAACGAGGCAATTTTCCTGGTTTATAGGTGCTCGTTATAACAAGGTGTCCCTGTCTCAGAGTCTCTCGTTTCTATATCATGAGATGACCATTGTCTCTGTCGTCGGTCAGAACTCACCATGAAGGGTGTTGGCGCTGAGGCTGTCCCTGGCTAGTTCTTCCTCCGTGACCCCCAGGACAGAGCACACCTCTTCCTTGCTGTAGGGGTCAGTGTGCAGGACACTGGACACCAGTGCCTCCATGTCCGAGAGGGAGAGGTTGAGTGCCTTCTGGACATCCACCAGGCGCTTCATGGTCCTCCAATCCAGCCCCTTGGCTTTGGCAAGCACCTGGCATCAGAGAGAGAAAAACAAGCTCATATTCTAAGGTCACAGTTACAAAAATGTAAAAAAAAAATGGGATCAATTAAACCACTCTGTTTGCATCAAAGTGCTGCCACACACTGTATTAGACCTTCAAACCTTTTCTAAGAAACTGAAAATATGGATATTTTCGCTCAAAAGTAGGAGAGAAAGAGCAGTTCTTATAGAAGTGTGTTGTAAAATTATCAAGAAAAATAGGAAATTCCTGTTGATGCACAACTTGGAATTATCACAATTCAGATTCTTTCCTCCAAATTCAGAATGGTTGGGAGGTCTGCTTTAAACATGTATATATTAGAGTTTGCAGTCTCGGAAGTTTGAGGCAAGAAAAATTAACTATTATGACAAGAGTTTCTTTTACTGTAGAATCTCACTACAGACAGGTCATACACTGTATATAACAAAGCCCTCTAATAACAAGGACATTTTGCAGGACAACTGTTCAAGACTTACTACAGAGTGTGCAAGAGTTAAGATGGCACAAAATGTATTTTATATATATCTGAATCCTGGGCTCTGCCTCTTTATACTTTGAACAATCATTGCAACTTTAATGATGAGAAGAAAGAGAAGAAGAAGCAAAGGATTAAAGGAGAAGATTCCAAGGAGAGGGAAAAAGTATGAGGAGGAGGAGAGAGAAGCCTCTTACCCTTGTCGCCAGTCTGCACTCAACGACCCGGATGTTATAGTGGGACGTGGCAGCTTTCTGCATCTCTACACAGCTGTTAGCGATGACGAATGCAACACCCTCCGGCAGATGGACATCCTCAGCACGGATAGGGTTAAACTCAATGTGCTTGGCCTGGCAAAGGAAAGAAATGAGCACAGAAGGATTTTGATTCAAATCAATGATCCTTACGTCAACTTTGCTTGATCACAACTGATTGACTGAGTACCATTTATTGATGTAATAAACACCAATTATTTAGTGTTTAGAGTAACAGCCATGACAAATATCATGGGTATAACATACACGTATTTGGGTATGCAATCAGTCAATCATTGCAATCAATGAATTTGATGATGAAATACATAACAACAATTGCATGACATGAAATAATATCAAAAGTGAACAAGGAAAAGTAGAAATTACGCAGTGCGTAATACATGTCCCCGCCGGAAGTAGCATTTAGTAGCAAAATGGTACAATATAGGTAAAAAGATGGAGGTCAAAGGTCAAAGAAGTCAAAGGTCAAAATTCTATGTAGAAGTTTTGAAGCCCTCACCTAGTGCCATCACATAAAGCAAATGGAATCGAAATCGGGTTAGAAATGGCGAAGGAGTAGCATTTTGTAGCCAATGTACAATATAGGTAAAAAAAAATCAAGGTCAAAGGTCAAAGAAGTCAAAGGTCAAAATTCTGTGTAGAAGTTTTGAAGCCCTCACCTAGTGCCATCACATAAAGCAAACTGAATCGAAATCGGGTTAGAAATGGCGAAGGAGTAGCATTTGGTAGCAAAATGTACAATACAGGTCAAAAATCAAGGTCAAAGGTCAAAGAAGTCAAAGGTCAAAGTTCTGTGTAGAAGTTTTGAAGCCCTCACCTAGTGCCATCATATAAAGCAAACGGAATCAAAATCGGGTTAGAAATGGCGAAGGAGTAGCATTTTGAAGCAAAATGTACAATATAGGTCAAAGGTCAAGGTCAAAGGTCACAACTGAAATTCTGTATAGAAGTTTCAAAGCTCCCATGTAGTGCTATCATATAAAGCAAACAGAATCAAAATCGGGTTAGAAATGGCGAAGGAGTAGCATTTTGAACATTTTGATCACACACGGACGCACACACGGACACACGGACGGACGGACGGACGGACGGACGGACGGACGGACGGACACACGGACACACACACGTACGGAGCCCGTTTCATAGTCCCCTGCTCGAACTCGTTCGGCGGGGACAATAAATGATTATGATATAATTTGATGTTAACAGTGATGTTATTGTTGATGGTGATAATGATGATGGAGATGAGAGTATTTTTCAATCACATAAAACAATGATTAAAACACATTTTCTCATTAAAAAATGTTAAGATGAACTTCCACTTTTCCTCAGAAAAATCTTCACCATGACTGCAAGTGGCCAATGCAAAATCAGCATTTAAATGTGATAACAAACCGGATTGTAAGTGTATAATTATCTTGATATCATTTTAACAATTTTGCATCTATTCACAAGCAATTGAATTTACTACTCGGTCTCATAAAGGTTTACATTCCATTCCATTCTGTGAAATGCCTACACAGATAATATCCAGATTTATTTTTTCTTGTATCATTTAGCCACTCAACCTCCAAAACTCATCACAACCACTTATGGTATGTATATTTGGTCAAAGAAAAACGGATAATTACAAAGAAAAGAGTGAGAAAGTAGGAACAGAACTATACATGTACAGTGATAGAAAGATAGATAACAAATGATGGGAAAGAGAAATAGAAGTATACAGACAGACAGAAACAGAGTCAAAGACAGACAGACAGACAGACATTGAGACATAAATGAAGGCTCCAAATACTTACAGTCCCAGCTTTAGCAAGGAAACAGATAGACTGGTCCATACCTCCACCCTGGGTCCCGATGTAGTGTTCACATCGCATGCAGATGTCTGCGAGCTCAGTCTGAAGTTAAAAGGAACAAAGACAGACAAAAAGAACCATTTTAATTCAGAAGGCTGAACCAAACAGATGGTATCCACATGGTATCCACATGGTATCCATTTCAAAAGCTGTGATCTCAGAAATAATATCACAAATCTCTGTAGAACCAATGAATGGCAAACCAAGTTTTCATACATTGTAAAGCAAAGGGTAATGACGAACTGTACACCATAAAGGGATTCATGGGAGTGAAAGATATGTTCAAGGAAAATCAGAAAAATATTTAGTTCGTGAAGTCATCGGCTTTGGAAGGCATTCTAAAAAATAACCAGTCATTTGATTTCCTACTAATGAATATATGCCACGATAGATGTTCAAGACCATGCCACAGCGTGTGTACTATGTCTCTATTTTGCATTCTATTTTCCTCAAGTGAATCTCATGGCTCTTGCAAGTTTATGCTCCACTGCACTGTTATTTATTTTCTTTATGATCCTCTTTTATACAGTACACAAGGAAGATCATTCCATTGCATACTATGTGACATGGATGATTCACTGTGAAATGCCTTCACCAGAATACAAAGTGAAATTTATAGGGTATAAAATTGATGTTCTACCTCTTTGGCTGTCACTGTATGTTTTTACTACAAAGCTATTGATTCTAACTGAAGCACCTTCATACCATGTTTGATAGAATATATGTATCATCATACACATCTTTTAACCCAATGATGACAGACTGATTTTGCTACAACACACATTTCCCGCAGACCCTTGCACGAGTATACTCGGGACCCATCCTTGGTGGGTTAAGCTGTGAAATTCAAAATTTGATCCCCACCTTC
The DNA here is from genome assembly GCA_033980235.1 of Diadema setosum. Classification (NCBI taxonomy): domain Eukaryota; kingdom Metazoa; phylum Echinodermata; class Echinoidea; order Diadematoida; family Diadematidae; genus Diadema; species Diadema setosum. The sequence goes on along the minus strand of CM067063.1, from coordinate 4,116,127 downwards.
ATGCCATTTTGCCCACACTCTCATCAGCTAATGACTTCATCACACTGTGTTGTGATGGAGTAGCAGTTGCTTCAAGTTTGATATTATTACAAATAAATAACTTGTGAACAAAACTGCAATAATGACAAACGGATAGAAAGGCATGACTGGTACATGTAAATCTTGTATCCTTTGTGTGGAGCCATAATGAATTACTCTTTCTGGCCAAAATACCACAAGCCTGAATATTGGTACTCCCTCTAACATTCTCTGGATTGTTTTTTATTAAAATGTACATATCATTGGCCAGCCACCTCTCAGTGTAAACAAGTTTGTGCCAGAGTCTGTACTACAGACTTCATATACACTGTGTACGTCACATCCTGCATAATGATTTTTTTTTTTTAATTCTCGTAAGAGCTGTTGACGATCATGAATTTCTGGAATTTCTGAAAAGAAAGACAAAAAAATAGTGGTACAAGGGTAGAAAAAGAAAATGTCCCCACCATCTCTTGACAGTACATAGTGGAGACCAGTGCTGCTGTTGCAGGTAAGAAATCCTACCACTCTACATGTACATGTATGTCATTAAAATAAAACCACACACACAAAAAAAAAACCTACACAAAAAATAAACAAACAAAAGAGAGAGAGGAGGGAGAGAAGATATATGCCTGAGGCTCACTGTGCTTTAGTGCTCATCCTTACTTGATGAGGTTTACTCGTGGCAGCCCTAGGTAATTAATGGGATTGCTTACTGTAAAAACTGGCCCCCAGACAAGAGTGATTGTGTTACATTTGTAGCCCCCTAGGACTGTCTGGCTTGCTTGAACCGACTTGAAGGGACACTATGAATTTTGATTGCACAGAATCGGTCAAAATATTAAAAAAAATAACAGTAGTGAGAAAAAAAGGGAGAAGAAAAAAACTAAATAGAAAGGTATGGATCCTACTACAAAACTGCTCTGAACTCATACAAAGGAGATCATGCTAAAGTCCACGTGTTTTGTGTTTGGACATCATCGTACACACACACGTGCAAGCATGCAAATGTTCTTTGTTTTGCTATATTAGATGGCTTAGACAGTTTCTGGCATGTGATTGGTCAAGAGCGCGTCACATGATACTGTTTGCGAGGAACGCAGATGTTATATTTTCCCAGCTCGTTATATTTCACCAACTGGTCAAATGAATATATTTTTTCCATGGGTGTCGCCCTCTTACGGTTGAAATAAGAACAATTACACCAATATAAGGGTGTGGGACCACATCGGTAACTGGGACGAGCAAACGATTACTATCGATAACTGCAGTCTGGATCGATATAATCTGTTCCCACCCCCCCCCCCCACACACACACACGATGTACATGAGAGAGTAGACGGCATGCACGGCGCGACGCGGAGTAGCGTCATGCGCTAGGCTTGCCTGGTTGGGGTAGGTACCGTGTTACCGTGTTACTGTTTACTACATGCACGTATCACTCGGCCCGCGAAGTTTGGATTCACACTTCCAAATCGTCGGGTGCCCGTGCATTGGCCGCTAACGTAATACAATTTGTATTGCGTTAGCGGCCAATGCACGGGCACCCGACGAAATGGAACCCCGTTTTGTCTATAAACGACGACGAGCTCGATAAGAATTTGGAGGATAAGGATTCTAACTCCACTAAACATCTCCTAAAACAAGCGAGTTAATAGTCTGTGAGACATTTTGTTCAGTTCAGTGTTCTGAGAACGAGGACAATTCATTCATCTTTATTGACGTAACTTATTTAGACTAGTCTAGATCTTACTGTTGGCCTAACGTTACATCGAACAAGTGGAGGACTACGACACTGAATAGACTGGTTTGCAAATCACCGTGTTTCTACAATGTTCATCTCTGCAACAAAGGAAAAAGGAGACTGATTTTGAAATTGCTGCAGATTCCTGATGACAGAAGGTAGGCCTAATGTTGTAATGTCTATACCGGTCCTGGCACAAGACAAATTTACTAAAAATCACGGGGTAGAAAAAGATGACGCTCTGGGCATGGGGAGCCAATTTGATTCTAACGTTAGATCTAAATTGGGCCTAACATTTAACAAACATTAGAATCTAACTGTTAGGCTACCTGTACTACGAAACAAATGTCAAATGATAAAAATTGCCCAGTAAGCCATAACGTTAGGCCTAAGAGTAAAGTTAGAATTGTTTTGTGAGTAGACCCTAGAACATCTGCTGATATCTTTTGGACCTGAGCCTAACTTAACTACAAAGCGTCGTTACTGGACTTGAGCCTAACGTTAGTAGGGCCTACTGTCGTTAGAGGACATGAGCCTAGTCGCCGCTGTACAAAATCGCGACAGCGCGCACACAGCGTCTGGTCGGGCTAACATGAGCGTATAAACGGTTAGGCTATGCGTCGTCAGTGTAGGCTCTTCTGTAAAGCATAATCAAGGGCAAGGCCATCTAATATAACAGATATCGACTGGTAGGGGGTGGAATGTAACAATCTTTGGAACGCCAGGGAGTTATATTTTCCCTCGTGATCATATTTTCCCTTGGGAAAATATAACTCCCTGGCGGTCCAAAGAATGTTATATTCCACCCCGTACCAGTCAATATCTGTATAATATCACCAAGTGAATGTTCTTGACAAAGACAGCATGCCTGGGAATGATACACACACACTGTAAAACCAGAAATATTCTTGGCATGCAATTTTCACGAATTGCTCCTGGCATTCAATGCATACTGCGTAGACAAGAGCTTTTGTGCGCATCTTACTTTTACAAATCTTGACTCTTGCAAAATTTGCAAAACCAAAATGATGCGGAAATTTGTTTTTATAGTGAGCAAAGTGCATGGTTTTCATTTGATAAATACTGGTGACATCCGAAGTGTGTTTGCTTTTAACAAGTACAAGGTACAAATGGCAAATAATGACACAATTCTCATTCTATTACATGTTGAATCACACACCAATATCAGAGCTGAAGTAATTTTTTTACAGTGAGCAATCTTTAATGCACTTCTGTAATTTTGTTTACATGCATCTCCTTAAACTATGAGATTTATGAACTGCATTGCAATGAATCAAAAGTGAACCCTCATTCTTGATCTTTTCATTTTCATTTAAAACGATGCCCATGATTTCCATCTGTACATTAGAATTGTTTCTTTTTCTTTCTTTACAGAAGAAAACTAGATATATCGCTACGGCGACTGATATGCCTCCGCCATCATGCATGGTTCTCCTAATAGGTCTATAGTACAATGTCTTGACAATGTGTGATGACAGTTTCACACAATTGGCAAAATATTAAAATGACAGGTTTGCCACAAATGTGCTGAATGTTCACTTTCCTAGAACTAGGTTCAATTGGATGAATTATTCAAATGTCAGAGTGCAGGTATTTGGGGAACTAATGATTTCTACTTGACTTTTGACCCTTTTATAAGTTTATGCTTTGAGTAATTTTCAAGGTATTGAGAAAAAGTATAATTTCAGTATCAAATGGGAAAATAGCATTATCTAAACCTGGTCTTTGACCGTTGACCTCACAGTTCCACAGAGAATCACTGTTAGGTAGAACATGCATAAATATGTAAGTTTCATGATGATACCTTGAGTTACTTTCGAGATATGGAGGAAAAAGTGCAATTTAGTACTTTCACTTGACCTTTGACCTTTGACCTTTTGGCAAGAAACTTCCCCAAAAATATATATTGGGTAATACATGCCATACATCCAGTTAAAAAAAAAAAAAAAAAAAACCTTCAGGCATATTGCATTTTAAGGAAAGTAGTGATATTTTGAGGAGTTGACCTTGACCTTTGACCCCCCTGACCTTTGACCCATGACCCCCAACTTCCCTAGATAATCACTGCCCATCGGTACAAGCATATATACTAAGTTCTATGAAGATACCTTGAACCATCTGCGAGATATGGAGAAATATGTGGAATTTCAATTTTTTTTTTCACAAAATAACCTGTGACCTTTGACCTTTGACCCTGTGACCCTAAAATCCACACAAAGTATTATCCCCCAAGGATATACCCTCATACCAAGTTTGATGTAAAACCACCACACGGTTCTTGAGATATCGACAAAAACAAAACGGGACGGACGGACGTACGTACGGACGGACGGACGGACGGACGGACGGACGGACGGACGGATGACCCGAAAACATAATGCCTCCGGCCACTTCGTTGCGGAGGCATAAAAAGGTGAAGGAAAGAGGACGAAACACTTGATGTTCGACATATTTCATCGCGTACCAAGTATTTTCATTTTCAGTATGTTCATACAGGGGTACATTAGAAAAAAAAAAAAAAACTAAATTGTGAACATGCTACACCACATTTAATTCAAAACTAGAAATGTCGCTACAGCAACTGGTTATACCCCCGCCAAACAATATTTCATAAGCTTTGGTCAAAAAAATGAGGAAGTAGTTAAATCCGCAAGATCTTTCCTTGATTTTCTGCCATTAATATGCCGTTACCATGGCAACATACTTTCAGGTACTGTCGAAAAATGCGTCTTGCACATCTACAACCAAAGGCACACATCTGTATCAAGTTTCATGGAAATTGGGCAAAAACTGAGGAAGTAGTTTGCAACACAAAATTTTCCATCATTTTGGCTCATAATATGTGAGCTGTTACCATGGCAACATACTTTTTGTCACTGTCAAGAAATGTGTCATGCTGACCTATATCCTAAGACAAACATTCAATATGAATTCCATGAGAATTGGAAGAACACTGATGAAGCAGTTTTGCCATGAAGCATTTTGCCCTATATTTTACCAATAACATGCCGTTACCATGGCAACGCACTTTTTGCCACTGCGGAAATATGTGTCTTGCACATTAACATATTCAGATGAACATCTGTACCTAATTTCATAAAAATTGATCAAAAACTGTGGGAGGAGTTCGCGACGCAAGATTTGTACCCATTTTTGCCCATAATATGCCGTTACCATGGCAACTTACTTTTGGGTACTGTCAAAAAATACGTCTTGCACATCTACAACCCAAGGCACACATCTGTGCCAAGTTTTATGGGAATCAGTTGAAAACTGTGGAAGTAGTTCGCGACGCAAGATTTGCAACGGACCGACCGCCCGACCGACCGACCGACCGACCAACCGCCCGACCGTCCGCTGATTCCTATATACCCCCTTCAAACTTCGTTTGGCGGGGGTATAATGAATACATAACAATAGGTAATTAGGTTTACCACTTTTAGCCACAAATGTTGATTTAAAGTTATAAGGAGGTGTTGATAGTCATACTAAGTTCATAGCCCCTTTATCAGTTTCTATGCAGTTTTGAAATATATGCCATTATGAAAAAGAAGTTGTTGTAGTGTAACATTTATGCAAGTCAAACCTATACTATTCTTTCAGATATGTTGATACTGAATACTGAACTCTAAAGCATGAAATGTTTATCTTGCATTAATAACCAAGTATGCAAAAGCAGTATCTAGAGCAAAAGTTCCCACCTTTACAGTACACATACTGTGCTGACAGAATAAACACTTCTATATCCCCCCCCCCCCCCACCCATCACAGTCTTTGTCTACTAAGGGCATGAGTGGGCTTTCTTCATCAGACATGAAAATTTGTTGACATTAAACTTACTATGTAAACTGTGGAACTAAAGGTCTCTCCCAAGACACCATGCCCCAAGGTGGCAGTCGTCCACTCACAAACAACTGTCAGTGGTCAGTTAATTCATTAGGCTGGTCTGGCCAAGTGTTTGGCGTTCCCAAAGTGCTGACCTACTCCAATTTCACTGATTATAGGCCTACAGCACTTGGACAGGTTGCAGAGGTGGACATCCTCTCAGAAGTTCACAGAGAGTATAACACGAATCATAAAAGTTGCCTCTCTGACTTTTCAGATTGTTCACCTTTATGATTCAGATGTGTACCACAAGTTTAGGGATGAACTCATTGAAAACTGAAACACACATACAGGTTACACACATACAAAGACATGTCAACACACAGGGTATTTCATGAACAGGAAAATGGGCATGTATGACTACATCACATGCACAATGTACAATAAATACGAGACATACTTATTCAGGCAATAATACTTTGAATGACCTTACTGGGAGGGCCACTTGTGACATGCCCTAGCACCACATCAGTATAACCCCCCCCCCAAAAAAAAAAAAAAAAAAAAAAAAAAAAAACAACAACAACAACAACAATAACAACAACAACAAACAAACAAACAAAAACAACAACAACAGAAAATTGTGTGAAGAAAGTCTTTTGGTTGCAACTGATTGACTAATTGCCCTACATCGACGTAAATCAATCAGTTGCAATGAAAAACATGAAGAATTTCATGAATTTGAATATTAAATCTTTTGGTGTTGGTAAAAACATCAGCTTAATTAGCAGTTCTGTCCACTTTGCAGTGGGAACAGTGGGAACTAAGAACATTGAATTGTTTCATACAAATGCAAAACTCATCTTTCATACACATGTAGCTTCAAGGATGGCACGATCTACATGTAAATCTAGCAGGCAAATCTTAAACTTTGACCACTCATGAAAAGTGTAATATGCTTACAACTCATCCTCTGGAATGGAACTGAGCATACCTTGTACATACTAGTCTTTTGCTGGTTCTGCAAGTCAGCTGGGTATCATGTCACAATATATGGTGCACTACAAAACCTTTAGAAATTCAATTGTCAAAATCTTATGTAGTTTAGATTTATTGAAGGCCCTTTCATCATCTGTGTCATTATGAGCACTAACATCAAGAATAGATCACCCGCATTAACAACAGAATACTTGGGGGGAAAAAGTTAAACAAATTATGAAGAAGACAACATAAACACAACACACTCACTTTTGGAAGGGAGAGATTATTTGCGTGCATAGTGGCCAGTCCTGCGCAGCACACAAGAGCACTAGAACTAGACAGACCGGCACTTTTGGGCACACACCCGTCCACTACCGCATTCAGGCCAGTCGGCGCAGCGATGCTGGCACGCTCAGTGACCCCTCGCACCCCACACAGGACATAGTTGTGCCACTGCGGCTTGGACTGGTCAATATCAAAGGATGTCACGTCAGTAGAAAAATCCCTGCAGGTATAAAGATAGAGGACAGAGGAATGCACTTTGTTCTAAAATTGAATACATTTTGCCAAATCATCTCAGAAATTAATAAGTGCTTGATAGTCACATAATTTCCATACACTGAGTCTGAAGAAGTTCCTTCACATGGTTCCACAATACTATGCATCTATCAATGTACTAATTTTGAGGCACCTTTTTTCTTCTTTTTTTTCCCCAAGAGATATATGCACATAAAATAGACAATTATGATGCCAGATTTACCTTGACTTTTCATCCATACAATTATGGGGGTTTTGCTGGCAAATGTAACCACATAGTTGCTGTTTTGCACCATATAAAACAGACCCTCTTACATGTTTATCATGTTGAACTGCATCATAAACAAATAAACTTTATAGCATTTTTTCAACAAGACTTTAACCATTGATTAATCAACCATTGTGAACATTTTCCATCTGTTCATATTAAAAGGAAACCAATTGATTATGCCATGTTGTACTTACATGTATCAAGTCAAATGCTAGCCTGATAAATAAATGCATCTACAAAGTAAAGGCATATGAAATGAGGCACTGTACATAGGAGTATTTTAAAAAAGAAAGATATGAATTTACTACCAAATCAAAACATAAAGTATGTCCAATAACCTGGGATCAAATACACACTTATCAGTCATAGTCACGGCATGCTGACTCTGAATGACTATATACCAAGATTACAAAAGTAGGACACCATGTACAGAGAAATCTAACAAAATGCTAGTTTTATTTCTGTTTAATCTGTAATTTACTTGTACACTGTACATGCAGTCATGTGTGATTGAATGAAATCATAACAATATTCACTCTTATCCAATACATGTATTGGAGCATTTCTAAAACATGTTCAAAATCTTTTTAACAAAACTAATGGGCTCTTGATTGGTCCTTTTTTTAATAGTGGCAACTCAAAAGTTTAGCAATGTGTCAACCTACCTGAGTAAGATTGACCACAACTTGGATATACATGTAGGCATAATTCTTGTTCTAGACTTACGCAAAAGATGGATTTGTGTTGGAAAGACGCAGCTGACCATCATCATTAGCTCCTACGGCCATCACAATGTCTTGGTCTATTGCCATGGGCAGTACTGAGTAGCCACAGTAGTCTATATGTTCACCTGACAAAATGGAGTGAAGGGTAGAACAGTTGACATTGTATGAAGGGTAGCATAGTTAATATGAGATGAAGGGTCGTACAGCAGAACGTTAAAACATGGGATGAAGGGAAGAACAGTTTACTAGCTCATTCCACACCAGGACCATTGACTAGGGAAAACAAACAGAGGAAAGCTGTTGATTTGCACATTGATACAAACTGGCGATTGTGCAATGATACACACACAATAATCTATAAATGTTCTAATCACATGTTTACCAGACAAAACTTAAATTCTGTCATCAAACAGATTTAGGCTGAACTAGAAATGTCGCTATGGCGACTGATGCCTCCGCCATAATGCATTATTCTCCCAATAGGTGTATAGTACAATGTCTTCACAATGTGTAATGACAGTTTCACATAACTGGCAGAAATATCTGGAATGTTCACTTTCCACGAACTGGGTTTGCTATAATTGTCTATTAAAGAGTGCAGGTACGCATATTTGGGGAATTGAAAATTTTTACTTGACTTCTGACCGATCTTATTATAAGTTTATGCATTGAGTATAATTTTCAAGGTATGAAGAAAGAGTGTAATTACAGTACAAAATATATCTTCTTTTTTTTTTTGCATTTAAACCTGACCTTTGACCCTTAACATTTTACCTTTGACCTTCTGGCTAGAAATTTTCAAGAGAATCTCCATTAAAGAATACATGTACATTTATATTAAATTTTAAAACCAATTATGCAATCATTGCATATACTAGTATATGAGGAAAATAGTAACATTTTGAGGAGTTGAACTTGACCTTTGACCCCTGACTATTGACCCATGACCCCTAAATTCCCTAGATAATCCCTGCCAGTCAGTACATGCATATGTACCAAGTTCCATGAAGATACATTGAACTATTTGCGAGAAAAGTGATATTGCAACATTTTCACCTAACCTTTGACCTTTTGACCTTTGACGTTATGACATGAAACTCTCTCTGGATAATCTTTACGCAGTAGTACATGTCTACACAAAGTTTCAAGAAAATAACTGCGGGCATTGCACAGATATGGGGGAAATAGCAACATTTTTAGCATTTGACCTTGACCTTTTGACCTTTGACCTCTTGCCAATGTCACTAAAATCTACTCAACTAATTGTCCCATCATACACGTTTGTACATCATCCTTGGACCAAGTTTGGTGAAAGCTGCTTCATCCAGTTTTGAGTTATCACGTAAACAGATAAATTTTAGGATTTGACCTTGATCTTTGACCTTTGACCTCTGTCCGATTTCACTGAAAAACTAATCAAGTAATTGTCCCATCATACATCATCCTCCAAGAAAGTTTGGGGAAATTTGCTCCATCAAGTCTTGAGTTATCGCGTAAACGGATACAATTTCATGATTTGACCTTGACCTTTGACCTTTGACCTTTAGCCGATTTCACCCAAAATCTAATCAAATCATTGCCCCATCATACTTCATACTTGGACCAAGTTTGGTAAAATTCCATTTAATATTACTCAAGTTATCGCGTAAACGAAAGCGGACGGACGTACGTACGGACGTACGGACGTACGGACGGACGGACGGACGGACAACCCGAAAACATAATGCCTCCGGCACCACTTCGTGGCGGAGGCATAAAAAGATTTATGAAATATGACCACACTAAAGTCCTTGTAATAATAAGTCAATGAAACAGGTTTTGAGAAAACAACCCTCAATTCCCAATCTCTACTTTATATTTCAGTCATTTAATTAGTGCGTTCAGTACTATTTTACTATTTACTTTACATGCAGTACAGTTCGACCTCGATTATCCGGCCTCCTTTTATCCGGAAATCTCTATTATCCGGACGAATTCACTCAGTGAAGGTCTTTTTGTTTTCATCCCAAAATTGAGAAAAAACAGTGACTCTAACATCTTTTCATGGATCTATTTTACTAATTTCATAAGATGTGCGTGATAAGTTTCTCAATATCTAATGAGGTAAAACATATGATTTTCACATATTGAGATATTTTATTTTTGTGAAGAAGGGACTACGATTTTGCGCAGGGTAGCATAGATTATACCACCGGTGCGGGGTACGCTACATTTGTACCTGCCTAGCTGCCAGTGCACTGGGACGGCAGCTTGGAAGGCAGCTATATTAACAATGTGTCTCCCATTTCCGGCCAATTCGCTTATCCGGATGAGCGGCGGTCCCGACATGGCCGGATATTCGAGGTCGAACTGTATTCCTCCCCTCATCTGATTGATCCTTTAACACTGACATGCTCTTTAGTGGCACTCAGACGTGCATAAAATGAAAATACTGTCGGACTATTGTGGTCATTTAAACAATGTCTTTTCTAAATATTTCATCAAGTTTTCAAGTATATTGTCAGGATTGTAGGCATACTACACACACCTTTCCCAAAATGTTGTGTAATTGATTAATAAGTTTAAATAGTCAGAAATCTGCCAGCAATCATATGACAGTGTCATACGTCATATCTGTAGAAGCTACATACTGTAATCTTCTCCATCACCTACCAAATTTGGGTAGCACCACGGCTATTAGGTGTACGGACACAGAAAATGCATTATAAGTAAAGCCTTTGACTCCCTCCTTCACACACACACACACACAAAAAAAAAAAACTTTACAAAATGACACACATACACATTATTCCACAGACAAACAAGGCCTTTTTAAACCAACATAAAATTATTTCAGAATTCAGAATTCTCTCAACTTGTTCTGTGACAGGGAGTTTGGACAGGATGTACAACACTTTGGGGTTTTCAATGCCAATCGGCACCAGTGGCGGATCCAGGGGGGAGTGCACTGAGCGCATGCCCCCCCCCCCCCCCCCCCCCCCCCCCCCGCATAAACAAAAGAAATGAAAAGAAAAAAAAAGGGGGCGAGTGAGCCCCCTCCCTTTAAGTTTGTAAAGGCACCCCCTCTTTACGGAATTCCTGGATCTGCCCCTGAGCACTCATACTCAAAGCAAACAACATGTTTCTTAATCTAAGCAAGTACTGGATACCTATCAAGTTGACTCTTCCAGAAGCCCTGGCAAAAAATGTTGGCATACTCTGATACTTTGTCTCATACTGCTTGAACAAATTTCGAAACCTGAAAGTGAAGGAAAACAGAGAGAAACATAGGAGAAAGAAGAATAACACATCATAAAGGAGAGGCTTATCTTGTAATCTCGATGATCCCAGCAAAGCAAAGGGATGAAGATGAATGCTAGTACTAGGTAGATGAAACTGCATACATGAACTTCTTTATACCACAACTGTATAATTCATAGTTCTATTCTATTGCTGTACCTTGACCAACTCTCTTGGTGATCATTTCAAGTCATCTCAACTTTCCATTGCTATTTAAACAGTTGCAAGATGATAAAATTACATAAAATTACAGTGATGTTTGGTTTATTTCGGCAAAGGAGATTCCTTTAAAGTCCTGCATTATTTGGGAGGAAAAAGAAAGAACGGAAATAAAATTAGATTTATAAACAAAGAATGACAGTGCTGAAAATTTTCAAAACTATCAACATCTCAATCTAAACATGATTAAGAATAAGAGTCTATTTAATTGTCAGAAACAATTCATTTACTAAGGTTATCACTGACTCTGAGGCACTGGCTTTGTAGAATTTCCTGCTCATTGATATTCATGGATTCTTCCCCAAATAATTCTTCTTTTTTTATACTCATGATGTTACCAGTATCAGAACAGAAGTGCAGTAAATTACAGCAGTAACATAGACACCAGGCCCAGGGCAGGGTTAATCTTCTGGCAAGCCATTCTTCTCCCAATCCGAGGGAATCAGAAGACAATCCCATTCTATAAACTGTGTATAGGTAGCTTCTAACCCCGTCGCGGGGCGCTGTAACACAGTAACAGTACGTATTTGTCCGTATGGGGTCGCTGCTGCGGTAAGGTAGCTTCTTGCTTTTGTAGATCATACAGAAAGTATTAAACATTTTGTCTGTAGAGTTTTGTGTACACAAAATACCAGTACATAAAGTCATACAAGTACAAGTGGTATAAAAAGACAGTCATGAATTTAGGGGAAAGGGGGTTCAAGGAGCTAGGAGTGACAGGAGTGATGGTTGATTCATCAAGTTTAAGCCCACGCCTAGAGGGATTTAGTTTGTACTTGAAATAAAAATGGCACAAAAAGCCGAAAGGTTTTACTTTTAACTTGAAGTCGAGGAAAGGGTTGTTAGCCTATTTAGCCCCCGCCTAAAAACCCAGGATTGCCCAGCAAAATGCAATTGAATTCCAACGTTCCAAAGTCAACTACGCGAACACCCGCGCCCGCCATGTCCATACCATGACGATATGACGATAGTCGATCAGTGACACAATTGCATTGCACAAACTACAGTAAATTTACGATGTAAATGACATAACGATGTGGAAGTAAATTACCTGTCAACTTGAGATGAAGGGACCTGACATAAAATAGGTGGACAGTGGTCACTGGCTTCCATCTTTCGACAAAACACAGCTCAATATCTCAAGAACAATTACATGCAGGTGAGGTGTACTATGTCTGCTGTCGCTTGGTCTTTCACGTACGGTATACGGATAGTAAACGCCCCCTTCCTGCTCGGCTCGGCTGGCCAGCTGCTAGGGATCGGCTGCCCGCAAAGTCCAGCGCTCTCGCTAGAAAAACCTCGTATGTTGCCACATAGACACCTAGTAGTCGAACGTGAAAGGGGAAACTATCAGGTGACAATTGATGGCTCTTTCGCACTTATTGATATAATCTGAAAAAAAAAGAAGATTTTGAATAAAATTTAATATTATAAAAACTATCAAAAAATAAAATCAGAATAAATTATATATTAATGTTGATGTATGATATTGCAAAATATTTATCAATTGTATATTGTGAATATTGTTGATTTGATTCGGGAGTAAATTCAAAATGGCGTTATCCATGAGCGTACGTATGAGCGTGAGCGTCACGTCTGCTGCCTCGTGCACTTTTAGAATTGGCAGATTTCGCGGAATCTCTCTCCGATACCATGCGAATAAGTTGTATTATTCTACGAAGAATATCACAATTCAATCAGATGAGCCGCAATACCCGCCAATTCCTCCTCCAAAGGACAGCAAGGGGGAGCTGTTACGAAGGGCAGCCGCTCCCGCCAGAGACGCCGAGACTCCGGCGGAGATGATCTACGCGCTGAACAAGCGATACACGTGGAATTACAAGATCCACCCCTACGGCTTACACAATGGTTTCATTGACCTTTTCAAGCATATCACAAAGACCGAAGTGGTGGAGGAGTTACCGGATCGGATAAAAACTCGATTGGAGAGTGAGGATGTGAAGAAACACTCGGAATATCTATGTGAGCATGTTCGCAATGTTGTCTTAAATGACTGGGCAAGTACGTATCGGCACAAACAGGATGATGTTCACAGAGAGAAGGACATTGGGGAACAGATGTGCAAGACTTTAATGGACAGCATGGTTGCGTACCTGGCCCAGTCGAACCCTCACCTTCAGGATGCAGACGTAGATTTTGATGTAGAGATGAGATCATTCTGGGCAAGAGGGTCGCACAAATTCCATCAGTTTCTTGGGCAGCCTCTTGTTAACATCAGAACACGGGAACCACTCACAGAGGTGAATTACAGTGTTGTGAATGAAACAAAAACAGCTCTGAAAGCAACCTGAATCTAATCATTTTCTGTTTATAGTATGGTTCATGAAGGTCATCATTATGATGTGTGTGTTTTTATTCAGTATTTGTTTTTTATCCTTTTCATCCCATGCTGAATGTACTAATAGTAAATGTGTTTTAGCGTTGTAAAGGTTATTTTTGTTTTATTTTCTCTAATTCGTTTTGTATAGTTTGCTAGCTTGAGTGATGATGTGTGTCGTGGATCTGTACCAGACTGGCCATATGATCCCAATGTCGTCAGTGTATTCCCAAAGTCTGAGAATGCTGTGTGCTTCCCAGGTAAGTCACGTTGTGTCTACACTCTGCATGAAATATGGCACCACAGTGCACAAGTACATGTGTACCTTTAATACATTGCACTGAATGCAAGAAATGAAAAGACACCATAATTTGTCGGAACTTAGAGTTAACCCTGCAGAATCATTGGGAGTAGTAAATACTATCAGAGATCATGGACAGTTCTCACAATTTGTTTTATAGAATTTGATATTTTTGTTAGTGAGTATTCTACACTGGTAACACCCAGTGACCCAGATTTGTTTTGTGATGATTTACAAATGGTTTATGTAGGTCACCTTCAGTACAGGAAACGAGACTCCGTTGTTGGTGGTACAATATATTTTGCAAGTTTCATGCATTTTATCAATGAAATTGAGAGGAGGTGATAGAGACTTGTTGATAAACCCTCCTGATTCATGTTTTTCTTTCTACAACCTTTTTTGTTGTCTTTGTTGTTTTTTCCTTTGTCTTGAAGATTCCTTTGCATCTTCATTGCATTAAGTTTAGATGTACATCCAACTTCAAACATTGCATTGGTTTGTACAATGGGAATAACATTAGAATTTTTACTCACAGTGCAAGATACTAACATTTTTCTTATGAGTGGGATGGTGCACTCGTGTGGTTTTAATCACACGACATGTGTGTGTGAGTTTGTTTGTTTGTTTGGGGGGTCTTCTCTTTAATTGTCAACTACATAGAGGAAGCACACACACATAAAAAGGACAAAGACAAATTAATGCTTTGAACAAAACATAATACAATCTAACCCCCCCCCCCCCCTTCACCTCATAGGCTTCAAGCATGGTGGAGGATATTTAAATGCCCACACCCAGTTGTATGTGATGGACTACAAGCGGAGCAAGATGGAAGAGAGACGTCTGCTGCCAGAAGTCCTCATGGGCCAAGGGATCAGCACTTCCTTTGGATGGCTGAATGCTCTAGCTCTCTACCAAAGTAAGTTCAACACTGGATGGGGCAGAACATTGTGTTAAATTCTGAAGTCATCTGATCCAAATCCAATCTCATAATTTATTTCATGTGGTATTTTAAGATCCATGTTATTTTGACTAAGAGAAATACACTGTATTTGAATTTCTAACAAATTAATGATTTTGGTGCACTGGTTTTCACATTAGCAGATCCTCTTCAGCACAAAATCAACTGGATGTAAAAGATTGACATACTATTTTGAAGACGAAGACACTGGCCATCATCAGACATATTGATTATTTGAAGATTATTTTTCTGAACTTTAATTTTGAGATTTATTCATGCCCTTCACTCTGCACATTCTTTTGCATACAAAGAAAAGGATGGTTATAACAAAAGTTCAATGTACAATGTAACAAAAGAAAACTGCCTATCCAGATAATAATAACTGGAGTGGCTGCATTTGATTAAGAAGCTTATTAAAGAAAGTTCATGTATTTTCTTTCCTGATAATGTGAGGTTCACAAGACTAGTGACTGCACTCATATTCCTGAATGTTGTCTCTCTCTTTATATTATGTGTATCATAGAGCATTGCTGCTACTTGGATATCCCGCGACCTATGACCTGTCAGACAATTGTCACAAACGGACCCTCCTTCTCCTTCTACTGCTACCAACTGAACACCTTAGCACTGGACCACCTACAGGAGGAGGACAACGACCTCCGCAATGTGTGCTGGCAGGCCGTTGACCTGCCGCTCTTTTCCTCTGTCGAGGACAACCAAGTCCATGACTTCAATGAGGAAGTGGTCAAGTTGATGGTAGCGTTTCTCACAAACCCACCCTCTTCCCCATGAGTGGGCATAGTGTACTAACAGCAGTCAAGGGACATCATTTTTGGTATGATGAATTCAGCAGAGACTTGTATGCTTACATCACACTCATCCATTAGAAGGAAGTCCATAAGGAAGTCACAAGTTGGATGATTATGTATTTATTTTGTTCAGAGACTAAAGATTCAAGTGTTTTATCATACTTCTGTTCATTCTACCAAGCAGTGTATGTGCTTTTGGTCTGAATAGATTTGATAATCTATTGGAAAAATAATCCCAGATTTCTTGTCAGTTGTGGCGAGGAGAAAAAAAAATGGGAAAAAAAAAAACTAAGCAAAGGATGAACTTTGAATACAAGGTCCATGGTTATGAATTACCTGCATACTAGTATTTTTGATCACTCAGCCCTTCCGCGTCACGCTGAAGAATACAAGTGGATTCTGATCACAAAGATGTGTAGAAATATCTGCTTTGCTTCACTTTTGTGAAGAGATCTGAAGTCAGATGTATTTTTTTATGTTGTTTTTTGGCTGACACTAAATAACAGTTACAATGTGGTGCAACAACAAATTATGATTCCACTGCACATAAATATTGTACTTTTACTACTGGTATCATGTGTTTTCAAGGCAGGGTAGGGACTTTTAAATGTCACCAACATGACAGCTTTACAGTTAACTGGGCTTCAAAATTTATGTTTCATGTCTAACAGTTCCAAGATTCCAATCTGGATATGAAAAGTGACACATTCACGTTTGCACACACTCACGCAAGTATGCCAGCTACCCTGTTCGGTGCAGGGTACAATATTGGTGCATTGCTGAGCCAACAAAGCAAAGTTGTAGCAGCTGTTAGAGTTGTGACAATCATTATCATGGCAATCGTGTCTAGCTCTGCAGACCTACTCAACGTGTCCATTGTACCTGGCTCAGATTAGTAGCAAAACTGGCAAGATTCTGTGATTATTCTATTGTGTTATCAGTCTTGGTTTGACTTTACCCCCAGCCTTGACAGTTATTAAACAACAAAAGCAACAATTTCATTCATCATTCATCATTTCAGCAGGAGTGCTGAAATGATTATTCAAATACAGTGTACCTTTTTGTTTGCAACCTCAAACAGGTGGGGTCATTCCTTTGTCATGGTACAAATACCTACTAATCCAGTGATTATACTTTTCTGTGGCACCTATCATGCTTCAGCACATTGGTGTTCGAAATGCATATCACGATATTTGACTTTTAGCACACTGAAATCCACTCCTTGCCTGAATTGGGTTGGAACAGACTGTGAGAATTACCAGTACAAGTGTTAGTATTATTGAAAATGTGATCTAGAAAGCGGTGATCCATCATTAAAGAAATATGAGTCAATACATCACTCTGATCCAGTTTTCTTTTGTGTGTATACATAATATACAATGTACATGTGTTACATCGTAGTACAAGGTACAAGTAATGAATGTTTATGAGTGCAATGGACAGAATACAATGTACTGTATTTCATGAGGTTAAATACGAATTGAGCCATTTGACAAGGCGTTGCTGAGTTGAGTGGATCAATAATTTCATCTTTCCAGAAAGAAATATTCTGACCATTGCACAAATGAAAACATTTATTTTTGTTTTATATAATAACACCTAAAAAAAGATCCTTGTCATTTGATGTTTCATGAACATAGAAACAAAAGACAATGTGCGAGATCTGACTCTTAGATCTCGAGAGTGTTTTCTGAGCACTGTAAATGGAGCCACAATTGCACAAATGATAACGAAGTACACATTTGTAGTAAAATGGTACAAAATAATGATCGATATCAATTAACCGATCAATTAACAAGGAAATTCTTGAGATGAAATGGTGATATACAATTGTAATTTGTATTAAGTGAATACATGCATAATACACATTCGGGATATACATACATATACATACATACACACATACATACATACAATGAATATGTACGCACTGCAGACATTGCCTCTTTATCTCATGTTGCCCGCATGAGCCACTTCAATCTTTAATCAAACTGATGAAATTCCTGCGTCGAGTTGTGTTTATCGTAACTAATTGACAAATAGCCATAAATAAGTACTGAATTGATCAGTGTCTTAGTAGTAGCCACAGCAAAAAACAAAAGCAAAAAACAAAACAAACTATATGTCTCTATATATATATAATATCATTAGCATACACAAGCTACTCAAGCAGGACTCGAACTTACGACCTCTTGATCAACAGCTCGACGAGCCCGTTTTAACAGTCTTTCAAACTAGAGCTTCCGCGACAACGTCGGGGTAGCGTCCGGGTAATCTTTTTTACCCTGCCTAGTTAAACGGTTCCCGTAAAATGTTGCTCGGACATTGTCGCGGTTACTTTGACAAATTCTACCTTAGCCAGCGACATTACCCAGGCAACCAGTCTATTAGAATTAACGCTCCCAGCAGTTTATTCCTTTGATACACTCAACAGTCATGCGCAATATAAACATTAGTTCAAACGGATCATAATATATGCATTATTTGTAACCACACCCCCTTCCCGCATGAGTGGGTAGGTTTTTATCAAAACTTATACTGGGAGAAGGTTTTCGGTGTTTGTTAAAGCGATACCCTCGCTCTCTCCCGCGGTTTTATTGAATGTTGTTACACATGTATAAGGACGTTGTCGTGACATTGTCACGGTTAGATGTGTTAAAACATGGGCTTCTTGCACAAATATACAGGGACCAAATACATGCTCTCTGAATCAATTCATCCTGCTAACAGTCTACATGTAAATGAAACCTGGTTCAAGGATCACTCTAAAAACACAAATGTTGAATTAGCATTTAAAAGGGCCGAGGAGTGACAACATTTTAAAAGTATTGGTTTTCCTGCTAGATTCAACATTTAAAAAATTATAAAAGTTGGATGCAACACTTCAAAAATGCTGTCACTCCTCGGCCCTTTTAAATGTTGATTCAACATTTGCGTTTTTAGAGTGATTAAAGGACAAGATCATCTTCATTAAGATAAGGATTGAGAGAATGCAGCAATATTAGTAGAACACATCAGTGAAAGTTTGAGGAAAATTGGACAATCGATGCAAAAGTTATGAATTTTTAAAATTTTTGTGTTGGAACTGCTGGATGAGGAGACTACTAAGGCTCGTGATGTCATATGAGTACAACAGTATAAAGAAAATGTAAAGAAAATTCAACATATTTTCACTTTTTTTCGCATGATAGAAGAGCACGTACTTGACTTGTCTCTTTCTAAAGGCAATGGGAATAATATTACCCATAACATAATTATGTCAGTAACGAGTCAAGGGAATGTGTACTTTTTTCAAAAGATGAAATTTTGTGAAATTCTCTTTATATTTTCCTTATATTGTTGTACGCATGTGACATCATACACTGCAGTAGTCTTCTCATCCAGCGGTGACTGCACAAAAACTTCAAAAATTCATAACTTTTGAACGGATTGTCTGATTTTCCTCAAACTTTCAGTGATGTGTTCTACTAATATTGCTACATTCTCTCGATCCTTATGTTAATGAAGGTGAACTTGTCCTTTAAACACTCAACATACTTGGGGTTGTGCCGTCAAACTTTGTAATATGCCATTTCAACGTTATGCCAATCATGTGAAACTGTTTTCTAAAGTTGTCAAGAAGTAGTACAAACATAATAGCAGACCTATCGAAAGAATTATGCGAGTTGTCGGAGGTATACAGTCGTCATAGCGACATTACAAATTTTCTAGTTCAGATGTGAGAATGAACTTGTTTACCACTCAAGTTGTACATACATCGTGTTTGTCGTTTCCTTCTCAGGGTTTAATGGTCCACGTTTCACAGCGTTCCTTGTAATCATGGGAATGCTTCACTATGTGAGTGGGATCCACTTTACACGCATTAGCCATTAGTTGAACCGAAATTGGGCTATGTAGCTCCAGGGCATGTTTCCACGTTTGCGGAGGATCGTAAACATCTGAGAAAATCACCCGAGGAAAACGAGAGATCATCAGTTATAGAAAGAGCGAAGAGGAAGTGTCCCCAGACATCGTCAACATCGAGAGCCTGTTCAAGGTCAAGGACGGCCCCTCCAGTTTAAAACCATGCTCCCTGGATTTATAGTGTCAGCAGGTGATAGAACATAAGTGAACAAAAATATTCACTTTTAAAAATTGCATAGTCCAAGCTGATGATGTGTGGATCATACACGATCATTCCCGTTTCGCTGTTACATTTAAAAAAAAAAAGAAAAAAAAAAAGAGAGAATGTCCAAAGTGCAATGTTTAGAATGTGTGATGGTTTCATTAGTAGTATAGATACAACATTGATATCATGACGCAAAATTTATTCGAGAAGAACATATTGGGGCATCTGACTTCCAACAATGGCCTAACGTCTCATTCCACTCGGGTGGGAAGGAATCATGCATGCTCCGCATTGCTAGTGTACAGTGCACTCCCGTTATAACGAACGCGGTTATAACGAAATTCCGGTTACAACGAAGTAAATATTCAGGCTGCAACGTTATCCGTTCTATGTATTTTTATTGTTTATTTGTTCAGTTACAACGAAATTTCCATATAACGACAGGAAACTGCCGGTCCCGAGGACTTCGTTATAAATGGAGTCCACTGTACCAGTCCACGTCTTACGAAGACGTCCCATCACATGGAGGTCGTGACAATTCTCCCGACTCCCGTTTATCCCGACTTCATGTGATCACGCTCCCTCAAATTGCCTGCGTGTCACTGACCGTGTAACGAATTAAAAAACCGTAGAGACTTGGATAACAAGTAAAAAAGGGGAAAAAATGCAGACGACAACATCGGGAATTGTGTGGTGGGAGAGATGTATGCATATAGGTGCGAAGAGGACGGGGGCAACAAACTGATGAAAACGATCATCGACAAAAATACCCCGCAAACTCCGAGAAAAACAGATATCCAACAATCGGTTATGCGTAGTCACATCAGAACACAAGAAGTGTCAAGACTCCCACTTTAGTCTTAACCCAAGTCGCTTGGGGTATAACAGGTTAAAACTTCAAGTATGACAGTCAAAAGACAAGTTCACCTTCATAGACATATGTGTTGAGTAAATGTTGCAATATTAGTAGAACACATCAGTGAGAGTTTGAGGAAAATCGGACAATCCGTTCAAAAGTTATGCATTTTTGAAGTTTCTACTCACTCAACGTTTGATGAGAAGACTACTATAGCTTGTGATGTCACATGTGTACAACAGTATAAAGAAAGAATAAAGAAAATTCAGCATATTTTCACCTTTCTCGCACAACGAAAGAACACTTGACTTCTCTCTTTCAGAAGGCAAGGGGAATAATATTACCCTTAACATAATAACATGTCAGTAACAAGTCGAAGACATGTGCACTTTATTAAAAATATGAAGTTTTGTTTTTCTTTGTTATCGTTGTACGCATGTGACATCATACACTGTAGTAGTCTTCTCATCCAGCAGTGACTGAGCAGATACTTTAAAAAATAATAATTGTTTGAACGGATTGTCTGATTTTCCCCAAACGTTCACTGATGTGTTCTACTAATATTGTTGCATTCACTCAATCCACATGTATATGAGGGTGGACTTGTCCTTTAATGTTGTGCTCTTTGCCCATGATAATCCCCCTATATTCTCTTTCTTGGAGTATGTTTGGGAAGATGCATAATGCTGGGTATATGATTGTCTTCTGATATCTTCTATTGCTTGGAATGAGAGTTTGATGAAACGAGTCAATATAATGTCCAATGAGAAATGACAGGATGAAGCAAAAACAGATGTAGTAAAAAAAAAAAAAAAGACATGGGGACGGATAGGTCTAATAATCTCTCTCTTCAGAGCAACGAACTTCTTTCGGCTTACGTTTTCCGGTTATTATGTAGGGACTGTGGTAGTGTTAGGTGTGTCCAGTTATTTGATCGTCTGTCCTACATCTCGTTGCCATGATTCATTAAGAAAACACCATGACAGATAATCACGTTTACTTGGCTAAAGAACGTGATATCGTCGCATGCCCGGCAGAAGGACCCTCGCCAATATTCCCGGCAGAAGGGCCTTTACACTAAATTGCCTATAACTTGATAACCATTGTCTGTTTTCACATGATATCAAAGTAACGTGATGGTTTAGTCCCTTTTGTCAGTCTGTCAAGTGCAAATATCAAATAAGGCAATATTTCTCAAAATAGAGCAAGTTTATAGTTAAGGCCCTTCTGCCGGTAACATCGGCTAGGGCCCTTCTGCCGACGATATTGAGGTGAGGGGCACATGCACGATTTAGGGTAAAATGCCGCAGGGTCAAAGGTCAAAGTTCCCTGAACTTTGGCTAAGATACATCATTTCAACATATACTTTGTTTTACGTGAAAGGTCTGTCACTTAAATAAATTACAACTTAGAAAAAAATATTATTTTCCTGAAATAACTTCATTTTCGAATGTTATATGATATAATTTGTCATTGATAGCAAGGACATCTATGAATATACACCAAAACACAGTCATGAACTCTTAATGAATTTGGTATAGAGGGTCAAATATCAAAGTTAGAGACCTGGGAGCGTGTGGATTTCATGGGTGTCCCGATTTATTCGCTGCCCACCGGGTTGCATTTCGAACACCATGAATAGCACTAGTCAGCGAATATGTTGTGTGCAGCGAAGCGTACGCTCATCGGTAAGGGTGGGATTTCACGGTGGACGCGAACGCTTTGCGAAGGACGCGAATGGCAAAATCCAGCATTCGTATTTTAGTCTGCAAAAGATCGCCAAACGAACGTGAGGGTTCGGAAGCGTCGTCAATTGTTCACGAATGTCATTTTTACTTCGGCGAGAATTTCAAAAAAGTTTGAAAATTTTTGCGAACCTTTTCCGCACACTTGGTCGTTAATTGCTCGTGAATTGTTCTCGAAAGTGTTTTTAAAGCCTCGTCATATGCGCAAGACCTTCGCAAGACACACGCCATGTTCGCAAAATGTTCGTGAAACCCCAAACAGACTCTGAAACTTTGGAGAATGTCTCGCGTATGTTACGCGAAATCTGCAAAGTTTTTCCGATCATTTTACGACGTAATCGCAAACTGGTCGCGTACCTTCTGAGACATTCTCGCGAACGTTTAGCGCACGTTTGGGGGGATGTATGAACTTTACGTTTTCTACAAATAAAAATCGTAGCATACATCTAAACATCAAACAATTATTAACAACCTACTAGAGTAACAAAAGAAATTAAAGACTAGCAAAGAGAAAGAAATGTTTGATATACAAAAAAAAATCGCAGAATACACATAAAATTAATCTAAAGTATGTAAAATTTCAGTTGAACTATAGAGATTATCTGTTGGAGGAACTGCAAAAAAAAAAAAATCAAATGCTTTACTAGTGGAGATAGGTCCTAGGAAAAAAAAATGTAGGTAAGCACATGATAGAGAAATGAGAGAAAAAGAAAGGAGAAATAGAGGAAAGAAAAAAAAAATAAACTGAAGACAGTTTCCACCTCTCCTTGGGTACCATTTTCTCCCATGATTACTGAAAATTTTTCGTTGTTCGCATTTCCGTCGCGTGTTCTTCGTGTACGTAACATGCTGTACTTTAGCAATGATACACACGACATTCACACATACGTCGTGGAAACTTCGCACAAATTGCGCAAGAATAGTTTTCGGCTTCATTGTCGGATCACATTCGGAGAAAAACTTTTCCGAATGTTGGATTTTGTCATTCGCGTCCTTCGCAAATCGTTCGCGTGCTCCGTGAAATCCCACCCTAACGGTCGACTCCAGTCAAGATTCTTCGGCTGTGAGGTCAGAGGTCAGTGATAAAAACTGTCCACAATTCGTTACGGGCATTCTCGAATATATCCGAGCCAGGCCAGCCTTCCCACTTTTATACATGATATCTCTGTGCTACCGGATCTTCAAAGTCCGTTTGATTTGACCAAGTGTCATCTTAAACTATGATTCAGACAGGAAAATCCAACTGGACTCTCACTCGAGCTTAAAGAAAATAAAGAAATTAGTAACAATGTCGGAATTTTGGAGCTTGGGTAGGTAGGGCCTACGTTATATTTTGTTCCATGTTCATCGTGTCACTGGCAACCAGGGACAGCCTGGTGGTAATGTCGCTACCCAGAAAGCAGTAGTTGACAGGTTCGAGTCCCACTGGTTCCTTTTTTCGGACATGTTTGTTAATTTACAGTAGAGGGAGACAAATTATTGAAGAAACTCGCACCTGAACCTTCACCCCTCTGAATAACATCTCTCTTTCATTCAGGTATTTTTTTTTTTCTGACATGTTTGTTAATTTACAGACCAGCAGTCGCGACAGTTGCGATCTTAACAAATTTCATTGAATTTTTGTAGAGGGAGTCAACTTGAAGAAACTCACACACGACCCTTCACTCCTCAGAATAATATCTTGCTTTCATTTTCTTCCTCATTTAGGAATAAGGGTTAGCTCATCGTCAGAGATCAAGGACATTCTGATAGTTTCCATATTTTGGATGAAAATGTATAGTGATCGTGTGAGAAGGCGAAGTCATCTTCTTAGTTATACTGTCGTCCGTTTTTATCTCTTTTACTTTCATTATTCTAGACGGTGTATCAAAGGGAGCAATGAAATAATGTATTCGGGCTGGAAATCGTATAGACTCTAGTTATAGTAGTACAATGATCTAAACTCAGTTTCAAAGAGTGTAAAGCTCCATGTTTTGTTTTTATACATAAAAGCCCTTCCTTTTACCCACCCCCTCACTTTCTCACTTTCTCCCTTTTTCTTTCACTACTTATCCCCCCCCCCCTCGCTCTCTCCAACATTCAAAGGCTGATAACATCACAATCCCTTAATCTAACCGTCTCTATAATTCAAAAGAAAAAAATAAAATAATTGTCACGCTATGTAGGTTGCGCACATTAAAGTACATGCTACCCAGGGTAGCCGCAATAATGAATTCTGCCATGTAATTGAATGGAAATGAGGACGCCCGAATTCTAACACTTTTGAGTGTTTGCCTTTCTCTTACGAACACGTGTTATTGATATACACCGGGCATGTTGTTTTCATTTGCACACAAACTTCGATTAACATGTTTTGGGTTGACAGAAATGAAATTCCATCTGAGAAGACGGACCTATAAATGCGTGACCTAATTACTCGGTCTTTTCTTAGAAAACGGCTCAGAATTTTAAAGATTTAAAACCTACCTCATCAAACTTGGAAACGAGTTTCTGTTTCTACTGGGAATTCGTGCAAAACCGAACAAAGCAAAGTAGATACAAATCAAAACGACAATGCTGATATGTCTCCTTCGATAAACTTTTGCAAATATGAAAACTTTTATGTTCAAATTGTTGTTTTGGTTTTTTTTTTTTTTTGTAATTTCATTGCGATTAGCAACAGCATGCGAAGAAGATTTAATCAATTTAGTTCAGTTGGACTTTCAAAGAAACAAATCCAGGAAGGCAATTCCACATTATGAGTTATATCGCAATCCGTATGGCCTGAAAACCTGGAAGATCATACCGACGTCTAGGATTGTGCTGATTGAGGCCCTGAAGTGCAGGAAAGAGACCTCCCCGGTTGAGGTGTAATTTTTTGTTACACCTTGCAGGGAATTTGGAAAAATGCTCCTGCATAACAAAAAAAAAAATAATAATAATAATAATCGTTGTTAACAGTAACCTTAATTTTTGACATTAATCTATGAACAACAACAACAAATCGTAAAACTGATCTCAAATTAATCTCGATTGCACTTTGCTTTGCGCGCCCTTTTTAAGCATAGTCTCCATCCTAAACTGAATTTGATTTCTGGACATATAATGTGTGCAAAGCCAAAATAAAGAATTATGAGTAATGTGTACCGCTACATCAAATTCTTGACCCTTAAATGTAATTATACATGAAATTAGGCTGCACCTTCAAAATACCTCAATCGACCCCTCAAAAAAATTCTGAATAAATCCATTCTTCATCCTTAACGCGCAGGCTGACAACAGAATGTAGACCAAAAAAAAGTATTCCTGAGCGGTACAACGCACAGGTCTAGCCTGATTAAGTCATCTCTGATTAAGTAACCTCAAACGTGCCGCAAGAACGTGACTTGCGTTAAAAAAGCTGTCTTGCATGGGACTAAAAGGCGAGAAAGCAATTCTAGCTGTTTTAACTCACCTGCGCTGGACACCTTGGCGACTAACCTCCTAGGTATCTATAGAATAGCTGTAACCTGTAATAAGTCTCCTTGCTTGCATACCCTGAACAAGGCTGCAGCTTTTGTTGTTTTCTCAAGTCTCGAGTATCAACAATGAGACTTCTTGTTTTCTCGTCCTTGATGCCAAGGTGTCTTGGCGAGTGTCAGCAAGTTACCTTCTCACCTCACGTGGTAATTTCACGTGAACTTGAAGATACTATTATGTACCTCAAGGCGCCCTTCTACAGAGCATGATTATTCCTCATGACGCATTACCCCAATTCAACATCGTGTTTGTTTGTTTGTTTGGTGTGCTTTTTTTTCTGAAATGGCATCGAAATCATTTGCACGAGGCAGAGTTGCCGGTGGATTATAATAACAAAAGTCCAAATGCCGACTGCAGCTATACTATTGCAACGATTACACAGCATGTCATGGTTAAGGTATATTTGCTTGTAAGATTTCTGGTCTTAAAGATGGAGGAACCCTTAACTTGCTCATGTTGTTGCCGCCTCTCTGTAATGCTTACTGGAAAGGGGGGACTGTTAAGGTTAGCAGGCTCCTCTTTCTAACAAAACATGGAAATGATCAGGAGGAGTCAAAGAGTTCACTGTCTTTTTGATAACACTACATCACACATCGATTCGACTAGATGATATTCAGTTGAAGAAAAAAAGACGGAAGCAAACGTGAAAACGCATTAAGATTTCTGTTATATCAATAAGCAGTCAATGCAAACGAAATTACTCAGTATTTCTTTTTCCTGCTTTAAAACAATTCGAACTAAACTTATATTCATCTTATTACACGCTAACAGAAAAATGCTTTCAGCACTATTATCACCATGATTAGAGGAGATTCCCCCTCTTTTTAGATGACTTAAAAAGAAGGAAATTAGACGTTTCGATGACTTCTGTTGAAGTAAATCTATTACCTGAGATGCAATGTTGCTTTAAAGACAACTAAAACAAACTATGACATTTTCGGTCCCTCCCCATCCTAAAAAAAAAAAAAAAAAAAAAAAAAAAAAAAAGGAAAGGAAAGGGAAAAAAAAAAATTTTCTACTCTTCAAAAGTTTTTGATTTATAATTGAAAGATGCAATGAAAACCTTGCGACACCAACGAAATATCAGCTTTAGCTTTGGTAAGGTCATGTGTACTATGATCCATACATGTTTGATATGCTATAAGAATCTGTGCCATTTCAAATACATCCTGATGTGCGAGCATACTTCGATGTGAAATTCATCAACGTTTTCGGTGGCGGTCGCGCCAGGCCTTAACGCCTAGTGATGTAAGGCCTTTACTCCTGGTGATGTAAGGGTAATTTAATCATCTTCTGTATCACTTCCCTCTTCTTCTTCTTCTTCTTTTTAATTTTGCAAATTATCTCTGGTGTGAAGATGAGGAGACTTTAGATATATGAGATGTTGTAAACGGGTATCCCCGTGCTCTTTAGAATGGGGACGTTCACAGTTCGAGAAGTCACGATCATCAATGATTCATGGCGATCGCCTCGAATGCACATTAATCACACAGCCATCGAACATGCACAACTGTACGAAACGAAACGACACACTACGACACGACTCATCACCCCTTCCAGGAAATCCATTTACGTGATGTGCCTGAAGAGATCATTCCTATAATCACGAGATTACATTCACCCTGGCACACGGGGCTCTCGTACCATTTTCCCCCCGACCTAAATCTGCGAAACTATGATATCAGCGGCATAAAATATGGATTTTCGGCCTAATCATCCAAGACGACAGTTGAAGGACATCATAAACATCATCAAAACTAATGTCATAACCATAACGACGATCCGCAACATTAGACTCTTCGCACTGGACAATGTAAAGAGAAAAAAGCCAAACAAAACTTGTCGCATTTTCGTTTGCCATGATGTTAACTTAAGAAACAGAGCAAAACAAAATAAGCTGAACTTTCTTTTGCAGTTTTGTTTCGAACATCTCAATAGGTCAATGCAAAAGAGAAACAAGAAACATTTACATTAATGCTGCAAGATGTAATGACCTGTTAAAAGGAAAATGAAAGGGCAGAAGTTAATGCCAGCAAGGCCAATTTCTCTAGAAGTTTATGCCGTAATATTTTGTGTAATCTCTTTCTCAGTTGACTGTTCGTATTCTTCGTATTCTTCGCATTGTCTCTATTAACTTGTTAAACTTTTATATACAAATACTTTTGGCAAATTATTTGTTGTATAGGGCCCCATTTTTTTTCCTTTCTCTTCTTTCTTTAAATCACACACACAAATCCTTCTCAGTTCTACGACTTGGGGGCGCTGTGGCATAGTGGATAAGACTCCCGACTCCCAATCGGAGGACCCGAGTTCGATTTCCACCCAGTGCTTACCAGTACGTCCCTGGACAAGATGTTTTTACCCACCACGTCCCTCTCGACCCAGATGTATAAATGGGCACCTAGCGACGCTAATAGGGTAATAGTAATGGCAGGGCCCTCTGGTAGAGCAGTGGCAACACTGAAGAGGCTACCCTGAATAAAGAAGACATTATTACTATCACAAATAAATTTTGTCATACTGCATGATAATGCAATGAATTCTTTATAATAACCCGTCATGCAAAATTGCGTGATCAAACGTTTCTTTATGTATTCGATCGTGATTACACACTTTAGTCAGAAAAGTGAAACAGCTATCAAAATCACACCACCGTGATTTGCCAGTGTTTATGTCTGTTAAAATTGGGAAAGTGACGACACCCGCAAACGATGCTATTATTGACGTTGACTCATAACCTAAACCTTGTCTTTAATTCGAAACGAAATCTCTTTCGCTCCATATCCTACCTTAATGCGTTTCCTGGCATATATGTGCTTTGCCATTTTAGTATCCAACAAGGTTCATCTGGAACAATTTTATTGTTGAGTCCCGATTTATTCACCGTGATTTATCTGTTCAGTTGTTTATTATATAACTATATATATATATATATATATATATATATATATATATATATATATATATATATATATATATATATATATATGGAGAGAGAGAGAGAGAGAGAGAGTCATCATCAGATGAAGCAAATTTAAACCTTACAAGAATACCTCACTCTCGTGACATAACAAGGACTATTCTAGAAGTTATGATTAAAAATATGCTGTATTTTCTTTGTTTTTAGCAGCTGTAATCACAGATTTCTCAATATAACAAGAATGGAGCTAGCCCGTTTGCGAGATAACTCTTGATATATATATATATTTATATATATATATATATATATATGAAGTGTTTGTTCGCAAAAACAGATAAGTCCATATTTGCCAAATGGAGATATTTGCGATTAAAGGTCAAGAAAAATAGAGAGAATAATAAGAAAATTTTTGCTTCTTTTGACCATAACTTCAAAAATGTTCCTTTATATGAAGTGACCAATATATCATTTAAAAGGTATTATTTTGTACTTTATGACAGAGACCGTACTTCAAAATCTTCAAAAATGGACTTATCGGTTTTTGCGAACAAACTCTTCATATATATATATATATATATTAAATGTATCTATTTTTCATTTATCTTATATATCTCTTTATTCATTCATTCATTTATTCATTTATTCATTCATTTGTTTATCTAGCTGTTTGTCGTGCTCGTCACGTATATATATATATATATATCAAATGTATTTATTTTTTATTTATCTTATTTATCTATTTATTCATTCATTCATTTATTCATTCATTTATTTATCTAGCAGAGTTTTGTCGTGCTCGTCATGTCTACACAGATTCAAAGTGCCATTCAAATTTCTTTCAAAGAGTTTGAAAGACTAATGCTGCCCTCTCTCGAATGAAGCTCTACAACCATTCGCGATGTCATTGGAAGAGTCAGAACGAATAAAGAAAAATAGATGGGCCTACAAGGAAAATCAAAAGAGCGACATCAAAAGAGCGCTAGACTGAGCTCCTCCAGAAAGCACGGAGAATGATATTTGCCATAACATCTCTGTAGTAGATAAAAGGAACAAGTAAAGATCCTGTTAAAAAAAATGGGGGGAAATGTAATTCTTATTGAAGGGATGGCTGCACAATATACAATTGTACAAAACTACAAAACCTCCGAATTTACCTCCATGTGTACTCTATACGTATTGTCTGGGTTTTTTTTTCTGAAAATTTCCCAAAGTGTTTCACTGAAATCCATTCCACCTTTTGTCTGGGGGAAAGCTACCCTCAATGTGCGGTCATCTATTATCCATAACTGCGTGGGCAATAATGCGTGGGTATCATTCGATGACAGTTACAAATAATTATTTTCATATTCCCCGATTACTTCTGTGTAAAGGGGGTAATAAATCGAGAAAATGATGTTGGTGACACCTTGAAAGATATCTTGCCACGTTAAAGAGTTTCCGTAATGTAATCTAGTTTGTAATAGGGTGATTAATCAGTGGATTATATTTTGATAGTTTCGCCGTGGGTAGAGAAAGAGGAATGACAGACTGGGAGAGGTGTGACTTGTTGCTTGCAGAGGAAAATTATACACTGATGAGTTAATCAGCATGACGCAGGTTTAAAGTCCCAGTGGCGTGATGGGGACACCGCAGAGTGGGCACATGGTGGGAAGGTGGGTCCGGCTCGGATACGTTCGAGAATACCCGGAACGAATAGTGTATAGATTTGTTACTGATCTCTATGTTATGCTAGAGCCACACACGGCCGGGTCACAAAACGGATTTGATCCGGGTGAAAAAGAGCCGGAATAGTCCCGGATTGGAGGGTAGTTTATGCTATATTTACACACGGCCGAATTTCGTACAGGGTCCACAAGAAATTATAACCGTATCGACCCGGTTCGATCCGTAGAGACCCGTATTGACCCATATCGAACTGTATAAAATCAGCTTTTTAAATCCTTAACTGAATCCTTTTCGACTCCTTTCGACGTGTCAACCCGCTTCGACCCGTACCGACCCGGATGTAAACCTTGTCGTCGTCCGTTGCATTGAAGGCAATGAGGCATACGGCGGGGGTCCATGCGGTACGCTGCGGGTTGCAGCGGGTCGACGCGAGTCAATGCGGTTCGAACCGGGTCAGTTCGGGTATCAATACGGAATTGAAATCCGTGAGAACATTTTGAACATGACCAAACATTTTTCACCGCCGTATCGTAGCCCCTGGTAGCCATCAGGAATTGACACGGGTTACTATGCGGATCAATGCGGGTCGATCCGGCTCGAACCGGGTCGATACTGTTTTAATCCCCTATGGACCCGGTACGAAATCAGGTCGTGTGTGAAGGGGGAAAAGATTACCAGAAATTGGACAAATACCAAAAGACCAAAAAAAGAAAGAATTAAGCGCAAGCACATACAAACATATTTTAACCACACACAAAGACAGATAAAGTAGTTTTAAAGGGCCTCGATGAAAACCAGCCAATACTGACTTGAGCCACCCTTTTTAAAGATGTGAAATAAATAAAAATAAATGTAATAGCATGAAGTAGGATACACACAACCGAAGAATCTCAACCGGAATCAACCATTACGGATGAGCGTACGCTTCACTGCACATTAGGGAGCTTTCGATTTTAGACGCGCGGACGTTCAAAGGAAAAAACATGTTCTGAGCGTGCGCAGTAGCGCGCGTAAAGTCAATCTATTTTTAGCTTGCGTCGCCTGAGTTTTTCACTACCGTAAGGGCTATTTTCACGTCCGCACAGTTTGCGACGTAGAGAGCTTCTTCATGCACTGATCATATGGGGGCGCGATTTTGTTTTTTATACGTTGCGTCCCAGCGTAATCTAAAGCTACTTTTCCACACGACGCAGGGAGAGGAGAACGTCCAGCGTAAGCGTCGGCTCAAACGTCCGCGCGTCAAAATCTAAAGCTCCCTATCCCCTGACGGGCTCTACTCTCATTTTCCGAATGTAGCTCGCTATGGGCAGCGAATGTTCATCGATTCAATCAGCTCCGTATCTCTCTCCCCCGCTACCAGACTGATAGGTCTTTCAGATACAGCGGTAACAGTACTGACGAAGGGGGAAAAGATTACCAGAAATTGAGCAAATACCAAAAGACCGAAAAAAGAAAGAATTAAGCGAAAGCACACAGACATATTTTAAACACACACAAAGACAGATAATTAAGAGTAATTTCATTCCGGGTGATTATTATTTAAAGGACAACTCCATCTTCGTAGACATGTGGACTGATTGAATGCAACAATGTTAATAGAACACATCAGCAAGAGTTTGAGGAAAATCGAACAATCCGTTTAAATGTTATGAATTTTTGAAGTTTCTGCAGCGGGTAACACTGCTTTATGCTATTAGGATTAGAACCAACACTTGCTGTCGGGCGAAAGCTCGGTGGTCTAGTAGAGATGACGCCTGTCCGGTGATCAGGAGGTCATAGGTTCGAATCCTGCTCGAGTATGTACCCCCATGATTTTTTTTTATCGTGACTGCTACTAAAACACTGATAAATTTAGTGCTTATTTACGTCGATGTAGGGCAATTTGTCAATCAGTTGCAATGAAAACATCTCGACGGAAGAATTTCATGAATTTGAATAATAAAGCAGTACCCGCTGCATGCTATTAGGATTAGAACCAACACTTGCTGTCGGGCGAAAGCTCGGTGGTCTAGTGGAGATGACGCCTGTCCGGTGATCAGGTAGCCTTTAAACAAGGCGACTCGCTCTGCGTGCCCCCGTATAGCGCGTTTACCCCACAAACCTGTTGGCCGGCGAGTGGAGCGCTCCACTCGCCGGCCAACAGGTTTGTGGGGTAAACGCGCTATACGGGGGCACGCAGAGCGAGTCGCCTTGTTTAAAGGCTAGTGATCAGGAGGTCGTAGGTTCGAATCCTGCTCGAGTATGTACGCCCATGATTTTTTTTTTTTATCGTGACTGCTACTAAAACACTGATCAATTTAGTGCTTATTTACGTCGATGTAGGGCAATTTGTCAATCAGTTGCAAATTCAACATATTTTCACTTTTCTCACATAAAAAAAGAACACTTGACTTCTCTCTTTCAGAAGGTAAGGGGGAATAATATTACCCTAAACATCAGTGACAAGTCAAGGAAATGAACAATTTTTTCAAAAAGACGGATTTTGTGAAATTCTCTTTATAGTTTCCTTATATTGTTGTACGCATGTGACATCATACACTTTAGCAGTCTTCTCATCCAGCAGTGACTGTGCAGATATTTTAGAAATTCATAACTTTTGAACGGATTCCCTAATTTCCCCCAAACTTTCACTGATGTGTTCCACTAATATTGCTGCATTCACTCAATTCTCATTTATATGAAGGTGAACTTGTCCTTTAAGAATGATATCAATGACTACCAATATATATATATATATATATATATATATATATATATATATATATATATATATATATATATATATATATATATATATATATAAGTGTTGGGACACGCTGCAATTTTCATCATTGATCTTCCCTGTAAGGCATTATCTTCGCATCTTGTCGCAGCAGCTGCTATTCACAGCTTCTGTTTCATTCCCAAAGCTCAGTTGTTGCCGTCATCATTGCTATAAGCATTGTGTCGAAAATACTGATAACTTTGTAAAATGATCACTCTGCCTACCGAAATCTGCTCTATGACAGTAGAGTGACTGTGGTTCCATGACAGGGTTACATCGATGATCAATCTTCATTCATTCTGCTTTCTACTGTTTTTTGTTCAAGGGAATTTCCCTTCTCCAGTTCCTTACCTGAGGGGTGTCAAAGCAAAGACAATAAGAAAGATGTTCAAAAACGTGAAAGGAGCATCGGATAATGATTGAAATTGCCGGAAAAGAGTATTTCCATTAACCACACATACTGGGTTCACATCAAGGAACATTTTCATGAATATCACATTGGTGAAAACTTATCCCCGACAGCCCCAAGGCGAGCAACCTTTCTTGTGGATAACAACCTTTTTCAAAGAATTCCCCATCGCTGATGTAACTCGCTGAGAACCTTAAGTCTGTCTCTGTATGTGACCAGAAAATGCACCTGTATCCTAATTCGTAAATTGCATATTATTTTACTAATGATGCAAAAAGAAAAAAAATATGATCATAGATTTTCAGACAGCGGGTGTTCGTATTCAGCCAAATTCAGGGAAATGTTTATCGCTTCATTCTGATCAATAAGGGACATCAAAAAAAAAAAATCAAGGATAGTCAGTCTAAACCAGCATAAGACACTATACAGGAAAGTAATAGTTGCGAGATCGTTAGGCTTCGGAGGTGCCTACTTTCCTCTTATCCAGTATAGGCGTTTTGAGAAGTAGTAGTAGTAGTAGTAGTAGTAGTAGTAGTAGTAGTAGTAGTAGTAGTAGTAGTAGTAGTAGTAGTAGTTGATGTTGTTATTGTTGTTTGTCTTCACTTTTTCATGTTGTCACTTTCCCCATCATGCTAACCCAGCATTCTACTCATTAGAAATTAACTAGAGTGAACTAGAAAAGGATCCTCAAACTAAAAATCGAGTTGAGCCGAATATATTTGCCGGGAAAAACTAAGGTAAAAACAAAGCGAGATGGCAAAGTCATTATCTTAGCGCCACCATCAAGTTCAGCCATCCATTAGACCCAATTGTTGAGACTAGTGCTTACATGTTGTTTGAATGGCGCGACGTAAAAATATCAATTACTGTTCAAATTATCATATCCATGTAATCTGGAAGTCATTAGCCATCAAGTGAAATTGCATGCCCGGCATAGTACTTAGCATTTCGATCCCGATTCTTCGCGGATAATTCAACCAGTAATGGCCGACATGTAACGAAAACGAGAAGAACAGAGATGCAGTGAGGATATTCAACAGGAACGAAAATCATCGTCAAGCGACTAATGGACCCGATCTCTGAAGAGCTATAGCGATCGTTTGAATTCAGTTTCAGAAGAATCAATTGCTCAGAAACAGAGAGGTACAGCGCGAATGCAATCATGGCAATGCAAGTTATGACTGCCGTAACTATGTTGCGCGCAATGAACATAACAGGTAGGCTACATAGTATCAGTAGCACATGGAGAGGCAGGGAATGTGATGGTGGGGGAGGGGGTTCTTATCTATTGTTATTTCTTCCGTTTCTGACCACAGCCGAGACAGAGTAACGACATAATGCATGAACAAACAAACAAACAAACAAATAAACAAACAAACTGACAAACGAACGATATTCACAGTGCTAAAAACCCTATCCACATGACATGCCAATGCACACTAATAAATCAGTGGGAGCATCGCGGTAGAGTGGATGAAACTCGCTGACTGGACTGCGGGTGTCCGAGTACGAATCCAGTCCGGCGAGTTCACTCTTGAACAAATTGATTAACCCTTATAACCCATAACAGTCGCTCTTGTTCCTAAGCGTGAGACCTGACAAAACTGGGGGTAACAGTGATAGCAGGTTCTGCAGGTGGAAAGCTCGAAAGCTTGAAAGCTCGAAAGCTTGAAAGCTCGAAAGCTTGAAAGCTCGAAAGTTTTAACACTGAAGTGGTTACATAGCAGTGTGATTCTTTTTTGTGTGAATATAATCATTATTGGCTAATGGTCATCGATAGCACGACTGGACGATTCGTAAACGTCAGACTTATGAAGATCCAGAACTATTGTGGCTGCAACTCGACACAGGGTGTCTTTTAAAAAGCAAATTGTCGCTCGAGTCGAGTGCACAATAATGATATTGGAAACCGCTGCAAATAAGATCGTAACCCTTAATTTACGTTTACGCACGGTTTGGTGTGTGTGTGTGTGTGTGTGTGTGTGCGTGTGTGTGTGTGTGTGTGTGTGTGTGTGTGTGTGTGTGTGTGTGTTTGTTCATGTTTTGATATCTTGTGTTATGAAACCAATATAGGACCTACCAAGTTTGTTGGCTGCACAGGCGAATCATTCAAATGACGGTAATGGAAAATATGGGTCTAGGACAACTACCCCTGGAAAATCACCCTCCGAATAACTACCACCCGAATAATTACCCCCCCCCCCCCCCGACAATTACCTCCCGGACAACTACCCTCCTAGGGCAATTACCCTCCAGGGCAATTACCCCATAGGACAACTACCCCAGGACAACTTGGAGGAGAAGAAAAGTACATTATAATTGCGATGGAAAAATTGTGTAGTGAGTTATGTATTTAACAAACGCAAACAGAAAAACTGACCAGAAATGAATATTATTAATATTAGTGGAAAATTGAGCAAAGGAAATGGGATTCCATCGGGATTCGAACCCGAGATCTCCGGATTGCTATCGCCTGGTGCTCTACCGACTGAGCTATAGAAAGCCCTAGTTCAGTGTTCGTCCTAGAAACCTTAAATTCTCAATGCTCGAATGGTCAGACGCTATAGCAGTGTGTTTGCACACTTGCAAGTTCAAGTGTTCATGCACACTTGAACCTGGTATAAACCCGAAGGATAATTCAACTTGGGGATAAATGCGAGGGATCACCGAAGTGATGCAGCTTTTTGAGTATGTAACAAACATAAAAACTGACCAGAAACGAATATTATTTGGCAGATGTATTAGTCGATGGCGAAGTGAAATGTGGTATAGGGGACAACCAAAAACCTCTTGGCAGAGTTATTCATTTTCACATTGCTTGATGACTACCACAGGAATACAGTGTATGGATTTTTTTTTAATCACCTTGAAAAGAGCAAACTTTACAGAAACACGTAGTTATGTCGAAATTTCAAGTTGTTAAATCCTTCGCTGGGACCATGTGATCCGAGGGAGGATGTTAGAGCACAAATATTTTGTTTTCTGTTGTGATACGTACCGAGGTAACGAATGGTCAGATGGTACAGAAACAGTCACATTTTATCGCGTGGTCTGGCATCCAGTATGCGATAGCAATAATAGGAATACTTGACGTTTAAAATGAAGGAATACTCTTGGGAAGTCTACCGTGACTATACTGTCATATTTTGTGTAAGTACATATCATTCTTAATCCTTTATCTGGTCAGCACAATCATCTTTGAATAAAACAAAAGTCTGCGGCAGTGCCCCCCCCCCCCCCCAGTTCATCTTAGGCTATCACTAGATTTAATAGCGCTAGACATTTTCCGTTGTTGTTTTCAGATATCCATAATAATTATCAGTTCTTTTCAAAATTCTTCTTTCGTTTCTACCAGAATTTGCTTTTGTTTTTTGTTTTTCCCTTTGTCATAATCTACGCTATTATAACACAATTCAAACGGTACCCATTAATTCACTATCTATCACCTCTCGATGTACATTTACATGTGATTCTTGTTCTGTTTCATTATGTTCCGTGTCACAACGATCGTATTGCGGCGATTTTATTTCATGCAATGCGAAACAATCAAATAAATCATGCATTTCCGGTGTAATGAACAGAATGTTAGTACTGGCACCAAAATGAAAATACAAACTCCCGAGGAATAAAACATGCAAACAATCACGTATGATGGATTATTCCTTTTCCGTCCTTGGCACTTTGTGAGTGATTTCGCACCATTTGCCTCATGATATATAATTATGTAAGTGGTATCAGTATCAAATTTTGTTCCGGTGGAAGCGTGGTGTCTATTAAACACATGAAAAAATAACTTGGACATTGAAACTTTATCCACTCATTGAGTTCGATCTGTTCTTGCTTGTACATTTTACTTCCTCTGCCAACGCCTTAAGAAGTTGCAAACGTACCTGGTAGTGACACTTTTCTTTTGAACTCTTTTTTTTTCCACATTGACAGGGCGCCCTAGATTAAAAGTCAGAGTTCTGTCTCAAAAGTTCAAACCAAAGTGTTACGCAATATGAACGATAGGAAAGATGTTAATTGAAGACACTTTATCTGCGATGCTGCTATCCCAACACCCCCGCACCATGGCACATTGATACTCGAGGATTCTTTCTAAAGTATTTTCTTTCATACAGCTGGAGACGTCTCTGCTCGTTCGTACATCCGTGTAGCTTGAGTTGCTTTTTGTTGTCGGTTTGTCATTATTTTCCTTTCTTGAGGAAGCTCAATTCTTATCGACTGTTTTTCTGCAATATTGTAGCATAAAAATCGTCACGTTTTATGCATATATGGTAGAAGAAATATGACGCCATGCTCTCTTGATTTTGATTTTCTAAAAATCAATGAGGCAAACACACACTGTGCTAGACAGACGGAGAAAAACTGCCCCCAAGTTTAAGTATGAGTTTTTGCAAAACAATGTGCTTCTATGTCCGCTTACAAGAAAAAAAAAGTTAGATAAAAAAGTTGAAGACTAATTTACAGTCATGTACTCCTGCCTTCCTGTCATAAATTCATTATCATGATACCAGTCCAAACTTAATAGTATTTTTTGTTCTGTTTTGTAATGTGTTCTTCTTGTCCAAGTTCTAAAAACATAAAAGTTTTCTTTTTGCATATTATTATCGGGTAGAGCCTTATTGACAGGTCAATGGCATCTGCTATTAATTCCTCCACACTTTATATTCATGTCATGATGTATGATGTATGTATATATTTCGTATGCATTAATACTGTTTTGTGTGGCTTTTGGTGTTCATGCTGTTTTGTATACTTCATTCTTTTACTCAAATTGTAGCAATAAAGGAAGTGAATTACATGTCTACTATCAACTTAAAGCTGAAGATGTTGTCGTGTTTTATTTCATCTGACACCAAAAAAAATAATGCACATTTTTCAGTCAAGTTTCACTCCAATTTCACTCGAAACTCACTTTTTTCTGTTATTCACTCCTTCAAGAGTGAACATTTTCACTTTTCTTTTTTTTAGAGAGGTATACTTCAACAACCCAAGCCTGCAACAACCTCATTGTTATCAACAATGTGGTTAATTAAAAGTAATGTAACACATTTGCCTGGAAAATAGCCTTCCGGATATGAAATGGTAAGCAAGATTTAGCCTAAGTGACAAATTTTGTTTCATTTTCTTCGATTCATGATTTAACAGGCAATCTCTTCATTGTCGTTAAAACTAGCTACTTGTAAAACTCATTTGATGTTGTGCAAATGTCCTACATTGCCGCTAGATTGAGCGCACAATCATGTTATATTTAGATTTATACGTATTCTTGAAATCTGTTTTATTTTATAATGAGACTTTATACAATCAGCACTTTATTCTTAAAATTGCCATTATTTTCTGCAGTGATATTCATGTTGTATACATGTGTCTTGGGGGTGCTTTTTTCCCCTTATGATGGAATATCTATTATTTATTGTATCTATCAAAAATTCAGCGTTTCCGCCCCCACCGCCTCCCACCCATGCACTCGTTACATGAAATCGTCGCCGCTACTGCGAAGGACATACAATTTGTTCTTGAATGTCACTTCCATCTCCTTCTGTTTGCGCAGTTTTATCACCATGTGGCGTTCTCCATTTTTGTAACAATCTCCTTGTTTGCTTGCTTGTATTTGAAGAGATTAAGCAGATAGGCATGAGTGGCATTCTTGTCTTCGCCCTTCGACAGAGAACGAGCGGTTAACACGAAGTACGTGACTTTTCTTCACGTGGCTTCTCATTTTACCCTGCGTTCTAACTTTCCACTGACAAAATTCTTGAGTATTTCAAGACTTTCGTTTCTCGACATATGCCGAGAGCTAAGGGAGGAGGATATTGGAACAAAAACGAAATAAAAGACAAAGTGTCCGTGAAACATGGTGAAAAGTTGGACTGCCCTAATTTCTGCCATTTTGACAACATTATTCTGCATGTAATGCCACAGACTTCAGATACTTACGTTTCATTTGCGTTTCATTTCCCATATTTTGGCGCCATTTTTACTCTTCTTCTTCTTCTTCTTCTTTTTTTTTTTTTTTGATGAGTGATTTTCAAGGAGTTATGGTGGGGGAGGGTGGCGGCTTGAGAAGGGTTGCTGTTCATGAGTAGTGGCATATTTGTAAGTTTCCATGTGTTTATCTGTGTGCGTGTTTGTGTGTGTGTGTGTGTGTGTGTGTGTACGTTTATATCAATACGTCCAGCATAACCAAAATGGAAATGTGGAAGAACAAAACGAAAACTTAGATGTTAAACACTACTTTCTGTTTACCCGTACTCGTGTATAAACTTTTGGAACTTATAGGTAAGTTTATCAAGAATCACAATTTGAAAATGCCACAGTGTGTACGTTTGCTTTGTTATTCCTTGTTTGCACGTGTGTATGCAATAATACTATCACTGAAAATAATATGAATACAGGCACATGATGCGTTAGAAAATGTTTCTCAAACGTACTGTAGTTCCTCATGAATGATACAGTAGTACAGTGACGTCGGACAAGCTCTCACAAACGTGTTTGATTAAATTTCACTTTATATCTGTTGCGTTTGTTCATTCTTACAAAGGCACCTTCGTAGTCTCTATGAAGACTTGATGAAGAATGGATAAAGAGGCCCAAGACCCTTTATAAATTCTGTCACGCTTGTTATATACAAGGTTCTGCGTCAAACAATAACATTCAATATTAAGATGAAATCTGAAGAGGACACGTGTGTATGACTTTCATTCTACTTCAATTTTAAACAAAAAGGAAAAATGAAACTCATTATCATGCTTTTCATGAAACGTGCCGTGGAAGGTGATTATCCAATAACCTTCAAAAATATTAACACTTTTGTACATATAGCGTTACTTTGTTCTTGTACAATAAATTTTAGATAATCCTTCCCCTCGGGTTTCTCTGTATATGAATGAACTTTGTAGGCTAACTAGTAACGTTACAGAGATCACTGAGACTTCACATAATGTCTAATAAAGAATATGCTACCATTGGGTCTGTCTGTTTGGTCGTGTTTGCACCAAATAAAATTTCACATATTGCTCTTTGTAAGAATATGCGCCCCACCCCCATTAAAAAAATAGTAAATTGGAGCTACTATTCTAAGAATGGTCAACCGCTGATACTTAATTATAGTGCCAGCGGTAAGCAAACCTGTGTATAGTTCACACTGTTCTGGGATTTCGTGTATAGGGTAAGTACGTATCATAATCTGGGGGAGGGGATCATGATATTCTAACCGCTTCAACGAGGTCACGTGGGTTTGCTTCTGTTACGTGCTCTTTTTGTTTGCTATTGAAGATGTTAACCTCGTGCTAAAATCGTATTGCCTTCGATTATTACTAAAACTACTATACAGATTATTTCCCAGTTATCGTGTGAACCTGCAAAAGCTTTCAAAACAACATAATACAGAGCACACCTTCAAGTTGAAGAGCACGTTGTCTGAACGTAAAGATCGAGGACCCCTCGAGGTCTGTACAGTAACGTTGTAAAAAATAGACTTTTGATAAAATAAGTTAAAACTGTTGTTTGTAATGCTGACATTACGCACAAAATTGTCCCATCACATAAACAGTATTGTCCCTAATATACAGTTGTAAATTACATCAATAAACGAAATCAATCTTGTTTTATTGATAGAAAATGCATGTGTGCATCTGCGTATAACTTTGAGATGTATTTCCAATCACTTCTTGATATCGTAATCGGACCCATAAATGGAAATGACATCGATCTTATATTCGAGTTATCATTCTGACCGAATGTGCGTCGTGTGAAAAGCTTGAAACATTATGGTGCTGTCGTTCTGAAGACCTTGATTTGTTCTTCATCTGTGACGAATTACATACCGATTTCACAACACCTGACAATGTCATTGGCGATTGAACAATGTATTATCCTCCCCTCTTCTAAACAGCCGTCACTCCTTTCCCGGTAATTCAGAAAGTAAAAGGGAGAAAGAAAGAAGAAAAAAGCTTCGTGATTCAACACGACATGTTCTAGCAAGAATCTACGATTACCATAGACGTACCCCGGGGATATGAGTATTAGCATTCCCACTCAGTGTCAGGTCAATATTTTAGGGCAGTCAAAACCCATGGCGGTGGATCGATTTGTCCATGAGGGTTGGCGCATTACGCACAATAAGGTTATTAACGTATAGGGGGCTCTTTTCTTTTCCCGTGTCTTTTTTCGTGTCAACGAGCAGACGACGAAAATACCACGACGAAAGCCACAGGCAAGCTGTTGTGGCGTGAAGAGGAAGGGTACTCGTTCCCACGGCCCTTCCACCATTTCGTTGTTCGAATGCTGGTAATTAATTCAGCAATGTGTGTGTGTGTGTGTGTGTGTGTGTGTGTGTGTGTGTGTGTGTGTGTGTGTGTGTGTGAGTGTGTGTGTGTGTGTGTGTGTGTGTGTGCGTGTGTTTGCGGTGCCTATAAACACTTAAAGGACAAGTTCACCTTCATTAACATAAGGATTGAGAGAATGTAGCAATATTAGTAGAACACATCATTGAAAGTTTGAGGAAAATCCGTTCAAAAGTTGTGAATTTTTTAAGTTTTTGTGCAGTCACCGGTGGATGAGAAGACTACTGCAGTGTATGATGTCACATACGTACAACAATATAAGAACAATATAAAGAGAATTTCACAAAATTTCATCTTTTGAAAAATTTGCACATTCCCTTGACTCGTTACTGACATATGTTATGGGTAATATTATTCCCATTGCGTTTAGAAAGAGGCAAGTCAAGTGCTCTTTTATTATGCGAAAAAAAAGTGATAATAATATGTTGGATTTTCTTTACATTTTCTTTATACTGTTGCACTCATATGAGATCACGAGCCTTAGTAGTCTCCTCATCCAGCGGTTCCAACACAAAAATTGTAAAAATTCATAACTTTTGCATCGATTGTCCAAATTTCCTCAAACTTTCACAGATGTGTTCTTCTAATATTGCTGCATTCTCTCAATCCTTATGTTAATGAAGGTGGACTTGTCCTTTAGATATCGGCAGAAATTTCCATCTTGTCCTCACAGATTTTGGCATGTATGAATTTTGCTGCATATCCTGGATTGCAGAAATTTAATTCGGAAAAAAAAGTCAAGTTTAGAAACAACACAGGATCTTTGAATTTCTCAAACATTTCGCCAACTTTATACAAAATATTGTAAGAATTAAAGGCCTTTGAAAATTATTTAACAGGAAAGAAAAAGGCTACAAAGGGCTCAAATGAAAGGGGATTTCATATCCTACCAAAAAGCAAAGCAATGCAATGACGATGAATGACAAAAATAATCATGATAGAAAGATGGGCAGCGACT
Source organism: Diadema setosum (assembly GCA_033980235.1). NCBI lineage: Eukaryota > Metazoa > Echinodermata > Echinoidea > Diadematoida > Diadematidae > Diadema > Diadema setosum. Next base: position 4,072,824 of record CM067063.1, on the reverse strand, counting down.
TGTGCGATTTGAGGAGTCAAAATTATGAAAGGAGACAGTGTGTATTCTTGTTGCACGAACTTTTCTTGAAAACAAATAAAAAAAAAATGATATCCCATCGTCGTCACTACCAGCCAGATATAGGCTCTCACTGTTCGGTTATAGACCAAACAAGTGGAATAATGATTACAACCACGGCAATATACATTTCTTAAATTTGTTAATGTAAAAGTTATATTGTCGTTGTTGTTGATGGCGTTTCAGTTATATGGGTATTCAACATGCTTTAAAATAGTGTTAGAGGTAAGTGGCAGATTGTGCTTCAGCAGTTTCTATGTTTATTTCATCTTATATTCATTCATTCACCTTTACATTCATTGACTCAGTTATTCACCAGTGAATATTTAAGACGATGGGGGAGGAGCCTCATTGAATCTCTAGGTTACCTGGAGATGACCAGGCGGCGACCATAATTATTGATTACCGCACTGCTCTTGGCGTCAAGATACCCCGTACTACAGACAGTAATTTTATCAAACTGTGTACGAAGGTATAGCTCACGCGCTCGTCGTCCATTCACCAATGAAACGTCCTCAGAACGTGCTGTAGCGAACTATTCAAAAGTCCCAACAACCGTAAGCAAACATACACATACACAAAGATAATCATACATATATGAATATATGTGTGTATGTATATAATGCATATATACATATATATATATATATATATATATATATATATATATATATACATATATTATTATTATTATAATAATTTGTATATACATATTATATATACATATATATATATATATATATATATATATATATATATATATATATTCTGTACAGTTCTGGTCGAGGTGAGGATTTAGCTTTTAACATTTTGCGAGATATTCAGAAACACTGTCAAAGAGCGTGCAATTCTAAGGGGTATCAAAAGTTTATTTGATGAAAAATTGGTTTTGAAATAGCTGAGATATCCAAAAACAAGGTGAAACAATGAGATCCTAATAAAAGGCGTGGCCTGTCGCCTTTCAGTGTTATTATCACTTTTGGGGGGATATCTCAGCCATTTCAAAACCAATTTAGATCAAATAAGCGTTGAATCCTTCTTAAAATCACATGCTCTTTCATATTTCATAAGAGGTTTCTCATTTTCTCACTTAGGAATGTTAAAAACCTGAATCCCCACCTCAACCAGTACTGTATACACATTATATGTACATACATAAATATAGTCTGCTGCATTCACATCTAAACATGCTCAAAACAACCAGATTCGTATAAACATAAAATTTCACATGTTCCATTTTTCTAATATGTTTGATCATGATTATTTCTCTCAAGACCTTAGTACATGTATATAAAATAATGTGGACATGGACCCGTAGAGTGTATTGGTAGAACAATAGAATGGTATGGTAACTTGTCGACTTTGATAACAGCTACTGTATGTTACAGTAACATTTTTAATTGACAGTTTGTCATCTATTAGATTTCTCTCTTTTTTTTTCGTCCTCATACATTTGACGGAGAGTCAAGTAGACAACATGCACACAGGGACATAATCACTAACGGTTTTCTGCTAAATTTACCCTGGTCAACCATATTATATCCTTGCATCTAACTCTAACAGCAACACGTCCTAGCAGTATCAATGTTGCCTCCATAGAGCATCAAAGGGACAATGTAATATAAATATCTATATCTATATTCCTCTTCATGTAGCTCTGAATAAATTAGATAAAAGAGTGTTTACTTTTCCCCTCTTTTAGTATTTATCTATAGTATGCTGCACTTTTTTTATCAGTGTGAGGTCCAGCAAATTGAAGAGGGCTAGATTTAGATGCATAGTGTAAATTAAACGCGATTGAATAATGCTCTGTGACAATGCATTTCAAAGTTGAATACGATGATCACAGTTGGGTAGGTTTATCAACAACACTTTACTCTTGAACTCTTAGCGACATACTTTTTAGAGCTATAAAAACTTGACGATAGTTCAATAAATATTACATAAAACTCTGTTGGACTGTACAATAACGAGAGAGAAAAAAAGTCGTGAACTGCAAAACGTCTTTTTCATGTTGGTATAAATGAAAATTCGAGCGGAAAACTCGGGTGGTGAAGATGGCGAAGCAATGGGGACGGCCGTTGTCTCTCCGCTGTGTCCAAGTTAACTTCATCATTCTTCCCTGCCGATATCATGTAGAATCTGAAAGTGCCAACAAGGAATATACTTTGAAGTCTTTCTCTTCTCATATCGTTCATCTACTTTAATATTTGATAAGATGTAATCATCATTGACACGTTTTGACAATTTGCATTGAAAAAGAGAGAGATATAAAGGGGGGGGGGGGGATTGCCCTAGTAGACTAGTTGCCCTAATTTTTCGTGATCAACTCTGACAGGATGGCTTATAATAATAATTAAAGAAACGCTCTGCCGGTTTCATCTTTGATATCTGCCTAGATAAGATTTTCCAATGTAAGTCTTGGAAAAACATGTCTGTTTGTTCGATTTGTACCAGCCAGGGTGCTCGACAACAATTAATATTCACCATTTTCGTTGATTTTGATTTTTTAGTGTGACCATTTTCTAATTATTATACTGTCAAACATGCATTTATAACCACCATGTCATAGTTTCTGCAGAAGGTATTAATACTTGCCGACGATTAATCCGCATCAAATAAAGTGCTGTTTGACATTATAAATATATCAGCAATTACTTACCACCACCTGTTCTTCTTTGATCTGCAACATCTCCGCGTTTCCCGCCAACGGTGAGGGGCTAATTGATTATTTTTCTTTGCCCTGAAATAAAGTGAGTTGAGTTGAGAACAATTTTGAATAATGACTGCCAAATTTGCGATTTCATCAGCATCTGATATGAAACACATACACACACACACACACACACACACACACACACACACTACAAATGAAACTTGCTGAGATTAGATTTGTCAAGATATACACACACATGTGCCACTTTCCTCGTCTGGCCAGGTGCAACTAGTAGACATTAAAGGAAACCAAACTAAAATACAAATGCAGATTGAATGAAAGCAGCAATATTATTTTGTAGAACACATCAGTGAAAGTTTGAGGGAAATGGGGCAATCGATTCAAAAGTTATGATATTTAAAGCTTCCATACCGTCATCGCTGGACAAGGAGACTACTACGCTTCATGACTTTACTTTGGACTATTTTAGTAGAAAGAAAATATTATCGAGAAGAATTAATTTTTCATGAAAAATACATTTAGGTCGATTGTTACGAAAATGAGTTGACAGGTTTAGAGTAATACTATTCCCCTTATTTTCTGAAAGAGGTAAGTTACGTGCGCTTTCATTATATTACAAAACTGAATTCATGTTGAATATTCTTTACATTTTATTTTTGTTCAATTTGTTGTCCAAAGTGACGTCATGTAGTATAAAAGTCTTCGTATCCAGCGATGACAGCACCAAAAGTGTAAGAATTCAATTTTTTCAACAGATTGTCCGATTTTTCTCAAACTCTTACTGATGTTTTGTACTGATATTGCTGCTTTCATGCGATCAACATTAATATTCAGGCTTTGGTTTCCTTTGATAAACAAACAAAAGTGTATGCAGCGACATGAAATATGAACAACTTCCTAACGTTTTTGCGTCGCGTTTGAATGAATAGGGAGCTTTAGATTTTAGACGCGCGGACGTTCAAAGAGAAAAAAACATGATCTGAACTTGCGCAGTAACTTGATCCGCGCTACTGCGCACGCTCAGATCATGTTTTTTTCTCTTTGAACGTCCGCGCGTCTAAAATCTAAAGCTCCCTAATAACAAGATGGAGACTTTTTGGAATTTCTATTGATAGTAACAACGATTATGCCGTTTGACAGATAAATTAATAACTAAAGAAATAGTTATTCGCCTTCATGACGCATTATTAAAGATCTCTTTCTATCATAGAAATACATACACAAACACAAAAATACAATAACGTTTAGAAATATAATATACACATTCTATATTTTCTATATTGATTAATAAATGTGAATATATTATATACATACATACACACACACACACATATTATATATATATGAATATACGCATACATAATACATTCATTTCGCATTGATGGAGTACAGCACGGAAGGGGGCAGTGCAGTGAAGAAGAGAATGTATGGGAAACGAACTCGATGCACACTTTTGAATACCTTGCTGAAAGAACTGACGTAAAGAGGAAGGCACGCCGGGGGGACGAGATGACAGGCTACTTCCGATCATCCGTTCATGTCGCCCGAGAGGATGTCAAGCCGACTCTCCGATTCACAACCCTCATTTAGTCCATGATGTACAGGGGATCTACAATACCTAAAGCTGCAAAGAGAAGGTCGCTCTACGTGTGAAAATATATGGTGACGACGAGGGTAAACGGAAGGGGAAGGGGAAAGAAGATACCTCTGTGAAAGATGACTTACCTTGGAAGAAGAAGGCATCAAACCATGTTGCTTGCTTATGATCTTCCAGAGGAGTTTCCTCACTGCACGGTTTCTCAATAACGTGTTCACGACCGTCCAAGTAATGCCTAGTTTGTCTAAAGTTGTTAGTAGGCATTTCATCAAGGACACATTAGGAGATTTGACAAAGTGTTATTTCTGTATGTGAAAGACCATCCTACCTTGGAAGACGTGTGGAGCATGCTTATACAATGCGATGATGCGGCTCTGATACCTTGGATGCTTCTCGAATCTCCAACATCACGTCTACCGGGCTAGTGATGCTTGCAGATTTACTCCTGTTGTAGGGATGCGATCCTCCACATTTGTGATCTAAAGCTAGATTATACAATGCCCTGTAGACCGAAACTAATATGATTCATTCCCCAAACCATGTAACTTTGGTTTGAGAATGTTTTCGACCTCATTCTCCAAGAAACCTCATTGCCATTATGGGTATGTACAACGCTGGTGGCCAATGAATCGTCAAGGTTAAGGGTGATAAATGAGATACAAAAAGGACAAAGAGAAGCTGAAAAAGAGAATGGGTAATAATTTTGATGAATGCAGAAGATCGATACCTCTACACTCCTGCTTTTTACAGGAGATAATGGAATCCTCCCCGGATGTCGTTTCGAACTTGAATTCGGGTTGCGGCCTCTGGCCTCTCTTGAACTCCATGCAAAGGTAACCGTAATCTTCGCATCCAAGCTGGTTGATTGGGAAATTTGTCTTGATACCGTCAAGCTGAAGAGGTCCTGGACCCTCCAGCGGCGTAGCCTGATTGAATTCGTCTAGGACCTGCGTTTGTTCGTCCTTGCGGGGCCCGCTTCCATCGGGGTTCTTCGAAGCGAATAGTCCCATCTGCCACAGATTTTCGCCTTCAATGTCCGCGCCATCCGGTTCGAAGTTGATCTCCGCATCGATGGTAAGAGGGGATGGCTGATCAAAAGGAGCGTCACCTACTTCTGGTTCCCAGTCCATGTCGATGGCAGTGGCACCTTTCAAACACAAGGATTGGATTCAGAATGATTTGTGCGTGCTTCACGTGCATTCATTGTTATCATGTTTGAATCTTGGTTGTTAGCGTGAAAACCTGCAATAATTCGGAGTATACCTTTCGAAGGGTAGCTTGTTTACGTGTATGTATACATACATGTATATTATATACATGTATGTATATATATATATACATGTATATATAAATATATATATATATATATATATATATATACATACATGTATGTATATATATTATATATAAATATACATGTATATAAACATATATATATACATATATACCTGTGCTTTGGTGTCTTGTCCGCTACCGGCGGGTTCAGGCTGTGGCGATCTTCAGGCAGGCTGATTTTCATCAATTCTCAACAAACTATGTATTCCCTAAGGATATATACCCAACGGATACATATACATTTTCTTACTTTCCGTTTGTCAAATACATTTAGACGGTATTAACCTAAAAATGATTTGAGAGAGAGAAATATACTTGTACTACAAACCTTTGCAGCGCTCTCTCATGTCTACACACTTAGTTGTCACCGAGTCATCGGGCTGGGCTTCAAAGTCAAAGGCTACACTCGCCTCGGGATTCTTGTCGAGATCGAAGCAGAGGTAGGGAGCTTCCTCGCAACGGATCCCCCTCATGTCGAAGTCGAAACCGACCTGTTCAAACGGTAGGTTTGAACCCTCCGTGAGTTCGGTCGAAGCGTCGGCCGGATCGAGAATCTGTTCCACCAGACCCGTTTTAGGTCCAGATCCATCAGGATTAGGGCTTGCGTAGGCAGCAATCTTCCAGAGGTTATCCCCCATCACATTTGTCGAATCTTCGCCGGTGATGCCGGTCAGGTCTACCGTTAACGGAGTCATCATATTCTCGAAAAGGTTCTGATTGCCCAAGTCAACCTCAAGGTCATTGAAAACAGCCCCTATAAAGAGAAGCAACAGGCGCCGAGACCGAACATAGTAAGACCTAGTCTACAGTGGAAGAATACGATTCTGCTGAGTTATTTAAAAAAAAAAATGTGTATTCTCAAAACTAAGTACGGATCATATCAGGTCTTATCCATAAATGAAAATAATTGTGAGTACTGCACTAATAAAATAAAAAATGTCCTTTATTCATGACTTTTCTTAAATCATAATTTAAAGATATCACAGACTTCAACAATGGGAACAGGATTGCAACTTAAACAATGTTAGCGAGATATGTGCTGATGATTACGGAGCAGAAGGATAAGAGCTTATTTCATGCGTCTCAACGACCTTAAGTTAAATCTTGCTTGTGAGCTTGGTGGTGATATTTCCCATACTTACGCGAGGAACACTCTTGTTCTTTACACTCAACGATTGTGTTCGCTTCCCTGGAGTCATCTACTGCACCCTCGACCTTGAAGTAGTAGAGCGGGTCTGGATCATCGCCGCCTGTGAACTCCACGCATACATATCCAAAATCATTGCATCCTATAGTGCCGAGTTCAAACTGGGTTCCGACCCCATTCATCGGCAGGTCGCTGTCCTTATCTAGTGTGGTTGAAGATTCCATGTTATCAAGGGTTTGTTGCACGTAGCCGAACCGCTCTCCCTCTCCGTTGGGACTCCTACTGCCAAACAGCCCCATGCGCCAGAGTCCGTTTCCTGCAACTTCTCGGTTACCCTCTTTAAATGTCACGGTGCTGTCCAGGCGCACACCGGTTACCTGACCAGACATGGGTGTGTCAGTTGGCTGGAGGTCCCAGTCGAGACTTCTGGCGTAGACATCTGTTCGGAAGAAAATTGAGAATATGCGTTTAGACTTGATCCCTTGAGGCTGTGTCACACCTTTCCGGGCAAGTCTTGCGTGCGACCCGGAAGTCCCCGCAGATGACCCGCACATGACAGTACCTAGGGCCTAGTACGTATCTCACCCGTAGTCGCCCGGAGGTGCGCACGCAAATCTTTTTACCCGCAACCATGTTTAGGCCCAGTCACACCTTTCCGGGCAAGCTACGCGGGCTTGTTGCGTGTAGGGATTTTCCAGCATACCTGACAATTTCTGAGAGCGGACAAGGATTTGGGCGAGTCAGTGCATGTGTTTTACTTGCTGGACGCGTTCTACTTAAATTCTACTTGCGGGTATACTGTGTGACCTGTGTGCCAGGCGCGTGGGGGCTGACAACTCAGTGAAGGAATTCCTCAGAAGGAATGACAGAAGTCCCACAGAATGTCATTATCTTGGCTGCATACCGGGACTGCGAAGTACCTGCGTCGGAGTTGCCTGCGAGGACCTCTCCAGGCATCCCCGCGATTCACTCGGAAAAAGTTTTGGTCATGCTCAAAACTTGGCTGCGGTTAAATCGGACTTGCGTGCGCACCTCCGGGTAACTACAGGCGAGATACGCGCTATAGGTACTGTCAGGTGCGGACCAACTGCGGAGAGCTGCGGGGAGCAAACGTGTTTCCCCGCAAGTCAAGCCGCAAAACTTCCCCAGATACGGTATGACAAGGCCGTGAGCATGCTCAAAACTTGTTTCGAGTGAGTCGTGGGGGTTCGCTCGCAGAGGTACACGCAGATCACCAGTAGGAGACCCTTACCGGCAGCACCTCGCAGGCAACTCCAACGCAGGTACTTCTCAGTACCTGTAAGTCGCTCGTAACCAAAAAAAAAACAAAAAAAAAAAACGGATCGGTTTCAAAGCTCTCACGCAGGTCACACGGAGCACACGCAAGTAGAAGGTAAGTAGCACGCGTCGAGCAGGTAAGAAACAAGTGCGAAACTCGCAAACATTCTAGTCCGCCCGGGAAAATTCTCCTGCGTGCTGGAAAATCCCTCCTCGCGACAAGCCCGCGTAGCTTGCCCGGAAAGGTGTGACACGGCCTTAAAATTCCATATCCTATTAATCACTTGAACTGAACGGTTCTTCAAGGTCTCTCATCTTCCAAAAGCTTGTGTCTACAATAATGAATATTTAAGAGGTTTTTGTGCAATTCTACATTTGGATCCTTTTGGTCCACCATTACTATGAAAAAGAATGACAAATTTAACTTTTCAGGAATTACTAGCAGAGTTAGAGTTCAAAAAGATGGATCTATGGCAATATATCGTGAAGTCACTTTAGATGAGTAGAACCTAGGGCAGCTATCCAAGTAAAAGAGGTGTACTCTGCACTCCAGTTCTCCTTCTACATGGACAGAATGGCAACACATTGAACATGATCTACAGAAACATTAGAAAAGGAGGCCTTCCCTCTTTGTTGGCCGGCATCGAGCATATAAGTACCCACAGTATAAGCATTCATAAAAACCGCTGGATGGATGATTCTATCATCTACCCCACCATTGCCCAGTTTTCCCTCTCACTGTTCATCATTACCACGCCTGCACACATTCCACTTTCTGGCCACCACCTCGCCTTCTTGTTTCATTTTCCATCTGAGAAGATGGCTGGATAGCCCATATTCAGCTATATACACTGTATCTAGGTTTCCACGGGATCCAGTTGGATGTGAACGGGACCACTTCACCTGGTTAAACATCCTGCTCTTTGCTATGAGTAAATGACGCCCGATCTTTTACGCGCATGAGTTGTGACTTTCTCACATACGAAACCTCCATTTTATGTCTTATCCGAGGGACACAGAGTTTTGCCTCTTAGTAGAGGGGACGGCATGATTACACACAACATTGCTCAGTGAGACTTCCCGGTAAAACTGACCACAACACCTCGTCTCCTCATTCAGATACATTCGAATCATTATGTGACTATTTTGTACATTATATCAGAACGATTCACGGAGAAACTAAAGACACTGATTCCTCCCAACTCTCAACGCGTTCCCTTGTAAGCTATACCGTCTCTCGAAGCTGCGTCTCACACCGAGACACCAAATCATTACCCACAGCTAGCAGATGCGTCCAATGGAACTGACCGCTTACGGAAGAAAGCTACAATCCTACATCCATCGGCAATGCCGGAAGAGTTCTTCCTCTGTCCGTTCAAATTCTCTTCAGTACCTTCAGTACAAACAAATAATATTTCTTTGGTTTGAATGTCCCGCCGAACAATATTTCACGTGAATTCCCAATAGCAATCAAAATACACGTACCAACTCCTTTTCCTTTATGTTTCTAAATCTGACTTCTCAATTTGATTTTGCTTGTATAAAAGGAAAGCTGTGTAATATCATGCTAATCTACCGATATATTCATCCTGGAAGTGTTGGAACGATTTCCAATTTGAAGAAGGTTGATTTTCACTTACTCGACAAACATTCTTGCTCACGGCAACGGGTCAGCGTGTTAGCTTCCTTTGACCGATCGACTGCACCGTCGACACGGAAAGCGTAGTTAGGCGTTGGATTGTCACCTCCCGTAAATTCCAAGCAGAGATATCCGAAGTCGTTGCAACCCACGGATCCTATCTCGAAGTCCGTCTCGACATTCATGAGCCCAAGAGGACTGCTGTCCTGTAAGGTGGTGCCTGCCTCCCCTGTGTTAAGAGTCTGGGGAACGTATCCGAAGCGCTCCCCAGTGCCATCGGCGTTCCTGCTCCCGTACATGCCCATGCGCCATAGGCCACTGCCAGACAATTCCGGGTTGTTCTCGCGAAAGGTGACCGTACCATCCAGACTCACGCCCGTGGCCTGGCCGGGGATGACTGTCTCAGTGGGTTCCATGGTCCACTCGAAGTCAGTGGCAATAATTCCTGCAGAGTGAGGAGTGGGTCAATTATACATTCTAGAGATTGATATACTTCTTGAAAAGATAATGTTAGAATAATTTCTCTTTAAAGAAATTGTATGAGTTGCCATCAGAAAACACTTCAATTTCGGGGGTACCTGTGGTCCATTCAGTCTCCTATTCAAGATGTTCCGTGAGGTCGCCCCTTTACATTGGTAAATGCGACAGAAAGCCATCCTTATCTGTCTGTTGTTAATCGGAGTAGTGGTTCACAATTGCTAATAGGCCTATGTTTTTTTACGGGATGTAAGAAAAGTTAAATTGATTCCGGTGTCACAATAGTTTATAGAAAAGCATTTATATGTCGGTTTATTTACGAGTTTGATTGCAATAATACGTAGGAAAGTGATACTTTCTGAAATATTGCACAAAATATCATGCAATTATGTACAAGGCAAGCGTACAACTGTTCAATGTATTAATTTTTTTATTTGATTTGATTTGATTTGATTCTATTGGTTTTTCTGTTATCATTGTACATGCTCAGACAGAACATGGTACAAGTGAATACACATTGCTGCTATTGTAGCACATAGAGTTGCTGAATTGTAACTTGGTCTCCCTGGGATTTACAATGTGTAACAAAATATATCAGCAATACAATGAATAATACAGAAGGGCTATAGCTTAAGCGTAGCTTGATTGCCTTACATCCTTTATACATAATACATGTTGACCTTTAAACCTGAACATTTTAGAAGATAGATTGGGGGCTGTATCGCACCACATGAATCTCTAAAAGCCCCCCTCTCCAATATAATAAGCGAAGGCCTGTCGCCAATCATTTTACAACCTCTGAAATCACCACTCTGCACTTGCTTGTTACAGGTTGAAAATTGACTGGTTGGCGGGTTTGTTGGCGGTTGGCGTCGGAATGACGTCACAAATCTTCGGATTAATCAACTCTAGTTCATTTTCGGATCAACAAAAATATAAATATAGGGAATGAATTTGTTTCGAACCTTCGGAACAATGAACACCCCCACCAGAAATGTGTTCAAGAAGACAAACTGGGCAAAAGCTGCATAGAAATTGAAATAGTATGGAGTACATAATATCCCTTAATATTTAATATGATTTGCCAACCTTTTGACGAGCAGTCATCTGTTTATCTTCAGGTACATTTGTATCTACCGCAAAACGTTTGCAAGGCGATCCTTAATCGGTATAGACAAGGGATTGGCAACTACTCGGCAACCGGTGTTAGATACTTACCGATCGATTGGTTGTCTATTGTAGCCACTGCAAAGTGGCTGCTGCCTTTGTGCATGAATGGCCAGACCCCAAGGTGGATACAGCGCTCCACAAATACTCATCATTATTGATATTATAGCATGGATGATATTGTACACTGGAGGGCTGCTAGAAGTTAGAAAAAAAGTTCTTAGATCTAAGTCAATTGTTTTCCGTAGTGCTCTTGTTTTAAGTTTTGTACATTCGTAAGAATACTTAATTCACCTTTGCACTCAGGGGCGCGGGTACATCCCGTCTGGGCAGTTTGGTCAGGAACACCTGATAATGTAAAGGGCAAGTCGCCTTTGGTCCTTGGTCTTTCGCCCCTTTCAATTCGGGTGCAGATGTACTGAAGGTCCGAACACTCGGCCATGGGATCGTCGATGACAAAGTCTACATCACTGAACGCGAATTTATCCTTCTTCTTGTAGTCTTGATCCCTCTGGTCCTGAGTTAAGACTTGAGTCTGGAAGGCTGTTCTGTTGGGATGTGAAGAGGATATTTGAAAGTTAGACCAGACTCTGACAATTAGTGTTAGTACCAAAGGGGTTCGGCTAATGTAAGTGAATCGGATTCGGAGACTACAGAACACGGCAACAGCACCAACATGAATACCTTGCACTTATGACTGTAACTAATATCACTGCCTTGTGAGCAATATGTTAATTTATACATTCTTTCAAATCCTCTTGTAAGAGTGCAACTTCGCCTTCAAAAAAAGTAATAATAAGTTAGCTTATACCTCCTTCCCGTTCCATCGGGATTATCGGATGCCCAGGCATCGAGCCGCCAGAGATCCTCGCCCTGAGCACTAGTCGTGTCCCTGCCTTCCTGGAACTTGATGGGAACGTTGAGCTGCAGGCTGTTTGATCCCCCTTCGAAGAGTGTTCCAGAGCTGGTCACCGCGGGTTTGACTTCTTTCACTCTCACGTCTTTAGTGATAGGGGAAAACCATTGTGATAGCAATTACTATTTACCAGCGGTCGGACATAATGAGGATGAATGATTATCTAGCATTCACGGACACTTTCAATATGTCCATGAGGACTTTCTAGCTGGTATCGAGACTAAGATATGTTCGGGAATCGATCATAATAGCCGTACAAGATATTCATGAGTTGACACAGGTCGTATCCCAGGAATATTTGGGAAATGTGAGAGTGTTAATTTTCTCACTCAAGCTAAGCTATATTGATAAGTTTATTGTTATTAGTATGAACAAAGTGGATGCGCACACTGTCTTGTACACACAGTCCAGCGGGCAAGTAAACACTGAAACAAAAACAAGGAAGCGGTTTCTGTACACAGCGTAGAGTAATCTTGAGAGATTAGCATATAGAAAGAATTTAAGAAACATTGTTGCAAAGATTGTAGGTTGAGCTCGATACACTGTTTCAGTGAGCTCTGGGATTCAAGTAAAAATCTAAAAATAAACAAAAAAATTTACTATTAAGATGATTTTTGATGTCTTCATCCCTGTTAAATATTCCTTGTTCTCTATTCCTTTTTTCTATTTTTCTTTTTTTTTTTTGGGGGGGGGGGAGGGGGAGTTCACTTTGATTTGAAAGGGGAAAAAGAGAGTGTTTGAAAACTTACTGTAAGGGCAAAGGAAGCAGCACTCTCCGAGCGGCTTGATTGGCTCCGGACAGAAGGCTGCTTGACAGCTCTCAATCACACACGTCAGGGTGGCATTGTCGCAGGCACACGTGGTGCAGTCGTCTACTTTCCACTCGTCACCGTGCATGTAAGGGGAACCCCGGTAGACGCACGGGAGGAGATTCTCTCCGGAGCTGATGCTCAAGGACAACGAATCCTCTGGCAGGACAGGGGAGAGGGTGTGGGTGGGTGGGTGGGTGGGGCGGGGGGAGGGGAAGAAAGAGAAGAAGGGGACAAAAGAATTTTACATACGATGAATGACATGCATAAACATTTCTTTTTTATTATCATTTTTATTATTTGTGGTAAAATTACCTGATGTATGGTGTTTATTTTCTCCCTCGGAAGCGAAACATTACAGCTTTTGTTTTTGCTGCAATTGCTTGTCCGCGTGTGATCTTTGAACCTTGATCAAGATTATACCTGTCAATGAGCAAATGCCTATGATAATAATAGCGAAGCTAAAGTGGATTACTCTCCAGGTTATGGGCTATAATGTCAGGAGTATTTTCGGAAATCATAATTAGTCCCATCTCCAAACTGTAAGGTAAAGCATATGGTTTGTCTTTAACAGCGAACAAAAAATATTATAATAAAAAACAAAAATGAAAAAGAAGTTCAGTACAATTGTAGGTTAATTGTTTCTTTGTTTATTGATGTCGTTTGTGCTCTTGAATAAGCGATGGTAATTCTTTTGAGTGTATCAAAGTCATATACACTGTATTTTACCACTTTGAATAAAAGCACTGCCTCTTTGGTGTTAGTCTTTTTCTCATTAATCTGACATTCCTCCTGCCTACATCTGCGAAAAGTACCATCACTGTCTGACTCTTACTTGAACATGAATAATAAAATGGTAATCATCAGCATGTTGTGTCACGTGACATTACTTCTTGGATCAAATCTTGAAGACACTACAAAGGAGAGAGTAAGTGTTACAAGCCATCGAACTCCAAGGGTTTCCAATCCGTTGAAAGCTTTGAAGCTTCAGGTTTCTAGAGCAATTATCAATTCAATTGTTTGTGCATTTTTCTACTGCGGGGAATTCACATGAACGCAGTTTGATTGAAACGAACATTAAGTGGAGAAGTAATGTATGTAATACATAAATGCACAAACACAAACGAATATAATGATAATATATGTATTATATTATATACAATAATATCATATGATATATACTGTGTATATACGTCTGTTAACGTGTGTGTGTGTGTGTGTGTGCGTTTTTTTTTTTTACTAACACACCTTTACCCATTATGTTTGACCCGTTACAATGAAAGTTTGATGAGATTCTGAGAATAGATATCCTCAATGAATTCTCTTTTTTAACTTCCTGCTTTGCAGTAGTAACAATAGAATACTATTGTTATTTGAACCTCAAAATTTGTTAGAAAACCGGTTACTATAAAAAGCTTTGAAATTGTGACGCAGTCATGTGTGCAAAGACTATACGTCTAACACGTTGTGTTAATTTAGATAATATTACTCTAAACATGCTAAAAAGCCCGATACCCACAGTGACTGTGCGACCTGAGCCTGCGATTTGACGCGAGTTGATAGCGACCTAGAGGTCGCACCAGATCGCACCAGATCGTAACAGATCGCTGCGAGTTAATTCTAATTCTAATTCGATCTAATTGTGGACGCGACCTATTCGATGCCCACTGTTCGAGTTCTTGCGATCTCACGGCGACTACCCTGGGAAATGCATTTTGTCCGATTTCCGCGCATGCGTGCATGGCCGAAGAATAATAATATATGCAAATTGCGTATCCTCTTGCACGCCGACCTTGTTGGGCCTTGTGGCTTTTCATCCAGGAATTGGTAAGGCTTCCCTTTTTTTTGTCTGTTTGTTTGTTTTTTAAACATAAATCATATCATCAGCTTTCGAAGGTGTGTTTGTTTGTTTTTAGGGTTTCTGCACTGCAGGTCAACCAATAATCAGCGGTTATACCAGACCGATCCAGCTTGGAAGCCCCTTGGCGAACTACTTCTGCTTTATTGCCCTATA
Organism: Diadema setosum; assembly: GCA_033980235.1. Taxonomy (NCBI): domain Eukaryota; kingdom Metazoa; phylum Echinodermata; class Echinoidea; order Diadematoida; family Diadematidae; genus Diadema; species Diadema setosum. The sequence continues at coordinate 4,057,711 of CM067063.1, read as the reverse complement.
TTTTGGTAACCGATTGCCTCCACATTGTAAAACAGGCCTTGGTCCCTGTATCACTGCACGATTATCTCTTGCTCAAAATCTAGTGATAATGGGGCTTTTCATGGAACAGACAGTTTACGTCATCTTACATTAAGTTATGTGACTTTTAAAGGGGAATTACAATGCAGCTGAGAAAGGGAAAAATTCTGGCAAAAACAATGAAAATTTGATAAAAATGGAATAAAAATAAGGAATTCAAAACATTTCAAAGTTTCGCTAATTTTTCAAGAAACAGTTCTTAAAATAGTCAATACGAAAATGCAAATAGTGGAAGTTATATGATTGTATTCTTTCACAACTTGCCATATGGTTTGTACATAAAGTTTAACATTTCCAGTTTATTATTCAAAAGCAATTTCGCCTTGGTCTCAAATCTTGATTTTTCTAACTGATCATTATTCAAGTTATTCAACCAGGAATAATATCATATTTTACATTTTGATAACAGCAGACTAATTGAATTTTGTCTTTTTTGTACACTAGCAATATCAAAATGAGAGGTGATAGCATCAATTTGTTTGCATAGTGATATCAACTGTTCGAGAACTGTTCTGCAGAAATTAGTGAAACTTCCCAATGCCATAGCTTCTCTGTTTTAATTTGTTTTGTTTTTTTCAATTTTGATCAAACTTTCACTGTTATAATTGTCAGATTTCAATTTTTCTTATCAGATTGACATATAACTGAACTTGAATTCGTCTTTGAGACTCAACTCTCTCACGAATTCTCTTGAGTTTTCTACCCTTTTGGAAGGACGAGCAGGTAGGTTTGAATGCTTGTGAGCTTGCACGGCGTGCAATCTAGGCCGATCTGTGGTCGCTTACTGTGCGACCTGATTGCGAGTGGGCGCGACTTAACCACAGGTAGCAACATTTTTTGAACATGTTCTTAACCTTGCGACCTCAAGTTGGGCGCCCACTGTGCGGCCTCTCCGCAACTGGCATGAGATCTCTCCAGCTCGCACCAGATCGCAGGCTCAGGTCCCACAGCGGGCCTTGGGCTTTAACATAATCATGTCTGCACAAGTTTAAAGAATGTGGATGTTTTTAAAAAATACAATTTTGTCGAATTCTCTTTATATATTTTTATATCATTGCCAAGCTGTGCCAACGCGAATGTAGTAGTCTCCTACGATGACCGTGTGTTTTACGAAGACTTAAAAACAAAGAAAGACAATCTTAAATTTTGAACAGATTGTCCTGCGGAATAAACTTCACTCGAGTTTACTGTTAATATTTCTGCATTCACCAAGTCCACATACAGCTTTGAGGTAAATTTCCCTTTGAATAACAAACAGCCATCAAAGACAAGACAATTAATGTAGAGCAAAAAGATGAAAATAAAAGAATGAAAAGACAAAGATGAATACATCTGAAATCTTACCTTCTTGTCCATGACAAACAATTGCCAGGGTTGCCAACACAACAAGCCCGAAAAACAGACCTTGCTTGTGTCGTAAAAGCCTGTCCACCAAGTTAAACATGGTGGACACTTCTTAGTCCGGCACGTCCGTTTACCGAGAGACTAGAGAAGAAGAGAATAATGTTCCAAGCTGGACGATAGAGACTACGCCCGCTTTCTTCACGAAGTCCCCTGGCCAACTGACAACTTCCCCAAACCAGATGTTAGCTTTTAACCAAAGACTTTTGTGACCCTGTATCCCACGCGCGCTCTGCCTTGCAGTCGCCCTCGTTTTTCCTTTGATGCCGTCTTCTTTGCTTTGCTTTTCTTTTTTTCTATTTTGAGCAATTTGGTTAACTCAAAGAGGTGACGTGCACGTGCAGTAGGAAATAACAACAGCTATCGTCAGCAATGCTGAAATTGCCATACTCACAGAACTCCTTGTAAGCACCTCTGTGCCAGCCTACGGAGTGAAACGTGCCGAAAGAATGATGACGTCACGCCAGCAATGATTCTCGACGATCATGGTCGAGGAAAAAGAGAGGAATGAGGAACATGACAACGACAAGATAGGGAGTGAAAACCAAAATACCTTGCAAGGAGTCGGTTAGATTGCGCATGACTGATATTTATGTCTACTACGAAATAGCCAGGCATGTAAGATTTCATATACAGTGCATTCCTGTTATAATGGACACGGTTATAACGAAATTCCTGTAAGAACGAAGTAAAAATTCAAGCCGCAATGTCATCCACTCTATGATTCTATTGTTTATTTGTTGGGTTATAACGAAATTTCGATTTAAAAAAGGAAAACTAGCTGAAGTCCCGAGGACTTCGTTATAAGGGGAGTCCACTACTGCATTGTAATTTTTACAGCAAGTTGCTGCATGGGTTCGGTTCATTTTCCACTGTATCATTCTCAATAGACAAGTTCTCAAAATGATCTTTTAGATCTGTCACGAGGGTTGCCTTGTATACGGGTCGGTAAGTTCTTTCATGTGAAGCTTCCTCCTAATGTTATGTTGACGTGTAAGCTCTATGGCATACGGGCAGGAGAGCTAGGTCCTCGGGATCTGGTGGTCAGTCGAATTAGTAACTGCCAGTCCCCTTCACTGACCTTTTGATGCCGACATCCTGGATGTCCTTGTATCTGGTGATCACATTGTCGATCCGGTGTCGGTATTTTTATCGAAGATGAGTGTAATGACCTTGGAAATGGATATCTGGTAGCTAAGGTGTCGGTGATAGTTAAAATCATGCTACAAGCACAGGAGGCGGCTGGCTACTGGAGTGCTAGAGTCATGAGGTGAGATGATAGCGTCTGGCCATACAGAGTAGTCTCTGCCAACGGCGACATAGAAGTCTCCGAACAGTAGTAGAACTTCTGCTGAGTAGAGTTTGGGAACTGAGCACAGCAGGCAGGTGACGCTTTTGTAGAACACTTCTGTTTCGTACTTGACTGTAGGTCATTATAGTGGCATACCTGGCGACGGGGGTTGTCACTGCCATCAGACGATCACCGATTCCCCTGGGTGCGTAAGGCTGAGCCAATACCCGCTTCCATGGCCTCATCTAATGACTACCTAGACGAGAAGAATATACCCGCGTACCAATCCTAGTGATTCACCTTGTTCCTTTTTTTTTTTCCTTTTATGGAAGCAATGCCAATCTTGTAGCAATGGGCTATGTGCCCTTCAGGAGAAATTCGGCGTTCAAAACTTTCACTTTCTTTCCTTTCCATTAGAGTTCTGATCTTCTGGGACCTAATACAATTGTGTGTGTGTGTGTGTGTGTGTGTGTGTGTGTTTGTGTCTTTGTGATTTTGTTTGTGTTGTGTTTTTATGGTATTTTGGAGGAATGTTCTATGTCCACTCATAGACCTACTGAGAATGAGGTGAGGCAAGGTTTCTGTAAGACACCTTTACCAGACCCTTTGCCAAGAGAGGAAGCAGTGCTTTTTTCCTGGAAAAGGCTGCTCAGCCGTCAAGCTATTGAGTATAGAGGACGAGCACCACACCTGCCTGGAATGGGTGGAGAGCGACCATCCTCTCCTGGCCACCTTAGCAGGGTGCCTGACTAGTTACTTCCAGTACCATCTCAACAGGACCTTATAGACTCGGTAGCGTGGGGAAACATGGGCGGTCTGACTGGATCGATCTTCTTTCGCTGCTCCCCAGGGATGCTTTCGAAAACCACAAATAGCGTCCATCAGCGAAGATGTGCTTCAAAGCATGCGCGTGTTGGTAACGGTCGACACCATCAAGATTCATCGACTGTGTGTGAACGTATATTACGTGACAAAAGCTATGCACAATTCGAATGAATTCGAGCCGGGGAAGTCTTCCCAGTTCATGATTTCCCCGGGGCAGAGGGTCTTAGAGAATTAGAGGGTTGATAAAGGCGCCACTGAATCTCGGGCGAAAGAAGTAGAACAGGTGGGTATGCCCAGCACCTTGGCCCACCTTCTCTTCCTGCCGCTTTAGCCATGTTCCAGCCACTTGAGTTCGATTTATTTTTTCTTCAAATATGTGTGTTTGTGTGTGTTTTCTACGTCTAGTGTAGTCTAGTCTAGGGTTATTGGAATTTTTGGCGAGAGAGAAAATAAAAGGCAAACTTCAAGTTTGAATGATGGACCCATACCGGGCTCCGTGACTGAAAATAAGGAAGTGCAGCATTGTTCACCGTCATTGTCAACTCAAAGCATCCACAGGGTATACAAATCTATATACTATGAATATGTTTTATTGATATAACAAATTGGTGTTGTTTTTGTTTTGTTCCAGTGTTCCAAGTCTTACAAGCTTTGCTTTTTAGTGGAACACTGTTTTCCATCGTTATGATTGTTTACTATTTTTGTTGCCATGACAAAGCGCATTGTTCCTTTTTTATGTCATCATTCGTGCATATACATTATATTGTATTTGAAAAAAATGCCCATATCAGACGAATGAAGACAAATCGAAAACTTGTACCACTTTGGATCATGTTCCCTTTTTCGTTTTTTTTTTTTTTTTTTGATGGTGTAAATAAATAAACTATTGAACTATTGAATTATATACACTAAACATCAAACGGGCGATATTTCATCAATTATATGTATTGCAATCTGTCTTCAGCGGGTAATTGCCGAGTCAGATCCGGCGTGTGGGTTCAACCCCAAATTCCGTATTTGAGATTTGTGTGTAAACGCAGCAGGAACCTCACCAAGCGAGTCAGATTCCGTGTGCAGCTTCGGCACGGATCGGGAGGTTGTGATGATGAGGACAGAACATGCCTGCATGAAACACAGAAAACAAACTTAGGGAAAAGAATACTTAATTCAGTGATGTGCTGTTATATGCTCCATTTTTCTGTACAAAATTTATTACAGTTCAAGGTATCTTTCCTCGAAAATTCGCACTTGCTAGCTTCATGATATTTGGGATAAGTGAAAGATGCACTCTTTCTACAAGCTAAAGGTGATATGGAAGGGGGGAACTAACCTTTGTTTCCCTTGAACATGAAACCACGGTCTATCGTAACTGGTTTGATTGAGAAGTTGGTGAACAACACATTGTCACATGACCTTCTTGTGTCATGGTCTAGTATCAATTGTTATCTTCTGTCTTCGATTATCTCACGTCCTTCCATTGTTTGTTTGTTTGTTTGTTTGTTCATTTTCCATCTGTGAAGATGGCTGGATAGCCCATATTCAGCTATGTTAAAGGGTGTTTACAGTTCTGGTCGAGGTGAGGATTTAGCTTTTAACGTTTTGCGAGATATTCAGAAACCACCCTATGAGATGGCAAAGAGCATGCAGTTCTAAGGGTTATCAAAAGTTTATTCGATGAAAATCGGTTTTGAAATGGCTGAGATATCAAAAAACAAGGTGAAACAAAGAGCTGATAATAAAGTTGTGGCATGTCGCCTTTTATTATTAGCACTTTTTTGGATATCTCGGCCATTTGAAAACCAATTTTCATCAAATAAACGTTGAATCCTTCTTAAAATTATATGTTCTTTCATATTTCATAAGAGGCTTTGCATTATCTCACTTAGGAATGTTCAAAACATGAATCCCCACCTCAACCAGTACTGTACAGTCCCTTTAAGCTGGTCTTCCATGGGGTCCAGTTGGATGTGAGGTGGGACCACTTCACCGGGTTAAACACCCTGCTCTTTACGATGAATGAATGAAGCGGGTTCTTTTACGTGCATGAGTTGTTACTCTCTCATACACGGGACCTCCATTTTATGTCCTATCCGAGGGTCTCTCTCTCTCTCTCAGTACATGTCTTGCTTGGGCGGATGCATTTTATTAACGCTCAGATAGTGCCAGTTATTCTGTAGTTCCGCAATTACGACTCATTAAAACGTGTCACGTGAGTTTTAACATCAGTATGGTGGCAAGATTCAGAAAAGTCGTAGTCCTATTTATTAACTGATATATGGCAGGACGCGGGAGGGGGGTGGGGGGCTCGGTCCCCCATTTCTTGTACCATACATAGTCTGGGTGTAACCATTTTGGGTGTTTTTTTTTTTTTGATTTTTTTTTTGATTTTTTTTTTTTTGCTCTTCAGCTGATAAAAAAACGGAGGTGGCACCAAAATTTGCGCTGAAGGCTTTTTTTTTTGTCTTGCTTGTTGGCTGATGTAACCCGGAAATGGCGCCAAAAGTATAGAGTGCCCCCCCCCCCCCCTTTTGAAAACTTGGCGCCGGTCACGGATTACCTGGAGTGTACAATATTAAACACTTTCACAACATTAGATTAACACTTTTGCACATAATTTCTGGAAGGGATCGACTTTATTATATGCATTATCCTTAGGTGAAGTTACATTTTATGTAATGGGTTGATAAACAAGCAATATATTCCCAACATTATGTTTGCATTCAAAATGTATCTTTAGCTTGCTCAGACAGATGGCGGGATCAAAGGCACAAATGCACCTGTGGAATTCTTTTAACCCTAATCCCACCGGGTTTTTTGAGGGACTTGAAACCACCGGGGGGGGGGGGGGGCTTTTTTGGCCCCCCCTTCAGATCTCGGTCGTGGATCGCGCGATCCTCGCGAATTGTAAGGTAGAGGCCAATGTAATCTACAAAACTGTATAGTTTGATTTTTCAAATTTTAATTTATGAATTTTATATGCTTTTTTTTATATGCTTTTTTGAGGTTCTGCCTTCCTGTACAATAATTTCATGCATGTGATTTCCTACATAAAAAAGATGGAAAACAAATGTTTCACAAACTTGAACTTGAACTTGATATAAGATTAATTCATGCTAATTTATGCAAAAATTAATTTTTTCCCATCAATAAAAAAATAAAGCTCAAAGACTTTTAATTTTTGGTGAACATATTCGTTTCAATATTCTCAACAATAATATTGAAGCAAACATTCGGCTTCATAATTATTTCTTATGTATTTTATTGTTTATTGAATTTCTTATGTATTTCTGTTTGTTTTTGTTGGTTTTTTCTTCAAAATTTGTCGCAGAAACTTTTTAAGGCATGATCAGGCTAACATAAACCATTATCAGCCATTGAAAGTAAACATATTAATTTTCATGTGAATTAATTGCAAAAACATAATTTACATTGGATTTGTACACAATAAATCATGTTTTTGAGCAAATTTCGGGTCGACGAATTTTTTTCAAAGGGGCGTGGCTTCAAAACGGTATGCCCGGGAGCAACAAATTTGGTCTCAAAAGTTGCGCGATACTTCAAAGAAAAAAGTCATAAAATGTCGCGGCGAGAGCATCACGCGTTGCGGAATAATCACGCGAAACGTCGAGGGGGGGGGGGGGGGCAAAATGCCCCCGCCCCAACCCCCCCTCCCCCCCCCCCCCCCCCCGGTGGGAATAGGGTTAAACATCCATAGAAAACTGACAGCTGTTTAAATAGTCAGTTGGAACACCATCTCTTGAATCTTCGTGATTACAAAGAGACGCCGCATAAGAGTGTTCACCCCTTTACCTGAATCGGTAACGTGGGTGTTAAAGTGAGACCGCCATCGTGTTGATACTCTCCACTGCAGAATGTAAACCGTCTAGACAGTTCTCATTGCAGACTTTGTGTCACAGTCCTAATAAAATGTTGCACGCTCTCCTCAAATCACAGCTGTCGGCAGTGTTTTGGTTACTATTTGAATGTTAATGTGTGCCCACCCGATAACATACTGAATGTCTTCCGCAGATGCGTCGGCTGTGAGGGTCAGGTAAACCCAGTCACTCAAAAGATTCAGCCGAGACAAACGAGAACCCATCGTCACATTTATTGCTTGTGACATCAACTGCTGACTTATCAGAACGTGCAGCTGAAAAGCACATGGAAGGTACCCAGCAGAGGCGAGAAAAAACATGAAAGTGACAACTAACATTTGCAGAGAAGAAGAGGAAACCCGACAACTAACATTCACAGACTAGCAAGGAAATGAGACATAAATAAAGATACTAAAAGCAAACGGACATCACGCCGCTGACTCTTTGAAAAAGTTCGAGGGGGCGACGCGATCGTGTTAATGATGCATTTACAGGTTGAATGTCCGAAATGACGAACAAACAAAATAAACTAAACACTAGTCTTTTTCGTCAATTTCTACTCTCTGTCTTGCTCACATTGACAGACTTTAGTTCATGTAAACGAGTGGCTGTTAAGGTTCAAGTACACTTTTTATTCATGTTCAATGATATAAACCCCATCTAAGTCATTGGATTTTCTTAATACTCTGAACCAAATTTGAAACTGGTATAGAATTGCACTCTAAGTTGAAGAAAACATTAAAAAGTCTGTAAATCCCTCAAAACAATTATGATTTATTTTGCATTTCTTGAAAACGACAACAACAACCTATCAATAAATGCATCATGTTCTGTTAATGTGTGCATTGAGTTTTGTGTATTGTACCTAAGACAAGACAGTGTGGGCCTATCAATTCCTAAGAAATTCTTTGTGATGTTCCTGTTCTCTCACAGGGGGGCGGGGGGGGGGGGGAGATAGGCAGGCCATGTTCAACCTTGACCTCTCAATCTCATCCTCGCTGTCTCTTTGATGGCAGTGAAGGTATACAGGCGAATTGTGCTTGCACCTTTTGAAACATTACTGCACGTGAAAAGCAAAAAATAAACAAACAAACAAAAACAAACAACAACAACAAAATACGATAACGCTGAAAAAAAAGTTGATTTGAAGATAATGACGCAGTAGAGTGTTGATGAATTTATAGGTTTATGGAGCTGATGTCGACTAAGTGCATGTAATTAGCAGTAGAGATTTGATATAAAAGTGAAGTGGATATTTACGGTTCACGTGTGTGTGATTTTTAGCTATACAATTCCGTGTTTTTCGTTGTGTTTTTTTGTTCGTTTTGTTTCTGTCCTTGTTTTCTATTATAGCTCTCAAAGTCTCAAGGATCGCGCTCTGTAGAAAATATCTGTTCCGAAGGAGATCGTTTGAAGGAAATGATGGACCGCCTATATCCTTCAAGCTTCATAGCTGTGAACCGCCGAGAACATCAACAATTACTGGAAAGTCTCTTACCAATCTGTGAAACAGCACTTAAGACAGAACCTGCCACGAATTAAAGGAACCGTGCAGTGCAAATGAATGTTCAGAAACTAAGCTGTGCAAATGAATGTTGACTCGCATTGATTCATGGTAACAATACATCTCGATCATCACTTATGTAGCCAAAAAAGATTGTCTAAAATGTTCGATATGTTTTGTGTTATGTTATGTTTACTGTTTTTCTTCAGCTTTCTTGAATTCGCCCTCAGAAAAAAAAAAGTTCAAAAAGGAGAGATTTTTGCCTTGACATCATCTGTCAATTGTTGCTAAAATACATGTACTATGATTATCAAAAGGGTGCACGAGCTCGACATTCACGAGTTATAAAATCCACGAGCTATACAGATCACGAGTCATAAAGCCCACGAGCAAGACACTACGTGAACAATGCCAAAGGGTTAAATCGACATCAAGCTTGTCAAGTAAAGTAGGCTAACGAGCTATACCGTCCACGAGCTAGCCATTAAACCTAAAAGGGCCGGGGGGGGGGGGGGGGGGGGGGGGGTTGAATCAACCCCCTCCCACCGACATTTTCTGCGACCATTCTGCCGCGCGATTTTTTTCTTGACCGTTTCACTCGCTGACTTTTTACTTTCAAGTCTCGCACATGTTATGACACCCTTTTCGCGAAAATCGGACATATCTTTACGACGCTGCACGACCTTTTATACATGCTTGTCGCGTCAGACCGAAAGTGGCTCAAAAACGTGATTTGTGTACAAAGTCTATGCAAATAGAATTTTCTTACCTTTTTCAAAAAAAAAATGTGGAAAAACAAGGAAATACGTAAAAAAATCATAAAACAATAGAATACATAAGAAATAAACTTGAGACCAGATTTTTACTTCTAGTACATTGTTAGGAATGTTACAAGGAATAATGTCACCAAAAAAATTAGGATGCCATTAGCTTTATTCTCTGAATTAGAGAAAATTTTATGATTTGACGCATATTAATTGATATAAAATATAAGAACAAATGGAAAAAAAAAATCTTTTATAGTTTGGTAGATTACGCGACTGGTAATCGACGGCTGAGATCTCGAGGGGGGGGGGGGGGTGAATCAACCGTCCCCCGGCCACAGAACTGACCCCGTTTATAGTGCGGGGCTAGGCCGAGCCGCGGCCGAGCCCAGCCTCAATTGCGGGGCCGAGCCCTGCAATTTTGTCCGTTTACACTGCCGGGCTCGGCCGCGCTTTTAATTCAAACCTTTCAATATTTTGTCGTAGTGGCGCTCTGCTTGTAAACAAACGCAATTTGGTATAGTCTGTTTTTCAGACCCTTTGCCGACTGGATTCCGTGGCGACGAAGTCGCCGTTCGGGCAAAGGCCTTTGCCGAAGGAAAAATTCTTTGCAGGACAAAACCATCTTAAACTACACTAGCTTTCGATGTTGAGGGGGTTAATATCCTGAATAGCGAAATAGTACGGGCAGAGGGTTTGGAAGCCAGACTAAAATTGGCCGCGCATTTGGCCCAGTTTGCGTTTACACTGAGACCCCGTTTACAGTGCGAGGCTCGGCCGCGGCCGAGCCGCGGCCGAGCCCATCCCCGCTTCAGTGTAAACGCGCAAAAGGCCAAATGCGAGGCCAAAATTGGCCTCGCATTTAGCCTCGCTCTGGAGGTGGTCTCGGCCGCGGCCGAGCCCGGCCTCTTCTTGGTGTCTCCGAAGGCCGAGCCTCGCACTGTAAACGGGGTCTTTAGGCCAAAAAACCCGGTCCGGGTACTTTTTACGTCATTGGCGAGAATTGCGAGGCTCGGCCGCGCAATTGAGGCCGGGTCCCGCACTGTAAACGGGGTCTGAGAAAAGGCCGGGCTGAGACCACCTCCAGAGCGAGTCCAAATGCGAGGCCAATTTTGGCCCCGCATTTGGCCTTTTGCGCGTTTACACTCAAGCGGGGCTGGGCCGAGCCACGGCCGAGCCGCGGCCGAGCCTCGCACTGTAAACGGGGTCTTCAGGCCAAAAAGCCCGGTGTGGTTAGGGTAAGACCAACGAGCTTGACGATAGGCGAAGTGGGCCCATGAACTCGACTATACATCATGGGGCTTAAAGGGACTGTACAGTACTGGTTGAGGTGAGGATTAAGGTTTATAACATTTTTGGTGAGATAATGAGAAAACTCTTATGAAATATGAAAGAGCATGTAATTTCAAGGAGGATTCAACGTTAGCTTGATGAAAATTGGCCTTGAAATGGCTGAGAAAAGAAAGTAGCGATCCTAATAAGATTGACAGGCCACGACTTTAATTATGATCTCTTTGTCTTACCTTGTTTTTAGATATCTCAGTCATTTCAAAATCGATTTTCATCAAATAAACTTTTGATTCCCCTTAGAATTTTATCGTCTTTAACATTTCATAGAGTGGTTTCTGAATATCTCGCAAAACGTTGTAAGCTGAATCCTCACCTCAACCAGTTACTGTACAGTCCTTTAATGATTTACGTATAGTGTCGAGCTAGTCTGCCTTCTCTGCCTAGTGTCTAATAGCTCGTCTGCCTGTTCTACTTGGTGTTTTTAGCTCATGGGCGTCTAGCTCATGGTATTGCAATAACCCAATCAAAAAGACAATGAAATTCATCTTCTGATAGACCGAGTATAACTGCCAAGTTTTCCTGCAATTTCTTTTTTTTAAATCATATTTGTAACATGGACATATTAGCATGCAAGTGAGGTAAGTAAGGTGCTTTTGTTATGATCTTTAGATTTTTTTGTTTTAGTCTTTTATCATTTTATATCATATACATCGGTATTTAAGGTGAATTCAAGCCAGTTGCGTTTGTGCGAAAGCATGTTTCTATATTTGCCATGTTCAAATGCAGGTCCCTATTAAACAGTTTTCATATCCCGTAAATGCTAGGAAAGTATGCCAATCCATACCCTAGTCAGCTTGTTCAACGCCTGAATCATAAAACACTGTGAATGATTTAAAATAATCATATGTATACAGCTGTATTTCACTTAGAGTTGGTTTCCATGACAACAAAATTATGTAGTATGGAAAGGATGACTCCTGTAATGTAAACGTAATATCCTCAATGGCCGAATCTGCGTGTTTGATAGTTTGGACAGAAGCCATCCAGGCACGTACCATCGATAAAACGAACATTATGTGATTGGAATTGATAAAGCAGATGTCACGATGTCAGTTAGGATTTTTCGCTTCTGATAGACGTTGTTAGTTCAGGGATGCGCGGCAGTCACTGAAACATGTAGCGGACCTCGATGACTTAAAGTTCCTGTGTATACCATTGGGAGCCGTGATTTAGTATGCTCGAGTTATCACATTTGTTGCATATGTGTAGGTCAGTTGTATCACGAAACATCCTACCATATACGGGGTAAAGTCTGAAATATAAGGAGATATCACTTTTTTTCTTAATAAAGTGGACGGACTATTTTAGAAACAGTTTTACTATAACTATTGTTCACATTTTGTGTATTTAACATTACTTAAAGGAATGATACAGCTTCGGTTGAGATGGGGCTTCAGATTTTTGAACGTTTTTTGATGAAGATTTTTTGAGATAATGAGGAACCTCTTATGAAATATGAAGGAGCATATAAGTCTAAGAGGAATTCAAAATTTGTTTGATGAAAATTGGTTTTGAAATGGCTAAGCTGTCCAAAACAAAGCGATCCTAATAAAAGTTGGGACCCACCTTTTATTAGGATCGCTTTGCTTTACTTTGTTTTTTGATGTCTCAGTCAATTCAAAACCGATTTTCATCAAATAAAGTTTGAATTCTTCGTAGAATATTATACTCTTTAACATTTCATAAAGTGATTTCTAAGTATCTTGCACAAAGTCAAAAGTTGAATCCTCACCTCATCCAATACTAAATCCCTTTAACATTGATTACAAAGATTAGCAATTTTACATTAGTTGTTTCTATCTCTAACTCACATTTGAGAACTATTTTGAAGCACTAAAACTTGGTTTTCGTATCATCTGCAAATGATCATTAATGTCTTTAAATTCATCTGGAAGCAATCTCAGCTTACCCGATACAATGCTAACAAACTATTCTTCTAAATTAATGTTTTGTCATGCATTGTTATGTATCTTGGAAATGTGGACAAAATAAAGTAGACAATCATCATTTGTAATTAAGGTTTCAACTTATGCATCCTACATCATTGAGTATAACTTTGAATACCTTTACGAAATAATTATATTGAATCCACAAAATTTGACTCGCAAAGTATTTTGAGTACGCTCATTATAAGAAGAAGAAAGAACGCCAATCCTTTCACCGCGATATGATACAACAAAATACCAAATGTGAGTGGGTAATATGACGATTGTCACTTCATAACGACAAAGTAAACACAATATCTCTATACTACTAAATAATAATTAGAATAAGCAAATAGACAAACTATTGTAGAATGTAAGATTGCTTTTTAGCGTTAGACTTATAGAGAACAAGACCTTAATATAGAGAGCAATTATTTCATATCATAATTCCATGTTTCTAAATAAACATTTCCTATGTTTCTCAGACCTTTATCATTCTTTTCTGACCTTGTCCATACTCTGTTTGTCTGAATATCAATCTGTTCGTTTTGTTTCTTTGCCTGTTTGCTTCTTTGCTTGCTTGCATTTTGAAAAGAGCAGAATTTGGAAGAAATGTCTGCCCCAATGAAGGTCAATGTCAAGCAATGCCGCCGGCACCGTTATAGCCGATCTCGGATCATCATAAAGGAGTGCCACAAATCGCAAGATTAAATTTCATTTGAATGCCAGAATATACCTGAGCATACAAATTGGTCATCGTCATCTCATCTCTCCCCCCCCCCCCCGGTCTCTTTCCCTCTCTCTCTCTCTCTCTCTCTCTCTCTCTCTCTCTCTCTCTCTATCCCTCTCTCCCAATCCTGTGCTTATCTTTTTATTTCCTATTATACAAGTGTATATTTTACTATACTGTCACCTTCCTGTTTGTTTCGCATCCTCCTATTCGTTCGATGTGATGAAATAGGTGATGTTCGTTATTCCGGAGCTTCGTTTCAGTGAAAATGAAATCAGGTTTGTTATTTCGAAGCACACAAATTCCCTATACACCAGTACCTAGATCCCAAAATCAAAAACACAAAAAATAACATCGGGTTAGTTAATGAAACATTTATGCCGTCAATTTGACGGTCTGTTGTTTCGAAGGTTCGGTTATCCGAAAATGAAACAAGGGTCGTTATTCTGAAGGCTTGTTACTGTTAAAGGACAAGTCCACCTTCATATACATAAGGATTGAGAGAATGCAGCAATATTAGTAGAACACATCAGTGAAAGTTTGAGGAAAATTGGACAATCCGTTCAAAAGTTACGAATATTTTAAGTATCTGCGTAGTCACTGCTGGAAGAGAAGACTACTACAGTGGATGATGTCACATGCGTACAGCTATATAAGGAAAATAAAAAGGGAATTTCACAAAACTTTACTTTTTGAATAAAGTGCACATTTCTCCGACTTGCTACAGACGTATGTTAAGGGTAATATTATTCCCCCTGCCTTCTAAAAGAGAGAAGTCAAGTGTTCTTTTTGTTATGCGAGAAAAATTGAAATATGTTGAATTTTCTTTATTCTTTCTTTATATCGTTGTACTCATGTGACATCACAAGCTATAATAGTCTTTTCATCCAGACGTGACTGAGCAGAAACTTCAAAAATTCATAACTTTTTAACAGATTGTCCGATTTTGCTCAAACACTTACTGATGTGTTCTACTAACATTGCTGCATTCACTTAACCCACATGTCTATGAAATTGAACTTGTCCTTTAATCCGAAAAGAAGGTGCACAACGCCTACTAACGAATTTTTGGAATTATGATACTTGTAATTCATTGGAAGTAACCAACCTATGAAATAACGAACCCTCGGAATGACGAACTGTAACAGGTGAAATTTCCTTTAAAGGGACTGCAATAAAAATGGCTTCCGGTGGTGGCATTTTTTTTTTTTTAATATAGCTTCCATGCGACCGACCGGAAACACGGGTGTAAGGATAGCCCTAGGTGATATCCTTGCGACAGAAGTGTTGTGATATGATAGTGCGCCCTCCTTTGTACGTAAGTAGATAACTGGTTGTCGTATGGAGAAATCGTCGTTTTTGCTTTCGAAGCAGTGTAACTTTGGACTGCTATAACTTTTGAATGGAATGATTTAATGAATTTAAATCAATTAATGATTTAAATCAATTCTGTATGCAGCATTCTAATTGTCCTGAAAGACACATATTGATTGCGCAAGCTTGTTTTCAAGAAGTGATTGAACACAATTACAGAGTTTTGTCCAGTCAAAGATATATAATCTCTTTGTGTCCAATTCTGTCACGCGCGTGTGTGTATGTCTGTGTTTGTTTGCGAGTGTTTTACGGGGACTCGTTAGGGATTCCGGATTATGAGGGCTTTCCAATTTCAATTCTTAATGTGCTGACTTCTAGTCCAAAATTTTCCGTACATAATACGTTTTGTTCCATACTGATTTATGCGATTAGTGAAATTTAAATGACAAACTAGTGACAGTAACGCGAATTGATGACTGAGACTCATAGTTAAGCTAATCATGTGTAACCAGAGACAACTGACCCCAAAAGGTGTCTTCGTTCGTGATGACATTATAGTAAGGTCAACTATGTCAACTAAATTTATACCGGGAAACCACCACACCAAAAGTATGTAGCGGGCGGGCGCGGTGTGACAGCTGAATACTCACAAGAAATACAGCGACGCAGCGCGCAGATCCTAATTGCTTACTAGAACACATAAGTACGAGACAATACAGATTATGATTATACTTATAATAGATAATGCGCGCTCACACCTTACCCATTAACGCATTGAAGCACATGAATTTATTTTGTAAACGTCTAATTCTTGTCGGTATTATCAATGGAATGTAGCCAGGTGCGAGAAATTATCTTTTACGAGAGGTGAGTAAAACACGATCGCATTGGGGAAAGATTTCGTTCTTTATCTTAACGTTCTTAGAGATATTAAAAAGGAATAATAATGATAATAATAGTAATAATAATAATAATAATAATAATAATAATAATAATAATAATAATAATAGTAATAGTAATAATAATAATAATAATAATAATAATAATAATAATAATAATAATCATCATCATCATCATCATCATCATAGAATGATAATCGTAAGAAGGTCTTATTTCCCCAAGGTAGCCTCTTCAGTGTTGCCACTGCACTACCAGATGGCCCTGCCATTATTATTACCCTAGCGTTGCCAGGGTCTCATTGTAAAATACATCCTGGGTCGAGAGGAACATTGTGGGTAAAACGTCTTGTCCAAAGGACGTAAGCACTGGACGGGATTCGAACTCGGGTTCTCTGATCAAGAGTCGGGAGTCTTATCCACTATGCCACAGCGCCCGCCATTTTCATTGCATTGCTTCGAAACCATGTAGGTCTACTTTGCCGCACTTTTAAGGCTATTCATCATTATAATATAGACAGGGCAGAGCCAGGCAAAAACTGCCCTTTTTTCCAGTCAAGGTTTTCTCACTTGATTCTGGTACTTTAGACCATACTTAACAAAATAAGCTTCTGCGCCATCTTGAAATCTGTCCCAAATCCAAGATGGCCGCCAGAGGACCTAAAAAGTGCCTTCTGTGGTTAAGATTTGCCTGGGGATGGGTTTTTTTAAACTCTATTTGATGGTAAATGGTAAGAGGAATAAGATTCAGTGAATCAAAATTAAAATCAGTTTCTTTTTTATTGTGAAAATCCAACATGGCCGCCAGACGCAGCTCCCGAAATTAATAAATGTCATAATAACCGGAGGGCCAAACCCTAAAAACTTGCTTACTTAACAAGTGAGTTCCACTCTTTTTACAAACTTAGTAGACCATGCTTATTTTCAAATTTTTATTATAACAAACAACATTCCACTGGTCTACCTAAAAAAAATTGTTGCAAAAGTCTCCAAATCCAAAATGGCGTCCAAGATGGCCGCCATGTTTACTGAGTTTGCTATTTGAAAGATAGAATTTGATAGAAACATCAGATTTCAACAAATGTCATGTCATATGAAAGAAAATAAAATATCCTACAAGTTGATACCATTTTTCTGGGCGATCGTGATAACTGAATTGAGATATAAAGGAAAAACACTCATTTTTTTATATTTTTCTGAAAAAAGGAAAATCATGAAAATGCTTGATTCAGCATAAGGCAGAAAAAGACTGAAGGATTATCTTGAAACATTTTTAAGAGTTTTGTTTAACATATGATTAATATTTGGAGAAAATTAGGGGTCAGTACCATTTGCGGTTCAGGAGTTACAATGTCTTAAACTTGAAAACTCACTATGTAAAAATTTCCACTTTAGCTGTGACAAGACCTTGTTGGTCGTAAAGAGAGTCTGCATGCGCCAAGACAACTACACGCATCACTGGCACTGACGCTTGTAGCAGTGCCAGTGGTGCGTGTAGTAGTCTTGGTGAGCGCAGACTTTTTTGACAAACAAGAGTTTGTGCCTGCAAACTAACTTTTCATACCAAGTGGTAGCTCAGGTGACGCTGATCGTTATTATTTCAAAGTAGATTGTTCCGATATGTTTTTATGCCTCCGCCCACGAAGTGGCCGGAGGCATTATGTTTTCGGGTCGTCCGTCTGTCCGTACGTCCGTACGTACGTCCGGACGTCCGTCCCGTTTTGTTTTTGTCGATATCTCAAGAAACGTGTGGTAGTTTTACATCAAATTTGGTATGAGGGTATATCCTGGGGGATAATACTTTGTTTGGATTTTAGGGTCATGGGGTCAAAGGTCAAAGGTCACAGGTTATTTTGTGAAAAAAAAGGCTGAAATTGCATGTTTTTCTCTATATCTCGCAAAGGGTTAAAGGTATCTTCATGGAACTTAGTGTATATATATGCTTGTACCGATGGGCAGTGATTATCTAGGAAAGTTGGGGGTCATGGGTCAAAGGTCAGGGGGTCAAAGGTCAAGGTCAACTCCTCAAAATATCACTACTTTTATTTATGCAATACCTGAAGGTTTGTTTTTTTAACTTGATGTATGCATGTATTACCAAATATATATTCTGTGGGAAGTTTTTGCCAAAAGGTCAAAAGTCAAAAGGTCAAGTGAAAGTGCTTAATTGCACTTTTTCCTCCATATCTCGAAAGTAACTCAAGGTATCATCATGAAACTTAGATATTTATGCATGTTCTACCTGACAGTGATTCTCTTTGGAACTGTGAGGTCAAAGGTGAAAGGCCAGGTTTAGATAATGCTATTTTACCATTTGATACTGAAATTATACTTTTTCTCAATACCTTGAAAATTACTCAATGCATAAACTTATAAAAGGGTCAAAAGTCAAGTAAAAATCATCAGTTCCCCAAATACCCGCACTCTGACGTTTTAATCATTCATCCAATTGAACCTAGTTCTAGGAAAGTGAACATTCAGCATATTTGTGGCAAACCAGTCATTCTAATATTTTGACAATTGTGTGAAACTGTCATCACACATTGTCAAGACATTGATTTGTGGCAAACCTGTCATTTTAATATTTTGCCAATTGTGTGAAACTGTCATCACACATTGTCAAGACATTGTACTATAGACCTATTAGGAGAACCATGCATTATGGCGGAGGCATACCAGTCGCCGTAGCGACATTTCTAGTTTTTTATACTAAGCTGTCAACAGTTATCAATGTTATGGTTTCTTGAAAAGAAATGGTGATATCTCCGTATGTTTTAGGCTTCATTATATATATATATATATATATATATATATATATATATATATATATATATATTTTTTTTTTTTTTTTACATGGTAGAATGTTTTGTGATACAACTATTAACCTGCACATATAAATCGAATGTGATATCTCTTCCAATGGTAAACGATACCTTTAGCGTGTTGCGTCAGAGTCAAGTCTTGATTGATAATTTGATGTATTTTTAGAATTTCTTGTATTTCTGTCTATCATATGTATTGTCCTCGTTTAAACCATATTGAAGGTTTATTTATTTATTTTTTTTTTTTGGGGGGGGGGGGGGTGGAGCTCATTTTAGTGTTTGGGTAAGGCCCGATCTTTGATTAAAAAAAAAAAGAAATGCTTCTGTATCAAAGATATGCTTTTGTACTTGTATGTTACTCTGCTGTTGTAGAAACGTGAATGATGATGGCATATGTGTAATAATATCTGGTCCGTACATGTCCTTGAAAGCCCTTCTGATCCGAGCACCCCCCCCCCCCGAAAAATCCGACATGGCGGCAATTTCTCAAAGTTGCTTTTAAATGTGTTGTGCGAAATTACTTTTCAGTATATTGTTCAAATAACACTGTCCAAAATGATTATTCATGCTGTATATTCACATTTCTGAGGAGCCCACATTCTACAACACTTGTCTTTTTAGTGGGTCCCTCCATTTTTCGAATTATCCACAATGTTTACTTACTTCAAATCACTCGAGCTTTATGATAATCTGTAATGATTTTAAGGTGCTACAATTATTGTATTCTTTCCATCCTACATAGTTTTGAGCACCTGATTTTCTGTTACAAAAAAAAAGAAGAAGTGATGTTTATATGTTCTTGTCGAAAAATGAAATAAAACATTGAATTGAATTGAACCTGAATTTACAAATAAGTATGCTGAAAGTGTATTCACTGTGAATAGATTTTTCTTACATCGTTTTAGGCTGATTTCATGTGGGTTATAGTGTCAAGATTGAATTGAATTAATGCCATTGGTAGATGCTTTCACATTTTAGATATCAGGATCACTCTAGAGTGGAAATGTTCATTTTCATTCCTTTTAGAGTGATCTCAGTGATCACTCAAAGAGTGACGAGTGATCCCTAAGGTCACTCTAAAATGAGTGAAAATGAAAATTTTCACTCAAAATTCACTCCAATTTTACTTTAAATTTACTGATTCCGTTATTAACTCCTTCAAAAATGAAACTTCCACTCGATTTTTTTTTTCTTTTTCGGAGTAGAATATCACTGGTTTTAAAAATATCTCCATAAAAACCCATGACGGTTTGAAATAGCACTACAATGTTCAAAATATATAAAAACTATAAATAGATAGCACAACAGACAAAATTGTACCAAAATTAGAATAATACATTTAATTTGGTGCAATAAACTATGTCAGCTTTGATGGCCTGCAATCTGATGTTTTTGAGTGACTGATCCAAATTTTGTTTTAAACTTCCTATAGCATGGTTGTTTCAAGCTTCTATCTCTATTTGAAATACATTTTTTGCTTCATCCCATCTGCTCCAGAACAATCTACTTTGAAATGATAGCGATCGGCGTCACCTGAGCTACCGCTTAGTATGAAAAGTTAGTTTGCAGGCACAAACTCTTGTTTGTCAAAAAAGTCTGCGCGCACCAAGACTACTACACGCACCACTGGCACTGCTACAAGCGTCAGTGCCAGTGGTGCGTGTAGTAGTCTTGGCGCATGCAGACTCTCTTTACGACCAACAAGGTCTTGTCACAGTTAAAGTGGAAATTTTAACATTGTGAGTTTTCAAGTTTGAGACATTAAACTCCTGAACCGCATATGGTACTGACCCCTAATTTTCTCCAAATATTAATTATATGTTAAACAAAATTCTTTAAAATGTTTCAAGATAATCCTTCAGTCTTTTTCTGCTTTATGCTGAATCAAGCATTTTCATGATTTTCCTTTTTTCAGAAAAATATCAAAAAATGAGTATTTTTCCTTAAAATCTCAATCCAGTTATCACAATCTCCAACAAAAATGGTATCAACTTGTAGGAAATTTTATTCTCTTTCATATGATATCACATTTGTTGAAATCTGATGTTTCTATCAAATTCTATCTTTCAAATAGCAAATTCAGTAAATATGGCGGCCATCTTGGACGCCATTTTGGATTTGGAGACTTTTGCAACAAATTTTTTTGAGGTAGACCAGTGGTATGTTGTTTTTTACAGTATAAATTTGAAAATAAGCATGGTCTACTTAGTTTGTAGAGAGAGTGGAACTCACTCGTTAAGTAAGCGAGTTTTTAGAGTTTGGCCCTCTGGTTATTATGACATTTATTAATTTCGGGAGCTGCGTCTGGCGGCCATGTTGGATTTTCGCAATAAAAAAGAAACTGATTCTAATTTTGATCCACTAAATCTTATTTCTCTTACCATTTATCATCAAATAGAGTAAAAAAAAAAAAACCCATCCCCAGACAAATCTTAACCACAGAAGGCACTATTTAGGTCCTCTGGCGGCCATTTTGGATTTTTGGCGGCCATCTTGGATTCGGGACAGATTTCAAGATGGCGCAGAAGCTTATTTTGTTAAGTATGGTCTAAAGTACCAGAATCAAGTGAGAAAACCTTGACTGGAAAAAAAGGCAGTTTTTGCCTGGCTCTGCCCTGTCTAATACGACCATATCAAGAAAAAAGAAAACAAAGAAAGAGAGAGAGAGTGCGTAGATTTACGTCAACGACTTGATCATCAAAGCTGTTTCCCCCTTTGATTGCTGTCACGTTAGCATGGAATTTCTCTTATGGGATGGGTGTTTAACAGGGACACCAGCGTGTCTTCAATTTCAAGACACATGTCTTGGAAGTTATTGCCATATTATTTCGTGGCTCGCGAGAAGCAGGAGAGAAAACGGGGACGACAAACAAGAAGGGGAGTCGATTGCTATCTTCGCCTGAAATTTGATGTATGTTGGGCTTGTTTGCCAAGAGGAAGGTTAAAAGTTGTGAAAAGCTACGGTCAAGCAGAGAAAGCGCATTCCAGAATCCCGTCGCCAACGTAGATATGCAGCAGCATATAGCCGTTGAAAACTCTCACGTTTTGAAGGACTGTATAGTGTTCCCCTTCCCGCTGCTAAGTCAATAAGCCAGTAGGTCGAGTGGAGTGCAATGACTTTACAACATAGCACTTACACGGAGGTCTTCATTTAGCGAGAGTGCACGATGCTGAATGAATGCATAGTAATGTCCCCGTGCATTTAGCTGTAGAATTTGTGCTCGTCATTTCCAAATCAGTACCATAAACTCTGTGTGCATTTTAGAACAAGAAATGATATAAGATTAAGGCGGATATGAATAATTGTTTTTTTTTTTCTTATTGCAGCAACGTATGATAGCAGCTGCGCTATAGATGATGATTTGCTTCAATTTGTAGAGCGCTGTGAAAATATAGTTTATAGTTTGCAAGAGCGCTAAAATACAAGAAATCACTGTATTGTATTGTATTGTATTGTATTGTATTGCATTGTATTGTATTGTATTGTATTGTATTGTATTGTATTGTATTGTATTATATTGTATTGTATTGTATTGATGAAAATAAAAGCCCTTATTTTAAACATTTTGTTATACGTTCATATAACACGTGTGTATTTCCATATAAATGTGCACATTGTAGAATCGTGCAACACATACGCGTGTATAGATGCCCCAATCTGTAACATTGTCAGATTATGAATTTGATAATACAATAAAACAGCAAATACCTGACATGTGTGTCGACTTAAAGAATAGATATGTCACACTCAATCATTCCATTCTTTGGGACAACTTGTACAAGCCTGTCTTTCGAGGTTAAGTCATGCAATCGTAAAAGGTTAGCTACATGTTGCGAGCTGATTGGAACTCACTGTTTACAGGCAGAAAAAACAATCTATGTCGTACCATAGGGGTTTGATGCATGGACCAGTTTTGTCAACTATCATACTACAATCTTTCAATGAAATCATCTACTTTCTTTTCTTACCCCTCCTTTAATTTTCAATCATTACTGGCATTGTTCTCGCTATACACTATTTATTCACGAGCGACCTTTATGACAAAAACCTGTTTTTTCCCAGTTCAATTTAAGTTGCCATACATATTGGCATAACCAATAAATCTAATGTCTTGATTAATTATTGTGTGTATAGAGTGAATTTCTGTTGCTCTTCTTATTTCTTATAATCTCTGAGGATTGTATTTTTGTTTTGTTATCTTGATATTGCGGCAAGATTTCCAACTGTAGAATCACAAGGCATTAAAAGGGTAAAATTCAATGTGAGAGGATGAAGATTGTCGTTGATTTTGAATACACTTGAAGTGGACTGCATCTATACGTCCGATTTTGCTCACATTTTAGTCAGGACATGTCTTATCTTGATTTTGTTGCATTCACGGAATGTACACGAAATAATTTGGGGTGTAGATTCCATGTTAAAGTTCAATGAACAAGATAGTTGATTCTCTAGATTTCGTGTTCTAAAACATAGAAAGCGCACAATTAAAGAAAGTGGGACAGGGATGGGGAGGGGACTGGGAAACAGCACGATAAAGGGGGTGGGGAGATGGAGATGTTAGTAGAGAAAAGGATGATATACGCACGCGTGTTGTGACATTTAGATCTGCTTTTCCATTCCGGCGAGATGTATTGCTTGTGCGTCTCTTAATGACACTATTAAATGTCTATTTCATTCCATGCAATGACAAAGCCCGTACAGCAAATGATATTGACACACCAATTACTGAAGGTACAGTGTATATATAATGTCAGTCACTGCTCAACACGTCTTCTCTGACCTCAATTATTCGTATGCGATAGGCGACATTTGCCAAGGCATGGTAACGACGCAAAATAGGTCAAATCCATTCCAAGGTGATAGCTGACTATAATAACACCAACGTCGGAAGCCTTATCGACACTCAACGTCAGTCAGGCTCTAGATTTGAAGAAAATATTGTTGCATTGGTAAAGGGCTTGTATATTCGAATTACGCAGTTATTTCGTTTACAGTTGAAGGGGATAACTGAAAACACAGGTTAATGAGAATAAAGTAAAACTAACCGCCCCAGTCGAAACTGGATAAATGTTTTCCACATTTTGGGATAGCTGAGACGCTTCCAGATGAAGACGATAGATCAGATAAAATTCTTATTCTATCTTCTTTTTCTCCTTTTTTTTGGGGGGGGGGGGATGCTTATACACTTCCTCCAAAAGCTAAACAGAATAAATAATATTAATTACGTTATTTTCTTCCCGTATAAGCACTGAGCTAAAATCAAAAGGCAAATTCATGTGCAATTTCGCTTCAATTAAAAGAAAATATGAATTATCTTGGAAAAATCATATTTTGGAGCCATTTTTTTTCATTTCCACATGTTAAGACATCTTCATCATACATGCATGGTCGTAGGAAGTCGATGCAATGATGCTGGGATAATCCAGAGGGATAATCCAGACGGATAATCATACAAATCCCTTGAGTGACTATGCAGCAGAGTCCTAATTGCTTTGTCTAACTAAATGCATGCGTCTGCTGACATCTTCAACCTCTGAAGAAAAATAGGCTAACGAAAGCCTGGAGTGGTTCGTATCGTTGCTTCAGCTACAGAGGATAATTAAATACAGTTGTACTAAAATGCCACCTTGGAGAAAAGGCAGTAAAAAAAAAACCAAACAAACAAAAACAAAAACAAAAACGCGATCAATAAATCTAAACGCCTGAAGCTGCAGACAACCAAGATTTAAAATAATCAGAAAATGCTGCACTCCTCAATCATCCACCCGCCAACCCATTCGCAACATAGTGATCCACAAATGAATTCAAATATCATGGATATTCATTATCATTTCCCTTCTCTTTTGATGTCTGAGGATACAGTATCAACTTTTCCGCCCATCTTTTTATAATCTATTAAATGTCTTTTAACAAGAAACGACATTGCTATGTTTGGTAAGCAAAGGGCAAATTGCTCTGGTCGTCGGGAACAGCATTTGTTATAGGCGCATGATTCCACTATGAGAACAAACTGGTCCATTACACGTGGGCGCTGTTGCTCAGTCACCGTTTTTCTCCCTCTTGTATCTTGTAAGGCCAGTCTGTCGCCCTCTATAATCTTGTACATCAACCCGGCGATCAGAAGATGGGACGTGCCTCATTTCTCAACGCCAGTGCTCGATATTCAACTTGACACGTGTGGTTCTAGTGCCTTATGAACACGATATTTCCTTGGGATTAACATTTCTTTCAAGTCTGTCCCCCGCCGACTGACATGGCTCTGAGCAAAACATATCGTGTGAGCGCTTAGTGCTTAACCCTTTCCGTGTCAGAAAGTTTTGACAATGCGTACAATGCTATGGGGTTTTCTATGCCAATTTAAGTAACACTCAAGAAGACTGCTCCTCTCCGCTAGAATTTTTATTGCCACCAGCGAAACAGTAAGCTACCTACACCGAAATAGATTTAAGAGAGAGAGAGAGAGAGAGAGAGAGAGATACTCATCTCAAGATCGAAAATGAACTTTTCAGAATTTTGTTTTACTACTAGGCCGAGAAAAGGCTGTGTATCTTGGTGCATGTTCCATCTTTGTTGGTCTTTGTACCGAGATGAATCTAATTTGTGGAAAGATATAGATCAGAGCACAGAAGTCACACCGGAAGAAATCAAAATCTATGTCGACTAGGTTCGTATGCCTCTTATCACCGTTTTTTAATTCGTACCAGTAGGGCTAGTGCTGCAAGTAGATGAAGATTCAATATCTGAGATGTCTATAAACTGTTATTGTTAGACAAGATGCAATGTTTGCTGATTCGTTACAAACACAAACCCGGGCACAAACCTATAGACATCCCTCGCACACACAATCGTACATACGCACACTCATGTTTACTAGTGATGCGTCACACACACACACACACAACACACACACACACACACACACACACACACACACACACACACACACACACACACACACACACAAACACACACAAACACACCAGGGGCGGATCCAGGAGTTCCGTAAAGGGGATGCGCTTTACAAAATTAAAGGGGGCACAAGAGCCCCCCTTTTTTCTTTTTATTTCTTTTGTTTTAACCAAAAAAAAAAAAAAAAGAGGGGGTGCGCTCCCGGTGCGCCACCTCTGGATCCACCACTGCACACAAACTTACTGACATACAACACACAAGCATACAATGCTGTAGACAACGATTCTGTTAAAAGCATCATGTTGCAGCATTAAACTCAGCCCCGCTGAACTGAGTTTTTAGGACAACTTTACGTAGCACAACGGAACGGCCTTTTCCGTGCTACGAATCCACAAAAACAAAGTGATCTTGGGATAAAGATAAATGCCAATTCGTTCTCGTTGATATTCCATCCAGGTTCAAGGACTCCAGGAGCGTTCATTCTCCGTGTGATCAGAAACTTGTTATAGACATCAAGAATCCATCTACAGGAGTCGGTTCTATGACCACAAAATGAGGCAAATTGACGAGCCCGGGTTGTCAGGCGCCACAAAGGACCTGAGATAAAGTCCAGCTCAGACGAGCTCCTTTGCAATATGGCAGCAGTTTAACCCATTCCTTACGGGAGCCACGCACGAAATAACATTATTGGCATAGTTTTGTCAACAGGAAAAAAGGAAGAACCTTAAGTTAAAAAAAAATGATGTCGCACTAGGCAGTGGTTTTTCTTGCAGTGATCTGAAAACTGCGTCTAAAGAATCCTTGGTCGAAATGCAAAAAGACAAAAAGAGGAATGTGAATATAATATTATTGTGATCATAGTTACATATTACGTTACGTATAAGACAGAGAGAAAGAGAGGGAATCATTTAAATAGATAGAAGGATAGATAGATAGATAGATAGATAGATAGATAGATAGATAGATAGATAGATAGATAGATAGATAGAGATAGATAAATAGATAGATAGTAGATAGATAGATAGATAGATAGATAGATAGATAGATAGATAGATAGATAGATAGATAGATACAATGATAGATGGATGGATGGATATATAAAGGGAGGGAGGGAGAGAAAGAGAGATATATCAGATTAAAGAGTCGTGATTTCAAGCACTCTGTGTGGGAAATGATAATCATCGACTTACAGTCACTTACAACGCTGTACTCCTTCTGTACTTACTCCTTCTGTACTCCTAGGGATTAGCACGAATGCCGAAAGGAGACATAAAAATTGGTCGCAATGTCACTTCTCTCATTGCGAAAGCCAGCTAGCTCTGTTAGCCTCTTCAGTCCACGTGAGTATTATTTAGAAACTCATGTCTATCACCCGATTATTGAGAAGCAGCCTCAATTCGGGTTAGATACGATGCGGTTAATTACTTGGCGCAAATACAAGTACATGTACAAGTTTCCCCCCCCCCCCCCGAAAGTAATGAAACAGATCCAAAACGATTCGGCACACATTACGTCCCGCTGGGAAGACTGTTGCTGACTGTATTCTAGGCCGTGCAATGGATCGCTAGACATTAACTGAGAACTGATGTGACTGTAATCCTTGTCATATATATTCTAGATACCTTTATATTGTGTTGAACGCGAAAACTTTCGTTAAAAGAAATACAGAATGGATCAAATCCTGGCTGCATAACTTTGCTAGTCATACAATCATAAAAGAGGCAAATGTAAATATGGAACCATAGCCATCATCATGATCAACAGAGGAAGTAGCATATATTAGATTCAACTCATCCTGAGACGTTTGATTGGCCATGCAAAAGACCATTGCCGTATCATTCAAATCACAACCGTTGCTCGTAGAAGATCCCGCTTCATGTTTTCATCAGTGTTCATCGCAGAGTAGGGTGCTGAACCCGGTAAAGTGGTGTGCCCAAGTACACACAACTGTACCTCACGGAAGACCAACTAGTGCAGCTGAATATGGGTTATCCAGATAATCTTGTACAGATGGAAAATGAACAAAAGAAAATACAACAAACACGACAACAAAAACAATACAATAAGAGAAACATTACCTATATCGTCAACCCATATCAATTACAGTGATTTGTGTGAGTGTGTGTGTGTGTGTGTGTGTGTGTGTGTGTGTGTTTTATTTTGGTATGATGATTGATGTTGTGTACCAGGGTACATGGATCAGGTGATTCCATCCTCGATGTTGTTGCTGTTGTTGTTTCATTTCTTTCGTCCTTGTTGTGGTTGTTGTTTTCATGAATGTCTCGATGCTATGACCGGCGCTGATCAAGGAACATTGCTCTCTCCTTCTGCTCCGTCACGGATGTGGAGAACCAACCCTTTCACTTTGGGCTCAAGATGTGACTACACCAGTACATTCTCTCTCTCTCCCCCCACATTGCTCTCCCACTCTTCGCAACCTCCTTTAAAGGTAGGGGATACCTTTTACAGACCTCCCAAATGCAGCAAAACATTAAATATGAACCTCAGGGGACTTGTTTAGGCCACTGCTGAGAAATTTGGACGTCAACAGTTATCTACAATTTGAATAATGCACAAAACTCAACTACTCAGTAGTTCTGTGTGGCAGCCACACTTAAGCCTTTTTGTTGCAGTCTTCTGTATTTTTTATCTATAAACACAAATCTAAAAGTATGAGAGCTGATGTAATAACATATAGATTGTGTGGCAAGAATGTATATAGAAATGTTTGTAAGTTTTGATGAACTTTCTTCACAAATGATGATATACATGATGGACACACATGTAGTGCATGGGTCTGCAAAGGTAGCCTAGTAATGTACTGGAATTTACGGTGAGCCCCGAAAAAAATTCAATTCAAAATCTAACGGTCAATACAAATGTACTAAATGTTACCTTCCACTTCCAATACTTTATGGGAGTTTCTAAAATGATACTCTCTTCAACATACCACTGTATTTACACAACTCTTCATATGAGGCATGCAAATGGGGTTCCCTACCTTTAAGCAAGGAGGTTTAAGAGATGGAGTTCCAACTGGCTGTAATTATTATTTTTCTATTGATGCACAAAAGAATTCCACAGGTGCACTTGTGCCTTTGATGATCAGGGTTCCATGCCGCTGTCTTTTTGAGCAATCTGAAGATTCATTTTAAACTCTAATATTATATCGACTATATTCTGCTTGTATATTTGTCAAATAGAATGAATGTTCTCTTAATGATAACGTATATGAAACAAAAGTAAATCCCGTCCAAGATTATGTGCAAAAAATGTAGACCTGAGATGTATGTCGTGATAATATTTGAAACTGTACTCTCACTACAAAGCCGATTTTATCATTTTTCCGATTGCTTCCGACAAATGAAACTGATATGGTATAATTTTCGAGTATAGTTCTTCATTGATTTATGTTAGATTAGTGTACAATCATGTAAAAACGTTTAATTTTGATTTTCATTCCATCAATTGTCCTCCTATCTGTGAGGCAGCTCCAGTTTAGCACATACTTCAAATATTTTTGAGTGGCGGCATGAAACATGGGATCAAATGGAGTGAGACTGTTGTTACTCCATTTCTCAAACCTCCTTGCTTTAAGTCGCTAAACCCCAGCTCCATGTAGTGCATTCGTACAAACACATCAAAATTAATTTTCTAGAAATCCTTCTGTAGTAAATGAACCCATCTCATTTTTTTTTTTCCTGTAGCGTCCTCGGAAGTTTAATGGAGAGGTTTTACTCTTTCTTGCTGTCATCACATAGAATAGAAATAAACCATGCTAGGGAGACAATCTTAAGCCGATTTTTGTTTGCGACTTCAATATCATCAACGAGAAAAACACGTAAAACAGCAGAAGAAGAAAACCTTGAAGTAGTAAATGTCTATTTCGTACATGCTAAGACAAAGACACATTTTCTGGTAGGTCCTATTTGGAAAGACCACAGGCACGATGGAGGGGTAATCTAACTTAATAGCTGTAAGTCTTCGAAATGACGTGTTTATTGGCACAGGCCCTACTATTAAAGATATATTCAAAAGCATGGGTTTGATCGTTTATCTTTATTCATCAAATTATCTTGCCGCACTACAAGTCAGTTATTTGTTTCGCATAAACCGTAATCACAAGGAGGATTCTAACAGTTCTGAAATACAGTATTTGGTCGTTGTGACCAATCGTTTTCGATGGAAATGACACGGTGTCTTCTGCTGTCGGTTGTTATGTCTTCCGTGGATTGAATGTAGTTGAAAATAATCAAACAAAGAGATTGATGACCATCACAAATCCAAATGACAATATCTGTCTATTTATCTACCCATTAATTAGTCTATTAATCTATCATGTATGAATTTACCTTTGTATTCGTTTATAAAGAATGATACAAAACACCACTCAAACACACACACACGCACACGCACACACTCATATATATATATATATATATATATATATATATATATATATATATATATATATATATATATATAATATTATTTTCATTACAGTATGAATAAAGTATTGCTGAAAACAGAAGTTATAATGTGCTCGCCTCCTGGTTTGATATACATAAACAAATTGGTAAGAATTTGAGAGTTTTAAGAGTTAACCATGTGGCCTAATGCTCCAGAATACACACACGAAGAAAAAAAAAGTATCCATGGGAACAGCTCGACTGTTTGAGGAAGAAAAGAAGAGACATGATTCTTTCCTGGCGATTCCTTGCTTTCATGAGCTCCTCTTACCGTTCTAAATGTGCTGTATTCGGGCAGTGTAAGATGACTAAATCAGATATGGGCCTCGTTGCAAGAAAGTTGCAATCAATTGCAAATAATTGCTAATTTTGAAACAACCATTCTGATTGGCTCAGGGTCTGCCCTATTAAGAAGACATGCATGCAACAATGATTTTGACTGGCCAGTGACAATCAGTTGCAAGTTGCGTTTAAACGCAAAGTTTCTAGCAACAGGGCCATGGAGATTGACACACTCGCGTCGAATTGAGAGCATGACATACGAGTGTGGTTGGGAAAAACGGATTTAAGCGAGTAATAAACCTTTCCCTCGAGGAGTTTGCGAGGAATTATGAAATCAGCGGCGATCTTTACGGCGGTAAATTTTCCGTGCTTCTATTATGTTTCTTTCTCTTCACCCTCCCATCTCAACTTGCTCTCTCCTCTCAAGATGGCGTGTTTGCAAGGTGCCAAGTTTTATTAAATAACCAGCATTCCCCAAGAGACGTATATATTGCATTCCATTTGAAACGTTTTAGTTGGCAAACCTTTATGGGACAATAAACTAAAGATTCATATTATTTTGGTATACAGCCAAGCTGAAGAGCAAAGACAGCCGCCTGTCTTCATTGATTCAGCAGCCTTTCAACTTAAAGTCACCAGCCTAATGTCAGCGCGTACACTAATGTTGTTTCCCCTGAGCTCCTGCCGTAAATTTGGAAAGGCAAAAGTGTTTATCGGAAGTAGAAAGGGAAAATTATGTGAAATCGGGTCCCGGCTCATGAATGTGTGTGGAGGTTCAGTGAATCGAGCATAAGTTATTATGACGTGCAGAAAATGGAAATGAGGTTGGGGTTGGATCACGTGTCATGTTTGTTGGGGGCAAAATGACAGGAAATGGCTGTATGTAGTGACTGGGCGGTTAGTGTAACAAAAGGATTCAATTCAATTCATTTATTTTTCATTCTTCTTTTTCCAACAAAACATAACGCATAATAAATTTGGAATTACATCATAAACATAAACATTCGACTTTGCAAAAGATAAATGATACAGATAACAGATTGGAAGTGGGGGAAAGGTATTTGCGAGGAAATGAAAGATGGCGGCTTAAGTCAAGATAAAGATATTGTGTTTTGGTGAAGACTGAAGACCAGTAATAATTTTTCTTTGTTTGCTTGTTTTTGAAGTAATAAACCAGAATTTTGAGTCTTTCTGTAGGACATAAATTGAGCCTTGTGTTTACACAATAATGATAGTAGTAAAGAACATTTGCATTGTGCAGCTAGAATAGTGATAAATTATATTCGAAGGCGCATCACAAAGTAGTAGTCATGGCATACATAATTGAAACCTAAGTAGCATTTTTCCGAAGATGAGTTTTCAACCTGGTGTTAAACTCATTAACTCAAGCTGCTTGCCTTATAAACAGAGGAATATCATTCCATAATTTAGGAGCAGCATACGTGAACGCCCTGTCACCGAGGGTAGTTTTTGATTTCCCCGGAGGATGTTTCAACAGTGTTTGATCCTGCGAACTACGGAGATGGTAAAATGTTTGAGACGATGATTTTGACTCTTCAAGCTCCTCCATGTACATTCCATATAATAGTTAAAATAAGGAAGTGACCGATAGTTTGTATCTTAATATGCATCAACTGGCAGCATAATATACAAAGAGATAATGGAGACGGGTTTGTAAGAAAAAAAAGACGAAGATTAAACTGGTTGTTCCTGATGCTCTGGGAAAAGATCAAGGACGTGGATGCTATTTCTTTAATACTTTACTATGCTTTGTCTCGTACACGTGAGAGTGAGATATTACGTATTCCGCCAAAATATTTTATGTGGAGAGAAAAAGCGTGAGAGACCAATGGGCAAAGATGATGTCTCGATATATTACTCTCTGGAGATTTCTCAGAGAAATAATTTCAGAACGGAATTCACTTCCGGATTCCGTCTCTGTCTGTCTCTTGTCTATCTGTCTGTCCGTCTGCCTGTCTCTTCCTCTCTCTCTCTCTCTCTCTCTCATAAAGTGACGCGTTTGGGTCTTTCAAAGATTTATAAGCCTCGACTCTGTCAATGTCGAAGCAAAACAATCAATCTCGTTTGGTCATCTGCTGGACATCTCGACTGGACAAGGCGGCTTGGTTTACTAATGAAATATCGGGATGTCACCATACTGATCACGGACCCCAGACTATTTGACCCCAGAGGATTTGTTGGGTTCTTTTTTGTGTCTCAGTGTCACTATCAGTTATTTTTGTCCTTTTTTTCGGTCAGTCTTGAATTTGAGTTATCATTCATTGATATTGTCAGCTAGCCAGGAAAAAAAACCCCACACACACACAAACAAAGAAAAACAGCATGAGGTTTTGACATTGCATTTGAAATAGATTTCTAATGGTCTTCACGCTTTTCTTTTCTTTTTTCTTTTTTGGATTAACATTAAGACACTAAACATTTTGGTGCACAATTGTGGGTTATACTTTACTGAAGGGCGAAAAAAAACAAACAAACCCAAACGTACACTTGCTTTTAGGTATCGACACTGATCAATGTATTTGTATTTATCTCAAACGTTCACACATTAAGCCTTTTACAGATTATAAATCCGCTATCAAAATGGTAACTCCTCATGCATCTGTTTCTACTGTGGACATTATTTTATGTAGGGATATCTAAATTTCAAAGTGCAATACATCACAAGAATATTTGAATGTGCAGTGGCAAGAAATCAAAGAGGACGTCCCCATGTTCTCGATAGCTTTAGAGTTCTTGATGAGTCTTTGGTTAGAGACCTCAAATACTCCTCCATCCTCCAAAATTCAATACACGAACATCATTATGTGCACATTATTCTTACACCTGCATGTACATAGAAGCAAGGGGCAAGACTGTGTGTCCGTGTGTATGTCTGTGTGTGTGTGCGCGTTGGGAGAGAAAGGAAGGAGTAATCAAGTAGAAAAAAAGTTTACATCAGCATGCTGGCTTTAAAAAAAAAAAAACATCTTATTTCGCTTGGTGATGTGTGTTTACAGCGGTAACGTCACCGAGGAAAGGACAAACAAGATCATAGAAGACCGGTCCTGGCCTTGACATCCCTGAGATTAAGTTTATCTCGAATTATAGGATGCAGAGGACAATTTCGCAGTCAGGGACATCATTGTAGAAGAGCGACAGAGGAAGCAATAAGGATCAGGCAACATACCACTGGTGACATCGGCACCTAGCTACGAATGTTTAATCCGCCGTAATAAAACGCAGCGCGGCTACATGGAGTTGACATTATGATTACTTCTTTCTACTGCCTCAAGATCGGCTTTTATAGGAAAGGATACACCTACAGCGACATAATAATATCTAGAGCGCGACATGGCCATCTCTTTCTTTTAATCTCTCTCCCGGCTCAACCTCCCTCTCCATCTATCTATCTATCTATCTATCTATCTATCTATCTATCTATCTATCTATCTCTATCTCACTATCTATATCTCTCTTACTATCTATCTATCTATCTATCTATCTATCTATCTTTCTATCTGTCTCATTATCTATCTATCTTCTATCTATCTATCTATCTATCTATCTCTATCTCACTATCTATCTCTATCTTACTATCTATCTTCTATCTATCTATCTATCTATCTTATTATCTATCTATCTATCTTACTATCTATCTATCTATCTATCTATCTATCTATCTATCTATTTCTATCTCAATCTCCCCATACCTCTTTTTTTTTATCTTTATACCAGCAAACCCGCCCGAAGATCCCGTGAAATCTGAGCTGACTGTGTTATCGTATTAACCTGATTCAATGAGGATAGTAAAGCGCGTCGTGCTGAGTGAGGGATGACGAGGTGCTAGAATCCGCTTACACGAGGGATGTTAGCTGCTGCGCTTTGTGATGGCAATAGATAAAAACCATGATCAGATCATAGACTTTCTCTCATACAATTAGAAGAAAGATAAGCAGAGAACAACAACAAAAGTAGCAAAGTGAAAGCAGCGGAGATTAGAGCGCTCTACACACCATGCATGAAACACAAGAAAGGATCAGCTTCTTTCTTGACCTCGAACACTGATTGATCGTTCCCTTTAAAAATTGTGCCCTCGATGAGATTTACCTGACCACTGAATGCATAATTATTAAAGATGTTCGAGGATTCACATTTGAAGCCGAAACACCAATCATCTTTCCAAAAGCGGCAAAGGTTTGATGTGTTGTAATCTGCTACAGCACTATTATGAGACTACTTTCATATCTTAAATAGATTACGCACAAGTATCCTTTGTGATATAATACAATGTCCAATCATGGTATAAGTATATAAAGTGGATTTGGAATATCAATCATTGCTTGAATACCCTGGAAAGCTGATTTTTTTTAATAAAGGATTTTTGTCGTAGTATTTCAATGCTTAATCTATTTTATCCAAAGGATTATCAAGCCCAATGCTGTAAGAATATCGGGCCCGCGTTTTGGCTACTTGGTAACTTTTATTAAGTTCGTAAGAAGATGAAAGCAGAAAAAAAGCAAAATAGCTGGATGAAATTCATTTGCTCGCTTTTGAAGGAACTTATACAGGTACTTAATATAACACATCTATTCTTGAGGATAGTTCCTCGATGTGAATGTAGCTCAGAGTGTGGGAGCGTACTTTTTGTTGTTGTTGCTGTTGTTGATATGGGGTTGTTTTTTCGGGGGGGGGGGAGGGTGACAGAGAAAACACATTAAGACAGCAGTAACTCATTACTTTTCTCTGCTTCTCCGTTTTACTTCACCACCAGAAAGGGTTGCGCAGCACAATGTGACGCATAACGAACAACCTATCAAATACTCTAGAGGGAAAAAGTCTGGATAAGAACAAAACCAGACCGATACGTGTTTTTTTTTCTTCTTATTTAGAGAGCGGGAGAAGAACATATCGTTGAACATATCGTTGAACAGATTGACATGACTTACGTCATGTTACAAAAATTCCCAAAAGACGATTAAGGGCCTTAAATAAGTATACTGTTCTTATATCAAATCCGTAGAGTGTTCGTCCCTGCCTCTTCAACGCGTAGACGATGTCTATGCGTACTCACAGTATACGAGTGCATCTTACAAGAACACTCGTATCCATGCATTGTTGGCTCTTGACTTTATGACATCTATACATACCACCAGACACGACACACACATGCACACATACACACACACACACACACACACACACACACACACACACACACACACACACACAAATAAACAAATAAATGCATAAACACAAGTTTGCATCAGGCCACGATATTCGACAGGTCAAGAATCTACCAGTTGCTTGATTGTATTGACATTTTACATAAATGAGCTTGAAATACATTAAAATATATATAAAATAGTGAAAATACATATAAATAACAAAACACATCAACTATATTCTTCTTAATTATTGGGCAATGGAATCAACCTTTGCAACTAAACACAAATATTATTATTAAACTGTCAAATCTTCAATTCTATTTATCATAGATAGTCATACAACTTAAAAATCCCCTAAAATTCAATTTCTTTCTAATCTTCCTCTTCTTCTTCTACTTCTTCTTCTTCTTCCACTTCTCCTCCTTCAACATCATTTTATTCCCTACAACTGTATTCAAATCATAATTTTTATAGTCACACATATTTTTACCGTCATTAAACCTCCATTTACACTACTATAACATCAATCAATCTTACATTCACCAAATCTATATCATTATTACTCAAAACATTGTGTTTTATATCCATAGAATTGTTCAAACATAAAAGATACCCCCAAAATACAAATCTTCATATTTCACATGACACAGAACATAAAAAGAAATATTGCAATAAAACTAAAATAAGAAAATTGCTTAAGAATAGAATAGAGGAGGAAAATTCAATTATTGAAGAACCAGAAATGAACATAAAAAATATAATATTCTCTACAGGAGCTGTGTATTCCCGTCACTTGTACTTGTTACAAATGCGTTTTGTGTATCATACTATACTGCCATGTTCTTATTATTTTCTCTCAGCTCCAGCGTCCTGAAAGATTCACTTAAGATATGAATGGCACACTTTCAGACGTATCCGTATGGAGTCTGACATCTTTGCGTAAAGTAATATCTATTCCTATAATAGAAAGCCCAAAGATGAACAATATTTTGCAAAATCCCTGCAACAACAAAAAAGCCCCCCTCCCCCAAAAAAAGCAAAACAAAAACACAAAACACAAAAAGGAGAAGGCGAGGAGTTCAGAGAGAGCGACCTAGGTTATCCAAAAAGAAGAAAAATGCTAACAGATGGGTGTCGTGCCGGATTTGTTTGTTTGTTTTCTTAATTACGGGGTTTGTATCATCCATGTGTGACGACTAGTTATCAGTAGAAATGCTGAAGTTATTGTGACTGTGCATTTCTGAAGAATGACCTTAACGATGACGGTCAGAGTTGTAAAACATGGCAAAGAACATGGTGAAAGGTGAAAACGAAAGAGTTGCCAGGAGATTATCTTCATATCGATCAAGGGGAGTTTCATCAATGGGAGTATTCTCATTAAAGTGGAGCTGTCTGCCGCCCTGTTCTATTTTGAGCCTCTATAGTGGCTCATCATAATTCAGGTAATCGAGCAAATCCAGATTATTCTAGGTCATCAGGCTTATAAGTTCCTGGATTTAATGAAGGAAGCGCAGAAAAATAATGTTGATTTCCTCTTGGGCTAGGAGGCTAGTATTTTGCTTCATCTCAGTATCTTGCGGGTGACGTCACTTCTCATTTCTTTGTTTTCAACCTTTACCTTGAGAAGACAGGTATTATTTTGTGCCTTACTTGCTTACGTGGCTTCCTTTGCATCGCAAAAGTCGCAGACGATAGTCTGAATTTCTTGGAGTGGCATAAGACAATGACTGTGAGATAGACGAAATCAGACTGACGCTTCTGACGAAAAGAAGATGGTTAGACTTTTTCTTCCGTTTTGGGGATACGCACTGAATGACGGTGACATCATCTAAAGATGTTCCATCTGTAAATAGCTACAAACCGCCAGATCAGTTTAGGTTACATAGTTCAGAGTAAAAGGATGAAAATTACTTTTCATCCGGTATGCATCTCGATGACGAAATATCTTCGACGGACCATTTCACTAATTAAACTTTCGAGATGGTGATGGTGCTGTTTTTTGACATCAATGCAAAACTTCATTGGTTTGATGTATTGATGCGAGAGTGAAAAGGATTGTAACTAACTCACATTTACATCAAATTATCTAGTATCAAACTAAGGCTGACCTTTTCCTCCAGAAAGTTTGATGATCAGGAATACTACCAAAGCTCACTTTTGTTTTCACTGACGTTTAGGAGGTGATTGTTTGTGATTGTTTGTTTTCTTCTGTACTCTTCGCGTCTTCTGTTTTAAACTCCTTCCTCATTTCTTGTTTTTTGCTAATAGCTACGCGTCTGTTTGTGTTAGTGTGTTCCTAGTGATGTGATTTATACTGTAATCATTGTTCAGTTGAAAAGGATGCATGATCATGGAGATTCTCAGTGAAATATCAAAGAAGAAATAGCATCAATCAGTAAGCCCTACTTCTTTAATCACTTTTGATAATATTTCCTATGTAAGCATGTCCGCATAGTTCTATAGATAGATTCGCGTTTATGATATAATATTTTTCCCGCTAAGAGTCCAATTTTGTCTGGAAATGAAACAGATCGCTTGAGATCCAGAGGTGACCAAATGCGTTTGGGGAAAATGCTATAAAGAAATAAATTTGAAATAAAATCTATTATCGAGGTGTGGTACTCTGCCTCCCTCTCAAGGCGAAGGAAATCGTAGCTTCTCTAAATGGTGCACATGCTCAACTGATGCAGTCGACCGATTGCTTAGAGTTATGAAAGTTAGCATAAAACATGACAGCAGCAAAAAAAAAAAAGGAAACAAACAAAAAACAAAACAGCAAATTATTCTTTTCCTGACTAAGTGTTTCAAATCTGCCATTGACATGAATTCTAACGTACCGTGAGCCCGCTGACTACAAATGTGTATCCCTATAATTGTAATTACGCAAAATGTTCTCTTTGTTAAAACAACCAAGTGTTCCATCCTCATCCTTGTACTATGCATATGTATATACCTTAAAAAATGCAATAGTGTTGTTACTCATGATCACATATATTTTGTTAATTTACTTTTAAAGTAACATTTTATCATACGACTATAAGCCATTTCTCGTTATATATTTCATTCATTTTGTTTAATTGTGTGAATAAATAAAAAAAAATAGAGAGTAAGCACAAATATTCATGCATTAATTTTGAAGAAGTGGTATAATTTTCTAAAGGAAAGTGAGGAGGGAAATTAGCTGGTTTAGAAGTGAGATTGTATTTTATTGCCGTGAATACATATAAGTAGCAAAATCAATCAGTATCAATAGATACGCTTGTCTTCAGCAAATTTGAGGTCACTCTGTATGTTCCTCTGGGACATAAGAAGTCTGGATGTTGATCCTAACTTTCTTTGATTTCTTAGTTTGTTCTCAAGATCCGTTCAAATCGGTCGTTTACTTATTTAGAGTTAGTGTTTTAACCATGATTCCATTATATCTACGCGCGATACACTCTATGCTGGTCTTAAAACATAGTAATACCAGATGTTGCAAGTAAGAACACGAGTTCTTGCGCATATACTTGCGTGTGTGTGTGTGTGTGTGTGTGTGTGTGTGTGTGTGTGCGTTTGGGTGTTTGTCTATAATAAATGTATGTATGTACATACATTTTATATCTACACGCTAAATATTGTTTGTCTATGCGCGTTTATCTTTGTGTCCCTGCTTGGGTGCACATAGATGAAGGGAGAGAAAGTTTTATGTTTTACAAACTCACCTTTTTTTCTTTTTTTTTTTACCGTGTAGAGTGCATTCTGCAGACTCAAAAAATCCTCTTGTCATTAATGGTTCGAAAATAGCTCTTCTCTTTGACGAACGAGACACTTCAGCCTGTCACCATTGTCAGTGACGCTGAAACGCCTGCTTGCGCTCTTGTATCCTTTCCCATTTGCCGCGGTGCTTCCATAATAACCAACAAGTCATGCACTTTATCGCCTTATTCACGATGCCAAAAACGATCACTTAAGCTGTAAACCGGGTATGCATGTACATTGTACACACACACACTAACACACACACACACACACACACACACGCACACATACGAGTGCACACGCACCCATGCTCACTCACACACACGCGCACTCAAGCACACACCTACACACACACACAGACGACACGCACACACACACACACGAATTGCTATTGATCACAAGAACTTTGGAGGGGGTTAAGAAATGACGTCGGCTGGGGGCAGTTTTACCTAACCCCTTTACCATGCCTGGCAGTCAATGACTGAGTGTCCTCTGGATAAACTTCACAAGAAACCGCACAGCCGTGTG